>NC_051165.1:125719901-126404901 GCF_013339725.1 Rhipicephalus microplus
TGTATGTCTACTATAGCAAATTAAACTCAATAAAAACGATATAAAGAAAAAAATGTAGCTCACTCCTAAATAGAGACAAAAGAAGAAAAAGTTCACTCCGCTGATATGCTGTGAATTGTTACTTGAACAGCGTCATCTATACTTTTTAATAGCCAACTATACGGAAACCAGCTTTGTACCCATCTTAAGCAGGGCAAATCCCCACTCGAACTCGCCTCATACCGCCAAATAGCACTGGTCAGCTGCGTAGGAAAGATAATGGAAAGGATGATACTAGGCCGCCTGGAGTGGTATCTTGAATACTACAAAATTTATCCAAATTCCGTGGCTATGATTCCGACGAGACCGCTCTTCAATTGACAATGTCGTTGATATAGTTTCGTACGTTCAGCACAAAAGATCCCGTAAGCGACTATCTACAGCTCTTTTCTAGATGCGAAAGGCGCGTATAATAATGCACTGCATGAAGCCATTTTGGGTGCTCTTGCGGTGCATGGTTGACTTTGGTGGTCGAGTCTTTCCGTGGATTTTGAGTTACCTGGATTGCAAGATCATTCCTGTGTTAACAGGAGATGGCCCAACTACGTGACGCTATACATCCAGGGGTGTTCCTCAAGGCGGAGTTCTTAGCCTGACGCTATTCAATCTCAGCAACCTAATTGGCCTGCTGAATACTTGCCAAGTACCATTGAGATCTCATTATACGCAGACGACATCTGTGTTGTACTTCGGCCAGTCATACGTCCTCATATACATTTCCGGCTTCAAGAGCTGCAAACTATGATTGCCAACTCTTTTGTTTTAAATAACGGTCTCAGCATATATCACCAGAAAAAGACACGCTATCGGCCTTGACCCCTTATGCAGTTAGACCCCTTATGTCATCTCAATATGCGGGCGACCCATTATTACGCAGGACCCAACGGTTTCTGGGCATCATTACTAATAGGGACCTCTGTTGGAGTCGGCATGTGGCCTATATAAAGAAGCACTGACCGCTATTTCCCAATGTTGAAGTTCTGGCTGTAAAAGACGTTGGGGATGTTAGCGGATGCAATGATTAGAACTCTACAGAGCCCTGTTTCTCGGTTTTCTGAGATACAGCTTGCCCCGTGCTGAGCAACACCTGCACGACCAATGTTCGTGTTCTGCAGGTAGTACAAGCTCAAGCACTGAGAGTGTGGCCTTGGTCTGTCCAGATGTACGTCAACAGAGGCAAGAATTGCAACTGCTGGGATTATCCAATACAAACCCACATTGCTGTAGAAGTCCTGATAACGCACATCAGGCACTTCGCATGTGCTTCCTGTCATTACCTTGCACTGTTGCCTTCAGAGAGGCGCCAAGCATCGTTCTGTTAAAATGATTGTGAAGTACAGCGACAAACTTCCCTCAGTCCTCACTCCTGCATCTAAACCATCGATACCCCTTTGGTGTCTTATTCGACCCACAGTGCATCTTAGTGTACCAGGGATCCGGAGGAAACTGAGCGTTCGTCGCCCGTG
Source organism: Rhipicephalus microplus (assembly GCF_013339725.1). Classification (NCBI taxonomy): domain Eukaryota; kingdom Metazoa; phylum Arthropoda; class Arachnida; order Ixodida; family Ixodidae; genus Rhipicephalus; species Rhipicephalus microplus. The sequence continues at coordinate 125,721,407 of NC_051165.1, forward strand.
TGGAAACAACCGCGTCTTCTTCTTTTAACGAGAAATACTCAGCTAGTGTACATATATATACCGATGGCTCCACGAAACGCCAGTGTTCGTCAGGTGCAGATGTTGTCCCAGCAAGAGGTGTTACCATCAGCTTTAAGACTGACCACTGCTCGGCATCTACAGCAGCGGAACTAGCTGCTTTGCGCGCGGCACTTTGTGTGGTCGATCGGGAACCACCGCAACAATGGTCGATTATGAGCGACTCATGGGCTGCCCTAAAATCTGTGCTCTCAGCACTGCGTAGCGGCTCGTACCAACAGCTTGTTTTTGAAATTGGATGCCTTCTCCACACTTCACACGAGAAAGGGCATCATGTGACGTTTCAGTGGCTGCCGAGTCACTGCGGCGTCATAGGGAACGAACAGGCCGATACTGCCGTGCGGGTAGCTCTTGAAGGAAGACGAGAAGAAGCCACACCACTTTCGCGGACCGATGCTGCCAGTACTCTTCGACGACTCGCGCGTGAAATCACGTTTTCATTATGGTGCTCACCAAGCAACGAGACGAATCGTCAACACCACCCGTCCTCTTTGATGGCTATCCGCATGCCCACTGGGCTCAACCAAAGAGAAGCCACCCTTCTTCATCGTTTATGGCTAGGAGTGGCATTTCCAAAATCGTATTCATTTGTCAAAGGAATGGCCGACAACGCTCTCTGCGATTCCTGTCGTTGCGAAGAGACACTACACCACATCCTGTGCGACTGTCCGTTGTATGACATCCAAAGACAGTCACTGGCGTCCATTCTTGCGCACATCGACAACAGCCGAATGTCTGTGGACACTTTTCTTTCAAGTGCCCGAGAGAATACGTTGCAAAAGAAGGCGACAAAAGATCGGTTGAAATTCCTACGCGATCCGATCTTGAACAAGCGGCTGTAACAGCAATGTAACACACCGCGAAAGATAAGACTGGACTATGACTGAGTGTGCGCGCGTGTGCTGCCGAATGTGCTTTGTTTATCTCTCTTCCCTCTCTCTATCTTTCATCTCCCCCATCCCCCTCCCATGCGCAGGGTAGCAAACCGGCTGCCTATAGGCTGGTTAACCTCCCTGCCGTTCTTTTCCTTCTATTTTCCTTCCTTCCTTATACGGAAACCACTAACGCCATCTAGTGATATTATATCCAAGGGCATATACACACAACCCCATTTATTGAGCAATTCTTAAAATTAACTAGAAGTGGCTACTACAACATACTTGCAAAAAAGAGGGAACGATCCACACTCTAAGGAGCTTCACCCCTAAAAACGACGATGTGCGCGTGAGCTTTCTTCATATTCTTTTTTTGCTTTCTAAAGGATGAGTAGGAAAGATTAAGCAGAAGGACAGACGGTTTGCCAGTTCTTAGACCGGCTGGCTACTCTGTTGTAAAGAAAAAATGTTGCAAAGAGAGAAAGAGAGAGAGAGAGAGAGAGAGAGAAAATTCAAAAAATAGCAACAGAGGAAAGGCGACACCAAAGAGAATAAGACACTAAAGTCTGTCTCTGAGGCCAGTTTTCCGCAAAAAGCGTAGCGAAGCTTTCAAAGCCTTCTGGGCTGATGATGGGCTCGGCCAGTGACCCAGAATCTTTTGTTCCTCCAAAGGCCGATCATCTAGTCTATCCAGAGCTGCAGTAAGCCCTTGTCTTAGCCCGTTGAATTGGGTGCACTCACATGGAAGGTGCGCGATGGTTTCTTCGAAGCTGCAGTAAGTGAATGTAGAAGATCTGGCTATTCCAATAAGATAGGAGTATGCGTTCGTGAAGGCCACTCCAAGCAACAGGTGGTATAGAACAGTCTCCTCAGCTCGAGATATTCCTGAGGGAAGACGAAGCTGGATATCGGGATCCAAGTTATGCAGGTGCGCGTTCGTGAATTCTGCCGAGTTCCACTGTACCAGTGTGAAATCACGTGGAAGCGAACAAAGTCTTGTAGCTGCGTCGGTTCTTAAGAACGGGATGGCTGTGTATTGGGTACTGTCGTGTGCAGATCTAGCGGTCTCATCTGCGCGGTCATTGCCATATATACCGCAATGACCTGGTAGTCACTTATACGCTATGCTGTGTTGTTTCTAGTTTGCTTGGTGATTAAGAAGCCTTATGTCAGCTACTAACTGTTCATTAGGTTGACGGCGAAAGGGTGACATAATACATTGAAGAGCTGCCTCCGAGTCCGAGAAGATAGACCAAGTTTCCGGAGGTTCTTCAACTATAAACTCTAAAGCTGCACGTACGGGGACGGGTTCTGCAGCTGTCGACGACGTCAAATGTGATGTCATGAATTTATTTGTGATGTGTCTCACGGGAATAAACCACCCCTGCTGAAGACGCAGAGCCGTCCGTGTAATTGGGAAGGCGTCCGTTGTGCTTCTCTTAACGGTAGATTGCCTTCTAAATCGTTCCCCATGTGTAGGGCATCCGACCGAACATATTTTGGTTTACCTTCTACCTTTTTTTTCTTGTGGCTTTTTCTATGAGAAGAATAATTTCAGAAATGTTCAAAAACGATTCTGGGTACTTATTCAGGTGCTTGTTAGCGAGCTATGGTGTGTCGGCGTCCTGGATTCTCCAATGGGGGGTCTGTCGTTATCACATCGTGGTTTTTGGGCGTCAAGAGGCCACACATAGAATAATATTTGAAACTGCGGTACTTTCTTTCTTCCTTTCTTTCTTTCTTTCTTTCTTTCTTTCTTTCTTTTTTTCTTTCTTTTCATTCATTCTTTCTTTCTTTCCATCATTCATTTTTTCTTTCTTCCTTTCTTTCTTTTTTTCTTTCTTTCTTTCTTTCTTGCTTGCTTGCTTGCTTGCTTGCTACAGGGAGTCACATTCACGCAAAGTGTTGAATGGAAACGGTTCCACCTGGTTGAGCTTCGGACGAGTTCGTCATGGCATCGGCACGGAGCCCATAGCTTTCGAGGAGCTTGCAGTGATGACGCGCGTGTTATACGGCGCCTGTCCGACGTATTCGCGATGGCCGTGCGTTCGCGTCGTAAGGGAACGGTATAAACCTAAGTGATGGTTCAATGCGGAGGAGGAACGTGCTGAAGGAAATGGAGTAGGCGGGCTACGCACCAGGTTGGCACTTCTTGCGTGAATTGTAGCCGATTTTGACCGTGAACACTCCGCCGTCGTCCAGCATCCGGCTCACTTCAACGTGGGCGGTGCAGGTGTTTGGTCGTAGACTGTCGTATACCGTGTGGACATGTATACGGTGGAGGGAGTACAGGTGAAGGGATTAGCCGGCCGCGTCAATGGACCGCTTACGCTTGGGGCGTGAATGCCTCTAGTGTATATATAGGCGCGTGAGAACTGGTCGTTTCAACAAGATTACGTAGCCGCGCCCCCCCGTTTCCGCTCTCTATAACTCAAATGTACGTGTGTGCTTGCGTGGATGGCGGCTCTGGGGCTGTATACGCAACGCGCTCGTTTATCGGACACCCTGATCATTACGGTCCTATACCTTCGCCAACGTTACGCTCTGTTCTCTTGCTTCTTACTCATGCTATCCAGCATCCCGTCCCAATTCTTTCCCAACTCGTACACTGACTCTGCAAGCGGGGGAAAAGGCTATGCACTGCACGAGCGTGCTCATGGAGACTGCCTTCAGCACGTTGCCTTCGACTGCCCTCTTGGCACAGTGCGCATAGAAACGGTCACTGAAAACTACGCAAGTGTTTACAGCAAGGGTATAAAGTAGAAGTGGTACCTAGCAGTGACATTGTATACCTTGTTCGAATGTATCACATCAGAGCGTCTAGTGGTTCGTCTGGCAAGGATGACTTGTAGCAATAGTATAAAGCAGTAGTAGTAGTATTCGTAATTGCAGTAGCAACAGTTGTATTAGTGGCAGTATTAGTAGACGTGGTAGTACCCGGCTATTCATTTATAAAATGCATGCAATAATGAATAAATAGATACCAGTAGCAGGAATGGTAGAGAAGAAAGAACAAGTTTTCTGCACGCTGGCTACCTGCATCTCAACGAACAAGACCTGAACGGCGGAAAGCAATAGGGTTCCGTGTAGTCGAATGAATGTCAGGCAGAAAGAGTAAAATAATAGCTGGTAGAAACAGACGAAAGCAAGGTGACCCGAGGTTGACATTGCTGCGGCCTACAGGGCCCATGACACAGCAGAAATTCAGGTGGAAGATCTATTGTGCGTGTACATACATGAAACATTAACGGTAAAAGGGAATTTCCTTGCTAAGTGAGCTCTAGAAGTCTCTGGTTGTAGACCCCGCCCACCACCGGCTACCACCATTTTGTTATATGGCGTGGGTGACGCCATGTGCTTCATGAAGTTGAGCCGTCGTCTAAAATAAACTAAGTTTGGGCCGCTGCATATCGCTCAGTTCTCAATGCCGAGCCGTAGAAAGCAGTAACAGCACCATTTTACGCACAGTTGACGACAAAATGAAATTGTTTGCCGAAATGCGGATGCTCGCAAAGCATGCTGCTTGTTACGTCATGGCTCGCGAGTGCGCCAGTGTTGACAGACGGTCGGGTCATTCACGCGTTTACAAAAAAAAAATACTTGTTGCCAATAAGTGGTCGACCACATTCACTTAAGATTCACTGAATTGTTTGTGGACACCCAAGCATTAGCACCCAAAGCACTGATTATGAGCTAAATTAGGTGTCATTATCCACTTTTAAGTGGTTGCATACACCCCATAACTTAGTGAGATGCTGTTTTATATAATATAAATTACCGCGACTGTGCGATGCGGTATCGTCGGTCGATAATTTTTGACGATATACACCTGCCGAGCAGGTGTTGCACGTCTTGATTTCATCAGAACGAGTCTCAACTCTTTATTAGAAGTATTTTAGCGTCACTCATAAGGAACGTTCGTTTAGCGCGGATGATGTAGGGCTGATTTTAATTGCTGTGAGTAAAATGTATAACGTGTGAGGGCAAATGTATGAGGTGGAAGCAGAAAATTAGCTGGGCCGAAGCGATTAACATACTTTCAGGTATAACGGGGCAGCAGAGATCACAGCATCGAGTGCATTGGCGGAACCTGGGAGAGTCCTTCGCCCTGCAGAGCGTGTAGTTACGATTCTGCTGCTAATCACGTATCTCGTATCTCATATCTACAACGCAATGTACATGGAGCGTAGCGGGTCTCGATTGGGACAAATCGCCTGAGAGCGCGTTTGTTCCACGCGATGCGGCAGCAGTCATTGGTTGGGCTCTAACAAGGCGTCAGGGAGTGGCGGTCTTCACCTTTTCATAAACGCCTCCATGGGCGCCGCCATAGCCCTCCTTGAGCTGTGCAAATTGGCGCGTCCCCTCGAAAATGCACTGGCAACGCTGCGCCCTTAGCCTTTGTACTCCCGCGCACAGCCCATCATGGCGGTGTTTTTTTTCCTTCCTGTGAAAAGGTGTATAGGCAACGAATATACAGTTTATTTTCGCAATGACCATGGCCATGCACCAAGCATTCGTTAGCTAGCCTTTTACGTGTCTTTCGTCTTTCTGCAACAACCGTGCATCCTGGCTGGGCGCGTCTGCACGCACCCTTGGTTTTGGCTCCCGGCGCCTCTGCTGGAGGCATAGACGCGCGTGGCGCCGCCGTCTCGAAGCTCGCGTGGGCCGCGAGGCAGCTGCTTTGTGTCAACGAGGAGAAAGCGAAGCAAACCGTGGACCCAAAAAGAGGCGCGCAAGAGCCTAGCAGCTCCTACATTTTCATCTCTCTACTCTATATACGTCGGGGCGGTGAGACCACTGTTTCTGTCTGCCACTCACCATTGCAAGAGGCTTGCCGGCCCTCGCTCGCTTTTGCAGTGTCTTCGTTGGTGTTTATACACGCCGGTTCTCTTTGGGGCAACCGTACAACAATAACCCTGGTGCACCGTGCAGACCTTCCTGAGCGGCGCGTGTTGACAGCGCTGCCAAAGGGAACGCGCTTTTTACTCAACACGAACTGCGAACGGCCGGTCGAACGAATTATACGGGAGAAGAAAATGAAGTATACTCTTCTATTGTCTTGCTCTGCAGGACTGCTATAGGTGTACAGCCAATGCAACTTATTCAGTTTTTTTTTGTTCTCTGCCTCCAGGAAACCAAATCATCATTCCTCTCGCCACTCGCACCAAAATGCTGTGTATCTACCACGTGCACATACGGCCACCTACGAACGTTCATTTTTCCCGCATACTGCCAGAGAATGGAATGCCCTTCCATCCGATATCGCCCTCATCACCGACATTTCTCAATTCAAAGCTGCCATTGAAGACCATCTTTCAAGTCATGAAACCTAACCTGACCCGCCAGTTTTTTTTGTTCGCCCACCCCTCATGTAATGTCCCATGTGGGACCTTTGAGGTAATTAGAATAAATGAATAAATGAATAAATTTCGGTTAATCACTTTGCGTGAACTGTTGGCGATTGGTTTGCCAAGAACCTCGATCCGATTATGAGGTGTACAATGTTTAGTGAGGATTAATTCCCACCTGGACTTACGTAACGTGGACCTAAATATAAACGAACTTGCGCATTCGCTTTTCGAAGTCACCAGAATCAGGCCACCGCATTTGCACGCCACTCCAGTTTATAGGCCTGTCGAGTGGTCGCCGGGAACGTTGTGTATAAGGTGGAGATTGTATAGTGGGATATGGCAACTTTAATATTATTTTAGGGCTATACTTGCGAGTACTAGGCTATTGTAACGATATGTGTACTCCCCTGGAAGTTAGGCTTGAGGTGCACGCACTTCCCAAATAGCCATCCTGTGTCCTGAGGCTTTGCATGAACTTGAAGCGCCATGCCAGTTTTGAACAGCTGGTGGCGTAAAAAAAAATAAGTGAGCCGCGTGGCTCGCGAAGCGTGAGCAACGCGAAAAAAAATTGGCAGCATATCCACGGGGTGAATGATGGAGAGTGGGGCGAACCATCCGTCCGTCCATTCGTTCTTGCTTCCGTCCGTCCGTGCGTCCATCCGCCCGTCCGTGCGTGCGTCTGTTCGTGCTTCCGCACCTCCGTCCATGCGTCCGTCCCTGCGTTCGTCCATGCATCCGCTCCTGCATCCGTCCATGCGTCATTCTGTCCGTGCAGCCATCCGTGCATCCGTCCATACATCTGTCTGTGCGTCCATTCGTCCATGTAGTCAACACTCCAAGTACCACCATCTCGCATCTTTTCGTCATATATTCCCCATATAGAAGAAGCACCGCCATCCAGCGGACATTCCAACGACTAAACGAGAGGTGGCACACGCACGCTTTCTTACGGCTTGCGCTTCGTGTCTACTTCCCACCTTTAACCACCTCGACTTCATGGTATAAACTAGCTCATTGTATTTATGGCACTGCCGCCCAACGCTCGCTAAACCTTTCTAAAACCAACGAGGTTACGCCCAGCGAGTATAACGTAGCAACCCTATCTTGTCAGATAGTCCTTAATGTACATGTCAACGGCTGCTAAAGGGGAATGAGAAACAGGAGAATTCGGCTTTTGCTTCGTGTCTTCTTGCCACCTTTAACCACCTCGAGTTCATGGTATATACTAGCTCAGTGTATTCATGGCACTGCGGCCTAACTCTCGCTAAACCTTTCTAAAACCAAGGAGGTTATACGCCCAGCGAGTATAACAAATACCAACCCTTTCTTGTCAGATAGTGCTCAATGTACATGGCAATGGCTGCTAATGGGGAATGAGAGATAGGTGAATTCGGCTTTTAGTTAACGCGCACGCTGCGAATTTTTTATTGTTCAACAACGCACATGGGAAGTCTCCAACCGGCACCACCTTGCAGGTCAAAACTTAAGACTGGTTACGTACTACGACTACGATGAGGGACGAACGGGTGCCGCTTGAAGGAGCTTCGGAACCTGGCTGGACGCTGCGGCGGTGACTCAGCCTGCGCCTGCGTCCCGAATAAAAGCGGTGACCTCGGCACGGGCTCGTCCCAGCCGTCTCGTCTCCCCTACCTCAACAAACTTATATCGTCTCAATTCGAAAGAATACAAGTGCAAATGGTCACTGCGTGGATAGATTCTGGACATTCAGTTTTCTTTTGCAGTGGTGTTCTGTGAGGTTCATAATATAGACAGTAGGAGAGAGAGTGAACTACTTTAGCCAGTTTCTACAGAGCACGCTCTCTTGGTTTTCATGGATATGTTCTGATGGTGCTAAGGCTCACTTGCGAGACAAATATTCGGCAGATCCCACGTACCTGGGAATCGACGTTATGCGAAGCATGTGGAGGGAAGGTGGATGTGTTGCAATTTTTTTTATTGAGCGACACGTAATGAAATGATGCTAAATATGTGTACGAACGTGGTACGCACAGATATATGTTGAAAGGTTGCAGATCTTAACATAACCAGTTGTTCGCACTTGAGCAATGATGCCAACTGGAACATGCGCACAAGTAACACCAGAAGGTGATATCAAGCGCTGATACTCGCAAACCTGCTGGCCCTGGACACTGCTACATAAATCAATTTCAGTGCATGGCCCCTAACCACAATTGACTTTAACCCTTTCACAAAGATCAGCGTTTATTTGAAAAGTAGTTTAGAGGACTGGCGTATCTCTGTAGAAGAATGCTTAATTGCCACACGGAATGCTTTGGTTTGATCTCTGCTGGAACCCTGACATTTATTCTATGCCTTCGTTGGGTCGACGCTACCATTGTCGAGCGTTTCTTAATGATCACGCGTTAAAATTGCTCATGTATGTTCTCGTCTTTCCTGGTTAGATACTAAGTGTCAATCACCTACCAGCGGCACACACCCACCCGTGGGTATGGGCCGCAGCCTGGCGGGAAGTTTTTGACGACGTACGCGAGAGGACTGTGACATTATTCGTGTCATGACCAGCACGTCCTATTCGTCGAACCATCTTACTATGCCATGCTAATTTTGGTTCACGCCAAATTAATAGGGTGACCACGACAGCACCCAAAGGCAAGCGAATAGATAGATAGATAGATAGATAGATAGATAGATAGATAGATAGATAGATAGATAGATAGATAGATAGATAGATAGATAGATAGATAGATAGATAGATAGATAGATAGATAGATAGAATAGATAGATAGATAGAATAGATAGATTCAAAGTCGCCGAAGTTTTAAGAAATGCTTCTATCTGTGTTTCGCAGGCAGCACAAACTCAAGCACCGGTAATGTTGTAGGCCCGTGTACTCAGATTTGGGTGCATGTTAAAGAACCCCAGGTGGTCGAAATTTCCGGAGCCCTCCACTACGGCGTCTCTCATAATCATATGGTGGTTTTGGGACGTTAAACCGCACAAATCAATCAATCAATCAACAAACTCAAGCACCCAAAGGCACCTGGCTCCTCCCAGATGTACGCCAACAGAGGCAACTATTGCGATCGCTCGCAACGTCCAATACGAACTCACAATAAAGTGGGAGTCTGAAGACACACATAAGATATCTTGCACGTCTCCCTGTCTCCAAGTCGCAACACTGCCTTCACACACGTGCCAAGCATCAGTTCTCTAAAACTGTTTGCGTGCACAAACTTCGCCTCAAGGTTCGCCACCGTATTTACACCATCGATGCCCCCTTGGTTTCTTCTTGCCACGGTGGTCAAGTGGCTAAGGTACTGGGCTGCTGACCCGCAGGTTGCGGGATCGAATCCCGGCTGCGGCGGCTGCACTTAGGCGGAAACGTTGTAGGCTCATGTGCTCAGATTTGGATGCACCCCAGGTGGTAGAAATTTCGGAGCCCTCTACGGCGTCTCTCATAATCATGTGGTGGTCTTGGGCGTTAAAACTCGTATATCTAACTCGGTTTCTTCTTATTCGACGCAAAGTGTATCGCCGTGTGCCAGGAATCAGGAAACAATCTGAACTGTTGTTCATGAGCTCAAATAATTGTCTAATTTTTTTTAGAGTGAGAGGTACAAGGGCAGTGTTAATATTTATATCGATTGTTACACAAAACCTTCAGTTTTGTTCGTTGCAACAGTTACCACAGCAAGAGATATATTACGATTAGCATTAGGACTGATCACTCAACGACGTTGACAGCTGCGGAAATAGCTGCTCTGTGCTCTGAACTTTGGCTTCCCTGAAGCATCTCGGCAATAGTCGAGTTTATCGTCAGCGACTCAAGGGCTGCCCTACAATGAGTGCTATTAACTCAGTGTGGTAGGCCATGAATATGACCAGCTCGTATTCGTAATTTGACCTCTTCGTACATCACATGAGAAATGAAGCATGTGATGTTTCAGTGGCATGTAGGTCACTGCAGCGTCATAGGGAACGGACACGTTGATAATGCAGCTCGGGCAGCTTTTGAAGGCACACAGAAAGGGACCATACCACTTTCATGACCCGACGACGCTGCCAACAGATTTCTGCTGCTGGCACAGGTGGTGTACACTTCATCGTGCACACCAAGCAGTCAGGCTAACTGGACCAAACGTCAACATCCCCTATTTTTTTGTATGCAATCTCTGTTCGCCAATCGGACTGCGCCGAAGAAGAGGTCCCTCTACTTTATCGCTTTACGACTAGAGGGAAGGGGCAGGGCACATTCACAAAACCTTATTCATTTCGCTCTGGAATGGATGGCAACGCTCCTTGGGATGCCTCTCATTGCAAGTAGACGCTACACTACATACTGCATGAGTGTCTGTGATATATGATGCTCAGGGACAATGCCTGGTGTCTGCTTTAGCACACCTTCACAATAGACGAATGTCTGTCGAAAGCATTCCTACATGTTGCTGGCAGCTGGTATTGCAGCTGAAGGTGACGAAGGTGCTACTTAGGTTTATGAAAAAAAAACGGATATAGACGAGTGGTTGTGACAGTGATGTCGGGTATCATGCAAGAGTGACTGGCTGTGACTGACTGTGTAACTGTGCTGTCTTATGTGCTGTCTTATGTCCGGTCTTATGTGCTGTCTTTCTCTTTATTTTCTCTCTTTCCTCTCCGTTTGTCAACTTCTCCCGTCCTGTTTCCATGTGGAGGGTAGCGAATTGGTTGCCCTAAACTTCTTAACCTCATTGCCTTTTTTTATTGAAATAGAAAATAAACGAAGGAGTTGTCACCGTTACTTGGCGACTGCTACCCCTTTCCACTTGATTGTTACAAATAAAGAATAGGAAACAAACTAAATAGCATATATTCATCTTGTTTTTTTTTTCTTCATGTCCTCTTGCCAATAGTACTATATGCAGTTATAGACACAAAAAAACACCACGTGTCCAGAGGAGGCAAAAAGCGCTACAATAACGCTATATTTGAGGTGCACGCAATCATCGGCCCACAAACATGCACACACACACACACGCGTGCCCGCAAAGCGTACCCAGTAGCAACGCGATGATGGGAGCCAGTCTATACACAGATCATTTCGTGAAACTGGAATTCCTTCTTGCGTTCCACTAACTCGAGTAGGTTCCGCAAGACGCCGCCGCCGCTTTTACACCGGCGCCTACACGCACAGCATCGTCCTCGCGTTTATTTTCGCACGGAACGGGTCTCGTTCGTTAGAAACCCGCTAACGGGGCAGGCGCGGTATGGCGTAACGGCAACACGGGAGCGTGTTCTGGCCCGCCCGAAGTATATGGACGAGCTCCGTTTCCTAAGGTTGCGGGGGGAAGGCGCCGAACTGACGTCGCCTTTCGCCTCGCTCGCCGCAGCTCTGGCTCGTAGCTTATTTGGACTCGCAGCGGGTACAGACGACGCGATGAGCTGCTTGGCGATCCATTCGCTCGCCGAACGCTGGGCCGGGCTGTAGTAGTTTGCTAAAGGAGAACCAAAAGAGAGACAAAAGAAACAAAATTAGGCGGTCTCTACAGAGTGAGTCGCTCCCCAGCGAGTGCTATGTATACACAGTCGAAGTTAAGAGGGTTGGCGAGAAGCCCTTGCGGGGGAGCGTGTAAACTTTGTGCCTTCGACACCAGATATGTGTAACAAGCGGTATACGTCTCACGGGGCTCGATGAAACAGGGGTTTAAGGAGGAGGAGGAGGAGGAGGAAGGGTTGCTTTCTACTCCTAAATGGTGCACGTAAAAGGAATGCAGGTTTGGAGAGCAGCGGTTTGTGTTGTATCTATCTGTGGCCGCTTGCGGGGCTGGGTCCTAAGTGGTTGACGTGTAAACCACAGGTTCCTTGCTGTGCAACTCATTCTATTGCACGTTTCTCTCTTTCTTTTCATTCCCTGTTTCCTTAAGCCTCTCGAAACGCACCGCTTCTTAAGACAGATCTGGTATCGACAATCTTTTTATTGAAGGAAGAAACAAGGAAGCAACGACATCAAGGATGAATTAAAATATAAAGAGAGAAAAAGAAAGAGAAAAAAAGAAAGAGAAAAGGAAATTCACAAAGAAGGATGGTTTGACATTATCGGTGACGGCTTCCCTTCTTATCTTCGTTATGAAAATACGTTCAAAGTTAAGAAAAAAAAAACAGTTGGGATTCTCCTATCGAAAGTTCTGGATCTAGAATAGCCTACTGATGTTCGGTGCACACGAGATTACTGTACACAATCGCGCCGTGCATACAGTTCAGCCAATACTCATCGCGCATAGCAGTTATCTTCAAAGACACATGGGTAGACTATTCCTTGCTTTGTGATCGCTGTTTGATGTCCATCGGGCCATCACTTCAAAGAGTCAAGTGCTTCACTCTTGGTCCTGCATACGACTCTCTATATGTGTGAAATGTTCCTGAGAAGGTCGAAAGGTGGGTGATAGACATCCTCATGATTACAATAGTTTCAATGAGTTGTAATTTACACGCGCTGAATTCTGAATAGAGGAAAAAAAAGTAAGAAATAAGGTACCTTCCTCTGAAAGGTCAGTGCTAAAAACTGAGGTCATTAGTACTTCGGTAGCCCTAACTGCTGATGTTTTTCGAAGCCATGCGATCTTTTTTATTCCTTCTTTCTTTTTTATTTATTCCGCCGTGGTGGTCTAGTGGCTAAGGTACTCGCCTGCTGACCCGCAGGTCGCGGGATCGAATTCCGGCCGTGGCCGCCCCATTTTAGATGGAGGGGAAAGTTATTAAGACCCGTAGGCTTAGATTTTGGTGCACGTCAAAGAACCCCAGGTGGTCAAAATTTCCGGAGCCGTCAACTGTGGCATCTCTTATCATATCGTGGTTTTGGGACATGTAACCCCAACAATAATTCTTATTCCTTTTATTTTTTTATTATTTTATTTTCTCATCTGTGTTTTTTCTTATTTCTCCTTTGTCTCTGCTGATTTCTAATAATATTTTTCTCTCTATCTGTTTCTAGCTGGTTTGTTGGTTGGTTCCTCAATATCTTGGTGCAACCCACTCGGGAAGATTGGCCATAAATTGGAGGTACCTTGCTTAGACAACTAATTCACTCATTGAGAGAACAAATTGAAAATTAATTGTTTGGTCCTTACAGATTAATAATATTAGCTCATAAGATCTCAAAAAAAGAGCAACCTTAGAGTAGTAAAATCAATAAACCCAAAAGCTAATTTGCATAACTTTAAATAATACAGCTGGATTAAGGTACACCTAACACTCAATTCTTTCAGACTCTCATAAAAATTTGCATACAGCAATGGAAACGCTCCTGTGGCTAAAAGCGAAAAAACGAATATGGCCGCACCAAATGATAGAATCACCTATATTCTTCGATATTTTGCCATTTTCTTTTTTCTTCTGTTCCAAAGTATTTCTAGCATTCGCTTTCTTTCTATACCGTTTTCTCTCTTTGCATTTCTTCATCTGTCTTTCTTTGATTCTTTCTTTTTTCTCTTATTTATTTGTGCCTTTACTTATCTTGTTTGTTTTTTTCTTTTTATAATACGCTTTCCTATCTCCCCCTCCTCCTTATCACCTACTCCCCCTTACATATGTCCTCCTCAGCCTGGCTTCCCATTCACACCGCCTTGCTACGCTCGTATATTGTGATGCCCTGTTAGCTTGTCTGAATAGACGAGTGGTTAAGACGCCCGCCTTTGGATCGTGAGTACAAGGCTTCGAATGTCGCCTCGCGAGGAAACTCTTCCCTCCTGTAATTTCTCTCCTTCTCTATATTTATTTCTCTCTCTATGCAGTCATTGTCCAACCCATTGGAGTTGTTCCATTCATTGCCGGAAATTCGACGCACGTGTTTTGGGAGCGATGCAGAATATGAAAAAGAAATAAAGCAAGTGCCGGCTGATGACGATGATAGTTAATTTTTCCAGACCAGACGGATCACGAAGCTAAGTTTTTAACGCAGCATAAGCAGCTAAGCTTTTAACAACGTTTCGTTTAAGCAACTCCTAGTCGGAGACGATATACGCGGATTTTAATGCTACCACAACGCGACGCTAAGGTTCTTGTCATGACTTCAAGCAAAATTATGATGAAAATAAAAGTGGCCACAAACACACAATAGATGATATGTTATTAAGTACACATCAATATACGGGATCTTACATGATGGAAAATTTTACAAAGGTACAAAATGGTAGTTTTCTTACTCTCCATCTCCCTTTCTTTCTTTCTTTCTTTCTTTCTTTCTTTCTTTCTTTCTTTCTTTCTTTCTTTCTTTCTTTCTTCCTTTCTTTCTTTTCTTCTTTCTTTCTTTCTTTCTTTCTTTTCTGCTTTCTCACTTTAATATTGCACATTGCCTACATAGTTCAGTTACAGAAGGGCAGAGAGGTCGGCCTGAGCTAGAGTTTGCTCTGGCCTGCTAGTCTACACTGGGGAGAGTGGACAAGGAAGCGATGGAGAGATGAATGACAATGGTAAGTTACGGAGATAAGAATATAATTCTGTTACGTTGGTACAAGTCTAAAGGCGTGCATCCAGTCCAGGGGCTTGTAAAAAAAACTACGACGTCAGGGCCAATGACTGTCAAACTAAGTTTCAACTTCCTCATCGTTTAATGGTTCATTAGAATACAGACCACTGGAAGATATCAGTTGCTGACGTTCTCTTGCGTATGCTGGAGAGACTCAAAATATATGTTTGAGTGTTTCTGACAACTTACAGAGGCCACAATCGGAACCAGCGTCACTGCAGCCAGAGACTGCACAAAACATAACGGGATAATGTATGCGGTTACAAATTTGAAATCAAGTTTAAGAGAGAAAGAGAGTGGTATGGCATTTTTGTAGCGTAGAGGAGACAGTTTCACCAGCTTTCACTCGTGTCTTTGTGATTAACCTCTGTGTTTATTTTCTGTTCTTTCTTTTTTATTATATTAAAAAATGTCATTGCCTTATACTCTATTTTCAATGCACTGCCAATGATCCATCATCGGGAATTCACGGTGTAATTGATAAAAGAGAGCTTTGACAAATCCGGACAGATCGTATACCCACACACACACAAAATAAAGATTCAATAGCTCGAATGCCTCACATTCTCAGTGCAGTGCGCGAACATTACAATCCGCACCGATTCGGCTGTGAAACATTGAACTGGTCGTTATGTTGGCGCTTAACTACCGATTCAGCGATATGGGTGGCGTAAATCAATTGCTTTTCTTAACTCTTCCCATACTCGCATATGTACACGCCGCTTTAATTTAATGCTCCATTCAAGAGGTTTCCCGGTCGGCCGGTTTCAAGTTGCGTTCATTTCGGCACTCCCGGTCACACCACCAAGGAGTGGCAAAGCCTATAGAGAGCCTCATGGGTCGTAAAGTGTCTCCTTAGTACGACCCGTGAAAAAGAACAAACAAACAAGAAAGCAGTTACGACTTCTCTTATCGACTCGATTTGGATATAGCACGGCGTATAACGAGCTAAGCCATTCCGTCACCGTTCAGGAAAAAGAGCTCATCAAACAGTGGGCGCGCGCACCTTTCATCTCTTCATCGAAATCGTCTTTACCCTGCTTTATACGATCAAGGTCTACCGCTGCCTTTTTTCTGTGTAGCTTTCTTTAATGGCGCTCTCGTCTGAGCGGTGTTCTGTATCTCCGACTCCAAACGCGTTCGCCTCCAATAAACACGCTGGCTGCAGACAAGAGAGTCAACGTCCGCTTTGAACATCGATATAGGCTGTTAATCGTATTCGCTTCCGATACCCCGACCACCTTAGCCCTCCCGTTCCTGCCATTGTCATCTTTATATTTCTCATTCTGTCTCATTTTTATCTGTTCATGATAGTGAAAGAGAGAGAGAGAGAGTTTGATAAAACGCCTAGTCTAATCGCATTGCGCGCGGGATACTACTCGCCCACTGTGGAGAAGTTGGCGGCGCTTAGATAACAAGACGCCCTCACGCTTTCTGCGGATTGGCTTAATATAGTTAAGCCGCTGGTTAGCGATACTCACTGTATAATACCGGTGCTAGTGTTAACCAGAACTTGTTGAGATGGGTCAACGCAGTATGCCGACCGCCGAAATATATCTCGAAAGGTACTTGAGTATAACGTAAAAAGAGGCAACTAACGGAGAGAAAGAGCTAACACATGGACACACACACACAGAAAGAAAAGAGAGAAGGCTGCTGAGATACACTAGCACGACCGATCGTTTAGGGGCATATGGGAGTGTATGGAGTCGGTATTCTAAAGTTTAGTATAGCCACAGAGAGGGGGGGGGGGTAACCCCCCTGCGCAATTTGTACGTTTTGCATGTATTTCTCCACTAAAGTTTGGAGGAAGGGAAGCAGGAGCTATAGTTGTCATACAGGTTCAAAATACGTGGAGGACGGAACACACAGTGTGAGTACAAGAAGTAGACATGACGAGCGTGGGTCCCGTATCGTGCCTATGCCGTCTACTTCTATTACCTACATGTGTTTCATCCTCCACGCAGATTCAATTTAGTTTAAAATTGTACGTGTACGCACAACATATTGCGCGTACACGTACGAAGATGTATACATGAAAGGGTGTTGAAAACCCTCCGAAAATCGAACTTCTTGTTGGGCTCCTGGTGTTGCGAACTTGCAGTACACTCAATGGCTTGGTGTAATGTCAAATCAACGGACGCCGGTACGCACTTCGTCTAACATCGATCATTGCTGTCTGCTGAATTCTCGTGTTCCTCGCGTAGCCACAATCCTTAATGAAATTATACTTGGCTGTGCGACCTACAGACACGCAACCACCGTCGGCAGCCATACCGATTCAAATGGATGGGGCTGTCAGTGCAGCGATACCGCCAATGAATCTCCTCGAAACTGTACTGCATGAGCAGTGAGGATTCGGACAACAACGACATGCCTGTTCTGAGCCGTAGTGCTACAAGATTATCACTGGAACAGTGACCACGTCCACCCGCATGCGCTATACATGTGAGGCGAACGTTCGTTTGAAGAAGCGCTGCACTATCTTATTTGTGCCAGTGACGTCATCTGATAAACTGAGGCCCCGGAAGTTGCTGAGCACCTCGACAGAGCTCGAGTATTGTGCGCTGTTCTGAACAAAGTCGAGGAAGCACGAGTTAACGCTTGCAAGATTGTCTTGGTCACTGACGCAACGTCAGGCCATGCTCAATGCCCAAATACAACGTCATCAATCTGTGACATGAGGGTTGAAACGAAGCCCATACCTTGTTGGACAAAATTGTGATGACCGGTGCGTCTAACAATGTCGAAGTTTGCACTATCCCTTCTGACGTCCTTCCGATACCGATCAAACCAAGCTTTTAACCATAATGAGAAGGCCCAACTTTCCCGTCCGGGCTACTCACATTGCGTAAAGCTTGTCTACAGAGGTGACGATTTGGAGTTTCATTGCTGGGTGCCCAAGCAGCTTTACGCTAGACGTTGCGGCGGCGGTACTATGCATACGTGAAGCCCCAAGCTCTTACGTCCGCGGGCCGCCGAGGCCACGCGTACGCGCCGCTAGCATCGCTGCCACTACTGACATCCTTGATATATGATTTCCCTAGGAGGTCACGTTACCCATGACGTCAAACGTACTATACCCTCATGGTGAGCCAAGTCGAGGCTGGGTAAATCAATCCGCCCGAGCGCAAGGGCGTCTACACCAAAACATCCTGGCTCAACTGTTCGACCAATAGCAAAGTTGCCACATCCAGAGGCAGCTTAATGCGAGGCTACGATAAGACGACAATGAGTGGTAGACACGAAAGGGCATCGCAGACCACACGGCCATACGTTATTGACGCGTATGTCGACTTCACTCGAAAGGGACTAAAGTATTTCTTGCCTCAAGCTGATAACTCTGTCATAATAATTAGGAATATTTTATTGGGAGTCATTAATTTCACGCCATCATCTATGCTTTGTTCGCGCTGTTTTTTTTTTCACCCTAACATGTGCCAACTAATCTTTTAATATATTCATGCCAGAACCTTGCTGCCTTTTCTCTGCTTTTTATTTTAATTACCACAGTCCATGAGTAGCCCAAAACATGCATTCACTCTTCATCCGTCTCCTAGCTGATTATTGCTCATAACAATTAAACGCAATGAAGAATTGTGTATTCAAACAACGCTTGGGGTCTCAATAAAACTTGCAGAGCATATGGGACTCAGCAAAACAACCCACAACAGACAATTGCAAAATCTAGAAAGTGACGTTACATAAAGAAACACGTGACCAGAATTTTGTTTGTTTCGTTCCTTTTGTAATAGTAATATGTAACTGTCGATTGCACTATAGATACTATCGATAGTTGATTGACTACCGAACAATCGATCCATAAAAAAACTATTGATAGCGTTATCGATAGCCAGCTTTGTATTACAGTATCGACAGTATAAAATCAACCGTGCGAACTCTTTGCAGAATAACTTCTGTTCTGTTCCGTCTCTTTTGCTGTGGAGAGGTTGAGGCCTGTACTACCTCGGCTACTCCATATCGATAAGTTCTGCAGCGAAAACAGCATAAACATTGTTCCTCGAGTGCGTTGTAAATGGTAGAGCAGGAGAAGCAGCCTGAACCATGGCAACGAAGCTGACACATCCTCATATTCTTTCATCAGGATGCCTCGCTAACACATCAAAATTAAGCTGAGCTGTTCTTCTGTAGCAGAAAGGAAGTTGCTCCATGAAGCACCACTGTGTGGCTTCAAACTTATATTGCACTCTGCGATTTCAAAGTAAAAATACTGAGAAGTAGTATTGGTGGTCTTGCAACAATAAAATATCAAGAATTAGGTTAGCTAATTGCTTTTCAATATCAAATACTAAGGACATGATTAGGCACTTCCGCTGCGAACATAATTTGTTTCTTTCGCTTGCATATTGTTAATAAATAAACAGAGCATTACAGTAAGTAGGTTGTCGTTAATGGTTTGGTAATATCACCGGCCAACAATGGCCTAATTGTTCACAACACTATCAATCGGTAGGGTTGAGAGCTGGGCTAGTTTGGTGAGACATCATTTAACCATATGGTGTAGTAGCGCAAATTCACGGGGACGAAGAGGACAAGAACACACGACACTCTTCGTCCCCGTGAATTTGCGCTACTACACCATATGGTTAAATGACTATCAATCGGACTACGTGAAATAATGCTACCAATGGTACTATCCATTGCATTATCTGTAATGCATTCGATAGTGATGCTATTCATAGTTAAAAAAAGCTATCGATACTATCGATTGGCCATATAAAGATAGTTCTCTACCACTACTCTGTACAACTCGGCACCCTTTAAACGCAAGTGAAGAGTGGTCACAGCAACAGCTTTCCCCTACTGAAGACAACGGCAAGAGACCACTACCCACAGCCGTGCCAACTCGCACATGCACGCGGCTTTGAGAGGCCCGTGCCAAAAGTCAGTGCTCTGACGCCCAGATACTTCAGGTGCTTCGCGTGAACTCGTGGGCTATGCGTGCGCACGTATAAATGTACCACTATTGTGTTTCTGGGTACTCGTGAGCGTTTTGTCTGCATGAGCTATGCTTGTGTCCGTGTTCTGGCTACATACATCACGTTCGTATGTATGAATGTAAAATGTGCATGGACATATGCGGCTGGTACATGCATTTGTTTAAATGCCTTCTGTTTGTGCGCTCGCGTGTGTCTATACGTTCGCGGCTATACACCTCTCCGTGCTGAGGCCTAATGGCGGTTCCTTTATAGAAAAACACTGCGCGTGCATACGCACATCATGTATAGAACGGCCGCGGAGCCGACGGCCGACCGTCTCGGCCCATGCCCCGCCACTCGAGCCAATGTCCCTTTCCGGCCGGACTCATCGCAAGCCGCAATCGGCGCAGTCCGAGCACCCACATAGCCACGGGGGAAGAATATAAATCTGAGAAGACCCCGTCGAAGCGTCTATCTCGGCCGCGATCGACTATACCCGACCGTGTGCCGCGGCGTGGTTAGTGGATGCCTGGTGTCCGCCGCAATATACGCGCGCGATGCGGTCAAGACCAATAGCAGTGAAGAAGATTGCGCGCTCTTCGTTGCGCCAACTGCATTCCATTGCACCTCGTCTGCTCGCTGTATGGCAGACGGCATCTTCTGCGAAGCAAGGGGCTAAATTGTGTAGATAGCGGCTCGAAATGTGTCCGACAGCGCAGCCGTTTAAGGTGAAGCAGCGCTGCAAGATGGCGGATGCTGCTTCTGCTGATTCTGCGTGGTGGTGGTATGAGTTAGGAGAGATAAGGGTCTTCAGAGAGGTCGTCGTCTTTGAAGACGGCGTCGAAAGACGGCTTCTTTTTCTCGAGAGAGCTCCGCCCCTTGGTATAGGACTGCGACTTCTGTGACCTTTAGATCTCGGGTCGCCGTCGCGTCACCGCGTATGGGCCTCGCTGCATCTGATGCGCAGTGTGTGGCGGTGCGCCACACAACGTGCGCGACTCGAAGTCGTTTGAGGAGCAGGTATGCGGCGTATATTTTCGCGCGGTATCTCCAGTCTCGGGGTGCCAGAAAACCAGGCACTTGCTTGAAGCCTGGCAGCAGCAGCACTGGGTGGCGGGCATTGTAAAACAGGCATATATCGCGTGGATTGAGGTGCGTGATAAGAGTGTGGCCAGGTGCACTGTTTTGTGTTTAAAGTGATGAGACACGTCGTATGTGCCATTGCAGAGTGCCAAGGCGCGGAGGGAATTCTTTGATATTTAGACTGCGCTTGAAACAGCTTGGTGGCCTGTCGGCTATAGCGTTGCTCTGCTCAACAAGAGAGTGCCGGTTCTATTGCAAGTGATGACGGCCCATATAACCAGCAGGGTACAGGCAGGGAGGGGTGACGTAACTTATAATTGTATGTTAACAAACACCAGCTGGTCAAAACTAGTCCGCACCCTCCTCACCTCCCACGCACAACACACACACACACACACACGCACACACACACACACACACACACACACACACGCGCGCACACACACACACACACACACACACACACACACACACACACACCACACACCTGCTACCCCTCCCTGCTTAGCTTCCAGCGCTTTAGTCGGGAGGAGAGAAGAGATAGTGCAATTGCAGCATGCGACAAACCTTTGTGACTGTACTCGCACTGGATGGATTATTAAATCTTTTGTGGCGTTGAAATCGTGAGGCAATCAATTTTTTAGTGAATTATTTCCATGGTTACTTAAAAAAATGTTTCAGGGCCCTTTTAACGCGTTTTGTTCGACCGGTGTCACGACGAAAACGAGCCCATTCGGCGATTTATAGGCGCATTTGGAAGGCCATCAAACTACGTCGAGAAGGGTTGGGATAGTGCAGCAATCGCCGCTAAAACACACAGGAACTTTCAAACAGCTCTAAAAATGGACACCTATGTGCGTCTAGCGGAAAACATATCATGCCTTTCCAGAGGCGTTGATCATGCAAACAGCAAACGCTAGATAATGTGTTGCTATCTGTGAGGCATTGTGACACAATGACCTCCGAGATGGCGAGCGCGCGGCGTGTGTCTTGGAGGCCATGCGACTCTTGCTTTAGATAAAAACCTGTATGTACCATTCGCGCGCGCGCGCTGGTAATATTACTGTGTGCGTGTGTATGTGCGTGCGTGTGTGTGTGTGTGTATGTAAAGACATATTAATAGGTATGCACTTAGCGGTTGAAGGGCGCACTAAAGACAGGATTTTGCTATCGCGTTCAACTCTTAAAGGCGAAGCTTAAAGGTCCCCGAATTTTTACACGTTCCCAACAATTTATACACGTTGAGAAGCCGATCGGACAATTCAAGTGACACGCCGGATACGTTTACATTTCTACATCACAAGGTGGCGATTCGGGCGTTCACAAGCATGCACTTCTGTGCGTGGCCTTTAATTGGGCCTTCTTAGATAACTTAACGGGAAATGGCATTCGTTGTCGTTTTTCTTTCTTTTTGCGTTCAAGGAATATTTAAGCGTGCCAAATATTAATAAAGTTATTCATAATAGCTAACTTACGAGAACCCTCTAAAGCTTACTGTATTGTTTCTGCGAATACCTGCCATAGTATCTAGGCAGGTAACGTGTCTTGCTGCTATAAGCTCAAAGTCACAGCGTCTATTTCAGGACACGGCAGGCGCATTTCAGTGGGTGGGAATCCAATTCAGAAACAGCTGTGTATATAGATTTAGATGCGTGTTATGGAGAATCAAGTGGTCAAATATTATCAAGAGTCTCTCACTATGGCATGACTCACATCGTGATTCGGGCTCGCACAGCACCAGAAAGCATCACGAGTGGTTATGTGAACCATAGTTTCAATTTAGGTACACGACAGTTGGGTGTGTCATTCTGTCGTGCTTAAGAATGAAGTTTCGGTTTATCTTGCGATCACTCCGGCTTCTGAAACATGAGCGAAGCGCTAAAAAGGACGTGTAATATTTTATCCTTTTTTTTTTTGAGGTTGTGCTCTTCGTAACAATCAACCATTCATCGGACGTAAGTAAATAAAGTCCTGTATAACTAGTCTAATGGATTACCATTACGTCACGTCTTACATT
Source organism: Rhipicephalus microplus (assembly GCF_013339725.1). NCBI lineage: Eukaryota > Metazoa > Arthropoda > Arachnida > Ixodida > Ixodidae > Rhipicephalus > Rhipicephalus microplus. Next base: position 125,744,233 of record NC_051165.1, read on the forward strand.
CCTGGTGGGCTTTGATTTATTGATATGTAGTGTTTAACGTCCCAAAACCACATTGCGATTATGAGAGACGCCGTAGTGAACGGCTCCGAAAATTTTGACCACTGGGGTCTTTTAAAGTGCACCTAAGTCTGAACACACGGGCCTAGAGCATTTTCGCCTCCATCGAAAATGTAGCCCCCGCAGCCGTGATTCGATTCCGCAAGCTGCGGGTCAGCAGCAGAGTACCTTAGCCACTAGACCACCGAGACAGGGCCCTGGTGGGCTTCACAGCATCGCGATCAGATGCAGAACTGAGGTTGACCCTATTCTTTTCTTGCGGGACCTGATTATTAGTTTACGCGCGTGAAACACACGTTTTGACACAGAGATTCTGCGAATCGCGCGACATGGTTTCTGTTACAATATTGTCGCATTTGGATTTCGTTTTCGCAGTTTAGACACAGCATAAGCGTAGTTCATTTAACGTTCAGTAGAATGATGCTTTCGCAAAAACCAGTGAGAACTTGGTGTTTTGATCTGACATGAAGATAGAACAACCACGGACTTGTCAGCACCGTTTGTTGTGAACGCGTCAGCACCTCGCTTTCGAAGTAGCAAACTGGTGGTGGGGTCCACGATGGGAGACCCTGGGAAGAGGGGCACGTATGGTGGGCTCATTTTCGCGGTCTCGATAGGCGCGCTCCCCACCCAGCTCGGCATTTTTACACCGGCCCGCAACCTCCTTGAAGCAAGGACGCACCAAGTGCCTTTTTAAAGCGCGATAAGATTATTCGCCGGGACAGGAGAGTTCACCGCCCTGATCAGAGCTCCCGACCCCGATTCGCTGCTCCACTCGTCACCTTCTATATAAGCGTCTTTCACCTGATAACCCGCGGTACGTTGCAGAAATCGGGTAGAATAAACTGGCAGGGGCGAAACAAAACAAATAAGAACGCTGCGTTACAAGGAAAGCCTTTTATTGCGAAAGCCTGGTTTCTGTCGAAGGGAGTATGCGGTACTGTGTGGTCTACAAGAGGACCCCCTCCTTCCCCTTCCCCGGCTTGATGCACGTTTTCTCACGCTCAAGCTGAAAGCGAGTCTGTTGATGAGCTTGGGCGAGGTGTACGGGAAACGCGCGATATATATATATATATATATATATATATATATATATATATATATATATATACGTCAGCTTGGGTGATGACACTGATGACAATCAGGCTGTCGCGCCTGATGACAGCCACGGGAACAACGGTGTGAAAGAAAGAAAGAAGATAGAGAGGAGTAGAAAAAGGCAGGGGAGATGCACGTTCGTTTGCTACCCTGCCCGGGCAAGGCGTAGTGTGGGTGAAAAGAGAGACAGAAAAATAGAAGGGAAGAGAGATGCACAGAATCACGAGCACACTTGGGGGAGTACATCCAGTCTACAGACGGTCGCTCAGATGTCTTGGGTTCAACAAGAAAGACACTGCCTTTTGTAGCCCGGGAAATAAGTGTCCCATCAATCGGTTCTAGATTACTTCCACCTTTTTTTTACTTTTGTACAGAGTTCTAGAACTTGTGTCCGCGGAATTATGTCAAGAACACATAGTCCGGTATCGTGTCATCAACTGCCTGTCTTTTTGTTATCTCTCCAGTTTGGTCCGAGTAAATCAAAGACTGCATAAAACGATAGGTTCGTGGATCTTCATTGGAAAGACACGTAGACGTGATGAAAGATGTCAAGTCGTCATATACTTCGTTCATCTCATTCTTGAAGAAGCTGGTTGTCGGAGGCCTCACTACGGCTTCTCACTTGTATAATAGCATTACGCTGGCAGAGGACAGCTTCTGATGCTGACACGGGAAAGAGGCGTACTGAAGTACACCAAACAATATTTTCACTCATCACCTATTTAACACAATCCATACGATGCCTAACATTAAGTATCGCCAGCTCTAAATGAGCTTGCTATCCCAGAGCCACTTGAGATTTATGTTTTAGAAAAACTTTATTTACAGCATGTACAGAACACAAATGCTTCATACCATTCCAGTAACAGGGCACATACACTTCGGCACATCTATATTTCACGAGTAACATCACTACGTTACAGTGAAGACATTCGCTCTAATATACATGACAATGTTGGCATATATTTACTCAAGAACTCAATGCGATATCATGATACAATGATATAACGATACAATAGATGCAATGAAACACTATATTAACAAATGAAATTATATAAAACAACTCAACGGGCGCTGCTTAGCACCAAGTCGGTCGGAAAATGAGTTGTATCCTTTCGTGTTCCACCTTGACGAAAGGGCACGACCAATGCCGCAGAAACTCTTGCTCCCCGAGGAAGAAAAGCTCTTCGGAGAGGAACGCGAGGATCTCTCGTCTCATTCTCCCCCGTATCGGCCAGAAAGCACGCCGGCGGCAATTGGCAGCTACGGCCTCACATCGGTTTCTCCAAAGGATGAACAGCCCCGCAACTATTAACAGAGCGGAGAAGCGGCTACGCGGAAATCGGCCGTTGGACACGAAAGTTCGCACACCCTGTCCCCGAAAACCAGCATTAACCGCACGCCAAAAAAAGGCGGGAAACCACACATTCAAACGTCGCATGTCGATTGGTCTTTACCATGACGCAGTTGGGGCAAGTGGAAGTGCGAACCACCTGCCATCACTGCAACCGATCTCGCGTGGGGAGCAAGCCCCTGCCCAACCTCCAGACAAAGTCTCTGAGATGCCCTGGCAACACTGCGGCAGTTATTGGTTTCCAAGCGCGGTTTCAACACAGATTGCGATGCTGGGGCACCAAGGGCCGTAGAAGGGCGGCCATTGTGTCCACCACTTTAGAATCGGCCACCTCTATCTCTGGGCACATAGCTTCCAAACGTCGGTGAAATGCCGGAAGGGCTCGATACAAAGATGGTAATTCAGTTCATTGGGGACCTTCGTTTATTTGGCTATCCGGCAAGAAGACACGTAGTGATGGCCTCAAATGGTAGCGAGCCAGTGCCATCATTGCTTAGTATTCGCAATAGAGTGTGGAGGCACAATGTAGAAGCCGTGACGGAAGCGTCGGGGAATGCAAAACCGCCTTGATTTCGCGGTTGAGCGAACGCTGGACGCGATAACAATTATGTGCCACCAGACCAAAAAAATGAACTGATGCAGCTTTGCACTTTCCTGCAGACGTAGAGCGGTGGCTTTATTGCGCCCTTGCCACAGCTTTGACTACTGCTTGTTAACCATCGCGGAACGCGTAGTATACCGAAGTCTTATTCGGTATTGTTCGCGCATCACGGTCGTACATGTGATATGATGATATCAAAGGTACGCAGAAGTATCCATACATAATGTAATCACTCCTTCGTCCGTCTATTTCATGCATCTTCGTCATCGCTTCTTATAGGCAACGTTCTCAGCTGTTTCTTTTTCTTTCAATATTTCACGTGGGACTTGTGCAAATGACGATATTCAGCCCTTCGTCTTGTCACTAAATAAGTGGTCTCCCAATGCTAACCTCCCTGACGGTGTTCCTTTTGTTTCGTTCATCGTTCAAGAGGATTTAAACCTCATTGGTATCGCTCGATTAATTTTACTACTGAGAATGCAACTAAAAGGATTGCAACGCGGTCATTCACCTCTTCGTGAGATATTCTACAACTATGTGCCAAAAAGAAGTAAATATGCATAGCTGCGTCTCACACTATACAGGATATATAGCTAGAGATCAGAACACGCGCAAACTCATTCCACAGCCACAGTGCGAGCAAATCTGCCGAGCGTCGCACTTACTCACCCATTCTCTCCTTCAGTCTCTCGTATACTCGATCGTCGTCGTAAAACGCAATGCGATCTGAAAGGGTTAATCGCTGGGAAAGCATTCTACGCGGGGCACGGCAGCGATGAGAGCACACCCCTGAGTGCGCACGCTCGACCTCACTGCCTGTCCCCATCTACCTTTTTTTTCCCCGAAGCCAACCCGCCATTTCCAAAAGCAGAACAAGTGGGGTTCTCATCAAGCAGAGCACGCGGTCACTCGTCCGGAAAGAGGACGGGAGAATACCGAACAATGGGCTAAATGCGGAGGTACGCCGCCTAGCAGCGTCAATTCGACACGACGGTTCCTCCAGCGTGTCGCAGGGTGCACTTTAGCTGCCATACAGTTAACAATCTCGTTGTATAGAAAGCGCAGAAGAAGGAATCTAGCGCAACCCGCAACGTTACACTGTGACTCCCGAGTGTGACGAGATGAAAGACCATCGGTAAACTGTAGATTCAGCTATGAACGCACAAACGCTGTAACTTAAGCTGCCGTCTCCGGTACAGTGTCAGTAATGTATACCCGTCTGGAGCCGATACGATGGGCGCCACTTAAGCCCTATCTCACCCGTTGACCGGGACCTTGTCGTTCATACATATATGTTGGGCACCACCCTGCTCCCTCTCTCCTCCCCTAAACACGCCGTGTATCTCGTTCACAGTGTACGTACTACTGCACAATGCAAACAACTTAGACTAGCAGTCCGAAAACCCACTCACTTCTCGGTCGCACACTTGTACTACCCGTACACACAAAGAGAACGAGAGAGAGAGAGAAAGTTTGTGGCAGGCAAGACCATAGAGGGACAATACCGTGTCGGGAAGAGGGAAGCCTGTCTTTCGACACACGAAAAAAGAGCGCAGGGATCACTTTCTCCGAGCGATGGCGTGGCCGTGGTGGTCGGCAATTTGGAGGTCCGTAATCGAATCGCGCCCGCCATTGCTCACACAACCTGACTGACCGGACGCGTGGCCGGCTGGGTCCGAGCGCTGCTGCTGCCCGACTGACCAGTGTCCACCGCAGCCACTTGCGTGCGTCTGTTTGATGTAGCAGTTCGCTCGCACGGACGGTCGGGAGGCTTGATTTACGAGATACCCGGACTTGACAGGGGCGGTGGTGACCCTTGGGCCGTGGCAAGAGATAGCGGCGCGCACCACCAGAACCCCCTGTCGACCTAACCCGGCAGCCATCTCAGTTGTCTCGCAAGCCACTGTGACACCCTCTCTACCCTCCGCATTCCCTGCTCCCCTTTTAGCCCCTTCCGTCGTCTAAACCCCCGCTTTGTCTGTCGCGGAGAGAGTGTAGATCCCGGTAATAACTCGTGGCATGCTTGAGTGTGTGGACCGACGGCTGTTGCGGATATACACGCTAGCGTTGCCTGTTCGTATTGATGAGAAGACAGTATGGACAGCGAGGAACTAAGGGATCGCGCAAATGGTGCGTGCTTGGTGTGCTCTGAATAGTGGATGGACGAGAAAGCACAGGGTTTTGTGCAACTGCATGCACCTTGTGCATACCACGCTACCTTGGCCGCAGTTTCTCGCGCAGAGCGAGCCTGGTTAGCCTTATACGCTATATAATATCTGCGTCCCAACGTATTTTTCACCCACCTTTGATCGTGTACCTGATTCAGCTGCGTACCCACGTCACAGTACAGGTTAATACTGACACGAGATGCACTTATTGACAGTTCTAGTCACTCTCTCTTTACAGAGTTTATGCTGGTGTAGGTCTTTAAAAAAATGCTGCCCATATCTTCTCACGGGGGGAACTAGAATGCGTCACGGGGGGGGGGGGGCGCAGTCACATGAATGATGCGTAATTGGGTATGGCCTGGAAATGATTGTTATTTCGTCTTCATTATTCTTGTTTGTTGAATGAAGGGGAAGCGTTGCCTGCAGCGAGTGGTGGGAAGTTGATGTGCGATCCAGTGCCTGCATATACAGGGTGCCCGGTGAACGGTTGTGCAGCTCGAGCAGTCGGTTTTTACTAGCAAACACTGCCTGCGTCGGCTTTTCGAGGCGAAAGATGGTTTGCGAACGCTCAATTGTTATTTCATCTTTATTATTATAATTTATTTAATGAAGGTGAAGCGTTGCATTCGACGAATGGTGGGACGCTGATGTGCGATTCAGTGGCCCTGAATGGTTGTGCAGCTCGAGCAGTCGGTTTTTTACTACGCTGCCTGCTTAAAATCATATACATATCACTGTCCTTCCCATGGCTCATAGATTTGTAGAGTTTAACGTCCCAAAACCACCATTTTATTACGAGAGACGCCGTAGTGAAGGGCTCCGGCAAAGTTAACCACCTGTGGTTCTTTAACGTGCACCCAAATTTGAGCACATGGGCCTTCAGCATTTTCGCCTTCCCTGAAAATGCAGCTGCCGCAGCCGGGATTCAATCCCACAACCTGCGGGGTCAGAAGCCGAGTACCTTAGCCCCTAGACCACCACGGCGGGGCCTTACCATGGCTTAAGCGGGCAGTAACAAACCAGATACGTGTTCTTGTAGCGGGCTTCTTTCCTGCTCTACTCAGTGAAGGTGTGGCACCTATATTGCGTCGCTGCAACTCAGCAACGATTCCGCGGTAAACAGCAGAAGCAACAGCAAACCAATCGTGCATCTATGTGCAGCCATCCCTCGTATTTTCGCATAAGTGGTGGCATAGTTCCAAAGCAAGGCGGTACTACCAGCTGGAGTCCGCGTAACATATGACGGATCAGCGCTACCCGTCGGTATTTCTTTTGTCTGATCCTGCTGGGCAAGCACCAGCTGTCTACGGCTGTACCGAAATGGAACCCTCAGTTGCTGCAACCCAAGTCATCGTTTATGAACCGCGAGTCCCGGAATCTTTCGACGGCGACGCGTATGAAGATGCCGAATATTGGCTTGCGGGTTCCGAGCACGTGCGTCGCCGATTGCAACAAATGGGCTGAAGACGTTGAGCTCCGCCGCGTTTATTACGCGTTGGCAGACAGTGCCCGGACGTGGTTCGCAAACCATGAAGGTGCTTTCCGGTCATGAGATGATTTCCGCCGGTAGCTGCTGGCTACATTGCCGTATACGGACTGCAAGAAAGGAGCCGAGGCCCCTCTGCAAGCGAAAAGCCAGCGGAACAACGAAAGCGTGGCATTTGAAGATATGACCCGCTTGTTTCACTGGGCTGATCCAAACATGAGCCAGGACGTGAAGCTTCGGCATCTGATGCATAGTGTCAGGCAGGAGCTTCTTTGCTGGTTTGGTTCAAATATCTACACGCACCGTTGCTCAATTCCGCACCGAGGCGACAACTATGGAAAAGACCCTCCAACAGCGTGCAAGGCCGAGAAGTGAATGTCGCTTCTGTGGAAGGAGTGCTTGCAGTATTCAGAAATAGCATCGATGTCTTGCGAGATCTTGTGCGGTCAGTAGTTCGCGAAGACCTCCAGAGGCACCAGCTAAAAACTAACCCAACAAGAATTTCCTGATTGGACGAAGTGGCCCATGAAGAAGTAAGGCACGCAGCCCATTAGCAGTAGCCTAAAGGGCAGCCTCAAGCGTCGCCAGCGATCTCGTATGCCGAGGGGCTAAGGGGAACACCTGGACGTAGCTTCATCATGACGCCTACGCATCTACCCGAACCGCGGTTCATGCCACCCCCACCTCAGACGCGAGTCCATGCTACTGACATGAGGCGCACTGCCGATCGGATCCCAGGTGTAGGACACCTGGGAGTGCGTCGAACCTTCGCTCGCATTTGTGTCAAATACTACTGGCCATTGAGTATGGTACAGCATTATGACAGAACTCGTCGCGATTGCCAAAAACGCAAGGCGCCTCCATTAAAACCGGCCGGCCTCCTCCATCCAATAGAAGCCCCCGAAACTCCATTAGAACAAGTAGGAATGGATCTGCTCGGTCCGTTTCCGACATCATCATTAGGGAAAAGATGGATTGTAGTACCAACAGATTACTTAACCCGATATGCCAAGACAGCATCCTTGGTCAGAGGGACAGCCATCGAAGTAGCAGATTTCATCGTTTCCTCTCTAATACTACGAAATGGTGTCCCTAAAGTTGTTATTACAGACCGAGGAACGGCATTTGCAGCCGATTTATTGCAGTTCATGGTAAAGGCTACCCACACCTGCAACAGTAAACAAAGTGCTTATCACCTGCAAGCAAATTGCCTGATCGAACGTCTTAACAGAACACTGACTGATATGATGTAAATTTACGTAGACTTGGAGCAGCGTACACAGGACACGATACTATAATGAGAAAAAAAAAATAATCTGCTGTCGGATTAAAACGCCTGTCCTCTAGCGTCCCCCGTATACAGAGCTATTTTCGCTCCAGCCCTTCGGAGCAGTTTTTTTTTTCTCCGGCTGGCTGGATGAATTGCGTGGTGCACTCGGAATAGTTTTAACGGATATTTCACTCTGACCAACCGGAGCAGATGCGTGGCACCACCGGAATACTGCTTAATGTCAATTCTTTCTGGCTGACCGGAGCGATTACATGGAACCTCCAGAGCATGTTTCGCGGATTTTTCCTCCGGCTATTCAGAGCTTTTGTGTGGCACGTCCGGAGTATTTTACTAGTGTACTTATTTCGTCTGGACAGAGTTTCAGTGAGGTAGATCCGTATTTTTTAGTGTTCGCTTCACTGTATATTTATTGTATGCTGATCACTTCACACATTGGTTAGATGAAGGAAGTCTCAATTATCATGCAAGCACTGCAAAGTTACTCTCTATTTTTTTTTTCGCGCAGCTCTAGCAGGTGAAATTAAAGAAAACACTTGAGTTCTTATTGTTTGATTTATTCAAGATAAGTTGCAGTTTCTGATTGATGACCCAGCCTTTCGGTGAAGAAGATAAGAAACGCACATGCGAAAAGCCACTGAAAACAAAACACAAAAAAAAACAGATCACATAAAATTGACAGCACACTAGTTTTAAGCACAGTGATTTGAAATAAAGCTTAGAATGCTGAAAAACGGTGCACGACAAACGAAGAAAGCGTGGACAACAGGAACAACTTTTCACTATTCGCGAAGGACCATCCATCAGATTCATCGATGGTGCAGGGTTCAGCTGATTGCTTCCTGCATAATTCAGCAAAAAAATAAATATACATGTGAACTGCAAGTCTTGCGAGATGCACGAAAACGGAGCACACTGAAGCCATGCACACTCATTAAATCCTATACAGTCTGCGAGTCTATGAGAAGAACCAACTTCTACAACCGACCTCACAAAAAAAAAAAGAAATAAGACAGGATGAGCGTTCAATAACAAGAACCAGACCCCATGTACTCCAGTGTCAGACAGCCGCTACATGATAAAAACACACCTCTGTGTCACGAACAAAGTTCAAAACTGCCCAAACTTCCTATATGTTTTAAATTGATAGCTCCGTCTTTGCTGAAACAGTCAGAAGCAAGTTTTCACTAAAATATTCAATTCAGTACTCTCGAAGACAGCATCAGGAATGCCCCTCCTGATCTAATTTTATCAAATATTAGTTCTGATTATTACAGCCGCATTTTAGTACGCCCTCACCACCGTACTTCCAGCAATGTAAGCCCTTGCAGTTGTCACAGTTGCGGCCTCTCTTTAAAAGGGCCCTGCAACACTTTTTGAGCATGGTCAGAAAACGCTGCCGATCGGTAGTAGAGGCTCCCGAGAACACGCGAGCTAAACATTAAAGCACAGCACGCAGCCTTGAATTCACAATAAATTATCAAAGTCAGCTGGCAATTGCTTTCTCTTCTCTCGACGAATGACGGAGGGAACTGAAAAACCCACTGTAGAAAGCCATCTATCAGCCATTGGCTTATTTGAACATGGCGCGCTCGGTCACTGCAAGGATCACCATGGGAAGCTGTGACTTGCCCACGTGTACGTGCGCGATCACCCAAAAAAGCTGCGTATTCGAAGAAAAAAAATAAAATTGTGCTCAATGTCACGAGGTGCGCGTGACGTATTTTCTTTGCCAATGCCATCCCTTCCTGCTTAGCATTCAGCGCTTTCGTCGGAACGAGAAAAGAGAAAATGCAATTGCAGCCTGTGACTAGTCATTGTAACTCCGCTCCTACTGGACAGATTTTAAAATTTTGGCAGCGTTCAATTCGTGATGCAATAAGCTCTTTTAGTGAATCCGTTCTATGCTTAGTTGTAAAAGTGTTTCAGGGCCCGCTTAAGAAAAGCGTAGCTTCACCTTCCTCGACAATAATTTTCGAGATAAGTTGGCATTGTTTTCTTTTCTTTTTTTTTGCCGCGCTCTGTTGTGATACTTCCCATAGTTTACACTTTTCAAACTAGTTATTGAATGAGCGTGTACTTCTTGAAAACGAACAGCCTCAAGCACAAAATAAAAAAAATCACTTCAACGTAAAAAAATTATTGAGCAGTACAGACATTATGCCACCTAAGCCAACTGCGTTTTCGCATATACTGACAGAGATAAGGGAAGGCCGACAAGTTTACTCAACTTACAGGTCCGTGCTAACGTCCCGAGACCACGGAAGGTGATGCACGTGGAGGCGTCGTGACGTGCGTACCAGGCTTGCAGAACTTCTCTCTTCCCCTGTTCTGTTCACAGGCCAGCGTTGTTGCATTGTCACGACCAAACTATGTCTCAACACTGTCCGTCAGAAAGAGATAGAAAAAAGGGTTTTATTCTTGAAGAGGACGTAAAGGCGAACATTTGAAAAGTTTAACCTGCTCTGTCGGGAACACGTAACTCAAGTCTTCTGCAAACAAAAAAAACTACAGTCACGGCCACGGCAGTCAGAATGACTTGAGAGAGAAAAAAATGCATCAGCAGGATAGTACTCTCTCCCATCATCAACACAGAAAATACGGCTAGTTTTCCGAAAGGGTGCATTCTCCTTTCGCTCATTCTTTCACTACCATGTCCCCTCCGTTTTACAAAATTGAGCCGGTCTGCCAAGTGAGATAACTTCACTAATCTCCTCCCCCCCCCCCCCCCCCACTTCCAGAGAAACGTCGGGTGCCCCACGACTCAAAATACCCCTCGAAGGACGATAGTTTTTGTGTATTTAGACAAAGTGGTTAACGATTTACTATGGGAGAACATAATACTGTCCCAACATATGTAAGATTCGACCTAAGGATACAAAATCTATTGGGATACTTGAACGCAGAAATGTTGTCTGTCTCATTATTCGGCCCCCGGCCAATTTTAAGCACTTGCTGAACGGCCAGCCATGCCTAACTTATAGCGGCATATATACTTGTGAACATTGTGGATCAGAAAGCAAATATTACGCATATCTGAGGCGGAATATTGGTACGTCAGTATTACGTGATGTGTTCATTTACTATAAAATACGTATATGCGTCATTCTAACGACCCTCAGTGTTTCTTAGGCTGCGCTAAAGATGCGACGCTTTGCACGAAAAAGTCCTCTACCGACGCTATGGCGCTGCCAACTGGCAGTAGCCCTTGGTTTTGCACAAGCTCGTGTTTCACGACGCTACTGCCAGATGGCGTTGATTTGTCACGCGCATGAGACCAGGACACGTTTAGTACGGCCGGCAAAAGACTATATCGTGTTTAGGCGACATTTTGAGCGAAGCGCGCAGCCCCTGGCCATTTTTTAAACACATCAGTGCAACAACAAATCAAAGGAATGGCCTTTACAAAAAGACATACTAGTTTCAATGGTAATTATTTGCGTTTTATGAGGTACATAGCCGCTTCATAGCAGCAGTATCTGCTAAGCTATCAGTTCCTATCACGCGCTTTCGGGCTCTTCTACGGTTTGTGCAATTGCTTGGTGAACAGCATGCCTAGGTCCCTCTTTTTTGTTATTTTTCCTCTACTCAGGTACTATGGAAAGTTCTGAACCAATATGCGCGAGCGCTAAAGTCGCTTTTACACTAAATCTTTTACTCGCGCCAGTATAGTCTCATACAAAGAGTAGACGAAATTTTACGCAGACTGGTATAATGCGCTATGCACCACGGAGCGATTGTATAACAATACGATATTCTGGGCTTGGTGGCACCGTTCGGAGCATCATGCTAAACTACGTGCTCTTCGTTATACAGGTATGTCTTGGTTTTCACGGGACTGAACGTGCTTCCCTGCTGGATTGCTGTGGTCGTTCCGCCACAACGCCGATGTCATCAAGTATCCAACACGTGCAACTTGGGACGACGCTGCTACCGCTATCAACATGGCAGAAAGAACCCCATCATGATGCGACGCTTCGCGCGTCACGTCCGGAGGATCCTTTTTGCGCACCAGCGACATCTGGCACATCAGCTGGACTGCATAAAAGGCCGAACTTGACCCGCGCGCGCTTCACTTGGCTTGGTGGCACCGTTTAGAGCATCATGCTAAACTACGTGCTCTTAATTATACAGGTTGGTGATAAAGGGTCCTTCGTTAAATACACTAAAACTAGGTACGTTGAACTAGTTGTGCTGCCAAGCCCACAGTACATGCTGTTTTGCTACCTGCAGTGTGTTCGCGTGATATTTTTGTTATTGCAACTGAGTGGTGACGTAGAAGAGGACCCTGGTCCTAACAAAATAGATCAAATACTAAAGGCCGTCAATGAACTTAAGACATCTCATACAGCTCTTGAGACGAGTCTTAAAGATGTTCAGCTAAGGCTATCTCAGATTGAAAGTACCCTTACGTCATTAAAGCAATGTCAGGAGAAGATAGAGAAATGTGGAGCAACCGTATCGGCTACGCGCAGTGAGTTCACTGAAATGCACAACAAAATAGAAGGACTAGAAAATTGAAGCCGTCGAAACAATATCCTTATTTATGGTCTTAAAGAAACAGAACAAAAACCATAAATGGTGCAACTACTTGTGATGCGAGGAATATTTTCTAAAATGTTGGGCATCGAGGTGAAATCTGTTGAGCGTGTGCAGAGGCTCGGTCTCGGAAGCCCAACCGCGACCGACCGGTTATATTGCGCTTCTATGATTTTACAGAAAAAATCTGGTATTACGAAACTGTTATAACCTAGAAAATGGAGCCATATCTGTATCGGAAGAATATTCTAAGTTTGTTTGTGAAACTCGGAGGAAGCTGTGGCAGGCAGGCGTCTGCGCTGAATCGCAGTAACGGAGATAAGGTGACACTAGTTTACGATAAACTTAAAATCAACGGAGAATGCTTCACATGGAATGAGATAGAACATAAAATGGTAGCTGTGAAACGTGCTCGTACCGATGGTCCCAAGAAGGCAAGCACTTCTCAAGCGTGACAGAAAAGAGCTACTTACGCTGCTATGATTTAATGCAAGAAGCATCGTAAACAAAACACAGCAGTTGGAAGAACTGTTGCTTTTGTACGGACCTGATGCAGTGGTCATTACGGAAACGTGGCTAAACCCTGATATTCACGATTCAGAGATAGTGCCACCAGAATACGCACTGCTTCGTACAGATCGGGATGGCCGTGGCGGGGGCGTGGCCATCGCCATTGAACAGAACACGTTTTTTTCAAAAAGAAAGTGGCATTTCTGGTAACGAAAGTGTGTGGTGTTCAATCCTTATTAATAACGTCCCTGTGTTGATTGGTGGTGCATACCGATTTCCGGGTGCTCCTGATGAATACCTTGTAAAGCTACAGAACTTTCTTCACGGCTGTGTAGGTGAGCGAACGAAACTAATACTTACTGGTGATTTTAATATGCCGGGAATAAACTTGGACCCTTTTGACATCGGAAATACTGCTGTTAAAGGTTCGGATATACTTTTTGACATTATGTTTAGTCACTCGTTGGCACAGCTGGTGATAGAACCTACTCGCATCCACGGGTCGGCATGTTCATTGCTTGAACTTGCATTTGTGTCTGGCTCATTAACGCCACAGGTAAGTATTGAAGAGGGAATATCTGATCACAAGCTCGTTCTGTTGACATTTCATGGCATGGGCGGCCGCGTATTTCACGCAACGACGCGCATATCAGTTAAACATTACTACGGAGCGAATGACGAAAGTGTTATAGATTTTCTTGAAGCATCACAAGACGATTTCTTTAGTACGTCATCGGGTGTCGTAGATCTATGGAACAAACTAAAATCTGGAATCACGCATTGTGAATCAACCTTTATACCTACTAAGCTAAAAAAAAACTAAGGGTCAAACGCCGTGGATTACGAGAAACATAATTCACCAAAAAAGTACAACGACTCCGCAAACATACAAATAAATCTGCTGCACTCAATCAGCTTTCACGTAACTTAAAAACCGAAATAAAGATGACAAGAGACCACTTTTTCTCAAGCACTCTGACTGAGTTTATGACAAATCAACCACGTAAATTTTGGAAGTACTTATCAAAGCCAAATAGCACAGTAACTAAAATGGAAATATCGGGTAGTCTTGTTGAAGATGCACGGATTATTGTAAATGCTTTCAACATTTACTTCCAATCAGTTTTCACGCGTACGCAGTCTTCATTTTTATACCGTTGTCTAACTGTGAAAATCACATGCCAGAGTTAACAATAACAGAGTCCGGCATACTTAACCTGCTTCTTCAACTCGATGTCGAAAAATCGCAAGGCCCAGATGAAATTTTTAATGCTTTTCTTAAGCGCTATGCCGCTCAGCTAACCACTTTTCTGCACAAAATATTTTCCTTATCATTAGAAGCACCAGTGCTTCCTGATGAGTGGTTGTGTGCGAAAGTAATTCGTATCCATAAAACTGGGAACAAACGACTGATAAAACACATACAGGCCAATATCACTGACAAGTACATGCGGCAAGCTAATGGAGCATATAATAAACAAAGCACTTTTGAACTATCTAGAGGAACATAATCAGCTTTACCCGGACCAACACGGTTTTAGAAGGAAGCTTTCGACCACTACACAACTTTTAGAGATTACTCATGACTTTCCTTTAGCTATTATGTACACGGCAAATAGATGCAATATTTATTGATTTTTCTAATGCTTTTGACTGCGTCGTGCACTCGTTGGTCATACTTGAATCATTTGGGGTTAACTCAAAAATAGTTCATTGAATTGCCGCTTATTTTTCCAACCGCATCCAGTATGTTTCTTTTAATAATGTCGAGTCCGACCGTGCCGACGTGTTCTCTGGTGTTCCCCAAGGGTCTGTACTAGGACCAACACTGTTTCTCATATACATCAATGACATCTACACTGCTATGGAGCCAGGTATTGCAATGAGGCTTTCTGCAGATGACTGCGTCATATACTCTCCCACTAGCACAGCAGAGACCAGGTGAAACTTGACAAATATTTAGAAAATATTGGGCTATGGTGTGAAAAACATGGTATGCAAATTAATACAGACAAAACCATGTGCATTACAATTTCCCATAGTAAGACACCACTTCACTTTCAGTACACCTTCTCTGAGGCAGACATCAAGCACGTAAATACCGTAAAGTACCCGGGGGTCACAATAACATCATCATTAAAGTGGAATGTCCACATTAATCGAATTTCTGCACGTGCATTTAAACAACTGGGGTTTTTAAGGCGTAAACTGACCGGAGCTTCCCCTCAAGTTAAACTAACACCGTACAAGACGCTCATTAGACCCATCCTGGAATATTCAGCAATAGTTTGGACCCCCACCAAAAGAACATGATTGATGCATTGGAAAAGATTCAAAACAGGGCTCTTAGGTTTATTTTTTCAAAGTATGCCAGGCAGGAGAGTGTTTCCGCGCTGCGTTTGCAAGCACGTCTCGCAACTCTTGCTAGCCGACGACAATTAGCCAGCATGAAATTTCATTTTCTTGTTTCAGGTAACCTGGTAAATTTAAATAAGGATGATTACCTTAAAGCTCCACATCGTCACTCCAGTAGAACTAACAACGACAAATGCATACGCCCATTCCTGTCACGTTGTAACACGTTGAAGTATTCTTTTTTTTTCCCGTAGCTATAGAGATGTGGAAAGACTTGCCGAATGACGTTGTCAGTGCACAATCACCTGAATCATTTTCATCGCTGTTGGAAATTAATTTAGAGGCATTGCAATAAATCCTGTGCTATCTTCGCCGAAATAAAGGTTGAAACAGTGTATCGCGCATGTGCTGCACATTGCTACACGTGCTTAACCGCCTTCATCTGTATATCAATGTTACCGTTATGGTATCATCCTAAGTATTTTTTTAGTGAAACACATGTGCGTTGTTCGTTTATTGCTTTATACAGTTATATTGTTGTTTTTGCGGTTTGTGTTGCATATTTTACATTTTTTTATTTCCGCGATATGAAGTGTTACTTGCTCTGTGCGCCCTCTCCTGTATAGGCTTGAAAAGGCCCACAGTATTGAATAAATAAATAAAAATAAAATGTCAACTAAAGCGTCATAGCTCTCAAGGAGGTGGAAAATTGTGGAGGTAAGCATGGGGGTAGGTAACATGGTTTCTTCATATAATCCCTCATGTGTGCCGCTCTCAGCGCTAATAGCGGAACCAGGCCATCGTATAGCCTCGAGAGAATTTCACGGCCTTTTTGTTTCGCCCTGCCCATCTTGCCATCAAGGCCACCATTCGGTGATGCACGTGGAGCACCTCTCCGCTTTTTCTTTTTTTCTGTGGCGCCCCTCACAATCGCCCCCTTCATTTGCTGAAGTTCATCTTCGCAAGTCACGCGAACACGTGTGCCGATTCCCACGATTTCGTGCTATATGCAGAACATCCGCAACAAGACCCTACTCTGTAGTATGTTCAGCCTGTATTAGCGACTCGCTCCCTCTCTCTATATTTCTTTTTTCTTTCCTTACTTTCTTCCCTTGTTTCTTTCTTTCCTTCTTTCTTTCTTGTACATAGTGAGCTTTGAAGAATGTATACATAACCTCAACGTACATAGACAATACGTTTACAGAGACCCATACTCCCTTCCTTGTTTCTCTCTCCACATTCATTTCATGAGATCAACCCGGTGCGATACGCATTGTTCGCTGAGATGCCGATTGAAACGGGCGCCTGCGTGATTGCCGCAGTTTTTGTATTCGGTGACACACTGTTCTCTCTGTTTACTGCAAGCTTTCTTTAAAGCGAAGCATTTCTCTGCCTACTTTGAAGTATCTATCTATCTATCTATCTATCTATCTATCTATCTATCTATCTATCTATCTATCTATCTATCTATCTATCTATCTATCTATCTATCTATCTATCTATCTATCTATCTATCTATCTATCTGTCTGTCTGTCTGTCTATCTGTCTGTCTGTCTGTCTGTCTGTCTGTCTGTCTGTCTGTCTGTCTGTCTGTCTGTCTGTCTGTCTGTCTGTCTGTCTGTCTGTCTGTCTGTCTGTCCGTGCGTCCGTCTGCTTACGTGGTCTTCCCCTTTACTAGGAGTAAACCAAAATAATTGTTGTTGGAGGATGAATGGTTTAACGAACACGACTCGCTGGTCATGACATGACTATAGTGTCACAATCCCGGGGCGTACGCCGTGAAACACTTTTCAAAAAACAATAGCACATACCCGAGGGCAGGTATGTGGCAGAGGTGTTTGACAGTTTATATCTACGCAAGAGCGGCGAGGTTTTAATTATAACGCTTGCTCGTTAAGAAGAAGCGCATATGAGCAGCGTTTACCGGACGAATGCAATGAATAAGTGTCATTGTCCTAGCAGGAATCTAACCCCACCCTTTTGCGTGGCAGTCAAGTATTCTACATTAGAGCTATACGCGAGGTATCGGAACTACTATTCAAATAGACCCTAAAAAGTTCGTAAAATGCCAATGGTGGTTGCAGTGCTGGCATTCCCGTTTTGTAAGCATTACATATGTATACACTCCTACAAAACAGCCGTTACATCAGGTTAACATCAGTTGTATAGTGAGGTGTAATTCGCTTGAGTTTACGGCGTTTATGTAGCAGTGTCCAGGGCTGAGATCCTCGCCAGCAGCGGGGCTTTATATCAGCTTATAAGGGGAGAGGGAAAAGAGTGAGTGGAGGGGTTGATGTTCAGCTCTCGGTACAAGACGTCTTGGTTACTGTACCGGACTTTTTGGGGTGAAGCTCCTTTAGCTATGGGTCGTGCGTCCCTTATATATGTATGTATGTATGTATGTATGTATGTATGTATGTATGTATGTATGTATGTATGTATGTATGTATGTATGTATGTATGTATGTATGTATGCATGCATGTATGTATGTATGTATGTATGTATGTATGTATGTATGTATGCATGCATGCATGCATGCATGCATGCATGCATGCACGTATGTATGCACGTATGTATGTATGTATGTATGTATGTATGTATGTATGTATGTATGTATGTATGTATGTATGTATGTATGTATGTATGTATGTATGTATGTATGTATGTATGTAGTAGTAGTAGTCAATATCATCAGCAACAACAGCCTGACTACGTTCACTGCAGGCCAAAGGCCTCCGTCCCATGTTCCGTCAGTCAACTTGGTTCTGTGCTTGATGCTGCCAATTTATACCCGCAAACTTCTTAATCTCATCTGCGCACCTAACCTTCTGTCCCTCCCTAACCCAGTTGCCTTCTCTGGGAATGCAGTTAGTTACCCTTAATGACCAGTGGTTATCCTGTCTACGCGCTACATGCCCCGCCCATGTCCATTTCCTCTTCTTGATTTCAACTATGATATCCTTAACCCCAGTTTGTTCCCTAATTTACTCTGCTCTCTTTTTTGTCCCTTAAGGTTACACCTGTCATTTTCCTTTCTATTGCTCGCTGCGTCGTCCTCAGTTTAAGCTGGAGCCTCTTTGTAAGTCTCCAAGTTTCTGCTCCGTAGCTAAGCAACGGAAAGATGCAGCTGTTATATACCTTCCTCTTGAGGGATAGTGGCAATCTACTTGTCATGATTTGAGAGTGCTTGCCAAATGGGCTCCACCCCATTCTTATTCTTCTAGTTAGTTCAGTCTCGTGGTTCGGCTTCACGGTTATTACCTGTCCTAAGTATAGACATAGTTTTTACCACTTCGAGTTCGCTATCACCTATATATCGAATCGCTGCTCTCTTCCGAAGTTGTTGTATATTACTTTCGTTTTCTGAAGAGTAATTTTAAGACCCATTTTTCTGCTCTCCTTGCCTAAATTCGTAATCATAAGTTGCAATTCGTCCCCCAAATTACTCAGCAACACAATGTTATCAGCGAAGGGCATGTTACTAAGATACTCTCCATTAGCTCTTATCCCTAACTGCCCCATTCTAGGCCTCTGAAAACCTCCTGTAACCACGCGGTAAATAGCATTGGGGAGATTGTATCTCCCTGCCTTACACCCTTCTTGATTGGCATTTTGTTGCTTTTTTAATCAAGCACTGTGGTAGCTGTTGATCCCTTGTAGGTTTCATCCTGGGTGTTTATTTATGCTTCTTCGACACCCCGATTGTGTTGGCATGACTGCTGATATTTCTACTGAATCGAACGCCTTATGGTAATCTCTAAGGGCTATGCATAGTGGTTGGTTATATTCTGAGCATTTCTATATTACGTGAATAATAGTATGGATGCGGTCAATTGTTGAGCAGCCTGTTCGAAATCCTGCTTGATCCTTTGGTCGATTGAATTCTAATGTTGTCTTAATTCTGTTAGCAATTACCTTTGTAAATAGCTTGTATACTACGGAGAGCAAGCTGATAGGCCTGTAATTATTCAAGTCCTTGTCATCTCCGTTCTTATGTATTAAGATAATGTTAGCATTCTTCCAAGATTGTGGTACTCTTCCCGACAGGAGACACCTCGTAAACAGGTTGGCTAGTTTTTCTAACATAATCTGTCCTCCATTATTCCGGCATATCTGATGTTACCTGATTCTCACCAGCAGCTGTGCCTCTTGGCATGCTGTCCAAGGCCCTTATAACTTTTCTATCATTACTGGTCGGGTGTCATCTGGGCTACTGCTAGTTCTTATATTAAGGTCGTGGTTGTCCCGGCTAATGTAGAAATATCTATAAAACTCATCCACTGTTTTAACTATCCTTTCCATATTGGTAGTTATTTTGCCTTCTTTGTCTTTTAGTGCATACATCTAATTTTTGCCTATCCCAAGTTTCCTTTTCACTGCTTTGACGTTTCCTCCGTTCTTCACAGCGTGTTCAATTCTCTCCATGTTATATTTTTTTAGATCGGACATTTTACGGTTAATAATTCACTTTGAAAGCTCTACCAACTCTATTTCATCTGTTGTACTTGTGGCTTTCATCCTTGGAAAAGTAGATATAGTCACCTCTCGTTTAGTCTTTGGAATCTCTGTTGGTCAACGGTACTTGTATATGATAAATATATGATGAAATATGCGAGATGGGGGTACTTGGAGTGTTCACTATATGAACGGACGGATGAACAGATGGACAGACAGACGGAAGGATGGAAACAGACAGACAGACAGACAGACAGACAGACAGACACACAGACAGACAGACAGACGGATGGACGGACGGACGGACGGACAGACGGACAGACGGATGGACAGACGGACACACAAACAGAGGGATGGACATACAAACAGACGGACAGATGGACAGACAGTTGCACGGACGAACGGACGCATGGACGGCCACACGGGCGGATGGATGGACGCGTGGATGGATGGAAGCAAGAACGAATGAACAGACGCAAGCACGGATGGACTGATGGACGCCTCTCCCTACTCGTCGTCATTCAATCCGTGGATATGCTGTGACTTTTTTTCAATAAATAAAGTCAGCGAACTTCCCTCGTGGTATAAGATAGACTTTGAAGTTGCAACAATCTTCACACGACCTCTGTGGTCTTCGTTCTATTGCTACCATCACAGCGACAAATTTTCCGTACGCGATCTGAGACTTCCTGATTCGCGATGAGTTCGCATCTAGCTTGGGGAGAGGGCGAACTTTATTTAAAAAACGAGCCCCAGTGCGGGTTCACTAACGAGCTGATATTTTCAGCGTGAGCGGAAACGGAAACATTTCAAGACAGTAGCTGTCTTTTTTTTTTCCTCGAAGAATAGGTGCTATGGCTTTCCTCACTTCTACTTGCTTTTCTCTTCTTTGTTTCCTGTTTCTAGTACCACTGCAGAGGAGGCATGCTATCCAGCGCGAGTAACTGACGACTGAACGCACCTCCGTGAAAGACTCCTCCAAAGCAAGCACGTCGCCGGGTCATTTCGCTTCGGCTACCTGCTCGCCCGCCTTCGCATATAAGCGCCGCCTACTCTCCATAGATGGCGTCAGTGCTGCCAACACGCCCGTAACCACTACGTCATGTTGCACGCTTGTGTAACCCTCGTGACCTCTGTTCAACTACCCGAAGAAATGTAGATGGAGGCTCACGAGGTTGGACTATGAGAAAGTTAAGGAGAGCTATATATGTGTAAATAAATAGTAATAATAAAAAAACGCAGCGAGGCAAGAGCCAGCTCGCGCGCGCCTTGTACGCGTCGCCCATGTAGTTACGCTAGCCGCAAGCGCCACGCATGTCGGTTGCGCTCGAAGTTCCGCTTCGAGCTTTACGCCCGCCCACTTAGTTTTGCGAGTCGCACAGGAAACATATGTCTTCGAACCATTCGGCAAAGCGGAGCAGACAAATGCGCCCGGCAATAGGGGGGGAGGTGGGTATACGAAGAGGCGTAGTAAGTGAGTAAGAGAGAGAATGGTTGTGTAGGCAGAGAGGAGAGAGAGAGAGAGGCTTTTGACCGAGCATGCATGTTCGACTAGCGATGCGTAAAATTACACCCTGTAGTCCGGCTCGAAGACTCGCAATTAGGGGTTCATTGAAAACACCGTGCCAGCTCACGGGACTCCCGCCGCATTGGCGTTGGAAAGAAGGAAGGGGATTTCTTCTTTCTGCGGTTTGGGGCGGGGCATGCAGTGTTTTTGGGGTTAGCCTAGGAGTAAAAGAGAAACAGTCGAACGGCGCCGAGTCGTCTCGTGCGTGTGTGTGCGCGCGTAAAATGCTAACCATGTCCCAAGACTGGCTCGAGCTCGTCGAAGAAGGCGCCCCCGTTCTGCGCCGCCACTCTGCCCGTCTAGAATTTTTCATTTCTTTTCCTCTAACAAGAACAGGACTGAGAGAGAAGAAGAGAGTCGATTGCTGTACAACGGGTCTACCAGCGCGGGTTGCGCTCAGATGCGCTTGGCAGGAAAAAGGGAGAGAGGGTTTCCTAGCCGACTATAGAGACAGCTTGCAACAGCCTTTGGCCATGAACTGCGTGCCTTCTACCTCCCAAAATGTGTCCACTAATGGCGTTCCCGCTGTACGAACGGCTGTCTTGGCACCAACAGAAAGCCCAGCAGCAGCAGCAAGAACAACAACCGCAAGGGAAAAGACGGGCCTATAGACACACGGTGTGTGGTTGGTCGGCCGATGGGTCTGCTTTTCCGCCACGCAGATACAGGCATTACACCAAGCATCACTCCTGAACCGTGGAAAAGAGGACCTCCTCATTCCGCAAAGCTCTTCGTCCCGGACTGGTTGACCGCAAGCACTCTGAAGGTGTATAGACCTCCCCTCTGCCAGTTACAAACGCGAGGATGATGGCTGTATAGTGCGTACGTGGTGTACTTTTCGTGTACGCTTTCAGAAAAGTCGACGCGGCGGAAAGCAGTCGCCGTTTCGGGCCAGCTGGGGTTTTTGTGCGTGCTTGCCTGTAAGCTCGCATGCACGGCTGGCGGGCTTGATGACTTTTTGGCTCTCACGGAAACCGTTTCACTTAACGGAGCCGTTCGTGTCATGCTCTTCGAGCGCGCTGCAAACGTGGCTAGGTTCCCTCATTTCCCGCACCTTTCTCTAACTTTTGTTTATTCATTTGCCGTTTAAAGTATCGTAGTAGTTCTGAAGGCCTCAATGCCAGCGTTTAGTTCTTCGTTCTCGTTTGCCCCAAAAATTTTTTTTGTTGTGCGTACCTACAGTAACAACAGTATTCCCGGCAATGTATATATTACATGTTTTTACTACTGTTTTCACATTCGGCACATTGTGGCCGAAGCATATGCCGGAAGTTGCGTTCGGAAATGAACACAGCTTCCGGCGGGTGGTGCGCAGTCGAGCAATGTATGAAACTGACACTTGTGTTTGAAACCACCTGTTAACGCTTCATCGTGATAGCATCGTTCTTTTCTTTACCGCGTATTTTTCATTTTCGTTACACGGGCTCACAAATTCGTCGACTTCAAGCAAGCTCAAGCAGAACTTAATATTTGTGTTGCCTCTGTCTTAGGGCTGATTCCCTTTTGTTAATTAAATTCACAATCGCGGTTATTTATTTTCGTGCCCACCTTTTTCAAGGCCAGAGAAGACATCCTAAGCTTGAGTGGTGTCGTCTTTCCCACGAGTCTTTTTTTTTAATTATTCCAGGAACAGTGTTATTCCTTTGTTTCTTTCCGTTTCGGCTAGACGAAACAAAAGTTCATCGTGGAGTCATGAGTAGGCGGTTTCCGGTGGCCGGTAATTCGTGCACGTCAGCTTATAGTGCTCACCTCCTGCGCATGCGCAAAAGAAAGAGATGAGTGAAGTGTAACTGTGCATACGGGCTGACGTGGGAACGCGACATAATTGAATTTTCCACCTGACGGCGCGGGGCAGGTCGTGTTTCAGACGCGAGCGCCTCTCGGACGAACGTAACCCACAAAAACTAAAACAAAAAAGATATCCCGCTGAGTCACGACGAGCATAAAACCCTCTTCTTGCAGCCACGGTGGGTCTTCGTGCTAACAATTTGGCGGCAGTTTTGAAATGTGGCACAGCCGCACCGGTATACATTTTCTTTCTTGCGCGGTAGGTCGCAAACTTTATATATATATATGTACCGAACCCATGCTTTCGTTTAACGGCGGAGATGAAGCAAGCGCTAACGCATCAAGTGTTTGTTCTTTTCTTCATTTATTAAACTAGGCATGATGGGATTGTTGCTAAAAAGTAGTTAAACTACTCTCCTAATTGCGTTTCTGGAATTTCTGGAAATGTAATTTGGCTACACTGATTTATACAGCTGAAAGTAATAACATTACAAACTGTGCATTTTGAAAAGTAATCAGGCTACTTTGAAACTGTTTTACATATTGTTGGTCCCCCTTGTGCGTAACAATATGGTTGCCACTCTGATTAAGCTGTCTTTGGCATGTTTTCTGTTGGAAATACTGAAACCGCTTATCTCATGTTTAGCATTGTGACTGTAATAGAGCGATGTTGGCGTGACATACCAAGTGTTATAAGTAAAAATAATAATAATTGAAGTAAGTGATCGATTGATACTGCTGCAGATGAAAAGCGGCTAACGATATCTCCAATTTTAATTTTTTTTCACTTAAAACCATCAACTGTAGTTGTAAATTTTCCTTATCAGTTATCGGAAGCATTGTGATTATATAGTTGTGACGAGCTGGCACCAAGTGTCTTAACCATAAATGAAAAACAAAGAACAAGACTGTTATAGTAAAGCTGAAGCCAAGCACCACTTGTTGAAACAAGCCACACGCTCAATGCCACGCGATGCATTCAATTTTGTTTCGTTTCCTCATTACTCTCTTTGGCGTCTCTTGTAGCATCGAGTGCGCGTACGGGGACCATCCTATGACAATAATAAAAATAAAGAAACAAAGACAATACTGAAAAGTGCCTGCGAGCCAGTGTCCTCGCATCCAGGAAAAAGAGTTGGAGCCAAACACATCACAAAGTCCTCGCCAAAACGTATACATTCAGGACACAGCCATGCACAAGGGCAAGTGTCGAGTTCTCCCGCGTGCCTCTGAACGGCCAGTGAAGGAAGGGGCCGCACTGCATGCGCGCAGAGGCTGCATTAGCAGCAGCATCAAGTTCGGTAACCCGATTACAATGGCGTCGACCCGAGGCGGCTCCGCGAGAAACACTGCAGGCGCGGCTGTCGTTTGTCCTCCCCAGGCGGCGCTGCGCTCCGTACGTGTGCGACGCTTTGGACGCGTACGCGCGCAGCTTAGCGCGGTGCCGCCGCACTCCGTCTACGTGTGCGCCTGCGGGGGAGCGATGAACCGGCTCGTAATGAAGTTAGCACGCCGTCCCTCTGACCTGGCGCATCGATCATGTCGCTAATTGATCGGATATTGAGCAGGTTCCGGACGCTGGTCTTATTTCCTGCTTTTGTCTTTCACTCTCTCTCTCTCCGGCTTATTGTCGGTGCTTGGCAGAGCTCGTGCTGCGTCCTTTAGTGGATCCGTTGCTTCCCGCAGCGGGAGGCAAAAAAAAAAAAAGCTTTCCTAGTATACAACCTAACTTCCATATAAAGGATTCGCAGCAGGAGCCCGATCTCGTGAACGAAAAACCTGATGAACGTGTCTCGCGACAAATCAAATGTGACAAAGTCGTGCGTTAAGTTTAGCAGGACAAAAGCTCCTTGTTATAAGGTTGGACGCTCTCTGGCGCACATTAAACTACGTTATAGGCTTTAGCTTTTAGTTTTACGATTGCACTCCTGTGCGGTCGCCGAACTGGGTGCTATTCGAACTGTTTTAACCAAACTATACTATTGATCGCGTTCCGAACAAAGGAGTCTTGGTCTTTTTTCTTTCGCGTTATGCGTATGGAAGATACATATAGGGCATTCTTAGTATTTCTAAGATTAAACGAGCTTGGGGATCGGCTGTAGGCACGTAACCTAATCTCTCATGTTCCATCACACCTGGCAACTTCCGCCAAATCCTTGTTTGTTAGAGACTATATTCATTCTTCGTTTAAGATAATTTTTTTTCCGGATATATCATACACAGCTTATGTGCACACAAAAAAATGGACAATGGTGAACAATGCGTATGTACAATGCAAGCCGTTATATACAGCGAAAAGAACTTACTGCATATGCAGTGACGTACAATACAAAATTGTACAACAAATACAGGACATTCATAACATTGAGGTGATTAACCTAAATAAATAGTAAGGCTATGTGAACAAACAAGGCGGGGGAAGGGTCAATCACAGTGCAGGGTGATGTTTAGCACTCACCTGTGGAGACAGTTTGCTCTCGCGCCCAAGAACAATATTTCACAAAAAGGACATGTTTCTAAGGAAGAATAGGATAATACACACTATAATGTCACAGTGGTACAAGCTCTAGCCCACCTCCTCAATAGGGGAAAAAGGCATGGACACTCTGTTGTTTTTCACGATTTTTTTATTGATATGATATATAAAGAGATGTTGGCGCACCATTATGGCGCCGGCTACTCCTTAGCCGTTGATTGAAACTTGAACACGTATCTTGAAGCAAAACATACAAAGCAGTGCATGGAAAATAGAAAACTCGGGCACAGATATGCAAAGACACACTTATACGCACATATCACAATGGTAAGTAAATGTTCGAAAGTCAATGTAAGAAGTCCCTGGAAATGTCCCTCGTTATTATTCGGTCCACCAGCACAAAACAGCAAAGCACACGTTTGGTCCTTATAAAGATGCATTCACTTGTATGTATACATAATAGTTGACACGTCATTCATTTCACAACACACACGTGAGGGGTGCTACATGATACTGTAAATAATAAGTACATGTGTTACAAATGAAGGTTTGTTCTTTGTTAATACTTGTCAGCAATCCCGCTGTCTTGTAAAAAACGTGTTAATGCTTTAAAAGCGTGGGACTGTAAAACTCCAGTTGGCCACGGGCCCAGAAGTTTTTTCATGCTAAATGGTCTGTGGTCTAATGCGAACAGTTCGCACTTAAGACGGCGTCTCGGCGTGTCATGATGTGGACAGTCTATGAGAAGGTGACAGACGTCTTCATCTATAAATCCACATTCGCATTCGGGAGTTTCAGCTCTGCCGATTCTGTGCAAAAAATGTTTTGTGTATGCGGTGCCTAGCCTCAATCGGTGAATTAGAGTTTCCATCCTTCTATCTAATGCCAGCGTAATTTTGAATTCAATACATGGATCAATGTGATATAAATCGCAACTCTTTGTACTTTGGTCAAACCAAGCAGTTTTGCTCATTCTGAAAGTTGTATTCTTTATAATACTGCGCAATTCATTTTTCGAAATTGGTAAACAAACAGTAACGTCTTTAAGATGTGCTTGTCGTGCTGCTTCATCGGCAGCTGTGTTTCCAGGAATGTTGCAGTGGCCTGGTATCCACTGGAATTTGATCTCATGTTGCGCCTTCTTTGCTTTGG
Source organism: Rhipicephalus microplus (assembly GCF_013339725.1). Lineage (NCBI taxonomy): Eukaryota > Metazoa > Arthropoda > Arachnida > Ixodida > Ixodidae > Rhipicephalus > Rhipicephalus microplus. The sequence continues at coordinate 125,771,129 of NC_051165.1, forward strand.
TGAGCTCCTTCAGCGTTTCGTATGTACTATCACTTATTACTCTCTTGTTTGTACTGGAGAGTGATCTTAATGCGGCCTGTGAGTCACTAAAAATTACCCATTTTCTAGCGTCTGCTACCGAGTTTATAAACTTTAAAGCATACAGAATAGCGAAGAGCTCAGATGTAGTAGATGACGTCATGCGACATAATTTAAACGATTCCTGAATATTGAGCTGTGGTATGATAAATGCCGATGTTGAAGACGTTGTAGTACTTGAGCCATCTGTGTAAATATGTATGTACCCTGGATACCGCATGTGTATCTGATAAAGCGCTAGTTGTTGAGCAGCTTGGATGAACATGTCTTTTTTTCTGATAATGCGATCCACTGAAAATTCAATGCTTGGTATTACAAGCAGCCATGGAGGATAGTCCATTTCAGAGCTCCAAAATTTATTTCTGGGTAATATATGTACATTACATCGTTATGAGCATTGCTTTTATCTCTTAGTAAAATCTCCAGTGCCAATGGGTGGTCCCTGTGTTGCGTCTGTAAGCGAAAAAAATGGCGGCATGTTTCAATTGTTCTCATGACTGGAAAGGGTGGTTGTCGAGTCTCTGCTATGACAAGGCTGCTGGAAGTCGCTCGTGGAACACCTATGCAGACGCGCAGTCCCCTAGCTAATAGTCTTTGAAGTCACTCCTCTGAAGTGCGGGAAAGGCCGTGTAACACTGCTGCAGAATATGCAACTTTTTGTTGTATTAAAGCATTGTGCACAGCAAGCATGGATGATACAGATCCACCCCATGATGTCCCAGCAATTCTGCGGAGTATATTCACTAGCGTATTCACCTCGTTTTCGAGTTTCTTTATGTGAGGTGCCCATGATAGCTGCCTATCCAGTATTACTCCGAGAAACCGATGCTGTGTCACAATCATTAGTGGTTCTTCTTCTAAATTGAGATTGAAGTTCTTTAACTTCTTACGGGTGAAGGGCAATACAGCTGTCTTTGCGTGCGATAGAATCATTCCTCTTTCTTTTAAAAAGTTGTTGATAATATTTATTCCGTCCTGCAATGCAATCTGAATTAACCGTATGTCCGTGCCAGATGCCCAAATGCACACATCATCTGCATATAAGGAGTATTTCAACCTGGAAGGCAGTCTTTTAGCTAAATCAGCCATAACACAGTTGAAAAGAAAAGGGCTGAGTACGCTTCCTTGTGGCACTCCCTGTCTGACGTCGTGTTCTGCACTTTTTCCTTCGCTCGTCTGAATGAATATTTTACGACCTGATAAAAATTTGGATACCCACTGCAAAGACCTGCCGGACAGTCCATGTTCCAACATACTCAGCAGAACATGAGTGTGACTGACTGTGTCAAATGCCCTTTTGATATCCAAGAACACTGCGACCGTCAAACTACCACAGGCGCGTTCATGCTCCACATACGTTACTAAGTCCAGTATTGCATCCATTGTGCATCTCTGTTTCCTAAAACCTGTCAAGTAGTTGGGGAATACACCAGTTCTGTTGCACCACCATTGAAGTCGCGCATCAATAATTTTTTCATTACCTTACATAAACAGCTTGTCAGACTGATTGGACGGAAGGATTCAAGGTTCAAGGGCGTCTTAGCCGGTTTTAAGATCGGAATGATGCGAGCAGACTTCCAAGACTCGGGTACAACTTCTTGCGTCCATAGATTATTGTAAATATCTAAGAGAATAGTTGTTCCTGTGGGCCCAAGGTTCTTCAGCATATTGTACGTAATGCCGTCCGGTCCAGGGGCCGATATTTGACATGATGCTATAGCGCAATGCAGCTCCCTTAACGTAAATACAGGGTCTAGTTGATGATGCTGGGCCCAAAAGCTAGCATTAATTTTCTGGTTGGCTAACGCGACAGAATTATCAAATAATGCACATCGTGATGCGGCGGGCCTACTGATAAGTTGACAAAATTCATCTCCTACCACAGCTTCCGCTTTGTCCAAGGCTACAGCAAGAGCACGAAATGGGAAGCTCTGTGAAACAGGGCCACTAAGCGCTCGAATTACAAGCCAAATTCTTGGAACAGGTGTGTGGGGAGAGAGCGTGCCACAGAAATCACGCCAGCGTCGTTTACCTAAATTTTCTAGCCGTATGCGCATTACACTGTGGATTTTCTGTGCATTTTTGTATGCTTCTAAACTTGCGCTGCGTCGATATGCCCTTTCTGAACGTCGTCTGATGGCTCTTAGATGTTCATACTCTCCATCGACTACAGCATAGTCTTTTGGAATCGGGACTTTCTTTGTACATTTATTCGCATTATCTTGCAGAAATTCAGTAAAGCTTTCAACTGTCGTGAGGTCACTATTTTGGTTTGTTAGGTGGTGCCGAAAAGCTTTCCAGTTTGTCAGTTTGCTGTAGCGTCTGGTGTCGTCTTTTCGCAAGTAGGGGTGATTTATTAGAATGGAAAAATGGTCACTCCCACGTGTTTCTACATCCGTTGTCCATACCACACCATTCACTAGATCTTGGGAACACAAGGTTACATCGATGCAACTAGAGTAATTATGCCCTCGGACAAAAGTTGGGGAGCCGTCATTTAAAATTATCAAATGGCATTTGTCTGCGGCACACTCAACAATGTTCCCACGTGCATCACATCGATCACTACCCCAGATTATGTTGTGCGCATTAAAGTGTCCGCATATAAACGTATATGAATTCGAAATGTTGAAGATATTTGTTAGCTCTTCTACCGAAATGCGGCTTGAAGGTTGTAGGTAAAAATTGATCACTGTAACGCACTGCTCACCAAAGGATACTGTGCAAGCGACGAATTCCGGGAAGTCCGAATCACTTGAGTGAACTTGATAAGAAGGTAGGTCCTTTCTGACGCACAAATGTACTCTGCTAGGACCACTTCGACGAGATGACTTATATATCACGTAGTTGGAGAGGCGGAAATCATCATTCATTCCTGCCTCTTGGATGCAAAGTATTGGAAAATTATACTGCAGAAGGAGTTTACGGAAGTCAGCACACTTCCTTCGAAGACTATTGGTATTCCACTGGTATATGGAGACATATTCGTAGCGCTTATTCATATGTTACTTGTCGCAGGTTTGACCCGGACTGTTGACACAATAGTGCTTCCAGAGGCAACAGGGCTTTTACTTCTGGCAGGTTGTTTGCTTCCGGTAGAGCAGACAGGATTGTCTTAAGTGCTGCGAAAAGCATTGGCAGAATCAACTGCATGACTGGTGCAGAGGCACGGTCTCCATTGAATGGTTGATTTTATGAGGCCTGTTGAGAATGACGTGACGTTTCGATGTTGTAGTTGGGGCGAACACTGGCACTGTCGGTTTTGCTACTTTGCGGCAGAGGTCCCATGGGCGTTCGCAGCTTTGACGCGTATGTTGGGTTACTTGAAGGTACTTCTCGTGAGTGGTCTCTCGAGTGTGCTCTTGGCGGCTCTCTTGGCGGTTCTCTTGGCGTGCTTGTCGGCTGTTGTTGCGGTGGCCGCTGAGGTGGATCACGTACAGGATGAACAATCTCAAGGTTTGGAGATGGTTCATTCGGGCGCGGTTTTCTTCCATGAATGAGCTTATGCCGACGCATTTTTGCAGCAGCTTTACTTTGCGGGCAGCCTGAATATGAGGCAGCGTGATTACCTGCACAGTTTGCACACTTAGGCTGAAGAACAGACTTGCACTCCTTATGATGGTGTTCTTCTGAGCAGATCTTACACCGGCGTGTGTTACGGCAACTTTTTGCCATGTGTCCGAATCACTGGCAGTTTTAGCACCGAAGTGCTGGACCAAGATATTCTTCCACTGGGTGACTGGTGAATCCTAAGTAGATTCTTCCTGGAATCAGGCGGTCATCTCGAAAAGTCCGGATCACTGAGTGAAGTGGACGCGTCGTTACTCCTCCATCTTCCTGGCGGTAGTATTTTATTTGCCGTCGCGCCGATATAACCCCTGCATCTCTCAAGTACTCAAGGAGTTGTTCATCTGAATACTGCAGAGGAACATGTTTTACTTTCCCAACGTTCCGAGTGTATGACTCTGGGATGAAAGGCTTAACTTCCAAGCCACCTACATTTGAAAGCATCAGAAGACGCTTGGCTGAACTTAAGGAAGCAACGCTGACACTGAAGCTTCCATCTCTGGTCGTTCTGAATGACTGCACTTTTTCTTTAGCAGCGGAAACTACTTCGGCTGACACTCGATTGGGGTTCACTTTCCAGAAGCTAGCACCTTCAGCTGTTGGACGAAAGACGACTGGGATACCCTCTGCTCGTTTCTTTTTATAAGTAACCAACGTGAATGGTTCATCTTCGCCCATGTCTTCTTCATCACTTAGGTAATAAGTTGACGTTTTATCGTCGAGAGGATTCTCTTCTAAGCGAGGCTTCTTGCTCTCAGCTTCATCGTCTTCCAATGCTGCTGTGCTCGCTGGAGTCATTTCGCGGTTGTGAATTTGCAAACGTGCTGGCTTTATGATGCTTGGACGCACCTGTAAGCCCCCAGGCTTTTCATTTGCGTAGCCCGGCATCGGAGGAAAGCCTCCTCTCCCAGCATGACTAATTCTGCATTAAGATGCATAAACATCTGTGTGTTTAAAAAAAGTGGTTTACGATTTAGAGTACTTCGTACTCTTCTATGGGAGAGCATAAAGCCGTCCCATTGCGTGAAAGAGATCTAGGGCTACAGACTAATTCTGCATTACGATTAAACATTTAAACCAATCAACTAAGGCTAGTAACGTTTCTACAAGCCTCAGTATTAAAGCACACCGAGTCATCCCGAAGAGCCCACATGCTAGACCTGGCTATATTGCGGAGTTCTCCTGCCCATTGAAGTGGCATTACTCATAATGTGAACCGCAAAATTAAACGCCAAGAAAGAAAATTAAGCTTCCAATTTATACTTTAACCAAGCCACTGAGAGGTTTTAAAACTGTCTCAAATGATGCTGTTTTTATGTTGGCTAAAAGATTCTCTATGCGAAATTCTGCCCACAATTGATTCGTTGAAATCTATGAGGATTATTTTAAATGCGAAGCATTTTTAGCGAACTTCGGTGACTTTGAGCGTATCTATCTATCTATCTATCTATCTATCTATCTATCTATCTATCTATCTATCTATCTATCTATCTATCCATCTATCTATCTATCTATCTATCTATCTATCTATCTATCTATCTATCTATCTATCTATCTATCTATCTATCTATCTATATCTAGCCACCTATGACTTTTAGCTCTCCTGACCGTTTGGATAATAGTACCAATACCAAACATGGTATGGTATAACATGACCATATGGCGAGCATATTTGACTAGTCATAACATAAAAATCGTGACAAATATGTCAAGAATGTCATTTACATTTGATCGTCTTGCTGCTTTTGCAGTGGTTTCCTTCACATGGCATGTTGCAAAGCTGGTATGGTATGACATTATCGCATGGCGAACACAAGCGACAGACCCAAACATGAAAATCATGACATGCGTGTCAAGTAACAACATGACTACATGCCACGCTCATGATGCGCTCTCGACCATTTCGCTAGCGTCACATATACCAAATTTGGTATTATGGTACGTGAATGGATGACGAAGGTATCTGACTCATGCAAACATGATAATCATGAGATGCGTGTCATGTAACAACATGACAACATGCCACGCTCATGATGCGCTCTCGACCATTTCGCTAGCGTCACATATACCAAATTTGGTATTATGGTACGTGAATGGGTGACGAAGGTATCTGACTCATGCAAACATGATAATCATGAGATGCGTGTCATGTAACAACATGACTACATGTCACGCTCATGATGCGCTGGTGGCCGTTTCGCCAGTTTCATTTATGCAAAATTTTGGTACTACGGAACGTGAATGGATGACGAAGGTATGAGACTGGTGCAAACATGATAAACATGAGATATGTGTCACGTAACATGACTACATGCTACGCTCACGATGCGCTCACGGCTGTTTCGCTAGCTTCACATATACCATATTTGATATTACGTGACGTCAATTGATGACGAAGGTATGTGACTGGTGCAAACATGGTAATCATGAAATGCATGTCATATGAGAACATGACTGCAGGCCACAGTCAAGGCACAAATACACTTCGACGTGACCCGGCGCGTCTGCGCGGGCGTCCGTTTTGTCGCGTGACGCCGGCGTTGCCCCGCCAGGCATTGCTCCTGCCATATGCTCTCAGGTGCACGCAGAGCTGCGTTGCTATGACGCATGCGCGTTTTAGCGCGTCCAGCGTCCCTCCGTCTCGAGAAGAGGCAGACGCATTGCTGTCTAAGTAACACATTGGCACCAAATGCAGAATGTCGCATATCACGCCGGTTGCCGTAGGGCCGCGCCGACGGACGCCGTTCGCGCCTGGCGTCAGACTATAGAGTGCTCGCGTTTTGCTAACGTAGCGTCGCTGTTCCCAGCGTGTGCGCGCGTCAACTTACGTTGGAGTATATTGAGCCCTTTATGATGCACTCGAGGCCGTTTTGCTAGCTCAACATATACCAAATTTGGTGTTACGTGACGTCACTGGATGACGAAGGTATATGACTGGTGCAAACATGCTACGCATGAGACGCGTGTAATGTAAGAACATGACAACATTCCACACTCATAGTGTGCTCACGGCCGTTTCGCTAGCTCCACATATACTAAATTTGCCATAACGTGACGTGAATAGATGAGAAAGGTAAACGGCACATCTAAACATGATAATCATGACACGAAAGTCGTGCACTGAAAAATTTAACTGCCCCTCGTAACGTTGTGGTGTTTTGAAAGTGACATATCAACCTTCCTCATTCGTGCTTCGGATATCATCGATTCCCACTGTACGTGGCATCTGCCAATTTTTTAGAGGCGAAGCTCCTTATATAGCTACACCCGTTTGTCCCTCGTAGCGTTGTAGTATGTAACAAGTACAACATTTTGACCTTCAAGGTGGTGCCGGTCAGAGGTTTCTTCTGTGCGTTGTTGAACAATAAAAAATAGTGCTCGATGTACGTGCCAATGGCTACTAATGTGGAATGAGAGACAGGAGCATTCGGCTTTTTAGTTAACGCGCACGCTGCAATCCCCATTAACTGCCAGTGGCATGTACATTGAGCACTATCTGACAAGAAAGGGTTGCTACGTTATATTCGCTGGGTGTAACCTCCTCAGTTTTAGAAAGGTTTAGCGAGCGTTGAGCCGCAGTGCCATAAATACAATGAACTAGTATATACCACGAATGAACTCAAGGTTGTTAAAAGTGGGAAGTAGATACGAAGCGCCAGCCGTAAGAAAATAAAAGCCGAATTCTCCTGTCTCTCATTTCCCATTAGCAGCCATTGGCATGTACATTGAGATCTATAGCTGGCAGGAAAAGGTTGCTACGTTATACTCGCTGGGCGTAACCTCCTTGGTTTTAAAAAGGTTTAGCGAGCGTTGGGCCGCAGTGCCATGAATACAGTGAACTAGTATATACCCTGAACTCGAGGTGGTTAAAGGTGGGAAGTAGACCCGAAGCGCAAGCCGTATAAGAAAGTGTGCGTGTGCCACCTCTCATTTTGTCCTTGGAATGTCTGCTGGATGGCGGTGCTTCTATAAACATTTTCAAAAACGCCTCCCTGGGCGCCGCCATAGTCTCTTTGGGCTGTGCAAATTGGCGTCTCCCCTCAAAAATACACTGACAAGGCTGCGCCCTTAGCGTTCGTACACCCGCGCGCAGCCCATCATGGCGGTGTTTTTTTCCCTCTGTGAAAAGGTGAATATGGGAAATATATGATGAAAAGATGAGAGATGGTGGTACTTGGAGTGTTGAATAGACGGACGAACGGACACACAGACAGGTGCATAGATGGACGCATGAACGGACGCAGGGGCGGATGCACGGACGAACACAGGGACGGACGCACGAACGCACGGATGGGCACGAACGCACGGATGGGCGGATGGACGCATGGACGGTCACACAGACGGGCGCATGGACGGACGGAAGCAAGAACGAGTGGACGGAAGAATGCTTCGCCCCACTCTCCATCATACACTCCGTGGATATGCTGCCATTTTTTTTTTTTTGCAAAGCATTGAAGATGCCAAAGCAGTGCGACAAAGATTCTCTCCTGTATGCATCTGCGGTTACTTATCTAACAAGTTCAGCAAAGCTACACCGCTTGTACTGCGCCAACTATTATGTGGGCGTAGCGCACGTTTCGTTTCCGATTACACAATGTGCGCTCATTTCAAGATCAACACAACCTCGGAAGAACCCGCCTAGCTACAGCATAGCTCCACTCGGTGACCGCTGTTCTCGACAGCCCTGCGGAATCTACAGAACAAACGTACATTCCTTCTACAACGCCAAGAAATCGTACTTAGGTTTACTGATTATTCTCACTTTGTCTTGCTGAAATAAATGCTGCTTTATTTATGGTACTAGAACAGTTGCGGGGAGTGATTTGATTGATATGTGGGGTCTAACGTCCCAAAACCACCATATGATTAAGTTGCGGGAAGCCGGAGGTAAAATGCAGTTATTGTTCCATTTGCAAGAATACCTTTATTCTTCTGCCATTTCTTAGACAGCGCCTCTATTTCAGGACACCGGTTTCCGAAACTAAACATGGCGGCCATAATGTTGTGGGTCAGTGTGTGCAGACATAAACGCTCTGTTTGATCTCTTAAGAAAGGATTTACTCGTAATGTGGGACTACAATGTACGCTGCACCATCGCAACGGTTCACTACGCAAGCAAGCAAAACCTAAAGCAGCCACAAGCTGCCGTGCTTCATCTTCATGGAGTAACGCGATTGGTCGGAAGCCTCGCCTCCCTAGCCTTCGCTCCAATGACGTGTTATCCAATGAGGAAAAATTGCCGCCGAGGTATAGGAGGAGAACGTAACAGCGTGTTCAGGTCGTCGTTGAACTACGGGAGAAGAGAAAGGACAGAAAAGGCCGTATTGTTACGGTCCTATACTTACGCTGCAACTGTACTCGTATAGTTAACACTTGTAGCACCATTTGTCCTCGCACTATTGCAGTTTGGTATGCTGCCACTTCCTTAATTTTTTTGTACTACAGTGGACACAACGTAACTTTATATAAAGCAGTTATATATGTAATCATCATAATCAGCCCTACTACGAACACTGCAACGGAAAGAGCTTCTCCCATGTTCCGCCACCAACCCACACTTGCACTGCCGGGTGCCACATCATACCTGCAAACGTCGACACCTCATAATCCCACTTATTTCTCTGTCGCTTCTTCACGCTTTCTGTTGGTAGTTCGTGAATTACCAATATTGATAGTTATAGATAAACTGTTACTCAGCTAGGAGAGAGTAGTATGCTGTTCGCGTCATGGCTGAGTGTGTCTAATTTGAAGTACCTGATTCACATTACGATAGAGAATGCTAATCCTGTGTGTTTAGAAAAAAATGTTAGTGATTTAGAGTACGCTGTACTCTACTATGCGAGAGTATTAACCCGTCATGTGGGCCTCACACTATGTGTTTAGAAAAAGTGGTGAACGATTTAGAGTACTTGCTACTCTCTTATGGGAGGACTCAAAGCTGTCCATTATGTGTTTAGAACAAGTAGTGAACAATTTTGAGTATTTGGCACACTACTATGGGAGAGCATTAAACATTCCCGTGCGCCTCAACCTTGATGAGGCCGCGTCCACAAAAATTAAGCCATGAATGTTTGTCACGGCAACGTCAGACTGATTCCTGCTTAGAAAAAGTGGCTAACGATTAAAGTACCAGGTACTCTACCATGAGTAAGCATGCATACAAAGCGGCAGCTCTGCGTTCACAAAAATTATTTACAGTATGTACAGAACACAAAGGCTTCATACCATTGCAGTAACAGGGCACATACACTTCGGCACATGTATGTATCACGACCAACATCACTACGTTACAGTGAGGAATATACATCACAATGTTCGCATAGATGTACACAAGAACTCAATGCGATATCTTGTTACAATGGTATAAAGATGCAATAGATGCAAATGAAACACAATTTCTAACAAATGAAATCATATATAACAATTCAATGGGCGCTGCTTAGCACCAAGTCGGTCCAAAAATGAGTTATATCCTTTCCTTTTCCGCCTTGACGAAAGGGCACGACCAATGCCGCAAAAACTCGTGCTCCCCGAGGAAGAAAAGCTTGTTTAAGAGAATTTTATTTCCGGATATATCATACACAGCTTATGTGCACACAAAAATGAACAATGGTGAACAATGCGTATGTACAATGCAAGCTGTTATATACAGCGAAAAGAACTTATTGCATATGCCGTGACGGACAATGCAAAATTGTACAACAGAGACAGGACATTCATGACATCGAGGTGATTAAACTTGAATAAATAGTAAGGCTGTGTGAACAAACGAGAGGGGGGAAGGGTCATTCAAAGTGTAGGGTGATGTTTAGCACTCACCTGTGGGGACAGTTTGCTCTCGCGCTCAAGAACAATATTTCACAAAAAGGACATGTTTCTAAGGAAGAAAAGGGAAATACACACTGTAATGTCACAGTGGTACAAGCTCTAGCCCACCTCCTCAATAGGGGAGGAAAGGCATGGACACTGTGTTGTTTTTTACGGTAATGAATCGCGTAGACCAGCGTCGGAGGAAAGCCTCCTTTCCCAGCTTGACTAGTTCTGCGTTAAGATGCATAAGCATTACGTTTCTTAGCCGATGTAGCAGGGGAAACATGGCTCTCTGAGGGCGTCCCCTCAGGCAGGCCAGTCCCCTTCGTTTCCATAAGACGAAGGCTCCGATAGACGATTAAGAGTACGACGAAGTTATCCCTGTGGCTAGACTTCCACTGCATACTTATTTGGAACATTCTCGTAACCATGCGCCAAAAGGTGCGTGCTACTATATATTCATGAAAGACATGGTTCAGCGTTTCGACGCGGCCGCATTGCTGACATAGTGGCGGAGGGCGCCACGCCCCACGCCGCAAGGCGGTCGGCTGTTGGTAAAGCCTCCCATTCCCTAAGCCAGTTTAGGTCACGGACTTCAGAGGGGAGAGACGTGTTTGTAAAAGTCCAACGTCTTTTCGCCCGGTATTTCTGGCATTGTTCCTCAGATCAGGCTATTAGTTCAGATGCTATTAGTTCGCTTATGTCGGTAGGGAACATTTGCATAATTTCTTGAACTGGAAAATCATTTCACCATTGTTGCAAAGATTTAATAGCATGTGTGTAATATAACATGTGTGTAATTCTTTGAGTGTGTTTAGAAGAAGTGGTTAACGATTCACAGTACTTGGTACTGTACTATGGGAGAGCTCAAAGCCGTCCCCGAGTTCAAAGAAACGTGGAGCGGTAAATTAACCGATACTTGACCGCAAAAGTTTTGCCCTGCCTGCCTTTCTGCTTGTCTGTCTGTCTGTCGCACAATTCAACCATCCGGCCAAGACATCTTGAACGGGTGGCTGTGTTCGTACTTGTTAATCTTCTCGATAAAAAAGCAAATATTACGCATACCTGAGGCACAATAACAATACGTAAATATAAGGTGCTTTGTTCTTTTAGTGCAAAATGGCGCAGATAAATAATTTAAAGACATTACTGTTTCTTAGTATGTGCTGAAAATACGACGCTATGCACACACACACACAAAAATCCGTCAGGATCGAGGCAATCGTCTTTCGACGACATCTTCAGTATATAAAACACGCAGATACGTGGCCAATTTTGATATTTATCATCTCTTTTTCTTACATATCGTGGCGAAATTCACGCAAATTTGGTAGATTGCCTCTGCTTTTTTCCGATTTTCTTTCCTTCCTGCAGTTTTGTCTGACGCTCACCATTCAAGCGCAAGTGAAACAAAATGCAATCAAATCGGATTCATCGCTCAAGCGCACTAAAAAAAAAGCCAATGGGACTCGCAAAGCACAAATGCTCATAACAATGTACAGAGTGATGTACATATGTTACCCAGAAATGAATTTTGGAGCTCTGAAATGGATTATCCTCCATGGCTGCTTGTAATACCAAGCATTGAATTCTCAGTGGATGGCATTATCAGAAAGAGAAACATGTTCATCCAAGCTGCACAACAACTAGCGCTTTATCAGATACACATGCGGTATCCAGGGTACATACATACTTACACAGATGGCTCAAGTACTACAACGTCTTCAACATCGGCATTTATCATACCACAGCTCAATATTCAGGAATCGTTTAAATTATGTCGCATGACGTCATCTACTACATCTGAGCTCTTCGCTATTCTGTATGCTCTAAAGTTTATAAACTCGGTAGCAGACGCTAGAAAATGGGTAATTTTTAGTGAGTCACAGGCCACATTAAGATCACTCTCTAGTACAAACAGGACAGTAATAAGTGATAGTATGACATACGAAACGCTGAAGGAGCTCACCAAAGCAAAGAAGGCGCAACATGAGATCAAATTCCAGTGGATACCTGGCCACTGCAACATTCCTGGAAACACAGCTGCCGATGAAGCAGCACGACAAGCACATCGTAAAGACGTTACTGTTTCTTTACCAATTTCGAAAAATGAATTGCGTAGTATTATAAAGAATACAACTTTCAGAATGAGCAAAACTGCTTGGTTTGACCAAAGTACAAAGAGCTGCGATTTATATCACATCTATCCATGTATTGAATTCAAAATTACGCTGGCATTAGATAGAAGGATGGAAACTCTAATTCACCGATTGAGGCTAGGCACCGCATACACAAAACATTTTTTGCACAGAATCGGCAGAGCTGAACCTCCCGAGTGCGAATGTGGATTTATAGATGAAGACGTCTGTCACTTTCTCATAGACTGTCCACATCATGACACGCCGAGACGCCGTCTTAAGTGCGAACTGTTCGCATTAGACCACAGATCATTTAGAATGAAAAAACCTCTGGGCCCGTGGCCAACTGGAGTTTTACAGTCCCACGCTTAAAAGCATTAACACGTTTTTTACAAGACAGCGGGATTGCTGACAAGTATTAACAAAGAACAAACCTTCATTTGTAACACATGTACTTATTATTTACAGTATCATGTGACACCCATCACGTGTGTGTTGTGAAATGAATGATGTGTCAACTATTATGTACATATAAGTGAATGCATCTTTATAAGGACCAAACGTGTGCTTTGCTGTTTTGTGCTGGTGGACCGAATAATAACGAGGGACATTTCCAGATACTTCTTACATTGACTTTCGAACATTTACTTACCATTGTGATATGTGCGTATAAGTGTGTCTTTGCATATCTGTGCCCGAGTTTTCTATTTTCCATGCACTGCTTTGTATGTTTTGCTTCAAGATACGTGTTCAAGTTTCAATCAACGGCTAAGGAGTAGCCGGCGCCATAATGGTGCGCCAACATCTCCTTATATATCATATAAATAAAAAAGCGCAAATGTTCTCAGTATGTGTGAGCGCTCTTTTAAGGCGTCCGTGTGAAATAAGTGTTCTTTGTTACATAAAACTTCAATGAACGGAATTTACTGGTTGTTTCCATGCACAGGTGTGGATGTAGCTTTATTTTCGCATTTTCTATTATATGTTTTCTATACTGCATGCCCCAACTAAACCTTTCGTGAGAGAAAACTGTTTTTTTTAATAAATGTATGTAAGGAGAGGTTGGTGCCAGAAAACTGGTTTACTGTAAGCTTACTGTGCAGGTGCATCAGACACATATATTGATACGTGGTGATGATAAACAGCTTTTACCAGTAAATTTCAAGTTTTCAAGTAAAACATTTGAAGGGGAAATTGACAAATTTAACACAGAGCGTTCGACCACCAACGTTACGTGTTATATATCCAGGGGACCACAGGTCGCGGGATCAAATGCCGGCTGCAGCGGCTGCACTTACGATGGAAATGCAAATGTTGTAGGCCCGTGTGCTCAGATTTGGGTGCACGTTAAAGAACTCCAGGTGGTCGAAATTTCCGCAGACCTCCCCTATGGCGTCTCTCATGATCATATGGTGGTTTTAGGACGTTAAACCCCCCATATCAATCAATCATTATATGTCCAGGGGCTGCGTGTTAAGGATTATGTGGGTGGCACATGCTACAAACATAGGCAAATATGTTATCATATCTGCGAACTCATAAAGTTTACATCACAAGGTGTCACGAAAAAGGAATGCTCAAGTGCTTGTCATCGGCGGCTGAAGCAAAGTGATAGTTAAGAGCCCATCCTCTGTATTATCATGCTCAGTGAAGACCTTATCATTAGGCAAGCTATAATCGGAGCTCTACGTGAAAAAAGTGTTTCATATTCAAACACGTTTTGAAAGTGAAACGGGAGGGGAGAAACAGCTTCATATGTCGAGCAAACTCATGAGTTCAAGTGAAACGTCTACATCACGCCTCTTTAGTACGGAGATCTAGTAGTGGTTCGTCGAGAGAGTTAACTATTCTAAAACAAAAAAAAACGTATAACAGAAGTAAAAACAAGCTGTTACTGTTATAGCGGGAAAAGCAGCCCAACTTATGCATATTACCGGCAGTAGTCTTAATTTGGATGAACCGATACGTCCGTTCCTACATGAGCTGATACGTTTGATGATACGTCCAGCAGTGCGGCGTCTTGTTCACACGACAACCAAGTGTCGTGGCGAAGCTAGCTTGCCGTGAATGAGACCACAAGATTTGCGGAGGCGCGTCGGAAACTGCGTTTAGGATAGTTAGGGTGTTATTTCTTAGTCATCAATTGCGACGCACTTTTGCAAGTATTGGATATAATTTGATTCTTTTATGATGCAAGACGCCCAACCGTGCGAGCATGAGGCACAGTGAAAGCATGTAGGAGAATGTGGAGAAGTTAGCCAAGCTGTACATGTGACCGGTGGCCTTCTGTGGGAATATATCAATCAATCAATCAATCAATCGATCGATCGATCTGTAAATCAATCAAATAATTAATTGTTAATTGTTGGCTTTTTACATATCTTCTAGTTAGTTTTGTGCGATGTGCAGGATCCTTGTAAGAGAAAAAGAGATTCTAAACAGCACTCAACGGTGGACGATTTTCTGCGACTGCAAGGCGGCACTGCAGTCACTTCTGTCAAATCTACTGCCGTGGTCCACACGAGCAGTTGGTATTTGAAACAGCAGAAATGCTACACCATATGACAGAGAAAGGGCACCACAGTCATATTTCAGTGGTTGCTAAGCCTACTGTGGAATTATCAGTAACGAACGAGCTGATCAAAGCTGCCCGTTCAGCCCATACAGAAGACAACAACCAGCCAATACCTCTCTCAAGGACGGACGCTGCTAGGAGGCTCCGCATGCTTGCTCGCCAACGCTCCATGGCTCTTTGGAATGAGCCTCTATTTACGCGTGCAAGATTACGATCCCTTGATCCAACGTTAACCATGCAGCTTCCAACGAAAATTCGACGAGGCGACGCTACTGCCCTGTGCAGACTATGGTTGGGAGTCGCGTTTACCCGTGCGTACGCGTTCCGCACAGGGATGGCCGACACCGCTGACTGTGAACACTGCGGAGATAAAGAAACCATTCGACATATCCTGTGTGACTGCCCAAAATACAACCTGGGAAGACAACAGCTTTCCAATAAACTAAACAGGTTAGATGACCAGCTGCTGTCAGAAGAAAGTACACTGTGCCATCGTCATGACTCATCGTCACAGAAGAAAGCCGTGCAAGCGCTACTGGGCTTCTTACGAACTACTGGCCTGTGCAAGTATCCACAGTGCGAATGGAAAACTGAAGTATAGTACGTTAAAATGAATTTCACAACGTTTTTGTCGATAAATTACAGGATGCGTAATCTTTGTCCCTACTTTGAAGCATATGATCTAAAGCATTGCCTCCGAGATGCGGCGCACAGCAATTCATTTGTAGAGCAGGCGACGGATGACAACTTGCCCTAAAGCGTGTTCTTCAGTCTAATGTGGCAGTCTTCGTGCCCCAAATGATAAAAATTTGTTATGAATCGTTTATGAACTTATTCAACATTCAATTCTCTTACACAACGTGTTGCAAACACATGGCCGTCACAGTAGCTCTATCTGTGTGTCAGTAATGGAGAGGCACCACATATTAGAAGTGTTAGTGCTCTATGTATAAGAGTGAATTCAGATACTGTAGAATATCGTGTTCAAAATAGTTACTCCTATCTGCTAAAGCAGCCTTTATTCACCAAATGTGGTCACGTTTACTCGCGTTTGAAGCTCATTGCCGCTTTACCGTTCCGATTTCTAGATTTCTCAGCTTATCAGCGCATTCTCGAAAAGCTCTGATTTGTACCACGAATATTGTCGCTGAAAACAAAATAATGCAACATGTTTGTTCTATATTACTGTATGATGGCCTTTGGTTGTCTATTTACGAGATTTTAGGAAAAATCGAAGATGGATTTTTTTTTATTATTCAAATTTCAGTGGAGTACACTTTTGCCAATATGAGAATTTTGAGGCAATATATAAACATTTACACTTGCCCTACGGCAGCAATAATTTATGTACCTAATGAACACAGTATATCCTTAAAACGTGTGAAGTTTGAAAACGCTGCTTGCATTACTTTCGGAGAAAAAAAAGTGGGGAATACGTATCTTATTTTAAACTGTCGCAAAGTTACACATCTTTAAAAGCTACTTTCTTAAGGTCTACAAACGTGAAACCGTATGAATTCATTCTTCATTAGACATGCATTTCAGGTAAAAAATACCTAACTTAAAACAAAAACATTTGTCTTTTTATAGCATCTGCGATTTCCGAAAATGACAGGTGACAAAATTGGTGCCTACGTGTTGGTGAAGTTTGATATACTTTTTTTCTCAGTAAGTTATGCCGTTAATCATAAAACGAAGTTGACTTTCGGGCTACCTGGTGAGAGGTGCACGAAATATAAAATACTCAATGAAATCTAAAATATACACTTTTGGACACGTGTCGATCTCTCGTGGAATCACCCTGCGGAAATCGAACAGCCGTTATCTTACTGAATACCAAAGCAAACAGATGTTTGTTATCTCAAAACTAAACTAATGGATCACCGTTAGTGTTGAGGCCACTTGCCTCCACCGACCATTGTTCCCCGCCAGGCAAATACACGCGTCGAATGAGATCAAAGACGAGCTGCAAGCAATTGTGCGAGTATACTCTGAGTGCGTAACAGCAAAAGCTTCGCGTATTCGGAGAAGCAAAGCTTGGAACTCGGGTGGCATATATAAAAAGACCAAGCAAGGCACTGCGCCATGTCGACCGGATACGGACAAACAAACATTGCAAAGAGGAGCATGGTGCCGCAACTCGCCATGCAGTACAAAAGAGAGGACCCCGGGCGCCATTGTTGCTACGCCTACCGACACAAAAGGATCGGCGATGTTTTGAGCCCAGAGGAGAAGGCTTGAAAGCACAAGCAGCAGAAGCAGCGGACGAGAGCAGACGATAAAGCGGACGAGAGAGAGCATAGCCGCCTTTAGTATAAACGCCTCGATAAATACGTGCAGCAAGGCGGAAGACCTGTGAAGTTCTATGGTTGTATAGTCACGTGACTGACTTCACGGTGCACGCCAGTATTTTTATATAAGCGGATATTTATACCTCTTGGTAGATCACAGAGTGGTTCGCCAGTGCACTGGTAGCTAACTAGAAAGTTTCGCCTGCTTAACCTTTCTGCTTTTCACTTAACTTTTCTCTATCTCTCTTTGTCTCTCGTGTACGTAGTATTGAAGCAGTATAATCAGGCATGCTGGTTAGCTTGACTATAGTGACACAAAAGCCTTCTTATCGTACTCAAACACGGTCCAGCTGCGATGTGTCTCTTAAAGTGTGATAGCAGAAGCGTGATTTTCTTGGCCCTGAGCACCGTGACGTTTAAGTGTCACGACAATGAACGCGGTGCATAACAGGCGCTGCTAGGTTAATGCACACGTAAATAGATTTGAACTATAATACCTTTATTAAATGGTGCCTTGTAGCGGCAGTCATCAGACAGGGGCTATCAAGTATACGTGAACATAAATGCTGGTAATGCCCATGAAACAGTCGTAATATTTGTACTTGCACTTACCTATATGTATAGCAAGAACGGCTAAGCCGCCGTACCCTCTACGCTCTAACGTGTTTTCCAGACACTTGGGGAAGGGAAATGTAAGTACGGAGAAATTCGAGAATGACAGGTAATGGGGCCAAATACATTTGTACGGTGATAGTCTTCGTCGCTGTCTTAGCAGCATTATCAGGCAAGGAAACGCCTTTCCCAACACAATAGAAGCCTGCGCTATCTATCTATCTATCTATCTATCTATCTATCTATCTATCTATCTATCTATCTATCTATCTATCTATCTATCTATCTATCTATCTATCTATCTATCTATCTATCTATCTATCTATCTATCTATTCATTCCGATCAAGGAAGTGGTGCACGCAATTAAGAGACAACGAACTGTAGCAGAGCAGCAGACGACGCCGAAGGCCGCCGAAGCAGAAGGCACGCCACGCCATGCCGAGAGCGCGGGATACGCCCGAGGCGGCAAGCGAAGCATGGTGATGGCGGAGGCTGCAGTCGCACGCAGCTTGTGTCAACACGCCGGGCCCCCTTTTACGGCGCCCCCATTTTCTTCTATCTCCTTAGTTCCCCGAATTGACCCGGAGCTTTCCTAAAACCTAAACCAGCGGAGACAAAAAACTAAAAGAAAGAAAGAATCATCTGCGCCGCCAATGAAAGCAAGGCGGCGCCCGGGCTCGAAAATCAACACGATACTCGCGACTGATTGCACTGGGAGTTGCGAGCAAACGGCGCCGACAGAGGCGCTGCTGCTTGCGAGTTCACTCAAATAGTTGATTCCGATCTTTTGTAGTCCCCTATGTGCGTCGTTCTTTTATTCCAGTTCTGTGCACTGCCCAGTGATAACTTCCTTTACTTCCTCAGTTCCGCGCTACACAAGTACATAAGGCACGCACGTACGCACGCACAGACACAGATAGTCGCCGCCTCGGGCGGTAGCCGTGGCTGCAGCCGCGAGTTCCCGGCGGCGCTTTAAGTTGATCAGCTTTCGTATTTGAGGTCTAGCGACGGCTTCACGTAGCCCTTGTGTCTACACGAGCCTCTGGGCGTGCCGAGACAATATATAATGTCAAATAGTGGAGTGGCGGAGAAAAAGAGCGGGCACGGTTCGGTGTTCTCGTCTCGGTACCATAGCCGACTGCTACCGCCACCAGTGCAGCCGTACCCCCCCCCCCCTCCCCCTACCGCTTCCCTCTTTCTTCTTTATACCACTCCCGAATCTCCCAGCCACCCCATTCAGTTCAATCCCACGCGTTTATTCTTCGACCACGTCGTTTCTTTCTCCCCTTCTTTCTTTCTTCCTTTTCCTTCTTTTTTTCCTGCTTTCTTTCTATTGTTCTAGGTTGGCTGTTTCACCTCAGCGAAAAATGTTCTCTGTCTAGCGCTTATTTGAAACTGCTTTAATTGATTGTAGTAAAAGAAGCGAAATATAAAGCAAAACCTGGAATCCATGAAAGTTGCTTAGGGAATCCCATATCTTGACCAGACCAGGCACTATTATACGTACTGAAGTCGATGGGAGCTCCACGGCCATTGTTCCCCTCTCTTCCAAGTTATTGTCGTTACCGGCGTTTTGACTAAACTAGTGACCGTATATTGACTATACAAAATTAAGACCCAAAAATTCAATCTCAATAAGCGCTCTCACGTGATGCCTTAAGGAAGAAGGAAGCAAGTTACTCTTAGTAAAGGTTTTAAGGGACAACAAGCATGTGTGTTTTTATAGCGGGAACGAAACGCATGCAGTGCACGGACGTACGTAAAACACGTGTGCTTGTTCTGTGTGAGAAGTTGCCGTGTTCACGTATCACTTGATTAACCCCCTTGAGGGGCGGGGTGGAGGCGGGCTGCTTTGTGGTCGCATTTTTAGATTAAAAACAGAATATTGGACTTCATAGTGGTTTCTTAAGCAACACAGCCTGCACTTAGAAACAGGTCAAGGCTAGATTTTGTCTATATCGAAAACATTATACGAAAAGTGTACTGTCCCCCCCCCCCCTCTACGCACACATAAATACAGCGCGTTTCTCGTACACCTCACCCAAGATCATCAGCAAACTCGCTCTTTGCTTGATGAGCGTGAGAAAAAGGGAAGTTGAGGAAGGGAGTGCTCTGGTAGACAACACAGGTTACCCGAATCATAGGCGAGATAATAATGCGAGTGCTATTTAGCAAGGTCACAAACTTCTTCGCTGTGCAATATATATATATATATATATATATATATATATATATATATATATATATATATATATATATATATAATTTCATCGTCTTCAGTGCTCACAAAGAAGGATCGCATCGACAAATAACTACGTATCCAGCGATATATCCGACCACCTACTCCTACATCTTCGAAGTTGGCATACGCCCCTTTGACGTCTAGGAAAAAAGATGCGCAGAGACGCTTACGGCCCTTCTCGTGTTGGACGTAAGTGACCAGGTCGACTACGTTGTCTACCGATGATCGACCACGCCTTAATCCTGCCATGGCATCTGGGTAGATAATGTTACACTCCAAGTACCACTCCAGGCGTCCCAAGATCATCCTCTTCATAACTTTGCCTACACAACTGGCCAATGCGATCGGGCGATAAGATGAGAGCTCCAATGGTGACTTGCCTGGCTACAGAAGTGGAACTAGGCGACTTGTCTTCCAGCTTGTGAGGAGCGTTCCATCTTGCCAAGATTTGTTGTACAACTCCAGGAGCAGGATTCTCGCGTGTTCACCCAGATGACACAGGGGGCCTATAAGAAATTCTATCGGGCCCTGGTGCCGACGTGCGTCCTCACAAAGCTAGTGCTGCTCTGAGCTCAACAATGGAAAAAGGGATATCCATGCGGGAGTCCAGTGTTTGTGGACAGTTGGTCGAGGGCAATAGTCTGGTGGGCACTGCGAGTGTCCAAGATACTCTGGCAAAGAAGTCTTCTGCCACGTCAATGCCGCGTCTCTATTCACAACGTGCGAGAGCTCTGAATGGTGACCACTGATTGGGTTTTGTGCGGAGACCTCGTACCGTCTTCCGCAATTGAGATAAATGTTTTCGTGGGTCAAGCGACTCACAAAAAGCAGTCCAACGTTGTGACTCATGTTTATGTATCGGGCGCTGAATCTTCTTTTGTATACATCGAGCAATCCGTAAGTCTTCTATTGCCTCCGTGCGTCGGTATCTTCGTTCAGCACGCCGTCGGATTGCTTCAAGTCGTTCTAGCTCGGTGTCAAATTCCGTTACTTTGGGAGAGCAGGTGAGGGTACACGTAGTGTGGTGTATTGTGCTTTTAATTATCTCCTCTACGTCGAGAAATCTGTTTGCTTCACATTGCTCTTCCATGCTAGACTGAAATTTCAACCAGTGCACTCTCTGAACACTATCGCGTATCTCAGCACGGTACAATCCTTCAATTTTGACGTAAGTGGGAATGTGGTCACTTCCATGCGTTTCTATGTCTGCCTCCAAAAACCACGATATGATTACGGGGGATGCCGCAGAGACGGGCTACGCAGATTGTGACCATCAGTTGTTCTTGAACGTGCAGTAACATCGCACAATAGCTGGGTCCTTGGCATTTCGCCTCCTTGGAAATTCAACCACAGTAGCTGGAATCGAACCCGTTTCCTGCGGGTTGGCAGCCGGGCACCGCGAACACTGCGCCACCGCAGCGGACAGTGTTGCGAAGAAGGGGCGCCTGAACACGCAGGATATACACAGTTCGTGACAGCAGAACAGTGCTTGTTCTTTGCTATCGTGCCGACAGCAAGAACGCGTGGCAGTGGCATTAGCAGAATGTTTTCCTACACTACGCGGGGTAGTGCCGGCTGAAAAGGAAGGCGGGCAAAGGGGAGAAGGTGGGAATTGTGTATAAGGAAAAGTGAAAGCCGAGGACCTCACACACGGTGCTGGAAGAAGGAGTGACGATACAGTGTTCGGTGTGGTAAACTTCACCGGTGAAACGTGCATAGCTTTTCTTCCTTTTTGTGGGTTCGGTGACGTCAAGTGGCTAACCATATGGCCTCGCCAACTGGGCAGGTGTGGTCCGCCAGGAGGTTACCGCGCTATTGGAAGGGCGCTTATACTGTTTTTACATGCCGTATAAGCCTGTGGGCGTACCTCTGCGTTCGCAGGCTCTGTCCTGTCATGCCCATGTAAACAATGGTTGCGGTAAAATTTGTGTTGGTTGGTGGCGCGACCGGGTCTATAGAGCTTCATAAATACTTTTCATCTCCCCATCCCCCTCCCATGTGCAGGGTAGCAAACTGGCTGCCTATAGGCTGGTTAACCTCCCTGCCGTTCTTTTCCTGCTATTTTCCTTCCTTAAGTTGGTTAAAAAGATAAGTTTCGTTTGAAATATTTAACGTTTTTGCACTTTATTCCTCCATTCACTTCCTGAGGCCTTCTTCAGATTTGATTGAGGTCACGTGACAACTACTGATCTCGAACATCATGACAGCACTGTGACGCGAAATAACAATATGTGTGATCGAATGGATGTTTGTTTGTCTCTCTTTCTTTCTTTCTTTTTCTTCAGATACAATGAAAATGGCACACTTGGTCGTAAAAAAAAAAAAAACGTACAAGACTGTAGGCGTGCAACAAAGTTATCTGTTTTCCAAAGCACGTGTTTCTTTTGAGAACGAAACAGTGTCTTCGTGTTCGTTCATTTGTTTCTTTGTTTGTATTGGTAATAACCCATCTTGCCAAAACTTAAGATGCAAGGTCAAAAGGGTATTGATGTCGAATCCTAATAAACGGCATTGACAAAAGGGTATTGACGTAGCTTCGAAAAAGGTGGAGCTTGCACTAAGCCAAGCAACGCTGAAACAGCGAAACCGGACCATTCCGAAAACTATAATGTGGTATCTTATAGGTTGCTTCGAGGCTTTAGCTAGAAATGCTGGGTTGTATCTACGTTGATTGTCAGCGCAAAGAGGCTTGAGCTCTATCAGAGACAGTCACAGACAAGACGCGGATGTCCAAACTCCAAAAACCAAAGCTGACGCTGAAGCGAAGCGTTGGCACCTCTTCAAAGATCAACGGGTACGTTGTCTGGTATAACTGTCAGTTCAAGCGCACGAACTGACAGTTATACCATCCATATCCAACTAGCCCAACTTTCGATTCTGTTGCGGGTACTTTGTCGTTAGCGTATACCTTCCCTCACTTCAGAGTGAATACGCGCAGCCGTCGTTGCCTTTCCCGCTACCTATAGTGTTCTCTCGTTGTACGTACTCGGGGTCTTCGGCTTTCCGCTGCCACCGTCGGCTAATTGTAGCCTTCTACCACTTTAGTGTACCAGTACTGAGTAGTGGAACTTAACCAATCACTGAGGGGCATATATGTTTACGTTGGCGATAGTTTTCCGATGGGCCGCACTAATTGCGGCTAGCCTGAACAGTTGCACTGTTGAAAAGCGTTGGTTCATATCTAGACGTCAATGCGAAAGACTTGAAATGCGTTGCGCTGGAGACCAATATCTCTAAAGTCGCGAATGTTGTTGAGGTAGTGGGTGCGGGACGACCGTCTAATAAACCGAGCAGCAGGCCTGGACGATGAGAAGATGAGACACGAGCGCAAAGCCACGACTCATTTATTGAGAATACAGCAATCTGATATATAGTGTCCTGCAAGGATGCTGTGTCACTGTCAAAGACCAACAACGTAACAAAATAAAGAGAGAAGAACCGCCACGGACTTTACTCAAACATACGCGTTGAAGGCCGCTGAAGCATACGCCTTGAAGGCCACGTAGTCAACTGTCTTTAGGTAAGTCAGTTGCAAGACTGTACTTGTCAGTCTCTTCTTTCATTTTATCCTGCCCCGCTGCACAGTTTGTTAAAAGGTAACATCAGGAAATATGCAGGTAAGATGTGCTGCCACTTGGCAGCATTATTTAAAAAGGCAAGGCTTCGAACGGTGTGACTTGGCGAATAGGCAATATCAATTTTGCCGCCGCGCCTGGAAACGGTTATGTGTGGTTTATTGCGGTGTGAAATAATACCACCATCAGTCATTATTGTCCGCACAAAAGATATCAGCGCTGCTAAGTCCGCCCCCATCGAAATGCAAATGTGGTTGCATTTCGAGGGGGGGTAATGCAAAGAAAAGCTGTGTCCTCAGATTTAGGTGCTCCTTAAAGAAACACTAAAGTGAAAAAAAAAACTCATTTCTCATACTAGTAAGTTGATTTTTCAAAATACCAATATCCCATTTCGTTGCCTCAAGAAGACGATTGTTAATTAAACAACAAAACTCGCAAAAAAGTGACCAGAAATTCCTGCACCAATGATCATTGCGTCATAAATTTTTGACGGTGTCTACCATACGTCGGTGAACACATTCATGAGTGGACTCATTCGGACTCACTGAGACTCAAATCGAGCTGTGAGTCCGAGCAAGTATGGAGTGAGACCGGCTGAAGACAATTTTCGTGTGCGCGAGTCCGAATAAGTTTGGTTCAGACAAAAAAAAAATTATAGTTTCAGTGCGAGAAAGTTCAAAGCGCGAGATACATTTTTTGAGTGAGTCTGAATGAGTTTCACTTCTTTTGCTGACCTATGATGTCCACTAAGGCCTACGCAGTTCGTACTTGGTAAAATTGAAGTAAAATGTCGTATGGGTGAGTCGCAGACTTAACCTATCACGTTTCAGCACATTTCGTTGAGCCAACTTCGTTTAAATGCGAAAGATACGTTCAAAATTGTATCGCACTTAGCGAGATTTTGGCGCGACATCTTAAAATAAGATAAATCACTGCATATCTCCGGATTGAACCGGGATGAGTGGGGCGAACCTTCTCTGAGTTTTATCGGTAAACCGTGAATCATCTGTCCATCGTTGCATCCATCCATCCGTCTGTCTGTCTGTCTGTCTGTCTGTCTGTCTGTCTGTCTGTCTGTCTGTCTGTCTGTCTGTCTGTCTGTCTGTCTGTCTGTCTGTCTGTCTGTCCGCTCCTTCTGAGTGAGTCATCGAAGTAGGTGGTCATGCACCACAATGAGCTAGGAGAGACGGACCCACGTCTTTTGGAGCTTCGTTCGTAAAAGCTGCCCTTGAGTTCATCTTGTATAAATAACTCTGTGATGGCGAATATAAGGTCAATAAAGTTTTCAGTGTACAATTTATCAGTAAATGGATTCATCGTTTCTCTCTAGAATTCCATTAAAGAACCCCTGGTGGTCGAAGTTAATTCGCAGTCTCCTGCAGTGGCGTTCCTCATAATCATATAGCAGTACTGGCGCGTGAAACCCTGGTAATTATTCATTAGGAAAAAATCTATCGTACAGTGCAATACATTGAATGCACTGATCGTCCCGCCCATTCCGCGGGAGCCATCTTCCGCTTCACGTCTCCGCACCGAGCAGCGCGCCACCGCGCCAGGACCACCCGCGAGTGTGTGTGGTCCACTGCCGCGGCGCGTGCTCGCATGCCGGACAGTGAGTCGCCGGCGGCGGCGGCGGACCCTCGATAATCCCTCAAAGGGAGGCGCCACTCCACGCGGCGCGGCCTTCCTCCGTGCGCAGCAAGAACCGAAAAAAGCGTCGCCCCAGAGACACACGCGCTTCTTGTGTCTACAGCACCGCTGTGGCTGACCACTGTACGGGCAGGCCAGGACTCCCCGGCGCTCTTGCGTCCGCAAGACTGACCGCTCATCTCATCTCGTGTCCGGTCGGGTGTGCGCGGTACATCCTTCAGCACGCGT
Organism: Rhipicephalus microplus; assembly: GCF_013339725.1. Lineage (NCBI taxonomy): Eukaryota > Metazoa > Arthropoda > Arachnida > Ixodida > Ixodidae > Rhipicephalus > Rhipicephalus microplus. The sequence goes on from NC_051165.1 coordinate 125,796,896, forward strand.
GCCTGCACACGCCGTCCTGTGTATACACACGAAGTCGCGCGGCAGAAGCGACGCGACGACCGCATACTGGAAGGCTCGCGTCGGCTCGCACGATCGTCGCGACAAGGATCGCGTTGGCGCCGTCGCATGTGCGAGGCCGCGCTTCAAACGATGCCGCCGAGTCGCGGCTCTCCCGGAATGCGCTAGTCGACGAACTATTCCCATTGTGTAGAGGTGGTTAAAACGCGTCGCCTGCCGGGTAACGCAGTGGTATAGGACATCGCAAGGTCTTATCTCGAAGTTTGTAGTTTAGAAGTTGCCCGCGCACGGAAACAAAGGTGTCCGTACTTCTGTTGTTCTCGCTTAATGGGCAGTGTAAGCTATTTAGGAACTGGTCTATACCACTTTGGCCTCGGTTAATGGATTGGTGTAAGCGTGTTTCGATGAGCTCGTCTATCCAGTGTCTCCTTTCTTCCTTGGGATTTCTTTTAGGATGCTTACAATGTACGTTATGGATTCACTTAGGGCGATTCAATTGTGAAATACATATGTTTTTAAATGCGAAGCATACCTATGTGAACTGCAAGCAGTTTTGGCATCTATCTGCGTATCTCTCTGTCCTCCCACGTCTGGTTGCTCTCGTGATCAGCCCCTTAACTTGGGGTAAACCAAAATTAGTATGTGAGGGTAAGATGCTTTGACGAATACGACTCGCTGGTCATGACATGAATAATGCCACAATCCTGTCGCATCCGTCGTCAAACACATCCCACCGGACAGTGGTGCATACTTATTACGCGCGAGCGTCGAGGAAAAGTGGACATCGGCTGCGTTGCCCCGATGCCTGTAAAGAAAAAAAAAATGTCAGGAATTGAACTTCAGCATTCTGCGTGGAAACCAAGTATCCTTTAACAAAGCCACACCAGGTCTCGCAAATGCTTTTTAAACAGACCGGAATATTTGTCAAGTGCCACTTGGTGATGCAGCAATGGCTATCCGATTTTATAAACATTAAATATGTATATTCCTACGATAGGGCACTCACGTCAAGTTAAGATCAACTGTAGTTAGGCGCAATGCACTGAAATTGGTTGAGAGTTTAAATCAACCAAGGAACGGACTTGAGCAGACACTAGTGATTTTATTTCGAGGACGTTAAGAAAAAAAAAATAACTGAATTTTCACGAAGTGAATGACGACGAGTAGGCGAAGCAATAGGTCCTAAGGCCCATAATGCCAACCTTGAAGTCACCGACTAGTATAAGAGAACGACAGGTGGACGAACTGACACACGGACGGACGGAAAAATAGGTGGACGTACGGATAAATGGATGGATGGAAGATGGATGTACGGATGGACATGCACACGGACAGCTGGACGTATGCATGGATGGATGAACAGGTGGACCTATGAACGGATGCACGTATGAATGGATGGATTGATGAACGGATGGATGGATGGATGGATGGATGGATGGATGGATGGATGGATGGATGGATGGATGGATGGATGGATGGATGGATGGATGCATGGATGGATGGATGCGTAGATGGATGGATGGATGCGTAGATGGATGGATGGATGGATGGATGGATGGATGGATGGATGGATGGATGGACGGACGGACGGACGGACGAACGGACGGGCGGTGTGGGTGGTCATCTATTGCGCTGTCGTATAGTTCATTACGCACAAAGTTGGTTGTTTACACGTGTTTTCGTTTTTTGTTGTACAGGTGTTCAGTTTTATTGTGGATTTTGTGGGGCGTGGGGCCCACTATATTGACCCTAAAAGCTTCGCGCTTAAAAGCTGGCACCGGCAGTGTTGACCCAGCAGGATAAACGTCCTTTACAGCGGGAATCAAACCCCACATTCTGCGTGGCAATCAAGTGCTCCACCACAGAACCACGCTGTAGATCCTGGAGCTGGTTTCCAAGTAGACCAGGATGTCCGTGAACTGTGAATTATGATTGTGGTGCTGACTGTCAAATCTTATAATCAAATACATACGTACATCTATCAAACAGCCATCACGTCGAGATAACGGCGATCGTAATGGAGCACCATTCACAGAAGCTCATCATACAACAGTGTTCAGGATCACCATCCTCACTGGCACAAGCGCTACATATCAGCCTACCGCTTTTCCCTCTTCTCTTCATCGTTGACGACAGTAATGTGGATGTTTGAAACCACAGCCAGACTTGTTTCACACAATACATGTCAGATGTTTTGTATGTAGAAAGAGCCTCCCAAGAAAATCTCGTGCCAATGGAAGGGGGGAGTCATTGAACACTTCTTGATAACAGACATGAAGAATTTAAAGCAACTAAACTATACGGCATACTTCAATGTAGTCAGCAAGCTTAACGCGAACGCTCCGACGCGTGACCTGGACTACTTGGACTGATGCCAGCCGCCAAGCACTGGGTGATGTTGCCGAGATAATACTTCGACATTTTTGTATAATAAGTCGGCATGCATAAGTAACATCTCCGAACCAGAGCCCAAAGCTAAGGAGCACTACCGTCAATCAAACTATTTAAAAAGATGCTGTGGAGCGTTCGTGTTAAACTTGATGACGACTTACATAGGCCCCTTATCGTTGCATTTATGGACGATTATATTGACATCTATACTTTTGCTGATGAAGCTGACAATTCACGTTGATTTCGCCTAAGTTAAAGGGGTGTCAACAGCCAAATGGACGAGTATTCATGACTCATCGACACGTAGAAGTCACAGATACGTCACAGATGTACGCGTATTCACAATGTGTGCGCACGTGACCACCATCGCATGCTAATGAAATATTTTAGCCTACCACATTGCATGCTGGTATAGTGTGTGTAGTGCGTGTATAGCTACTAACATCTTTCCTCCACACGCTTCGCATAACATCGAATCCCAAGGCACGTGGGATCTGCCATTTTTTTCCTCAGTTAATGTATTGAACTTGCACCATCACCCAGCGAAATCTTTCCAAACATAAGGCGATTTAGCACGGCCTCCGTGATCAGCTCGCCTTTGACTGAGATACGATGGCATGTGATGACGTCATCGTGTGACGGTATACATCCCATGACGTTTTAGTGAAGTCATGATGACGTCACAAAGTTTGATCTGTGACGCTATTGTGGTGATATGGCGAAGTCATCAGTCGTGTTGTTCCCGATGACACTGACGCGTGATGACAATAATCATTTTCAGTGTTTAAAGAGGCATGTAATGCTTTCCACTTGAAAAAAAAAAAGGTTCGGAAGTGTATCACCCTCAGTAGCACGCGTAGGCAAAAGCCTGCCAACGCACTTGGTAGTGTATTAAGTTACAACTCCAAGGATCACACTTCTTGCTAGCCACATTGAGCCGCAAGTGGGAAACGCGCACTAAATTACCTAAACGAAAGCCTTGACGTTCTCAGTCGGCTGCGTTGTCAGTCGATGCTGGTGTACCGATTATGGGACAGCTGTGGGCGTTCCCTCCATCGTGCTTAGAAAACTTTTTTATATAATAGGCATTTCGTGTGAATAACTATTCAACATATTATGATATTTGCTTACTAGACATTCATTTGCTTAGAATAACTTGTGAGCGCTTTAGAGCACCATACGCGTATACTGTGGGAGAGCCATAAGCCGTCTTCCGGAAAGAATTCTGTTTGGGAACACTTTATTTACCCTATCTGTGTTTAGAAAAGTTGTTAACAATATTTAGAGTTCTTCTCGCTTTTCCATCACGTCAAGGTTCATCGGGACGGCTTTATGCTCTCCCATAGTAGAGTACCTAGTACTCTAAATCATTAACTACTTTTTCTAAACACAATATTTAGAGTATGAGGTACTCTACTATAGGAGAGCATCAAGCCGTCCTGTGAACCTCACACTTGACGTCATGGCGTCACAAATTAGGCTCTGAAAGAACCTATGATGTTCGAACAACGTCCGTTAGCCCACTGTCATTGCTGTGACAGTAACATCGCTCACTGCATGTGTTTACAAAAAGCGTAAAACAGTTTAGAGTACTTGGTGCTCTAGTATAAGAGAGCACGAAGTCGTCCCGGGGGCCTTACACTTAATGAGGCCGCATACACAAAAATTTCATTGCGACCACTTCCATGGGCCCATTTCGGCGTTAAGACGTAACAGCGTTCAGCTCACATGCCATATGTTCGGCGGTAATCATGCTGCTCGGTCTACTGCATTGTCTGTTTAGAAAACGTGTTTAGCGATTACGAGTACTTCGTACTCAGCTATGCGAGAGCAGTAAGCCGTCCCAATTACAGGTACGCAAAGCAAAGCCCAATGCGAATCCCAGAAGACAGAAAACCAACAGTCACGAGAAAGCACAGTCGCAGGTTACAATGCAAGGCACACTCATATTTCCAGTTGTACTCTGCACTGGCGCAAGTGAAAGCAACATGTGAGCAGGCACAAAATGAAGCACGGTAATGACAGAGGGTCAGACAAGGCATAATTAATAGCCACGTATACCCGTGCCCTGAAATGTATATAGATCAGCATGTTCTGTTTTTATTGAGTGAGTCATATATAGATTATATGGAGCCTATATGTAAATGTTTACAGTAAAACCAACATTGCAGTACTTGGCATACTTTGTCAGTATTCATTTCTGCCAGGAAATCAATACTGCAAGGCAAGAACATAACACATCATCTTCTGAGTTGGTTCCCAGCTCACCTTGGACAAATCAACGATTCCCCTCCCAATCTCAACGAAGCAGCACACGAGGCGGCGCGAGAACTCTCCAACCGCGCCTCCCCGGGGATGCGTTCTACCGGTGAAGGGGATAACCGGGAAATTCTTACAACATATAACGAGCTCACTAAACATTTCTACCTGTCTAGAAGAATTTTCCCTCCACCTCACAAAAATCCAAATCGGCCCCAAGCACTTACATTAAGGCTTTTGCAAACGCGGATGTACCCTGCTTTGAAAATGTTACACATCATGTCCCCTGACCTATACCCAAGTAATCTTTGTCCACATTGTGGGGAAATGCATTCATTAGAACACATGCTCTGGCAGTGCACCAAATTCGCTCATATATCGCACATCACCTCTGCCAGATGGGAGGCGGCAATCCGCTGCTCATCCTTGGCAGATCAGCTCTGGGCTGTCCACCAAGCCCGCGAGGCGGCTGAGGAGCTTGGCATCTCAGTCCCCACGTGGGAGCTGCCCGCAACACAGTGATCTGTGTTTTGGAGGACCAAATAAAGTTTTATCCAATCCAATCAAGACTGTCATAAAAAATGGCAGCATATCCACGGAGTGAATGATGGAGAGTAGCGCGAATCATCCGTCTGTCCATTCGTTCTTGCTTCCGTCCGTCCATGCGTCCATCCGTCGGTGCAGCCATACGTGCGTCCGTCCATGCATCTGTCAGTGTGTCTGTTCATCCATCTATTACACACTCCCCACCATCTCGCATCTTTTCATCATATATTCGCCATATAGAAGCACCGACATCCAGCGGACATTCCAAGGACTAAACGAGAGGTGGCACACGCACAATTTCTTACGGCTTGCGCTTCGTGTCCACTTCCCATTTTTAACCACCCCGAGTTCATGGTATATACTAGTTCACTGTATTCATGGTACTGCGGCCCAACACTCGCTAAACCTTTCTAAAACCAAGGAGGTTATGCCCAACGAGTATAACGTATAACCCTTTCTTGTCAGATAGTGCTCAATGTACATGCCAATGGCTGCTAATGGGGAATGAGAAACAGGAGAATTTGGCTATTAAGTAAAGCGCACACTGCGAGTTTTTTTATTGTTCAACAGCGCACAGGACCAATCTCCCACCGGCACCACCTTGCAGGTCAAAACGGAAGACTGGTTACACCCTGCGACTACGACTACTACGAGGGACGAACAGGTGCCGCTTTAAGGAGCTTCGCCCCTAAAAAATTGTCAGATCCCACGTACAGTGCGAATCGAAGATATGCGAAGCACAGTGCGAATCGAAGATATGCGAAGCACATATGAGAAATGTTGATATGTCACTTTAAAATCAGCACAACGTTACGAGGGAAAGGTAAATGATGCCGTACATGACTCCCGTGTCATGATTATCATGTTTGGATGTCTCTTTTACCTTCGTTATCTATTCACGTCACGTGATACCAAATTCAGAATATATGGAGCAAGCGAAACAGCCGCGAGCACGCTAGCAGCATGGTATGTTGTCACGTTCTTACAAGACACGCGTGTCAGGATTATCATGTTTGCACCAGTCATAATATTTCGTCATCTATTGACGTCACGTAACGCCCAATTTGGTATACGTGGAGCTAGCAAAACGGCCGGGAGCGCATCATGAAGGGCCCAGTATTCTCCATTGTAGCGTTGACGCGCGCGCACGCTGGGCCCAGTGACGCCACGTTAGCAAAACGCGAGCACTCTATAGTCTGACGCCAGGCGCGACCAGCGTCCGTCGGCGCGGTTCGACGGCAACCGGTGCGAAATGCGACACGCTGCATTTTGCACCAATGAGTTACCCAGACAACACTGCGTCTCCCTCATTTCGTGACGGAGGGACGTTGGACGCGCTGAAACGCGCATGCGTCAAAGCAACGCAGCGCAACGCGTGCCTCCGAGTATATAGCAGGACCAGTGCCCGCCGTCGCAACGCTGGCTTGACGCGTCGAAATGAACGCCGGCGAGCATGCGCACCGCGTCACGTCGAAATGTATTCGCGCCTTGACTGTGGCATGTAGTCATGTTCTCACATGACGCACATTTCATGATTATCATGGTTGCAGCATGATGCAGTCACATACCTTTGTCATCCATTGACGTTACGTAATAGCAAATTTGGCATGTGTGAAGCTAGCGAACGGCCGATAGCGCATCATGAGTGTGGCGTGTAGTCATGTTGTTACATGACACGCATGTCGAGATTATCATGTTTGTATGTGTCATTTACCTATGTCGCCCGTCCGCGTCGCGTAATACCGAGTTTGGTACATGTGAAGCTAGCGAAACGGTTGTGAGCACATCATGAGCGTAGCATGTAGTCATGTTGTTACATGACACGCATCTCATGTTTATCATGTTTGCCCCGTATCATACCTTCGTCATTCATTCACGTCCAATCATACCAAATTTCGTATAAATGAAGCTAGCGAAACGACCGCCAGTGCATCATTAGCGTGGCATGTAGTCATGTTGTTACATGACACGCATATCATGATTGTCATGTTAGGGTCTGTCGCTTCTGTTCGCCATGCAATCATGCCATACCATACCAGTTTTGCAACATGCCATGTGAACGAAACCACCGCAAGAGCTGCAAGACCATGAGATTAAATCATGACATTCATGACATACACGTCTTGATTTTCATGTTATGGCTAGTCAAATGTGTTCTTCATACAGTCATGTTATGCCATACTAAGTTGATTTCGACACCATTATCGAACGGCCAGGAGAGCTAAATGTTGTAATTGATTGATTTGTGGGGTTTAACGTCCCAAAACCACCATATGATTATGAGAGACGCCGTAGTGGAGGGCTCCGGAAATTTCGACCACCTGGGGTTCTTTAACGTGCGCCCAAATCTGAGCACACGGGCCTACAACATTTCCGCCTCCATCGGAAATGCAGCCGCCACGGCCGGGATTCGATCCCGCGACCTGCGGGTCAGCAGCCGAGTACTTTAGCCACTAGACCACCGCGGCGGGGCAAGCTAAATGTTGTAGGCGGCTAGATAGAAGGTAGAATATAAAGATAGATAGATAGATAGATAGATAGATAGATAGATAGATAGATAGATAGATAGATAGATAGAATAGATAGATAGATAGATAGATAGATAGATAGATAGATAGATAGATAGATAGATAGATAGATAGATAGATAGATAGATAGATAGATAGATAGATAGATAGATACGCTCCAGTCGCCGAAGTTCGCTAAGAAATGCTTCGCATTTAAAACGAACGTCCCAAATGAACTTTCAAAAACGGCGCATGTACTGCTCCAGCCCTCAGCAACTTGTTCATGGCGGAATGTGATAAGAATATTTTGTAGCATACACCGGCTTTTTGCATGCTTATTTTCCGTTGTGAATAGATGATTTCTTGATGTTCCTTTAATGCGATGAGAAAGTTTTTGACCAAAAGGTCGGGCATATTTCGAATGTTTTTCAAAAGCGCCTGAACTCTTTGGACATTACGCATGAAAAACCTGAAGAAGGAAACATGCGATTTCTCGATATTGCTCTGCATCGCCGTAGTACTCATGTCTGCTGGAGCTATGAACTACGTGCTTGGAAGCCATTTTTGCCTTATTAGTTGGTACATTCTAAACTAGTAAAAAAGGATATTGTTAAGATGGGCATGAAAAATGCTCTGAGGACGTCATGCATACATGCAGCTCACAAATCGATTGCGCAGCAGGTCGTGCGCATGGAAGAAGTGGGTTACCCAAAGGCATGTGGTGGTATCGGTGGCTCAGGCTATACACAAATGTAACAAGTCTCGCCGTAGCCTTATTGGGGAGGCAGGTGCCACTTCTGAATGCAGGAAAATGTAGACGGCCGTTGTGTCTGATATCCATGCTTGGTGTTTCCCATGGATTGAAAAAAAAAAAACGTGGCAAAAGGCGCCCATGCAGGTTCGCGTGGCATTCTCTGTTCCTCAGAAGTTCTTCCGGATTACCGCGAAAACCACATCGTTAGAACAGAAGGAGCCGGGTTGTCAGGCGAAGCACCGAAACCGCTGTACCGAATGTGTAGAGGGAGTTGTCTACGGCATTCCGCTTACATGCGGTAAGCGGCATATGTCAGTGAGACCGGCCGATGCGTGAATTACCGGTTGTGCGAAGAAAGTAACAAAGTTTGCCAAATAAATGGGCACTTGCTTGCTTGCTTGATCCTTTCTTTTGTGGCTATCACCCACTAAGGGGGATCGGCGAAGAAGCCGGTGGTTAATGCAAGTCAATACCTTTAGGTTTTCCAGGCTAGGGGAATAGGATTACTTTGTTTTGACTGTGAAATTAATTTGGCACAATGTAAAAAAAGGGGGGAAGAACAGAAATAATAGAGTTTGTTGATTATCTGAGGTGTAATCGTAATATGAAATTCTTCTGAAGGTTAAATCACAACAGTGTACAAGCTAAACAATAAATGGTAGATTGGCTAGTAAAAATCGAGAGCTGATCACTGGCTCAGCAAGGTAATCTTCTTGTTTTACACAGGAATTCGCAGAGAGCCCCGCAGATGTTCCTGTCGCTGTGTCCTAATGAAGCGGCTCCAAAAGACAAAATGTTAGGAGTAGTTAGTGATATACTGAGTTTTTAAAATAAAATTTCGAACCATTTTTTTTTTATTTTTGAAATGGTGACAAGTGAGAAAAAAATGGTCTTCAGGTACATTATAGCTTGAGCACGAAGGAGATGGCACCAGACCGGACCTGTTTAAGTAGAAATTAAGAGGTGGTGCACGGCAGCGTAATTTTGTTAAAGAGACATCCAATTTACACATGGGACTTGGACCTTCATTGCAGCACGTGTGGAACATATATGGGTAAAACCCCCTATTCGAAAAGCGCCGAGTGGTGGGGTAGTCTGATTCCCAACTAACGCGTGAGATAATTGAGGCAGCAGAAATGGGTAGACTTCGCGATAGCTCCGTGGGCATCCCCGGTTCATCGCTTTGACGGAAAAAGAAGTGCACTATTTTGCCCGCGCTTATGACCGCCGTAGGTGACGTAGGGTGATTTTTCTTTTTGATTTTTTTTTGCCAATATTGGTTTGCAATCTTTTCTTCTCGTGTCCTTTTTTTTTTGCGTATATTCGACTCCATTTCAGAAATAAACTTCTGTCATGAGTTCAACGCTTGTCTCTGTTTTTTTTTCTTGTCCTTTGTTACGCTGTTGTCAGTGTAATGAATCACCAACTTTTTTTCATTTTCATTTATTTGCCCAACGCTTTGTTCTCTTGAAGGTAAATGAACGTACCTAAACACGATGCCTCGATGTCCTCAAAGCTGACCCTGCCAAGGAAACGAAATACAGAGACATAGCCTCATAAAACGCAACGCGCAACGTGGCCAGCCTAGTCAGTCATTGGACTGTGAATGGTATTCTGGCCGTATAACAAGAACGAACTGGTGGCGGATCTCAGAATTAGCGTCGTGCGTGTACAGTTCACGTGTGCTCTTATGTAGCGTATAGGCGGACGAGTTCCTGAAGTCTGTTCTCGGGCTTCTTCTGCTATAACGGTTATCTCAAGTAAAACAAACATGAACTATTCCCTTGTTTCTCTCTCTTTACCTCACTCTTTCCCGCCTGTGTTGGGGGCGCCCCTCGCAACCCATTGAGACCAGACCGCCCGGGCACCACGAGCGACAGTCGGCGCGACAGAAGTGATGGCGGGGACTCCAAAGTGGCGCGACAATGCCGTAAGCTGTGTATATATGTACATAGAAGCTATAGGCGGCACGCGGGGCCTCTGTCCTCTCGGTTTTGCCGAAGCACATAAATCTTGGGGCCTCTTTAAACCGTGCTTAAGATCCCAGCGGGAAAGCGTGGGTGGGACGGAGGCTTGGACCTGACACCATCACCCTTACTGTTTTCTCTGCACAGTGAATGTTGTTGCACAGCATGTGTTTTTGTATGTTTGTAGTAGCATTTGCGTCTCTTTGTAGTACTGCGGCGCAGCAATGTAGCGGGGGGTCTGCGCGTGCTTGTACGCTCACTTTGTTGCTCAGCGGCGTACGCATTCGGCGTCTGGACTCTCCACGTATGCGTCCTCGTGTGTCCGCTTCGGGAGAGTTCGCCCGTCTCTTGGCTCGCCCGCCGGCCGTCCCATTGTGGAGCACTCAGCGGCCGAGCTTTGTCGGCTCAAGTGATTTATAAAAGGCCGGCTGACTGGACGGCACTTCCCAGTCGGCTCGAGCCCGGCTGGGCCCCTTTTTCGGGCAACGATTGTCCGGCGGCAACAGACAGCGCGGAACGCGAGAAAAGGGTTAATGGAGTCATTATACGGGACCTTGTAAGTTATACGCTGCTTTACCCTGTCTGTATGTCTGTCTGCGAATGTCGGCGCCGAGGCCCTCCGGGCCTGTTGTATGTCCAGCGTCATGTGGTCAGTAAACTCCGTGTGGGTCGGAAGTGTGACACGGCAATGCAGTGGGTAAAGTTGTTATTCCGTTTCCTGGCTCGATTTAAATCAACGGTTAGGATGAAGCCTGCGCTAGACAGCGTCATGCGTCGGTGCTTAGAGCTGAGCTGTTCGAACTTCTAAACTGCGTCGTTGTTAAGCAGTCCATGAAGGCTAAAGTGTTCTGCTATATATAACCTTCTTCGTTTAGCTTGGTGCTAAGTAGGATTTTGCAAACGCATCAGCAGTTTGGCCGTTTAACAGCCAAGTACTATAGTCATGGTATGGTTGAATGTGTGGCAATTTCGTAGTTTTCTCACGCTGTCATTGGCAGCTGGAGCAGACCTCAAAAGGAAACGGGGGTGTCGTACTCTGACAGGCAAAAAGTTTGCTCAAAGACTGACTCATGCAGTGGCGAGAAGATTTAGAGGTATACGGCTCAAAGAGTGAACACTTTAAATGTATATTGTTGGTGAGTGCAGGACATTAAGAAAGCAAACAGTCCTGACTCCACTACGGAGTCTATTGAGTTGATGGATCTCGATCCTTCTTTCACTTGACTGCATGCGTAGATTTTTCCAACCATAAGTGTAGTCAATATGACGTCAATTTCGATGGCGTGCGTACGACGTCATCTTCTAGATCTGGAATGCTCGAGCGCACTCACTCGGTCGTATTTTTGCCTATTGTTTTGTCCACTTAATTTCAATTAATTGGGATGCTTAAATTAGGTTCGATATATATTTGTAAATTATGCGCCATCGTTCTCTCAAGGCTCGTTGTCAATCTTCATTTAAACTGTTAGTTCCTCTGTATGTCACTATGTCCTAACATTTCGACCATGGTAAGGGCTTGATCGTCTTGATTGGCTCGATTACTTGTGACAGTTGCGACAGCTCTGAATATTTACTGGAGAGATATCCCGTCCTTGCAGTTCGCACGGAGTTAAAAGTGACAGCAGCAGACAGGCAGCAAGTGGTCGCACGCGCGACTATGAACATTATAAAACAAGGAAAAGCTGTGAAGCTCTGACGTGCATTGTGTTTAGCATAAGGCTCACGCTCATTCGCAACTCAAACCGTCGGGAAGGAAGAGATAGAACAATGGATCGTGTTGCTGAACGATCCGAAACTGCTCAGTGTAGTTTAACAAAGCACGCAAAAATGCAGTGAAGTTACCAATGTTGGGCCTGCATAGTTTGACACGAAGCGATTCGTGAGCGCACGAATTCACTACACAATGCGAAAACTGTCAGAGAGTTTCGTTCTCTTTAAAGAATTGATGCAGAGCTTTGACAGCTTTCTGGATGGGCGAAGTTTCAGACCATGTTCTCAAAGCCTTTCATTGCGTGCTTGCACGACTTTGGTCGCACGCACATACAAACGATGGGAGAAGTGGGCATGCATTTTATTTCCAAAGCAGCCGCAAATGTTACGCGAGGCGCTGTATACGAGCACCATTGTGATCTGAAGGTTTACTTCTGAATAACTCAGAAATAAAACGTATGCAAACCTCGTGCTCTCTTCCGCCCTCTTCTTTTTCAGAGCGACCACAGTCTCGTGCTATATAACCCAACTTTTACTGTAAATATTCTAAACAATACCATGGTATCGAAGGTACCACGTCTTTCCCCCTAAATCCAGAAAATCACATCTCTATTGCCAGAAATTTAATTTTATTTATTTTTGAACATTGATAACATATACTTTATTCCGTTAACGCTAACAGACGACACACGAGAACGTCTAACCGGTGCTCAGCAAATACCCCGACGAATGTTTCCGTGGTGTTGCCACCAAACCAGCGCTCACTGCATGACAAAACCATCGAACAGCTGGAATACATTTGGCCGACGCGATCACATTTTGGGACAAACCAGCGAAAAGCTACCATAAGCACAACTCACGCATCTATACTGACCGCGGAACAAAGCAACGGATCTACGAAGGGGTGAGGGTAAATTCAGGGTGATATTGCATGAAAGAGAGGGTGTTACGGTATGCTGCGGGGAAACCATAACGCCCCGTGCATTTGCATTTCGATGGGATACTCGCAAACCACGGCGCTGTTCGCATTGTTTCGAACCACGCACGCTAACGCGTTGGGCCCACGACGCCAAAGGCTCCCGGCACTCCTTATAGCCGTCGCAACAAAATGGATCGCAGACTATACGGCCACCACTCTCGCTGCATGTATGACGTGCCAGAGTGGCGGCTGCGGTGGTGGCACGGCATCGTTGTTCTGGACCTTCTCAACGAAGTCATCAGTCAAGCTTCCCCGCCCTCCACTTTGGACTCGTCCCCCGTTATTTCGCTATTCGACACGGGTTGTATATAACGGCGTCCGAACGCCGTAACCGCAGGCCGCAACGGTAGCGATCGCCGCGTATCGTTCGAACCGTCCCTGCTACGCGACACACCACTCGGGCGTATACGAACCCCCATCCCCGGCTTCCCCAACTACACCCCCCCCCCCTCTTTCAATCTTCACGGTGGCTCTTCGTTGCTGTACAAGGCCACAAAAACCCTCTTGACGTGTTATGCTCTCTTTGTTTCGTCATTTCCGTTTTTTTTTATTACGACCTGGCTTACGTCATACGCGGCTGTTTGAAAGGGAGTATACGTAGCGCTTCTGTGTCCCTACGAGGGGGTGTATGTGCGAGGCCTATTAATTATTATACAAAGACAAAAAGAAGAAAAAAAATGGAAGTGGTGATAATAAACCGGTGCTACGTTAGATGAAAAAGGAAGAGGGTTACTATTTATAGCCGGTGTTTGTGTAACTGGCGAGTATTCATTCGCTCTGTGCTCACAGGGGATCAAGAAGTAGCGGATGCGATGAAAAAGAATTACCACCAGAGCCGCTATAGGAACGTCTATTTTTTTTATCTCTGTTTTTTTACGCGTATGCCAACCCTCCTGGATGCGACTATTACGTTGCGTACACAGTCGCGTCATGGCGGTCGGATTTTGGCGTAGCACTTTTATTTCACTTTTTTTCTTTGTTTGTCTCATTTTCTCTTTCTTTCTTTCTTCCTTTCTTTCTTTCTTTCTTTCTTTCTTTTGATAGCATGGCTTCTTCCACAGCTGATCAAAACGCTCAGTGTGGCAACACCCATCCTTCATTGCACCTGCTGTTGTGAGAACAGAAGCATTTTATAGTTCCCGTTTTCTTGGCAGCCTATATCAATCTACCTCATATTTTACCTTTCGCTAATCTATTTTTATGCGGTTGTATGTCTACTTCCCTTGTTTTTTTTTTTCATCGAAAGAGCTCATATGTTAAATACCACACGTTTGCCTTTTCAATTTTCATCCCTACAGCACCCATCCCCCCCTTTACTCACCCCGAATAATATTCCCCAACTCCCTTGGTTCAAATTCAGTGGCCACATGCTCACCGACGCGCTAAAAGAGCGCTGGTCAGAAAAGAATATAAAAAAAAAGGTTCGTGGTATTACACGAACGAAGCTCCCTTAATTCGCCCACTCCTGCAAGCGGTATATACAAACCTTTAGACCGTTCTTCTGATCCATTTATCGTCCTGCTTCACCATCAACATGTCCTCCCACCAAACACGTATGGTCGCCTCGCTCACTCCGTTTTTTTTTTTCGTCTTTTGTGTGTGTGTGTGTTCGGGGATTCTGTGGCTAATTTTTTTGCCCCATTGCGGTCACAAACACCGGTTTCGATTTTATGCCGGCTGGTGTTCGTTCATCTCCTTTTGTGGTTATGCAAATTTTTCCTTCCCTGTTCCCCGTGGTTGAATAGAACAGGGAGCCGGCCCTTGACGTTATAAAGGGGTGCGGGGTCATGTTTAGGCGTTACACGCTACTTCTTGTGTGTGCCGTTTTTTGGGACTATAAATATAACACCACCATGGCGTTCATGTCATTTGAATATAATGAATTCGCCACGCTGTGGTGTAAGTTATACTACAAAGCATTCTCCATGCGTGGGCCGGGAACAACCTGTATTATACTTTTTATTATTATTTTACACATCTATGCTTCATGCTGCTCTTATGTTGGCGCTGGGGAGGTTGTGTTATGCATTCCACAAGCTGCTATGGTCTAAGAAAAAAAAACAGTTCTATTATTTTCATTATTTTCTAATAAACAGTAAAATTCACGCGAACATTAAAAACATGCCATTGTAAAGATTACGAATTAAAACATGTGCGTATGAACACATCGCATTTCGTTCTCATGTCTGCGTTGTCACATCATTTTTGTATAATTATTGAATACTACAATTATGCTGAGTGTGAATATTTTAAAACAGAAGTTTGGGGTTAAGGACACCAAGCGTTAATATCGTGGTGACTATTCCACAAATACCCAGGCTTTTGGAACGCGTTTTTCCCAGCTCGTTGCCATCGCCCTGCTGCTACACGATGGCGGTACACATATAGCCGTATATATATATATATCTATCTATCTATATATATATATATATATATATATATATATATATATATATATATATATATATATATATATATATATATATATATATATATATATATATATATATACACACAAGTACGTCAGGTGGTGAAACCAACCTTCATTGATATGCGTAGCGCCGTTGTGTCATGTGGCCAAGACTGGCCAATGACCGAGTATGCGCGCGTGCGCTGCTGAATGTGCTGTGTTTATCTCTCTTCCCTCTCTGCTTCTATCTTTCATCTCCTCCCTCCCATGCGCAGGGTAGCAAACCGGCTGCCTATAGGCTGGTTAACCTCCCTGCCGTTCTTTTCCTCCTATTTTCCTTCCTTCTTTCATTTCTGGGTAACATTCTGTTTGAGTGGCCCTTTCTGAGTCCACGTAAAACCGAATGAGCTTTGTGAATACGTTATGGTTGTCTGGATACAAAATTCAGCATGTATGCTTGGAGCATGACGAAATAGTTTTGATAGGAACGAATGAATAGAACAAAAAAACAAGGTTTACAGGACGCACGAAGCATGTTTTGTTTTTCTACGCCGTCCAGATTGAGACATTTTAGCACTGAATGATCAACTGGTACACGTTCAGACTTAGTGGTTTGAAGCCGTAAACTAACATCGAGCGTTATATGTGTGCGGGTAAGTTGAATTTTTGCCGTTAAAGTCACCTTCAGTGACATCCTGCTAAATATTCTGCAGGCCATCTGCGTCACATACTTATGCAGTAGTATAGATACATTACCTTCCATTAAAGAAGCGTGGCCCATTAAGGCCGCTTGGTCAATTGCAAGGATTGAATTACTTTCACGTTTACAAGCGTATGCATTTTTGATTGGATACAGCTACGCGGCACCATAAGAAATACATTCGGCCCTACAATCCTGCAACACACGATGAATGTATTAGTGTTCCTAGAAATATGTATGCAAACCTTCCAAAAGCCACCACGCTCGTAGGCATCTATATTATAAGGAACTTGTTGACGAACTGGCTGGTACATGTACACGGTCCTCGTATAAGCAATCATGTTTAGTGCTGCTAACCCCTAAATGAATCACTCTGTTATGTGTGACGCTTATCTGGCACCCAGACTCTTGGTACCAGTTGAAATGACATGTATAAATATGTACTAATGTAACAAATGACGTTTCTTTATTTATTTATTTATTTATTTGTCTATTTATTTATTACATACTTCCGGCCTCATATGAAGGCCTTAGGCAGGAGTGGGGCATAAGTACACAACACAGAACAAGCTCGAACTACTGAATAGAACTGCACAAACAAAAGAGAAATACATGACTTACTATTCTGCAAATCATCGGCATTGGCAAAATATGCAAAAGCAACGAAAGGGAACCAATTGCATGGCAGTTCGTACTCGCATAGCACAAGGTACTCACATTAAGTATTTGCATAGCAGAAAGCATTGCAAGTACGGACATTGTACTTACACAGCACAAAAAGTCAAAAAAGGGGGAAAAAGAAAAAGAAAAAGAAAGTTTCACCATTTATTCGAACACAGCAAAGTGAAAGTGAATGCAAGTAAGTACATCACTTTACATGACGGTTCCAGCATAGTGGCGGTTAAAGAATTTCATTTCTGATCGCCTGCAGAAAAGAATCAATGCTGGAACGTTCTACCGCATGAGAACATAAGGCGTTCCACTCGACGATTGTCCGAGGGAAGTAAGAGTACGTAAAAGTGTTTGTTCTGCACTTCAGCTCGGCCACCTTTTTTGCGTGAAGAGACCGAGTAAAGTGGCTAATAGCAGGTTTTATGAATGCGGATGAATCAACTCGTAGCATTTTGTGATAGAACAAATAAAATAACTTTAACCTGACATGGCAGCACCTTGTTTCAAGTTTCTCTATAGTCCTGCTTTCTGTGGGAGGTGGGACGGGGATGTTTTCCAACTATAACTGTTATAAATGAACCTAACAGATTTTCTTTGGATACTTTCCAGCTTTAGTTTATTAGAGGCTGTCCAGTGATCCCAGGCGCCGCTGAATACTCTAATATGGGCCTAAGAAAGTTCCTGTAGGCTAATAGTTTTATTTCCGTTGTTGAGTGACCCAGCGTGCGCCGAAGATATGCCAGTTGTCTGTAGGTTTTTTTAGCAATAAACGTTACATGCTCATTCCAGCGCAAATCGGAGGTTATCATTACTCCTAAATACTTATAGCTTCGCACTGAGCTTAAATGTTGATTATTGATGAAGTAGGTAAATTCAAGTGGTTTATTCTTGCGGGTTATGGTCATTGCTACCGTTTTTCTACGATTAACTGTCATCCGCCATGTACAACACCAGTTTGCAATTGCACTTAATGCTTTATTTAGCAGGACCTGATCCTTAGGGCTAGATACTTCCTGGTATATTACGCAGTCGTCTGCGAATAGCCGAATTCTGATGCCTATGCTCTGAACAATATCATTAATATATAGCAACAAAAATAGAGGCCCGAGAACGGAGCCCTGGGGAACACCAGATGCCACCGGAGCTGAAGGAGAAGCTGTGCCATCAGTGGCTACACATTGCCGCCTTGACGAGAGGTACGCAGCAGTCCAGGCCAAAAGGCGATCATTTTTAAGAATGGGCTTCAGTTTTAGTATCAGCTTGGAATGTGATACCCGGTCAAAGGCTTTTTCGAAGTCTAGAAATATTATATCTACCTGATTATGTCTGTATAATGCTAAAGCGAGGTCATGTATTGTTAAGACTAGCTGGGTTATGCTACAAAATCGATGTTGCCGATGGTCGATCAAATTATTGCTCTCAACAAAGGAAGATATGTGCCTAAATATGATATGTTGAAGCAGCTTCACAGAAGTACATAAAATTGATATGAGCCTGTGTGAAGAAGGTGATGATTGGTCGCCTGATTTAGGTATGGGGGTAATGTTTGCAAATCTCCAGTCATCTGGAAGTTCCGCACGAATCAGTTATTTGCGATGTAGCAGAGTTAAATACTTCGCGCACCATTCAGTATATCGCACAAGGAAAGCGTTCGGTATTTCATCAATACCAGGAGATTTCTTTGTGTCTAATTTAAGAAGCAACGTCAGGACCTCCTCCTCACTAATGAAAATGTCATCAATCGGCAGTATTTCTTCGAGATGCGAAATTCTTTCGAGATGCGAAGTTTTATTTCTTCGAGATGTGACATGAATGAAATAGCCTGAGCATACCAACAACCCCAATTTATCGGCTGCAAAGACTTAATGCAGAGCTTAAAATCCATATTTACTAACGTTCTCTTCACAACCGACCACGCTGAACATGCTACCAGAAAAAAAGAACAAAAATATAAAGTTACAATGCTCCAAGTCAGTGCAAATAACATGATCGAACAACGTTCGCGCGTTAGCACGGGCGAAGGCGCGTGATAAAAAATTTAACGAGACTCGTTGCGGAAGGGAAGAGACCCTGAACTCCAAGTGACAACACGCGTAAAACGGCGCCGCCTTTGTCGGGGAAATAATGGCGCTAGCCCGACGCTAAGTGAAGACAAACACATTACGGGAACTGCAGCGTTGCGCGGGTCTGGAACCACGTTCACGAAAGAAGCGGCTGCAAACGCTGCAGTGTGCTTAGGTTGTTCCCTATAACAGTACTACGTGCCCTAGGGAGGGCGAGGACGGACGAGGAGGGGATTGAGAGGTGATCCCTAATTCGGGAGTGACCGCCGCTCGCTACAGCTATACCCAAGTGGGAGCGAGTATCGCACCTTGGGCCTCGTTGACACGGGCTCTGCTCCGCTCAGCGCGCGTTTATGACGCTACGTGCCGCTCTGGCCCCTCGCACCGACCGGGACGGGCCTTTAATCCGCGAGGCTGACGTAATTAGAAATCGAATTAGGGAACCCCCCTTCCCTATAACGCCCGGTGTAACTGTGTGACGTGCAAAGTGTCCCTAAGGTTCTTCAAACACGCTTCCTCGTTCGTGTGTGTGAGGTAAGAGCGATAAAAGAAAGAACAAAAAAAACAAGGAAATGGTCCGCACAGAACGTGGGGTGGGGATGTAAGGTCCCGATGAGACAGCTTGCCGAAGACAGGAGGGCAGATGACATCCGTGTGCAAGTCATCGTCATATTATGGGAAGTAGCATGGCGAGAAACGAGAATTTATTGAATTAGGAAAGAAGAGAAAAGGTCGAGAACTATGCACATCAACACCACGAGAGGCGTATAGTGGCTGCAAATGTTGCACTGTACAAATCAAACATTATGTATATTTCTTCGTAGAAATCGGGAGGTGTGCATAACGGTATGAACAAAGAATGATAAAAAACGGAGAAAGGGCAAATGGGCCGGATTTGAATGATAGGCAGAGTGGACACTTGCACGGAATTCGTAGAGCTGTTATTACCGCGGATAACTTACATTAGCTCATACGAGTCATCAGTTAGTCAATGTTAGACAGATCTTGCAATGTGGAGTTACATGGTGGTTAGATTCCAAGAGAAATCGCCCATGCGACGTCATCACGTGCATCGATGTCAATGAAAAAGTCCACAGAAGGCACAATGTCTGCAGTACAGTTGCGGACAGCCAGAATAGTGATTCTGCACAGAACATGCTATCGCAGTGTCAGTGCTATCCAGTTCGAGGCAAAATTGAACGGGATATTGCCTTGCGGACACCCACTTCAATCCAGGGCGTCTTTTCTACTTCTGATGCGGTTATCTCGAGATGCATCTAATGGCAACGGGTCCTCCGAGTCCCTTCATCTCCTGGATTTCTTCTCTTTATGTTAGCATTCTACGCAGTGCCACCTAGCGTTGAACATGGCGTGTTTGGTGCGAATCTCGCAACTTTTAACGGCAAACTGTTGCGCCAGAGATCGGCAGCGTGCCTCCTTATCTCCAGTGCATTGTCCTTTTCGTATATAGACTCATGCCCCGGGATCCTTACATTTTCTCCATCTTTTCTTTTTTTTGTATGCGTATACAGCTTCCGAATCGTTGTGTTTCAAGCGGCAAAGCGTGTGAGCGGGGCCTGTTGCCCCGAGTCGAGCTCACAAATCTTGTCGCACAACAGCGGCGCTGACAGCAAGGCATAAGGACCATCACACGCCACGCGCGTATCTTTCCCTGCTTAGCCTGTGCCGTGGAACGCGCGATGGCAGTGACGCCCGAGTGAAAAAAAAAATAGGAATAGGATGTGTAGAAAAAGAAAGGTGACAGAGGAGGATGAGCGATGCCGTGGCGTGTTTACGCCGTGTATGCCATGCCGTGCCACGCGCATTATAGCACGCGATATGCTGAATTCATGCAACGGAAGATAGCGCCCATGCAGCGCCGGGAGGGTTGCGCATGAAACGCACTGCTTATAGCTCTCTCTAGGATCTTCGTTGAAAGCTTCCTTCTGCTTCCTACAATATCCGTAAGGCTCTGGTAGCGATCTATAGTTCATACTATCTTTCTTTTATTATCTTGGAAAGTTCACTCTGTTTGGTATCAGCTTCACATATACGTGACTAATTAAACGCCAATGTTTGATCGCTTTATTTGGTTTTACATCTCGATAAAATCATGGTGTGCCAGATTGGGGTGGTGGTGGCGCAGCAGCATCATTGTTTAGAGGGTGTTTTTTCAGGCGTTGATCAGGCCCCTGTATTGAAGAAACGCAGTCGTGGCACTTCGTCGATGCAACCTTTCTTTCTGATTCGTTGGGTGTCCTTAGAAAAAGATATACATTTCGACTTTATTAATAAGAGCATATGGATTCATCTCAACACGTACCATTAGCGACGTGCTCGTTGGATGCTCTTATAAACTTTTCACTGCACACTAATCCGACAGGCGCTCATGAAGCCTCATCCAAAGATTGCTCGCGGGTGCGAAAGGAGTACGCGGTACTCAAGAGTATGGTGCGGGACAATTCAAGGCATAGGGAAGCTGTCGCTAAGGTCGAAGACCGTCAAAACAATACTGCTCTACCGATAGAAAAAATGCCATCCTCTATCAAAGTGGCTGACCAACTAACACGGAAATCAATGCAGATCGGATACTGCGAAACAGAATACAGGGACAGCCAGTCGCACCTTCCGAACAGATGCCCCACTTCCAGGAGGTCAACCTACTTCGAAGTCGCATCAAATCCCGTCGCCCTCGACAACCCCTCGAACCAGTGATGTGACGAATGAAGATCAACAAGTGATAAGCTTGCTGCAATCACTGATGAGTATCATACGGTTCCGGCTGAGCAATATGAAGACTCCGTCTGCGCACACCGCACTGCAAGTGCTGGACACCCTGAGTCCTGTTCTTGCAGCTCTAAGGCAAAACCACGGCCAGCGAGGCACCGTCGTTTCTAGTGGAAAGTCAAGAACGCATCTGTTTTTCAGTGGAACGCAAGATGTCTGAAGTCGCGCATGTCCTGACTTCAGACAGTTTTATTTGTCAACCGTTTCCCATTATGGTGATTTACGAACTCCACCCGTCTGCTTCAATCAAACTGCCAGGATATGAGTGCTTTATGTCCTCCACTGATGGAGACTGCAGCAAGGTGATTGTATTCATGCGCCGTGACCCCACTTAAGTTCACCACACAGTCTCGCCTGATGAAGACAATCAATATGTGTCCCTTACTGTGAAGAAGAATAAGGTTACTTTCACGATTCTCGCAGCTTACATATTATCTCCATCAAGCCGCCTGGACTGCGAGCACTTACGCGGTATTCTGACATCGACTCCAAACCCACGGGTGATTACTGGTGACTTCAATGCCCACCATTTTCTATGGCGAAGCTCTGGAGTCAACTCTATATAGAGGAAGAAAGTTGGTGTCATTTTGCCTCAGAGTACGAACTTTGCGTTCGTAATAAATGGAAGACCTGCAACTTTAAGCGGATAAGCCTATAGCAGCTGCTTGGACCTTACATCGATCGATTTCTCACTCATTTACCAGAAAAGTGCACTGCTTTTCAGATTTGGAAACGCGGTGCAGCGACAATATATTCCGGCTTACCTGTGGACAGAAGGTTTCTCCAGCTCAAAGACCTCCCGAGACATCAAATACACCGATTGGCCGAAATTCAAAGTGTTATTAAAAGACTGTTGTTGCGACGGCTCATCCTATAACCTAGAGGACTCTGCAGAATACCACGCATTCACTTTCGGCTAGTTACAAGCACACCGATTTCGACATCGAGCTTTAGAAACTTCGCGGAATACGTCGTCGTGCAGAACGTAGGTACAGACGAACAAAGTGCATGGAATATTTGAGGCTGGTTAGACGCATTCGAAAAAAAAAAATACAACGGCACATGGATAAACTAGCTTGGCGACATTGGACATCCTTCCGCAAGTCGTTGGATCCGCGAAAGTCCCTCTCACTGATATGGCAAACTGTACGGGGTCTTAGCACAACCTTTGGTCAGCGACACCCGTTTACGTCTCCGGCACTTCACCCACAATGCAGCGAGATCGACGTCGCAGAACTCTTCTGTAGAAGAATTGCCAGTGGGTCCAATTTCACGGATACAAGAATGGAAACACTTGACAACCCACCACCCTCACGTGATCCCCACATGGAATGCCAGTTTTCTATGGATGAGCTAGAAGCAGCACTGGTACTGTGAAGACGTTCTTCAGAAGAAGCACCCGGACCTGACGACATTACATACCGTGCCCTTTGTAATCTTGGAGACGAAGCTGTGAAGGCACTCCTACGCTTAAACAACGACTCCTTTTCCATACCCCAAGTGTAAGGTAGCCAACCGAGCCAAGCTTGGTTAACCTCCCTGCCTTTCCTCTCTTTTTATCTCTCTCTCTCTCTTTTGGCAGACTGGTATGGTTCCGCAATCAAGGAAGTCTAGTCGCCTCATTCCACTTGTAAAAGCTAATAAATCTCCTCTACATATTGCCTCATACCGTCCTATCGCGCTTGCCAGTTGTGTGGAAAAAACAATGGAAAGAATGATTCTAACACAAATGGAGGGGTATTTAGAGCACTACGAAATATATCCAGTATCTATGACTGGATTCAGGCGCGACCATTCGTCAATCGACAACCTTGTTGATCTGGTGACATATGTCGAACACCAGAAAGCCTGCAAAAAAGACTGTGTGCCGCCCTGTTTTTAGACGTTAAGGGGGCTTGCAACAATGTCACCCATGAAGCCATTCTTAGCGCTTTGGAAACAGTAGGTCTTGGTGGCAAGGTTTGGATGTGGATATACAGCTACTTACAGCTGAGATTACTCTACGTGATGACAGCGAATGGCCCTTTACCTGATTATTACAGCAGCCGAGGAGTCCCTCGGGAAGAAGTGCTAAGCCCTAAACTTTTTATTCTAACCCACATTGGACTAGTCGAGCACCTACCAAGCACTGTAGAACTTTCTATCTCAGTGGCGCTGACGACATCTGCATTTGGACATCATGTGTGACAAGGCTTCAGTTTCACGTTTGCCTTCAGAAGGCTACTACAACGACGTCATGCTACCTTCGTAAACAAGGTCTCGAGGTGTCCTGCGAAAAATGTGCTGTGGTAGAGTTCACGTGGAAACCAATGTTTGCTTACAGCATATCGATTAACGGAGAACACATATCGTTCAGCAGAAGCCACAGGTTATGAGTCATAATAGAGAGAAACCTGTCGTGGACTCCACACGTGAACTATGTCGCAACATGTCACATGTTCTAATTCCTTGTAGGAAAGAAATGGGAAGTGCCCAAACCATCCACGCTACAACTGTACGGGGTGTTGTTTATCGGATTTTCGCGGTACAGCTTACCTGCAATAACTAACACTCGTAAGACCACCCTGCGCCCGATGAACAATCAAGCTCAAGCACATGAGATATGCCTTGGATTACCCCGCAGTGCTTCCACGGCTGGAACCACTGCCGTCGCTCAAGATCACTCAATCAAGACGCATATTATGACCGAGACAATGCGCATGCACCTCTCAACACCTGGCGAGCCTCGCTGCTGAAAGGCCCTCACATACGGTGTCACGGTCTCCAAGCATCGTTCACCGTTTACTGAGGCGTACGCACCTGCATCAAAGCCACTGCTTCCTCCTTGGAGCTTGAGTCGGCCGCGAGTTTACTTAATGATCCCAGGATTGCGGAAAAATTGGACTTACCGACACATGCCCTAAAACAACTTAGTCTATTCCTACTAGAACAAAACTACAGTAACCACGTGCACATTTACAGGGATGGCTCAACTACGTTGTCCAGTTCAGGTGGATTAGTGGTTATACCATCCAAGGGGTCACTCGGCGTTTGAAGACTTCACATGCGACGATGTCCATAACGGCAGAGCTCGAGGCTCGGCGTAATGCACCGGAACTCATCAATTCTGAAGAAAGACCAAGTAAATGGGCGGTGTTTTCTCACTCAAAACCAGTGGTACAGTGCCTGCGGCCAGTTCTACGTGGATGCCACGACCAGTTGACCTACCAAACCGTGAAACTTCACCACCTCTCAGTACATTGATTGATTGATTGATTGATTGATTGATTGACTGATTGATATGTGGCGTTTAACGTCCCAAAACCACCATATGATTATGAGAGATGCCGTAGTGGAGGGCTCCGGAAAGTTCGACCACCTGGGGTTCTTTACCGTGCACCCAAATCGGAGCACACGGGCCTACAACATTTCCGCCTCCATCGGAAATTCAGCCGCCGCAGCTGGGATTCGATCCCGCGACCTGTGGGTCAGCAGCCGAGTACCTTAGCCACTAGACCACGGCGGCGGGGCACCACCTCTTAATACAAGAAGGCCACGACATGGTCTTTCAATGGTTACCTGGGCATTGTGGTGTAAGTGGGAATGATTCTGCAGATCATGCTGCTCGCACGTCACACGAAGAAGCAAACATCGTTCCAATTCCGCTTTCAAGAGCGGACGCGGCGAGGCATATTCGTCAACTGGCCCGCAGTCTCACACTGACTGAGTGGAACACATCAAGTAAACGACGTAGAAGACTACACTAGCTCGACCCTTCACTACAACTCCGGCCTCCACCCGACCTACATCGACGTAAAGCTTCGCGTCTCTATCGGCTGGGAGTTGCTTTTACGAAAGCTCATACCAAGTAAACCGGATTGACTGACAGTGCGGCATGCGTTGTTTCCGGCACCGATGAAAATATCGAACACCTGCTGTGCCACTATCCTCGATTTGCCTCAGACAGACAAGTACTTGCCAACGCAAGGCGGTGACTGGGTGATTGGTCTCTTTTTGTGCAGGTGCTATTACAGCAGCGTCCACATCCCTCGACAGCCCACAAAGCAGTGAAAGCCCTCTTGTGTTTCTTGAGAAAGGCGGGTTTCTGTGGCCACCTCTGCCATGTGGTGGTGCTCGACACGCTGCAGTGAAATTACTGTCAGTCTCTCCTTCTCTTGTTTTCCTTCTCTTTTTCTCATCTTTCTTGTCCCCTACTCTAATCCCCCAGTGTAGGGTAGCCAACCGGATGTCTTTCTGGTTAACCTACCTGCCTTGTCCCTTTTGTTGCTTCCTTCCTTCCATCATTGAGTGCCCTCTGAGGTGAGATATTAAAATCCAAGCTAAGCCCAGACGATCAAGCCTATTCGCAGCGAGATCGGGCTATAGGTGGCAGCACCGTCCCCGCGCAAGTTTGGATGGGCGGTCGGCGGCGCATATACAAATACACGGAGCGGCGCTTCATTGCGTGCGGTCTGAGTCGATTGTCGGCAGATAAAAATGCGCTGACTACAGTTCACTGGTAATATCTACGCTCTTCTCTGCTGAATTGGAGCACGAAGCGTAATGTAACGTAAGCATTAACCCCGAGTAAAGTGCATTCTGCCTTTGATAGGGATGCTTCGCCCTGGGCAAGTCTCTTCACTCTTTCGCACTGAAGCATGATTTTGCTGTGTTGTTTGTACGTGGTTAGCAAGTGTTACTGCCTCTTACGCACTACTGTAGCGTGACTGAACTACTTACTTACATCTTTCTCATCAGTATACTAGCAAAAAAAGAGAGAAAGAAATATAGTAGAAAGCCAGCATATCTGTTCGATTAGTTCAGTACCACTGTTCGTCCCTTATACGCATATGATCTTTTCTTTCTATTCTGCTCACCATGAAATGTGGGACAGTTGATAAGTGTAGTCAGGAAAGCTTAGTGGCCGATGGTGCTTTGCGCTACAGTGCGTTGACCACGTGTACGCACATGTTTTTGCACCAGTAAATTATAAAAAAATCTGATATAAGAGTTAAACAGAAAGCTTTTAACGATCAATTACGTGCATACCAGTGGTACAAGAACGGCCTGGTTAATAGAACAAGCATGTTTTGTTTGGTTTTTTTTTTTCAGACAAAAAATGACCATGCTTTCCGTCGGTCACTAACAATGCCTACTAACAGAAGACAATGCAAAAAATGAAAATTTTTAGTAAAATTACACGACTTAATATATATAGCATGCCATATGAATCAATTTTGAACGTCTAGGCTCTTCAAAAAGTTCTTTAATCTAAGCACACGGTTGTGCACGGTAACTCTGTTTTAAGAACAGTTTAAGTACCGAAGTGTCACAGTTTATGTGATCGTAATATTTCTATGTAGCGGTAACATGGTCAAATAAACAAAACTAAGGCTCCTCACAAGATCGATAAACTACACTGCCATAGTAGTACACCTACCAACAGCGTGCGCATGCATGACCTAGAGCCTGTTTTTATTTTTTTTACAGTTGAGTTGCTATAAAACGCTGAATTCACACACCATTTAATAGTCCTCATGTTCGGGAGAAGGCCAAGAGCATTTTGTGATGTGCTGGAAACCGAAAGCGGCACTTACTCTGAAATTATTCTCATGAATGGAGGCTACGACAACAATAAACCGCACTCTGGAAGTTGCACTCGCCGATCTTATTACAATGCATCAGCAGCCGACCAAGACCGAATGCTTGATTGATTTGTGGGGTTTAACGTCCCAAAACCACCATATGATTATGAGAGACGCCGTAGTGGAGGGCTCCGGAAATTTCGACCACCTGGGGTTCTTTAACGTGCACCCAAATCTGAGCACACGGGCCTACAACATTTGCGCCTCCATCGGAAATGCAGCCGCCACAGCCGGGATTCGATCCCGCGACCTGTGGGTCAGCAGCCGAGTACCTTAGCCACTAGACCACCGCGGCGGGGCAAGACCGAATGCTTTTGTACGTCGTTTCAGGCATGCGTAGAAGCAGTTACACTCGCGCTGACATGATTGGAAAAACCACACTTTGAGAACGTGCATGACGTACGCGCAGATAGAAACGTGACGTCGCTATAGCAGACGACGCAGGGAGTGACCCACACTTCACCCCTTCAGCCAGTTGCCGCCAGGCGGCCACTCTGCTCGATCTCGCGGCCAATACCTAACCTTGCTAACACTTATAGTACACTCTAACCCTGCTGCGAGCCAGCCTTGCGCAATTTGGGGCAAGCTGCTACACTATTAATAAACGTCCCTGCCTTTCTTTCATTCATATTTTACCTTCTTCTGTCTTCTTCTGTACTAGTACTTTTTTTTTATTTTTGCTTGTGCTATGGTCTTGCGAACTTTTTGGTCGTGACTGTGCCGACACACAGTGCAAATAGTTGTGTGTAAACCGGCGCCTTCAGGCCATGGACGACTTTTCGAAGTGCTGCAGACTTCAAGATTTCATCCCCAATTATACGTATAGTGACACTAGTGACATACGCATAGATACTAATTACCGCATAGACACACAATATGTTTGTGATTTATGCTAGTTCTGTTATACGCTGAGTCATTTTTCTTACTAACACTTCGTTAGATTTCTTCTTTTTGTTATTTTTGACTGCGTAGGGTGTCATGTAAGTTGCAAGCATGGCGAGTCAGGCAGGTTTAAAAAGGTCCTGCCCTTCTAGGTTCCCAGTTATGGAAGCAAACAAGCACTGAATATTGTGAAGTATTACGAACCAAAGCTGAGGAAGCTTTACAAGACTATGCACAGAGACTGAGAGACTGTGACATCACTTTTCGTAGTTTTTTTTTTCTTTTCTCTTTGCTTGGGCCATCACGTGCTCAACCGACAGGCAAATTCTTGTTTTGTTTGTTTTTCTTATTCCTTCTCGTGCAATGCGCCTGGATGCTTCCATCTATCACTTTCCATTCACGCTGCCACACTGTGGCGCTTTAGACGTGGGTTATTCACTCATAACCCCATGCCCTTGCAAGGACAATCGAGACTGTGTTTATACTACAATGCCCCTATGCACGCCACAACTTGACGTGATGGGTGGAGGTCCACTCTGAAAAGGGATACAGGTCGGCCCCATAAGTTACGCATCGCACGCCCGCCAGCATGCTAAAAGAACAATGGCCCCGCAACGCATCGACACAAAAGGCGTGCGTGTGGACACGTGGTTGCAGCCCGGTGCGCTGGCCGCGACACGATGCGTCGCGCCGTGTAATCACTGGCATTTTTCACTACCTTCCAGTGTAGCGTGACGCCCGACTTGGGGTCCGTAGCATAGGGCTGCGTGGGGCACTGAAAGACGAAGCATTGTTCCAGCGATGGCAACATTATTTGGTCATTGCTTCTCCTCTTTGAAAAGTCTGTCTGTCTGTCTGTCTGTCTGTCTGTCTGTCTGTCTGTCTGTCTGTCTGTCTGTCTGTCTGTCTATCTATCTATCTATCTATCTATCTATCTATCTATCTATCTATCTATCTATCTATCTATCTATCTATCTATCTATCTATCTATCTATCTATCTATCTATCTATCTATCTATCTATCTATCTGCCTGTCTGCTTCCTGCCTCTATCTGCCTGCCTGCACTGCATGCCTGCCTGCACTGCATGCCTGCACTGCATGCCTCACTTGTATCAAAAGCAGGAATGCCGGTTCCACAGTACCACGCAAAAGCACACAATACCAGCAAGGCAACAATAAAATGTAAGAAATAAATTGCAGGGACAGTTGTGGACACTAAATACGTACGTTAAAAAAGAGAGAAGACCAAAAAATGCGGCAGTTTGAAATTTGGGCAGGTGCTCGTCAGAGGAAACTTGAATATCTTTTTCGTAGTAAGTTAATCGGTAAAGAAAGAAAATGCAGAGTTGTTAGCCAGTTAAGCGTCAACGGCGTGATTGCATACAGGGTAAAAGGACGAGGGAGATTGAAAGCAGAGCACACAAAAATTGATTGAGAAAGAGAAAGTTTTAGTGGGGACGAATACCAGGAGGAGGATCCTAGAGCATGGGTTCGAAAAACGAAAAACTGTTTTTACAATATGTGCTAGAAAGCAAGAAAGTTATCTTGAAAACGTGGAAACTATATATGTACGGGTATAGCTTTTGTTGGTGAATGTGATCTGCTTACTATTGGGAAGTCCAGACGTTGAGGTAATAATGGCGTATAGGAATTTCGGTGTTCATTGCGGTAATGTATTCTTCAAGGCGAAAGTGTCAAGTGTCTATGTTGCCGTTCCTGTCCGCTGTAGCTTCACCCGACACTTAAGAAATCTTCGCGACAGCGTGAGATGTCACAACAACGTGAGTTTGTTACACATTACACATAACCATATATAGGTCGGCGGACTCACTCTTGAGTTGACCGCGTTGGTCTCGTGGTTAAGTCACTCGGCTGCTGGCCTGCAGGTCACGGGTTCGAGTCCCGGCTGCGGCGGCTGCATTTTAGGCGAAGGTGAAAATGCTGAAGGCCCATGTGCTGAGATTTGGTTGCGCGCCAAAGAACCCCAGGTGGTCGAAATGTCCGGAGCGCTCCACTAGGCGTCTTTATAATCGTATGGTGATTTCAGGACGTTAAGCCTCACATATTTAATCACTCATGAGTACTCACTCGGAATCACGCACACTCAGATACCGAGCCGCGAGTCTGAGTGAGTGTGGGTGAGTAATATTTTTGTGAGTCTGAGTGAGTCCGGTTGAATAAATTTTTCATGAGTGTAAGCGCGAACGAGTTCGGCTCGGGAAAATGCTTTTGAGTATGAGTCCGAATGAGTCCATTGCACGAGATATATTTCTTGAATGGGTCCGAGTGAGCTTCGCTTTATTTTGTAGACTTGTGGTCATATCAACTCATTTTCAGCATTACTATCAGCCTTAACTGGATTCACGTTTATACTCGCGTCTTCTTATGCATATTCGAAAGTAGTGTGACTTCAATATTTATTGATCTGAGACGGGAATTACGTAAGGGAGGGACTTGACCACCTCCTACACATTAACTCTTCCAAGGCAGTTTTTGATAAATATGTCTTATATTGTCATCTTTTTCAAGTAAAATTTCCTTACTCGTTTACGATGACTCATAACTCTTACTATCAAAATGCTCCAAGAACAGCGCCAATTACGGGAGATATTGATGCTATAGAACATTCACATCATGGTAGATAAACGTTATTTTAGGCTAGCGGACTCGTGCGTTGACTCACCTGGACTCACTCAGACTCAGATTGAGCCGTGAGTGAGTTCTGGTGAGTAATATTTTGGTGAGTTTGAGTCCGAGTGAGTTCCATTGAAGGAAATTTTTGTGAGTGTGAGTCCGAGTGAGTTCCGTTGAAAAATTTTTTTGTGAGTGTGAGTCCGAGTGAGTTTCGTTGAAGAAAATTTTTGTGAGCGTGACTCCGAGTGAGTTCCATTGCAGAACATTTTTGTGAGTGTGAGTCTGAATGAGTTCTGTTGAAGAAAATTTTTGGAGTGTAAGTCCGAGTGTGTCCGGCTGAGAAGAAGTTTGATGAGTGTGAGTACGAGTGTGTCCAAAGCACCTTCCCTCGGACATGGTTTCCACTTCAAATCATGACTTGTTTTCTTCTACAATACAGAAGCACTTACGTGATGACGCGTGAAGTGTATATTGTTTTTGATAAATATGTCTTATATTGTCATCTCTTTCAAGTAAAATTTTCTTACTCGTTTACGATTATTCATAACTCTTACTATCAAAATGCGCCAAGAACAGCGCTGATTACGGGAGATATTGATGCTATAGAACATTCACATCACGGTAGATAAACGTTATTTTAGGCTAGCGGACTCATGAGTTGACTCACCTGGACTCACTCAGACTCAGATTGAGCCGTGAGTCTGCGTCTTAGTGAGTTCTGGTGAGTAATATTTTGGTGAGTTTGAGTCCGAGTGAGTTGCATTGACGAAAATTTTTGTGAGTGTGAGTCTGAATTAATTCCGTTGAAAAAAATGTTTTGTGAGTGTGAGACCGATTGAGTTTCGTTGAAGGAAATTTTTGTGAGTGTGAGTCCGAGTGAGTTTCATTGAAAAACATTCTGTCTGTCTGCCTGCCTGCCTGCCTCCCTGCCTGCCTGCCTGCCTGCCTGTCTATCTGTCTGTCTGTCTGCCTGCCTGCCTGTCTGTCTGTCTGTCTGTCTGTCTGTCTATCTATCTATCTATCTATCTATCTATCTATCTATCTATCTATCTATCTATCTATCTATCTATCTATCTATCTATCTATCTATCTATCTATCTATCTATCTATCTATCTGATGCTGATGATGATGCTGCTGCTGCTGCTGCTGCTGCTGCTGCTGATGATGATGATGACGATGACGACGACGACGACGACGAAAAGTGTACGCGAGCAGCAGCACTCTTTTTAGGCACCGAACGAATGCATGTTTGTAATAAGGCGTACGTTAACTTGTCGATGATGGCTCACTGCTTGGATTATTAGAAAGTGATTCTATAAATACTAACAGTATACTTATGAAGGACCAATCAAAGTCCGCCGAAAAAAAATCTATTCTACAGGAATGTCCTAAGTACTTCCACACTCAGTACTGTCTCAGCATGCGAGGAGAAGACCTGAAAGCAACAAAGAAAAATAAAAGTGAAAAGTAGAGACCGCAAAGAGGGCTGTATTCCCCATACGGTATATGTTCGCCCCGGCTGGCTTTTATATGAACGCACGCGGCGCCGGTGGCGACCGACCACAATGCGCGCATTGCGGGTCATTTATCAAACCCTCCCGCAAGAACGTCAATAAGAATTCCGTGCGTGCCACGCGATGCAGGCAACCGGGTCCACCGCGCCAAGCACAATGCATCCGCGCGGAGAGCTGACTGGCTGGATGAGTGCGCGCATGACGTGCTCACTCAGCTTCGCCGATCTGACACGCTTGTTCCTACATCAGCGCTATAAGCGCTGCCTCTGGCGTTTGCGATCGCACTAGCGAGAAAAACAGAAAGCGTGAAGTATCTCAACCTTGCACGAAAGAAATTCAGGTTCGAAAGAAATCAAACGGAAGAATGTTAAGCACGAAGTGTTTTTGTAAACAAATGAGTGTAAGCGTTGCGCAACTTGCTCATCTTTATTGTCCATAACAACCTGCACTTTTGGGAGGTTCGGGGTCTGAGCTCGTATATACTACAAAGGGGGTCTCGAACTTTGCCCAGCCAGTATGCCGCTGCGACAAACTTTTGTCCCGCAATGCCCGGTAATATGGTGGGAGAGAGAAAAAAT
Organism: Rhipicephalus microplus; assembly: GCF_013339725.1. Lineage (NCBI taxonomy): Eukaryota > Metazoa > Arthropoda > Arachnida > Ixodida > Ixodidae > Rhipicephalus > Rhipicephalus microplus. The sequence continues at coordinate 125,829,893 of NC_051165.1, forward strand.
GGGTTTGAAAATGTCACCTAACGTAGCCATTTGAAAAAAAAAACACCTTTCGCATATCTCCCGTATGAGTCAATTCGGAAGGGTATTTTACGTCAGGTTTGGGAAAACGTACGGAACTTCTTCCCACAAGGACAAAAATGTGGACACCGCTTCTGAAATATGTTCTGCAGTTATGTCTTGACTAATAGTTACCGCATATGGTGCCTAAAAAGTAAAAAAAAAGCTTGATACCAGTACTGCCTCTAAAGGTTATCCGAATGGAGCGCTATTGTAGTGCTATAGGCGAGGTGATAATGCGAATACTATTTAGCAAATTAACGAACCACGGGCATTTGCGTAAAGCTTCGCGCTTTTATTCACACAGAGGGCTTTAAGGGATGGCTCACCGCTCTCCCATAGTTGAGTACGAAGTACTCAACATTGTTAACCATTTTTTCTAAACACACAGTCATATCGTCGGAACGGCTTTATGCTCTCTCATAGTAGAGTACCTAGTACTCTAAATCGTTAGCCAAGTTTCTAAACACATTCACGTTACTGCTGGTAACACTTTTAATTTTTGTCGCCGCAACCTCATCAAGTGCGAGGGCCATGGGACGGCTTTCTGCTCTCCTATAATAGAGTACGAAGTACTCAATATCGTTAACCACTTTTTCCTAAACACACAGTGTGAGGCCAGGTGCGTAGCCAGAAATTTTTTTCGAGGGGGGGGGGGAGCATTAGTTTGATTTCGGAAGGGGCACCCCCTTAAAATGGCCATTTTTCGCTCTCTATGCTATGGCGAAAAAAAAATTTCAGGGGCGGGGACGGGCACGTGTCCGGTGTGCCACCCCCTGGCTGCGCCCCTGTGTGAGGCCCACGGGACGGCTTTTTGCTCTCCCTTAGTAGAGTACGTAGTTGCCGCTTCTTCTTAACACACACACTTCATTGCGTGTGATGCCGTGGGCCACAATAGGAAGGTTTGCGGGCCGCGTGTTTTAGACCTTTGTACTAGAGAGAGATCCAGGGCTCGATGCGCAACGCACTCCGAAAATTTGGAATTGCGTGAAGCTTTTAACTATTTGCGTTAGTTGAAGTGTGTGGCTTCGAGCTCATATAAATATGTATAATTTTACGACGTAGTTGGTTCGATAACCAACTTGCGCAGGAGGTCCGAGGTTCGAGCGCTGCTGCATTCGGGAAGTCGTGGTTTCCAGGTGTCTTTCAATATATACCATTATACGTGCGCGAATACATACCATTTCCGTTTCTTGTAGAAGCCTATAGTGTGTGTGCTGCAATAGAAAATGCCTGTGATTATATGACAATCACTCTGACAGCTTTCCCATGTGGAAGTAAACCGAAGCGTTATTAAAAGGGACAAAAAAATTGTGCTCGCCATGGGTATTAGCAGAGTCCTTCAATGCTTTACTGGTCACGAAACTTCGGCGCTAGTTTCATATAGGGTCCGCGGGCGCCACTACAGGCGCCACCGTCGCACTGAGGGGATCCAGCCGCCGCGCGTGCGGCATATTTGCCAGCTTTTGGCATGAAAACGCTCGCTGCTTCTGGTCTCTGCGCGCTGGGTTTCTTTTTTTCTTTTCGTAGTTGTTAGCGATGAATCGCCCAATTATTGTGTATACCACCTGCCTCCAATGGGGTTTTATTTTTTCGAATAAATCGCCGCAGACCTCGGCCACGAACGGCAACTGCTTTCGCGTCTTTGGGCGCAAGCGCTGCGCCGTGTTTACCGATTTTAAAATATCTTTTGTTTGTTTCCTTCAAAAAAACTTTGTAACCACAATACATACGGTAGCTCCGTAGCTGCGGACTGCTGCGGGCCTATCAATAATGCAACGCAAAAAAAAAACTGAAAAGAAGCAGGTACGCGTCCTTCAGAGTAGGCTTTTAATGAATCTGTTGAGTGCTCTGGAATGCGCTGAGCACCCAGATACCCCAGTAATATTCTCTTTTCGATGAGGTGGTACAGTAACATTTAAAAGCGCTGCATAAAGGGAAAGGATCAAAACACGAAATGATGTATGTTGCACTGTGTGTCTTTGCGCGAACCTGCTTTTCAATCCTTGCAAAAAAGGAAGCGCAAACTTTTATCACATGCTACAAAAATAAATTTCAATATTATGAAGGGAGACAAAAGAGCGTGGTGCAGCGTACAAAAGTTTATTGTTTGCGCTTTGATGTGTAGCACACGGACGAAACAGAATATTGCCACGCAACAAAGACAAACGTAAAGTTCTACTGAATGAAGATTATTAAAGCGAACTCATGCTCTGCAAAAGACTAGAAGGAAACGCAAACGTCAAAGAAGCAGTCCGCAGCGTGGCCTGCACAGAAGACATCGATAAAGTGAGTCACGCGGCATTTGCTATGCATGAATTGCTCTCGGGACGTCATTAATTTTCGATCCATGAAAATAGGGTCGAGAATATTTTCGAGCAAACAAGAAATCAAGTTAGTGACAAGGTGACAACCTTTCCATATCAACAATATTGCCCGACGCGACGTACAAAAAAAAAAGAGCAAACGGGCGCTTCAGTTGAAACACCAGATAAAAAACCGGAAGCGGCCACGCATGGTTACAAAACAAAAAACGAATCCTGAGCGATGATGATTTGTGGGGTTTAACGTCCCAAAACCACCATATGATTATGAGAGACGCCGTAGTGGAGGGCTCCGGAAATTTTGACCACCTGGGGTTCTTTAACGTGCACCCAAATCTGAATCCTGAGCGATAGTTCGTGGAAATATTAAAGTGAAAGCACAAAGACACCAGAAAGGTTTTTCTGGTGTCTTTCGCCTTCATTCGCCATCATCACGCCCTGATCAAAAATCAACTTCGTGCGGGTTGACATTTTTTGAAGGCTTTCTTCAAGTTTTTTGTGCTTGCTCGCTTGCACTCTTATCTTGGCCAATTTCGTGTGACACAAAATCAGCTGTTGTTTCGTTGCCCGAAGTTGGCACTTCAGCAGTTTAACCTCGGCGAGAGGGCTGGTAAATTCATCTGTCTGGCACGCCGAGTCCGAAGTGCGCGTTGGCCCCTCGCCGACAAGATCTGTGGGCAGTGCAAGATCTGCAAAACAATTTAAAAATCGTTTCAAATAGCGCATTTTCAGCTCACACACTCCTTCGAAATTTCACCGATATAATCACTGCACGGGCAAGAAAGTTAAAACAACATTGGACGTAAACTCACCTTCATCACACGACGCGGCACCCGATGTGCCTTGTTTGGCGTGAACTTCTGTTTTACGGGCACATGAGGACGACTCACGACGTCGCTTCGCTGGGGACCTTCTTGTCAGGGTCCGTGACCGCTGCTTCGGCTTCGTCAAATACGCTGGCAAGCCGTCAAACTTCCTTGGAATGGCACAAGGCTTCAGAAGGGGCTTGTCGCGCGGAAGTGACACTTTTTCGCCATTCACCACAAATTCATCTGCGCGGATGATGTCGCTGTCATCGAAATCCTTCTCGCACACTCTCACATACTTAGAGTCGAAGCAAAAGTCACTCGTTTCTTGCCTTGGAATTAAGCGCTTTCATTTCTCGCGCAGCACGCCGTCGCTGGGTAAACAGAACAAGGAAACTTTTTCTGTTCTGCCCTTGTACCCGGAACGACATCCCGGGACACAACACGTGTTCGGCATCGTCGCTGCACTAACACCGCATCACAACAGCACGATATGCACGTTTCCCACACAAAGCAAACAAATCGCAGCGTCGTTCGAGCCAGCGCAACGCCGCCCGACCAGCCCGACGAATCCCCTCAGTGAGATGGTGGCGCCACCGCACGGCCACCCAACGCATCATATGAAGCTCTCCCATTGAGTTACGGAGCAGTTTCGTGACCAGTAAAATTGAAGGACTCTGGTATTAGTCAAACTTTGATATAAACAACCCGAATATAATGAAATATTGCTCATTACAAAGCAAACTACAAATACATTTGCAATAAGCTTAATCTTAGGAATATACCTTTGTAAAGAATATGCGGGTATAACGAACCTATTTTCGTGCAAGATGTGATTTTGTTACAATAAGGTTTTAGTGTAGATTTATTAAGATATCACTCGGCCACTTGGAAGATTATTCGCGCAGTCACCGTACTGTCATGCTATCGACGACATTAGGGCGGCACTCCCGTGTAGAGTTAAAAGGAATCAGCAGAAATGCCAGCAGTGCTCAGTAAATTTGGCTACCACAAAGTACAGGGCATGTGGACACCACCTGACGCTCTGTCTGTTCTGCATTCAGGAGTTGAGCTGGCGCAAGCGTTCTTTCTTACACTTCTACCATGAACATTTTGTCCGCAAATGTAGTATAGTATGCACTTGATAATCATTTCTGGTGATTAACGCGCTAGAAACACCGTATTCATATATTTCTGATATTGAGGCCATCTGCTATTCATTACTGTGCACTGCCATCGCATAGTACACGGGACTATGAAATCGCGCCACCATCGAAATGGGACCGCCTAGTCTAGGATCGAACCCGTGAACGTCGGTTCAACAGCCGACCAATCTATCCACTGCTCCACCCAGGCGGGTCTGTTAATAAGGGTGAACAGGGCTGATAAGCACAATCACTCACTATAGTCTGGTTTTCCGGATCCCCTTTCTTTGGCGCCTCCTTTTTCTCCATTTCACCTGATTGGATATTGCTATCTTCTCAAGTTAGTTATTGAGCTCACTCAAAAACAAAAAAAAAAGATTGATCCTTCTCCTCCTTGTTCTCGGTCATGAAAGTGGCGTGTGCATATTGACATCCCTCTTCGTGAAGTCTCTACTTGGCCTTTTCCCTTCGAAGCACAGGATAACAAAGTGAAGGTTCCAATCCCTCAAAAAGCAGCAGCAACAAAAAAAAATAATGCAGAGTATTTCAATCGGTGAGCGCTGACTTCTCCCGCATATGAATCTATTTAAAGAAACGTGTTAACTCTTTCTAGAGTCGCTCGACTTTCCGAAGAGACGACAGTGATCTCTGGAAAGAGTAAGCGTCTCTTTAACGATAGTCTTACACGTGTCAAGTCAGGAGTCCTACAAAAAAGTCAAATGAAGCCCCTCCTCCCCCTTAGTTTTTCGCTCTTAATTAAATGTAGTTAGGACCTCCATATCTTTTCTTAGCTCTGTTCTCTCTCTCTCTCTGCCAGTTGGGATTTGGCGTCTTTGAACCTTTACTAGGCAGCTTGCTTGCCAATGGTGGATGAAAAGAGTTGGCTAGTAAGAGTGAGAGAAAATAGAATATTTGGGTGTCACGAGCACCCTCACCATCGCCTGCAGGAGAGAATTACCTAACTTAGCACAATTTATATTCAAATATACTCTAAATGCGCATCTTGGAGGGGCGGATGTAATGTTTGGTTGAAAGGAATCGCAGGGGCACAATTAAGCGTGTACGCGCCAATGATAATGATAAAAAGATAGAGGGGTCATTTACATGAAATTCTCCGTGGGGAACGGAGACAACGAGAGAAACCTGGGAATATGGCGAAACCGGCAGTCATGCTGCTTTTTTTTTTCTGGGAGTGTTCTCTGGTGAGAAAGCTGAAGAAGTCCTGTCTATTCATTACTTGCGATTTCAGAAGTTTATTTCGGCGCGCAGTTTGGCCAGATGAGCTTTCGGCGCCGCAACATGCTCGTAACCTGAGGTGGGCAGGGGATGAGGTGCTGTCGGTCTGAATGGGGGAGGGTTACGCCGTTGCTTTGTTTATACAGCCCCCGTATTGCTTCCCTTTTCTTACGTTGTATTTTCCTTATGTGGTATATATACTTCCCTCTCCACTTCTTAGTTTCACCGAAAGGTTTCCACTTTTATATTTCTGACGGCTTTTTCCCTTCTTCCCCCCTTTTTTTTCTTTGCAGTTGCTATTTTTACAGCCCCTCTCTTCTGACCCTCGTTTCTCCAGGCGTTCTTCCTCTTCGTGCGTCACGTCAAAAGTTTCTTCGGTTAATACGTTTTCCCGATTGACACGCCGTTTCCCATCCACCGTGCCTGTGACGCGTCTCGTTAAACCATCCATGCCTCTCGCTCGCACAACCTCCTCTCCGCCTTTCTACTTGCGTACGTAGAAAGTATACTGCTTACGACGACTCCGTTTCATGGGCGAGCGTGACACAGAGCCGGTTGTTCGAAACACGCCCTTTCCCTTTTCCCCTTCCGTCCGCTTGTATACAATCTCTCTAGATTTGTTGCTCCTTTTGTTTCCGTATATGGCCCACCCTGTCTCCATCTCCTCCCTGCTATGTTGTTCGCTGTTCCCTCTATCACTTGTGGTTTAAGAAATTATATTACAGCCTACTGCAGCGCTACATGGCGTGCGTGATCCTTTCCCTCTCTGCATCCGTCGTGCTCCCGGCGAGCATCTCTCCCGCCGTCGTTAAATAAACAACCTGTCATATTAATGAGGGGTGGACAGGGCCGAACCATTTTTTAACTTTCCTCATGAGTTATTCATTAAGTCTCCCGCTCTTCGCGCTGCGAACGGCCGAGCAAACCACGGCGGGTGTTCGTCGTGTCTACAGTGCTTGTGTTTGTGTGTGTGTCTGCAGGGGTGCACATCGTCGTCGCTGTGGCAGTCAATGCCTGTGGAGTGACGCACGTTCGTGCGAACGCTTCTTCTTCGTCCGGAGACGCACGGACGCCCCACGTTTGCGAGAGTGTGGATGCCTCGATCGTGGGATGTACGTGCGTGCTTGCGTTGAAGAACAGTCGTTGCGAATATGTTGTGAAGCTGCGGAGAGTAGACGAAGGGACTGTTCACTTAGTGTCGAAGATAATGCGGCGTGGGTGACTATATGAAGGAGGGCAGGAGGTTGGGAGGAGGTGAGTGGGATGGCAGTGGCCCGAAATAGAGTGGAGCATCTGCAGGGCACGAGCGCAATTTAACATATTGCAGAGGAAAAAATCACAGCGTATTCACGAAGTGAATGATGATGAGTGGGGCGAAGCTTCCCTTAGTCTGTCCTCACTTCCGTACGTCCATTCCTTCTTGTTTCCATGTGTCTATCCGTACGTCCATGCGTCCGTCCGTTCGTACGTATGAACTTCCATGCGTCCGTCCGTCCATGCATCCATCTGTTTGTCCGTGCATCTGTGCGTCCGTCAATGCGTTCGTCCATCCATCCGTCCGTCCATGCGTCCGTCCGTCGTCTGTCTGTTCAACGCACGGACGGATGGACATAGAGGCGGAGGAAAGAGAGGGCGAGGAAAGGAAATAGAGGGGGAGGGAAGTGCATGCGTAGTAATGGCGGTCACGCCGCACACTGGATTGAGGTCTACCCTAAGAGACTTCCAATCTAAAATAGGTAATCGCCAAAGGTAATCACAAGAAAACAACAGGAAAGGATCAAAATTATCGCATAATTACACGGAATAACAAAAAGGGGCCTAAAAGCACAGCCGAACACTACAAGAGACACAAGATAGCAGAAATAAGAAGGTAAAAGGACGGGAAGCACATGCGAACGGATGCCCCGCAGTTTGTACAGCTCTCACTTGAGTTAGAAATGGCTTTGATTTCTTTGGTAGCCCGAGCACCAAGTGATACGTGATAGAGGCTGCAGGACCGTCAGTGGAGAGGGTTTCTCGTTGGGCCGTCATCAGTGTGGTTAGGCAATTTAAAAAATTAAAAAATTAAAAAAGATAGTTGTTTGTGATGAAATAACTTATAGAGAGAGGAGTATTGCTGACTAAATATCCAATAAAATTTGCCTTGAATTTTATGCTTGCTAAAGAAATGGCCGCATATTCACGGGGTTAACGATGGAGAGTGGGGCGAAGCATCCATCCGTCCATTCGTTCTTGCTTCCGTCCGTCCATGCGTCCGTTTGTGTGACCGTCCATGCGTCCATCCGCCCGTCCATGCGCGCGTCCCTGCGTTTGTGCATGCATCCGCCCCTGCGTCCATCCATGTGTCCATCTGTCCTTGCAGCCGTCCGTGTGTCCGTTCATGCATCTGTCCGTGTGTCCATTCGTCCATCTAGTCAACACTCCAAGTACCACCATCTCGCATCTTTTCATCATATATTCCGCATATAGAAGCACCGCCATCCAGTGGAGATTCCAAGGACTAAACGAGAGGTGGGACATGCACACTATCTTACGGCTTGCGCTTCGTGTCTACTTTCCACCTTCAACCACCTCGAGTTCGTGATATACACTAGTTCACTGTATTCATGGCACTACGGCCCAACGCTCGCTAAACCTTTCTGAAACCAAGGAGGTTACGCCCAGCGAGTATAACGTAGCAACCCTTTCTTGTCAGATAGTGCTCAATGTGCATGCCAATGGCTGCTAATGGGGAATGAGAGACAGAAGAATTCGGCCTTTAGTTAACGTGCACGCTGCGAATTTTTTATTGTTCAACAGCGCACAGGAGAAATCTCCCACCGGCACCACCTTGCAGGTCAAAGCGTAAGACATGTGACGTACTACGACGAGGGACGAACGGGTGCCGCTTTAAGGAACTTTGTCACTAAAAAGCGTGCTCTATAGTGTGAATGGAGCAGGTGGACGAACAGCTCGACAGAAGGATGGACAGACAATTCTCCCTTTCATCATAATTCACTCAGTGAATACCACAGAGTGCATTGGTGCCACATTTGGTACCACAGTTCTCTCTCGAGCCTCCTCGTTCGGCTACGGAGAGAGCTGAAGAAACGGGACGTTCTTGCGCACATCTGGATAGCTAATCCAGTGTAGTGCTGCATCCTTACAAATCAATTGAGATTAAATAGGCCCTCGGTCTCTTTGGCAGGAATATCACACTCTAGCGAGATCTATGTCACATCATCATTCCGATTGGCCGCAACCAAGGTAGGTTGACTGGCGTCGTATGCCTTCCTTTTGCCTCCAGGAATTCATGGTGAATCGCATATGCAAAATGCCTTGACATTCACAAACGTTTTGACAATGTTTGGCATAAGTTAGGGCTGGTCGCTCAACTACGGGTGAAGTCACCTAGTGGTCGCTGCGGATGCCAAGACAATCCTTTGCATGGTACTTTGGACATCACCTTCTGTGGTGCGTGATTTGGTTTTCAAGACTGTTTCGCGTATCAACATATCTATGGTGGAAACAAATCAGCCAAATCAGCTGACACACGTTTAGGAAGATGTTTCTGTCTCCGTTGGAGTCACGCTGCCTAAGACCGCTGGCACAGGTCCGCCATTTTATTAGCTTCATTACCTGAGGTTGCCAACTTCAGTTTGGAGCAACCATTGTTAGTGTGGTAACTGCAGTTAGACTATCCGTGTAACTGAATGTAACTATGGTTTGTAGCAACTGAGGTTGTCATAGCTGCGGTTGGCGTGCCCGTATATAACCCTATACGGTATCGAACGGAGGAGTGACAATCGCGTCTCAAACTACCTTTCTTCGCACTGCCTGGTTTGGGACAGCAGATTCTACTGCGTGCGTGCCTTTTCATTTCGGTACTGAAGTTTACCGCCTATATAGTCCACAGGCACTGAGCTGCCTTGTCAATTATGGCGCTGTCAGAGACAGCGAGCGCGTATCCAGTTAACGCTGCAGTTTCTTCCACATATAGTTTCGAATTATGCTCGTTGTTATTTCTTTTTCATAGTGTACTTTTTATTACGTTTCAGCGATTATAGAAGAACAAAAGAAAGCAGAGAGACGTAAGAAGCAAGGCATGAGAGATATCAAATTTGTCAGCAAAATACATCAGGAAAAAAAAAAAGACTGCTCACTTCCTCCGACCTCGCGTCAGAAATTAGCGGCAAGCCAGCGGCCCGGAAAAACGCCTCGACACCGACCCGCCCGGAGCGCCACCTATATAACAAGGGGCCCTCCCTTTACATCAGAGTGGTGGAGGCTACGCTTGTTCTGCAGAACGCCCCACAGCATGCGTCTGTCGTGTGAGCAACGAGGCATGCGCATGCGCATCGGTGCGCGTGATTCGCCCTTGAAACACGCCGAGAGATGGGTAGCATGAAGGGGAAGAGAAATTACTAGAGTGGCATCGCAGCAGCGGGCTTCTGGATATATGTATTTATATATAGAATGAAGCAGCGTATGGTATGATGACTCTTCGCCCCCAGTATCGGTAACGCCAAGCCGGCAGCCGCAGAAAGTAATTTGGGTATGCGTTCCGAGGCAACGGGTGGCATGAGTGAATGCGTGTCGTGTGGAGCTAGCTGTCTAGCATCGTGGGTCGGCACGGTTGGTTTGGCGCCGAAATGTGGCGCGCGGGGTTTTCTTGTCCCGCGCGTCCCTAAATCAGACGCGATATTCATCCGAGGACGTAGTTACGGACTGAGGGCAGTGGTGGTGACGACGGAATGAGATGGGAGTGGGCATTGCAGAGTATCTGCACGATTTCTTCACAATGTAAAGCGCACGACGTTCATAGCCAAGGTTAATCACGCTTCTCGAAGGGGCGGCTCCCCACAAAAGATTTTCTAATCAAATCAGCCCTGTCTTCTCTCTTTTTGTTCCTGTTCGCTGAAGCTTGGCCATCATGATGTGACTCTAAGGGTAGAGGGTCGCATTTGAAGTTGGAATAGGATATTAAAGATCAATGAAGACGTTCGGATGTGACATGTTTGAGCCTACTGGTTTAAAATGCGGTGCAATTTTCATGCGGACCATTTTAAGCTCAACAGCCGTGAAGAAGAAATGGAAACTTATAAGTTCATTCTCAAGCTTACTGAAAATTTTACCTGTAGCCTTGGAATCTTAAAGGGGATTTATCATGAACCGTAAAGAAGCGATACAAAAAGCATACTTTCTATTTATGTCTTCCGAGAGCAATTTTTTCACGCTAGAGTGTAAAATCTCGCTGTTTCAGGTGTGTATAAGTACATTTGTGTTGGAAACCACAGGCATGATGATACTGGCGTGACAGCAACTATTGAACCACTGCGAGAAAAGACACCATTGGTCGTGGCCAGTTTTAAGCGTACGTATTTATGCGCAGTGTATGCAGCGTGCGCATGTTCTTCTCACTATCTTCAAGACTCAGACAGTTCGTTCGCGACATCATTTCTCTTGTTTAGTAAAGTTCCACACGTATAGTATGCTGTCTGAAGGGTTTGTTGTTAGCAATAAATAGTTGGACATTGTATAAACTTTCTAAGTGTAAAGGACTGAGCTCGTTGGTCCCTGGTTCGTTCCCGGATTTCGGCACCAGTGTGCATAAACGAAGAGGGAGTCCCGGATCCGATCGTCTGTCTAGATCGAAGGTCAAAGGAACCAACTTGGCGAGCCAGCGCCCCTGGTTCGTGTCGTGCCCGTCGCCCCTTCTGTCTCCTTTATTTACAACAATAGTTTTATGGCTAGTATGAATGCAGTGTCTTACAAGAATCAGGGTGTTTATGATAGTTGTTGTAATCGCGAGAAACGTGTCTGTGATGTTATCTGTCTTTTGTTGTTCAGTGCGTAGAGAATGCGCGCGCATCCTTTGTTAACGCTGTTATTCTGTTTAAAGTGAAGTGATTCTTAAAGAGAAAAGAAGAGAAAAGTGAGCCTCGTAACTGCCTGCATCTGAGTGCGACACCTTAACAGTAGCTCACAAGGGATGGGGGCGAGGAGGGATTAAAACAATAGGATTAAAGGTAAATAGAGAGAGAAGGAGAGAGCGAGGCGCAAGGACAGCGAACGAGGGAAAACGGCGGAAGTAAACAGAAGATAGGAAAGATGGACACAGTCGCAGGAGTCCGAGGACGAAGCACCACTCAGCGATAGCTCTTGTGGGCGTCAGGAGATGGCGTAGGGTGAGCCTAGTCGGCCAGAGCTGCGCTGTCGTCGGAGATCGCGAGGGCACAACCGGTCGGCACGAAATCCAGAGAGCGAGTCCTCCTGTTAAAAGCGCGGCGACTCGGCTGTGTCGCGTCAGTTGTGTTCCTGCCGTCAGATGCAATAAACGGTTTTCGATCGTCGGCGTCTTCATTCCAACAATAATCAACGTAGTGCATTACAGAAAGGAGCAGCCCCGCCGCGGTGGTACAGTTGCTAATGTACTCGGCTGCTGATCGAATCATGGCTGCTGATCTCGGCTGCTGAATGAATACTCGGCTGCTGATCGAATGGTCGTGGGATCGAATCCCGGCTGCAGCGGCTGCATTTCCGATGGAGGCGGAAATGTTGTGGGCCCGTGTGCTCAGATTTGGGTGCACGTTAAAGAGCCCCATGGTAGTCGAAATTTACGAAGGCCTCCACTACGGCATCTCTCATAATCATATGGTGGTTTTGGGACGTTCAACCCCACATAAAAATCAATCAAGAAGGAGGGAACAGTATTCCGCATGCCTATTTCATGTTAATAACTGCGTGCCAACGAACGTTGGGACTAGCAAACGTCAGTTTGTTCATATCGCTAGTAAGAAGGCCGTGTTTCCCGCGTTCATTGACTTAACGCTTTCGAGCTCGTCAACGCAGTGCCCAAGCTAAACAAGAGACATCGGGTGCAAGCGCAAGAAATTAGTCAAAAAGCCGCAAGGGAGACCGGTGACCACTCGAATTATACCAGACGGGAGAAGAGACAATGAGGCGCGTCGACATCGAGGGTCTTGCTTGTACGTAGAGCGAGCGAGGGCGCCATACGCGCTTGGAGAGTTAGCTATCCCTATACGGCACGCGCACTCGCGACTTCTAAGCTCCAGGCTCGTCGCAGCCAGGCGGAGGGAACGGCCCCGCCACGGCGTTTGTGCTTCAGAACCGTGCACCGCCTCCCATGCAGTATGGAAGCGGGGCTCTGGGACAAAGACCCTGTGGCACAACCGCCGCCACACACGCATACACACTCTATACTATGTACACGCGCATAGGAAGACTTGTGCAAAGGCAGCACACGTCTTCTTCCACTTTGGGAAAATTCCGGGCCTGCACGTGCCGAGCGTTTGTCGGGGAGCGACCCGGCGCCAAACTGGGTTGTTCGATACAGGGAAGGCTCGGCTCCAGGTCCTAACGCCGCGTCGCGCAGAGGGGACCACATGCAGGGGGAAGCCAGAGCGGCGTCGCATTTGCCCTGATTGTACAGCGCTTGTTGTTGAAACCCGCGAAGCGAAAGCATCAACCCCGCCGCTTCGAAAGTAACAAGAACAAAAAAGAGGATTAATGCTAGCGAAGGCCTGGTTATGAGGGAGACGGTTTTTCGAAACTTTGCTTTTGGTTGTTAAGTTCCGGGCTGGTGGTACGGCCGTGGTGATGCCACGGGACGGACGGTGTCATTTTCAATCCGAAGCCTCATTCCGTGTCGTACTGCAAAGTGGCGCACTCGGTGGCGGGGACAGCTCGCTGGCGAGCTTTACGAGAGGGCCTGCTGAAGCTTGCGCACGGAGGGACTGTCGATAGTGGATTTCAGCTGCGTTGTCCGTGAAAAAGTGTGTGCGTTCATGTCGATCCAATGGTGTCGACAAGTTGCGGTGATCGATTGTCATACGCCGCCAATAACACAGAAGGACGCGTGTCGAACGATCCGTGATCTTGTTCTCCAATGCGTTAATTTGCGCGGCGCCTGCATTGGACATTGCCGAGCATTTGCGTTCGTGTGTGCGCCTGCCCTCCCCCCCCCCCCAACCAGAACTTTTTGCTGTTTTTTATGAGCGCTTATGTCTTTGATATAAAGCGGGTGTGAATGTAACTGGCGCTACACTTTGTCGTAGTTTTTATCAACGCTACTCTTACCCCAGCAAAGATATAACACGGCTCCACGGAAAGCAAATTTAAACAAACCATTCTATGTAAATTTTTTGCTTTTTTTAGAACAGTGCATTCGTGCGTGTACACGCTAGGTTAACTGATTGAAGAAAGAATGAATCAATTATTTCAGTATTCACGATTTGCACGAACTCAACTCACGTGGAACTCTGCCGCAGTATAGTAAAGGAATAGGAAGGACACAATCAGCTGACAGGCGCGCTAGTGTGCCGATCAGCCATTGTGATTCTCACTCAGCGGCACCAAGGCAGACAGTGCGTGATAGCTTACGCCAGTCACCTGCTTTCTCCCACGGAGAGGAATTTATTCCATCACCGAGAGAGAGTGTTTAGCTTTAGCTTGGGCCGTCGCCAAGTACCGGCCTTGTTTATATGGTCGCATGTTTTCCGTCGTTACGGACCACCACGCCCTCTGCTGGCTGACTTCTCTGAAGGACCTGACTGGACGTCTGTGTCGCTTGACTTTGAGGCTTCAGAAATTTTCGTTTAGCGTCAGCTACAAGTCTGGCCGTTTGCACAAGGACGCAGACTGTCTTTCTCGTCATCCGGCGGATCCTCCTGATCCCGTTGCGACTGACCTAGAGAGCAGCGTGATGGCGTTTACTGATATCACTGATATGCGCATTGAACACCGACGGGATGAGTCAGTGCGCACTATCATCGAATCCGTCCAGTCTGACAGCCATGACGCCGAATCCCATATGTTCGTGCTGAATGACGGCATCCTCTACCGCCGCAACGCCAACACTGAAGGCCCTGAGCTTCTGCTTGTCATTCCCCGTCTTCTACGGCCTGCCATACTTGAACAACTTCACGACGCACCGACAGCGGGACACCTCGGTGTTTCCCGCACATACGACCGCGTGAGACGTCGGTTCTTCTGGCCAGGACTGTATCGCACCGTGCGTCGATATGTCACCACTTGCGACCTCTGCCAGCGCCGGAAAAGACCTTCTTTGCTGCCAGCTGGACAGCTTCAGCCGATCGAGGTCCCCTCTGAACCATTTCATCGCGTGGAACTCGACCTTCTTGGCCCTTTTCACACGACGACACTGGGAAATAAATGGATCGCCGTAGCCAAAGATTATGCGACCCGTTACGCGATAACAAAGGCCATGCCAACCATTTGCGCCACTGACGTCGTGCATTTTCTTCTTCATGACGTCATCTTACACCACGGTGCACCCCGACAGCTGCTTACAGACTGCGGCCGCTCTTTCTTGTCCAAAGTTGTCGACGACCTCCATCGATCGTGTGCCACAGCGCATAAGCTATACCGCCTACCACCCACAAACTAGTGGCCTAACTGAACGTCTCAAACGCACGCTCACAAAGATGCTTTCGATGTACGTCTCCGAAGATGATCGTGACTGGGACACCACGTTGGCCTAAGTGACTTTCGCATATAATTAATCTCGACATGACACCACGGGATTCTTACTTCTTTATCTTTTGTATGGTCGCGACCCCATATTGCCATTTGAAACCACCTTACCTGTCCAGCCATCTGCTTGCGAGTATGCTCGCGAAGCCATTGATCGGGCTCACTTGGCTCGTCGAGTTGCCCAGTCTCGTCTCTCCAGGTCACAGGATATGCAAAAAGCCCGCTACGACCACCGGCATTGTAATATAACGTTTGCCCCAAGTGACCGCGTGCTCCTCTGGTCACCGTGTCGCCGTGTAGGTCTCTCCGAAAAACTCTTGTCCCGATACGCAGGACCCTACCTGGTCTTACGTCAAGTTAGCGACGTCAACTACGAGATAGCGCCATTGCACTCCTATACGTCACCAAGTTCGTCACTTGTGGACATTGTCCATGTTTCGCGCATGAAACCCTACTTCTGTCGCACTTCTTCGGACTCGCGCCGAGACGGCGCTTCAACATCCGGGGTTTATGTTACGGGAATGAAGTAAAGGAAGAAGAAGGACAGAATCAGCTGAGAGGCGCACGAGTGTGCCAATCAGCCATTGTGATTCTCGCCTGAGGTTGTTCCTCTGTAATTGCGTTTATACAGAAATCACTGAACCCGTAACAATATATACAAAAAGAAAGCTAGAGTCTCATCTTAAGTGTAGTTAACGTAGCTACGAAAAAATGAGGCATTGAGTATTTCAGTGATTGTCGCGGTATTCGTTTTACGCACCGCCATACATATTTTAGCTTCGTAATGAAAGGCTTCCACAAGGCAGTGTTATACGTATATCTTTAGTAGTCTGCAAGAAAACAGTGTTTGGGGAACCAATAATGGAGACCTTAGTAAGACGCAATATTAATGACAACTAGCAGACAATAATGCCAAGGAAAGTACAGGTTATGTAATTAGAAGTAACTGTCTTGTAAATGTGAAGAAACAAACCTGAACGAAACGTTAACTTAATTGCCATCGTCTGGAGCCGAAACTGCCTTTCATTTCTTCCTATTTACATTGCAATTACTTCACATAACATCCACCATACTTTCATTCGCATCACTGTCGATTAGTTGTCAATAATATTGTATCTAACCAAGAAAACAGGCCTTTAAATTTACACTTCTTTCCTTCATTCAAACCTAGGATCTCTCTGTGGCTCATTTGATGCCTTCAGCTAGTAAACGAGAGAATATAGGTCAGCCGCCAGATCATTAACGATCACAAGTACCGTGACGCCAACAGGCAAAAAAGAAGCAATAATAATAATAATAATAATAATAATAATAATAATAATAATAATAATAATAATAATAATAATAATAATAATAATAATAATAATAATAATAATAATAATAATAATAATAATAATGCACACTCGCCGCAACGACTGGCGGCGCTGACTTGGGTTCCCACGTTCAAATACCCTATAATGTGGACAGGTGGGATGACCGACCCCAAATTTCTGTGTTAGAGCAGCGAACGTGTTATTCGAAGGTCACAGTTTTGGTCCCTGCTTGGCGGAAAGTTTTTTTTTTTTTTCGTCCACTTTCCTTTCTACGCACTCACGTTACAATTACTTCTATTAACATCCCCTGCAGTTTTCTAGACATTATTTTCTGTTAGGTCATCTTCTAGATTATTTCTGTTGCTCACATTCTTACGATTTCGCTAGCTATGCCACGTTAAATAGCGCATTATGGACTAAGCTTATCGAAGTGCGCCCAATTAGCGAAGAAAAAATAGTAAACTGTAATTCCGGCATTTGGTAATTGCTTTTTATTCTTTTCTACATTTATAGCACGATCGATATATACTGAACTGGAGGAGCGTCGCGTATGTATAATTTCAGATCGACCGCCACCATGCATTGCACTAACGTCCCACCCAACCGAGAGTCACCGTCACGCATAGATGAATGCAAATGAATTCCTCCCCACAACGAGGTTGCATTTAGAAGAGAAAAGTGAAGTAGGAAAACTCTGCTCAACTTAAAAAGATCGCCATACCGCCTGCGTATACAGAGAGCTGATGGCCACCCCCAGGAAACACGCCAAGGAGAATCCGAAATAAAACTGGAACGAAAAACACTTGAGAGTACCATCACCAGAGCCTGTGGGGAGACGCGGCGGTTCGAATTAAAAGACAATATTTTACTTAAAGATAACAAAAAAATCATATCAGAGCCACTGGACCTCGCCTTCATCAAGCTTCGAACTTGTGGCCGAGGACGGACGACACATCCATCCATCAAGTGGCATCGTGAGCATCGCAGCACTTTGCCTACGAACCACTGCGCCACAGCGACACCCCTCTTGTACAGATTCCTCCTCTTGCCCTCTTTCCTACCCCAACCAAAACACTCATAGAAACCTGCCCCCCCCCCCCCCCTTCTAACATCTCCCAAGTACTCAACTCCCGAGCACTCCCCAATGCATGCGAGGTTCGCGGCCACCACGAGTGGGTTCTCCAAAGACTTCTCAGCGTGTCCTGTCCCAAGTGACGACAGGGGCGGCTGGCTTTTCGCTCCTGCGTGTCACCCACCAAGCGCGGACGTTGTCGCCTCCATCGCGCACAGCACCGCTATGTGATGGCGGTTTTTGCGGGGGCCATTGTAGAGACCACAATAGCGTCGAGTGGGGAGGTGGCGATGGCCTATGAATATAATATGGATGGATGTTTTCCGATGCCTTTTCTATGTCACCCACACCACTTCACTTCCCCCGCCGCGTCTCTCGCATCCATCGTTCCACAATGACGCGTGGCTTTTGCGAGCAGAGTCGCCGCCACGCGTTTCCATACTTGAATGTGGAGTCAGGTTTCATTTCTTCGTTTATTTATTCATTCGACGATGCGCTTAGCCATGACGGCTGGTGGCAGCGATGAGCGGCCGTTTGGTGGTGGTGTAACAATTATACGACCGGGAATATGGAAACGCGTGCCGCCGGACAAGTTGGCTTCGCCGCATATACTGAGTGTGGCGGAGGCTGCCCACCGTCCCGGGTTGGTGAGCATGTGAGCGATAGGAGAGGGAACTGGCCCTGACGCGGGTTGATAGGCAAGCGACGTTTGGGTGTTATAAATGTATGCAAATTAAGCGAGGGGACATCGTGGGAAAAAGGAATTGAATCTTTCATTTTTGGTGTTTCAGCGGGTGCTTACTGCGTGCGACTGAGTGTTTGAATGATGGACATTGAAGTGGTTGACGGTTCCGCCTAAAATATTTTACCATAGATTCTGAAGTTTATCAGTTATCTTATTAATGTTCCACAACCACACACGTTCACGCACACGTGTCACATCCTGAGAGTCATTAAACTGGCGATTATGGTCATTCTGGACGGGTACCTATCTGTTCAAGCGGCCAAGAACCTTGTGGATGTCATGCGTCTAATACGGATGTTAATTTGTGGTAATTTAGGCATTACAAAAAAATGAAAAAGCAACTGAACCGAGAAATGTCTCCCTCTGCAAACATTTCGAGATAACAATAAAGAATACATACGTACTGTGCATAGGGTGATCAGCAGAGAAAGGGAAATACTTGTGGATTTAAAGACAAGATTGTCTAGTTTCTTGAGTAAACTTTTCTTCGTCGAGTCTTTCATCACTCGAGAAGAAACGTGAGATATTAAGGACCATAAATAGTGTAATTAAAAATATTGGCAAGAGATAGTAAAACAGCAGAGGATCAAAGAACAAAGAAGGGTATGCTTGATATCTTAGTAGACATCAAGTAAGTGGCAGGGAGAGATACAATAAATGTTCAATCAATCAAAATGGACCTTGGCATGTCACGCTACGACAGGAAATAATATACAGAAGTGAGTTGTGGCGGAATTGACGACAATGGATTGTACATGTGTCCGAGGGCAAACCGACAGTAATGCAACGCTTCGAGCACTAAACAGGAGTGGTAAAGCAGGCTTTTTCCACTTTCTCTTAAAGTGCCCACCGGACTACCCCGCTAGTCCTCCTCGCGTCCGCAACATGACCACCGACGCCGGTAGAGTGAGCTTCCATCCGTACAT
Organism: Rhipicephalus microplus; assembly: GCF_013339725.1. Classification (NCBI taxonomy): domain Eukaryota; kingdom Metazoa; phylum Arthropoda; class Arachnida; order Ixodida; family Ixodidae; genus Rhipicephalus; species Rhipicephalus microplus. The sequence goes on from NC_051165.1 coordinate 125,849,012, forward strand.
CTACGCTAGCGGTACGGTATGCCTCTGCGTCCAGGGCACGTGTCCAGGACAGACCTCGTGGAAGCCGACGCACAGTAGCATCGAAACGGTGCTCGCGTCGATCCAGTCACTGCTCAACGAGAAGACGTGCTTCGAGGAGTCAGGTCCCGACAACGCTCGCCGCTGTGACGCCTTCATCCAGCATGCACGAGACGATCAGAGTCGCCGTGTGTGACGTAGTCGAGGCGTGTCTCGAGAGCGATTCCCCCCTACCGCCACGCCTGAGGCAGAAGATCTTGAAGTCGTTCTCAGAGCGCTGCGGCTGGTACGATAAGGTCGTCGGCGGCCGGGTTCACCTGGACGGCACGGTCATGGTAGGTCCGTTCAATGGCAGTAAGGGAGTGTACCGGCACCGGACTCTGCTGGAAAGGCTCCGGAGTCTGAACGTGCGACTTCAGCGGAGGAATCCGACTCTCTTTCTGAAAGAAGACGTGGCACGAATCTAACGTCAGAACTACGGCACATTTTGCATGTTCGGGATTGATGAGATAAGCGATTCATGCAACTTTTCATCAGCTGTAGCAAGCCAGGGCAAAATTTATTCACACTGAGATACGAGAGTGTTCCCGCAGCATAGTGCGATTCAAATAAAATTTTCAAAATAGCTTAGCACGTGGTTGTCTCTTGTCTCATGCATCTTTCTCTGTCTGGAAATAATCATGTACGCATATGTAAATAGTTTGTCATAAACGGCCATACTTGACATCCTTACTTAACGAGTCTTCAAGCAAGCGCTATCAAAGTCTGTTTTACTTGCCGAAACAAATCGCTGTACAGGTATACTAAGTAAGTCGATTTAATATTTCAAGTACTACGTAGAGCATTTACATTTAAACTCAGAGTGCCACAAAAATACTGTGCTAGCATTTAATGTGCATTCAGAATACCACAATGCATAACCCAGAAAAGTCATCGTCTTATGAACGTGATCGAATAATCGTGGATATCTTTGATCTCGTTGTCAACATTAAACAAGGCACGGCTTCAGAAAACGACAGCAACATTGTTACTGCGTTCATTTTACTATAAACTGGTGTTAATAATATATCGTCACGTTGGAAATTACGAAAGGCGTTCAGATATTACAATCTAGCTCACATGAAAACTGTACAAATGTTCTGCCTGTCTTCATAGAAATCTTAAACTTAACATATAAAAGAGGACTCTTTCAAGTAACCTTGGGACGGATTCACTAAAAGAGCTTATTGCCTCACGAATTCAACACCTCAAAAAATATTTGTAAAAAATTAAGTATCTTTCCAGTACGAGCATAGTTACAATGATCTGTCACAGGCTGCAATCGCATTCTGTCTTTTCTCCTCCCGACGAGAGCGCTGGAAGAAGAAGAAGATGATGATGATTATGATTATGATTATGATGATGGGGATTATTATATCATAATTATTTTATTATTATAATTATTATATTAATAATTAATTAATAATAATCTACTTATTATTATTATATTCTTATTTATTATTATTATTATTATTATTATTATTTTATTATTATATTATTATTATTATTATATTATATTATTATATTATGTATTAGTTATACGATGATGATGAGTATGATGATGATGATGATGATGATCCTTTTGCTTTGCTGGCACTCGCCCCCAAAGGGGGATCAGCCAAGAACCGGGTGGCAGGATTGTCAAGTTAGTTATGCATTTAAAATCATTGCATATTATTCCAGTAGAAAGCTAAAACAAATCCTAAAAAATGTATGAAAATGCTACACGAGCTAGTGGTCAGGTAGTCTTGGACCCGAAAATAATAATAACAATAGGCTTACAAGGTAATCTTTTTGTTGCCATTATGTACGCGCACACAGCATAGAAAACCTCCCTGTGGCTATAACCCAATGTAATCCCTCCAAAGAATAATACTGCCACGTTTATTTTTAAACCTAGCTTCTCAATTGGCTCGACCAGGTATCTTTTCCTTTGATAAAAATATCGGTGACAGAATAAAAATAAATGATCTATTGTGTATTATCCTGGCAAAATGAGACATAACGGAGATGCTATGAGTCCAGCTTTATGTAAGTATTAATGCAGGTGCGGAATTCTGCATCGTAATCTGGTTATTGTAATTTCTAACTGCCGAGATACACACCACTGTTTGTTCCAGCAAAATATTAGGTGTACAAAGTATCTGACTTTATCCAATGATCATTTTTCTATTTCCTTGAGCGAACAAGCACTTATATATATGATTGATGTTAAATAAGCGAAATCAGGTAAAATAGGTAAGAGTGGTCCGCTTAAAATTGCTTTGGCTAACGAGTCTACCATCTCATTCGGATAAATCCCGCAGTGGCCAGGTGCTCATAGCAAGTGAAATTTTCTCAGGTTAGCTGATAATAAACTGCTAATCATACTCAATGTCAAATTTTTTGCTGCAGATAGTGCAGTGTATACACACTGAGAGAGAATCAGTAGGTATGACTGCTTCTGTTTCGCTTGCAGGAAGTTTACGAAGTGCTTGAACTATATCAAATAATTCGGCGATGAATATAGGCATATAATATGGTAATCTAACTTAAAAAGCCCAGTCGAGAAAAGTACAGAAGATGTCTACTCCAGCCTTTTTGTTTAATGCGGATGCATCCGTCGCAATAATTTTGTTTATGGACAGATGAGTCAAGTAATCTTGTAACTGGTTATTTAAATATTGAAGGGCATTTGTTTCGCATTACAGAAGAAAATATCATGCACTTGTAATTCAAGATTTCAATTAGGCATGTTTGTTGAGGTTATCTTATAGATATTTACATTCAGAGGTTCTAGCAGCGCTTGGATGAACCTAATCTGAGAGGAGTGTAGTCTGTAGACCATTGTGTTCCGAATAATGCGCTTGGTTCTTGAATAAAAACGTAAGACAAGCGGGGAGGGATGGCATGGGCAAAGAAAATACATCACGCGCGCCTCGTGACCTTGAGCAGTTTTTTTTTTAATTCGTGGCTTTTTTCAGAAGGCGTGGCCAAGTCGCGGCCTTCCGCGGCAATCTTTGTAACAACCACGCGCGCCATGTTCAAATCAGCCAATGGCTGGTAGATGGCCTTCTACGAGTGATTTTTGAGTTTCCTCCGTCATTCTTCGAGAGAAGAGAAAGCAAATTTCGGTTGACCTTGATAATTTATTGTGAATTCCAGGCCGCGTGTTGCGCTATAACACTTGGCCTGCGTGTGCTCGGAAGCCTCTACTACCGATCGGCAGCCTTTTCTAATCGTGCTTAAAATGTGTTGCAGGGCCCCTTTAAGGCTTATCGCATGTACTGACACTTTTTTTTTTTTGCAAAAAAACAGCACATGAGCATGGTTCTTCTGGAGCTTAACTGACACACAGTTAAGTTTAATTCGAGCCGGATCATCATTAACGAACACAGCCTACCACGTATTGAAGGTTTGTTCAAAGCCTTCGATATTTACTCTTATTGCCCTTGACATCTAATATGTTCTTTTATACAGCAAAAGCTCGTTAAGACGAACTCGAAGGGGATTATAGAATAGTTTGAATTAATCGGTATTGTAATTAGCGGGTGAGTGCTAGAGTGAACGGACGTCAGTGGTACGTGTGAAGTATATTTAAAGACGACAGTCTTTTTGGGGGACTTTCGACGCAACAATTTTGGTTTTTCTGCCTGTCTGTCTGTCCATAACGATACCTTAAAGGCCCAAACGGCACCAGCATACTCCAAACGGCCGACCCTATCCGCAGTGCCCACCAATATTGCTCAAGGTTTAGCGTTCATACTTGTGCGAATAAAAACCAATTATTGCGCATACCTGAGGCACCATAACACGACGTCAATATTTGGCATGTGTGCCTTTTTACTAGAAAGTGCATATATAAGTAATTCTGAGGACTGTAGCGCTTGTCACGCTGCGCTGACGATGCAACGCTTGCACGAAAAGGCAAGTGCTTCCAATGTTTTGCTAAGACGATACGGTGGTGGCACCTACCCGGCACCTTGCGTTCTACACCTTATCACCTCCGAGACGGGCGCTCGCGCCATGCCCTACGTTTTCCAAGATAACTGCCACATAGCGCTCATGTCTCACGTGTGACGTGACTTGATGCGCTCGTTCGCCTCCGCTGCTCGCTCGAGGCACTCTAACGCAGCGCCTTCAGAATACCATTAACCAATTTTCTCGCACAGAACATCAAATAAACGTTTTCTTCACTCTCTCCAGACGCAAAACTGTCGTCTTTCGACGAGATTTGCAGCGTAACGTGCAGATACGGGGCCATTTTTTTGGCAAAGTGGCTTGGCTGCTTCCGAAAAGTCGCCAATTTTAGGCAAAAGTTGCCGAACAGTGCTGGTGATAATTTTTTTCTTGCTGTAGCAGAGAAGTTGGACTATCTCCTGGTTACGCCACTGCAAATTGTGAAGCAGCTGTAGTCCACCTGTTTGCGGTGAACCGTGAACCGTTCAAGTGTTCTGTGATCTGAGCCGTTCGGAGCTGCTTTGCCCATATCTGACTGGAGTAGAAGGAGTGCTTTGAACGGCCACATTGACACGTTAAACAGCTCGTTCCGAGCATTACACTTTTCTCACAGTTTCCCGATTTTCTACGTCTGTTTTAGAACACTCTACCTCAAATTTTGTATGTCCCCCAGAAAGTCGCTAAGACTACAAAGAGATAGAGCGGTCGTTAGCACAGTGAAAAAACGCTTAATTCAGCAAATTTCTCGATAAGTTGACAACACTGACGCACGTCGCGCTGCACTACGTGGGCAGAACTGGAAGTAGCCACCTCTGTACTCTTTATCGCAACTTAGACGCTACTTTGTTTGTGGCACGTGATTTTAAGAGTCATGCCGTGGAGCTCTAACAGTGGACGTAATTTAATTGATCAGTCATCGATACACCACAAAGAAGCACCAATATGCACTGATGTGAGCAGTAAGGCGTTAATGCCAAAATATGTCACAATAAACCCACGTGGCACCATTTATGCTGCAAAACACGTTTATTTACAAGGCATGGTTATTGAAAACAAAACAAATAGTGATCAGTTATTAGCGTCTGCTTGCGGTTCTGTCACGACCACATAACCATCGTTAGCAGCTTCTCGAAGAGCTCCAATGCAGCGTCTGAATGGACAGTTTGCAATAATCTGCAAAGCGTCTTTTCTGTGAAGCTTGCTTTCCAACCAATAACTCTCCTTTACAGGCTGCTTTTCTCGCTCGTTGTGCTTTTACGTCTCCGAATTCCAGCGAAGGCACGCGAGTACAACAAAATGTCACCTCTGCGAATGGCAGCGAAGGCACGTGTGCATGCGAGTACAAGAAAATGTCAAACAGGGGAAAGGCAAAAACACAATGAGCGAGAAAACCAGTCTGTGAATGAGTGTTCTTGGTTAGAAAAGAAACGTTACAGAAAAGCTGCCTAGCAGATTATTGCAAAATGTTTATTGTGATCTGCTGGGAAATCCTGCTGTTTCGTTGTCCCTATCAAATATGATTTGGATTTTGTAACATTTTGTAAAACCTCGGGACCGACTACAGCGAGCAACGATAAGAACCAGGGGCTCCCAGTTCAAATTAACCATTGACGTGTTCGAAATAATTGGGATTTTGCTCCCACGGAAATACGCAGGGCTGTACCGGGACCAGGCTTTTAGTTTGAGTTAACTGTAAGTTCAGATTAACCGAGTTTCAATTGACAAGCTTTTAATGTATTTCGATTTAATTCAGTATCGGCGTCACACCTCACTCTATCGGTCTTTTTGGGTCAGGACATTGCAGTTGTAACTTGAGTTTTCTAGCTTTTGCGATGTTTCGACCTGTGATCCCCAAGCCTTGCAAAAGCGTTTCCGTTGATTTTAGCCCTCCGTCTGGGTCACACTGCCCACAACAAAACTATGTTCAATTAACAACTCAAGCAGCTTGCTGTTTTGAAACAATTTGAGAGAGACATGCATGTATGTTTTAATAGTAGTAGTATGTGGCTCTTGAAAGAAAAAAAGAGAGCACCTCATTTCTGTCTGCCTAATTGGCGACATGGCACAGTGTATTGTAGGAGTGGGGAAAGGGGATAAAAAGAATAGTGGAGGGATAAGGATATAGAAGGCACATGAGTGGAGAAAAAGAAGAGAAAAGATGGGAAAGATTGGGGACACTGACAAAGGATTCCGAGGACGGGGCACCGATTGGCAAGAGCTGCACGTCGTCAGAGGATCGGGGATGAAGGGCCGATCAGTGAGAGCTACGCTGGCGTCGGAGATCGCGGATGACACAACTGTTCAGTACGGAATCCACTAAGTAAGCCTCATGTATGCAAGCACAGTTGCACACCACAATAAAAAAATATATGTGTAGTTGCATACCGCAATTAGTTTTCCCACAACTCTCTCTAACCCTCGTCTGCAACTGTTTTATCGTAATGATGGAAGCTTTATGGTCGGATAAAGGAGTGAAGGTATGTTAGACTTGCTGTAGCAATGCCTGATTCTCAAAGACGACGTCTATGCAAGCGTTTCGCGAAGTCTTCACATTAGTGGAATGAGTTACGATGGAAAGGAAATAAGATCTTCTCCCTCATATGTCTTGCTTTTTTTCTTTTTGTTCATATTGAAGGACACTAAAAAACAAAATGAATTTTCGCGTAAAAGTAAAGTCCTATTTCACCATCCTGGAAACACCACTCTTAGCGCAGCACGACGCTTGTTAAACGAGGAAACGCCGGAAAATAAAATGCGACTTGAGACGCCACCTTGACAATCCCGCATCAAACACCGTGACGTATGAAATTCTAGAGGTGTCTACGGGGTGCTATGTAGTGCATAATTGGTAAAAATATAAATGCATTGTCATCTAAGAGTGCCATAAGAAGAAAGTTTCCTCAAGCACGAAAATACAAAAATTGCATTTTGAAATCTCCTATGTCACGCGCAGTGACTTCTGCGCGAAATTCAAAAATCAAACTTCAACCTTGACTTTCTCCGCTAATAATAATGAACTTACGATAGTGAAACGTGTGGCATTAGAATTATCAGGTGCTCTTTGTAAATATAAACTAAGTCAATGTTTTTGTTTAGTGTCCCTTTTAATTTCACCTTCAACTAACACCGGTGGGGGGTCGATGTGCGGTTAATGCCGGGCGCAAGAACTGCACGACGTCTTTGGTCAGCGCGATGGGCGAGAAGTACAACGCGCACTACGAGCAAGCCGCTGTCGAGCTTTACTTGCCCAAGTCATGAAGCAAATACTTCGTTTGCGTTTGGCACTCGCACTTGTTGTACACGGTAGTGGGGCCAGTCGTATTCCTGTACTACGCACTCGTTCACGCGGTTACGCCACCGACTGCGACTCCTCTTAACGCAAGAACGAGCGCCTAGGTTCTGCACTTTAAAGCTGGCTTGAACTTCCGTGCTGGAAATTCACAAAGCTTACGGCTGTGAAATTCGTCCCTTGCGATCCACCGCTCTCCAATTTAAGAGCGATTGCAATTTTCAATTGATTCTTCGGAGATGGTAGCTTGTTTCATCACCTGATTGCTACTCCATGTATCGCGTGTTGACCATGACATGCACATTGATTACATATACGCTGAAATAAGACGTAGTAATATCCTTTTCAATTCATGCAGTTGCCATAAGGCAATAATTGTTGTCGAACGGTTAAGAACTGGCCTCAAGATACAACGAAGAACACCGCCTTTATGTGCACTGCTTCAGACAACTTTTGTGGAACTTCTAATGGCATGTAGACATGCTTAAAAAATCTATGAGTTGGTGTACCCGTTCTGTTTGTTAGTGTTTTATTCTTCGTTTGCTTTTTTTGCTTGACGGAAACACCGCAGTGTAGGACAAAGTGTCATTCCAGATCGCCTCGTTCAGTGGTTCGAAGCCGCGTGAACGGCGCGCGTCCCCATATTTCGTCCAGCCTGCCTTACTTCCACCAACGTCTCCCGAAAACGCTAAATAAACCCACGTTCTTCCAGCCACTCACCGATTTCCACTCCATCCACTTGTCTCTGCGATGTCCTGCAGCTAGGCTTCACTGTAGATAGAGAAGTGAAGAAGCGAGGGTTCAGCGGGGAAGCCCTCCCTAGAGAGATGAAGGAATGGGATGGGTGGGGCTCGCGACGAAGACCGTCTCATCATATCTCGCGCGGCGGGCGCCACTCCGGGGTCGGGACGCCACACGTGACTGCCACGCGCCGCCGCCATGTTCAATGCGTACCATCGGGTACGGGGAGCAATCGCGAGATGTAATGCGAGATCAAATTCATAACCGAGATTTGGTGCCGCCCGCATCACGGCAGGGTGAGGACCGGATGCTCTGTATTGAGTCGTCATGCGGCATGGCTTCTCTACAGTCCGATGGCCGCTTCCTTTCCTGGCGCCGCAGTGCTATGCGCGTGTGTCTGCATGTGGTCTGTGTGTGCGTGTGCGAGAATGTTTGTACGCTTTGCCGTAGGGTATTACTTTGAATAACCATTCTTTTTTTATAATTAAATATATTTAAAGAGTGGTTGGTAAAGTAAAAAAGCGTAGAGTCCCTAGTCTATTTTCGGCGAGCTTGCGCCTATGCAACCTTAGTTCGTAAAAACTTTATTGGTAGTCCAGCATAGCTTTCTTCGACTAGGCTTTCGGTCTCCTGTGTGGGTATATCAAGGCCTTGCCTCACCGCCGCTTCGCGGGCCTGCTGAACAGCCGAAGGTTGGTCACCGAGGCTCTCTTTAAAAATTTATCGAAAACTGACAGCTAATGACGTTAAGTAAGGTATAGGGGACATTATTTACTGTTAGTGTATAGCAATTGTAATGCAACTGTGATGCAACTGTATTGCAACTGTGATGAAAAAAAAAACGACTTGACAGGGATCAAATGGCACCCGGAGAGGAAGTTTCGCACACCTCCTGAATTAAAATGACACATCACAAGTACGATTCATCTGCTTTGTCTAGGTGTGGCCTTGACAAGACGTTACACATATCTCATTGACTGCGGTAACACCAGTCCCGATTGGGATCACTGTGAAGCACCAGAAACACGTAAGTACATGTCTTTTATAGATACCCGACAATGCCGACATACACCCGTGAACGACAAAAAAACTAATTTCATCTACCAAACGATATCGCTATAGGCCCTTAACGAAGGAGGTTGTATTTGGACCTTGTCTTAGTGCTAACAGTGTAACTGGTATCATGACAGTGGTCAGAGCCTTTTTACGTGACAGTGGACTGGATGCGCGGCTGTAGCCCTGCGCCAACCTGACAGGAGTGTACATACTTCCCTTCACTACCCTAACTTACCATCGTCGTGATTACTCGTTTTCTTGCTCATTTTTCTCCTCCGACGTAGAGTAGCAGCAAAGAAATACCCACGTGTGAAGAATATGGACTCACAAATGAGTCACAGGGCTCTTGTTATAGTTCGTGTGCGGCCACGGATACTCGTCGTTTCTATCAATAGGTGGGCAAACGATGTGGAGCTCCGTCAGGCTCACTCGAAAACTGTTTTTTGCGCTCAAGGCGCACTGGTACTCACACTTACCAAAATTTCTCTCAACCGGACTCGGGCTCACTCGGACTCAAGCTAACATTTTTCTGAACAGGACTCACTCGGACTGAAGTTCACCAAGATATTACTCACCCGGAGTCGGACTCACGGCTCAATCTGAGTTTGAGGGAGTTGACTCATGAGCGAATTGCCGACCTACGTACAGATACGTACAATAAACTTTCTCATGAAGTGCTTAACAAAAGAAATGGGGAAAAACAAAGGTGGACTTGCACATACACAATAGCTGAACTCTATCATGTTGATGCAATGTGATACTTGTTGTAATTTACGCGTGCATGCTATAGAAATGTGATGGCTTCAAGTACCAATCCGGAAAAACATCATCTATAGGCATCTTAAGATTACCAAAACTTCTTCTTACACTCTCCTAATTCCTTCTTCACGTCCAGTTGTAGTAGTAGTAGTAGTAGTAGTAGTAGCAGTAGTAGTATTAATAATAATAATAATAATAATAATAATAATAATAATAATAATAATAATAATAATAATAGTATACATGAGAGAAAAACGACGCTGAGTTATGTAGCCCAAACGTTAGCATGGCCCTCAATTGAAAATGGTGGGCCACGTGTCGTGCCACCTAGTTTTTGTTCGAATCCCATGTACTATAGTACTTGAATGATGAATATAACCATCATTCAGTTCAAGTACGATAAAACTTCGTCGTTTCTGACAGAAATAGTATCTATGGCTAAGTTGTTAATTCGGAAATTTTTCATAAACCTTAGCGGGATGATGAAGTTGTCTGGAACCCGTGACATAGTTGTATATCACTACTCTGAAGTTATCTGTCTTTCATATGCGTGACGGAAACAAACTGCCTATGTATTAACTCTTTGTTCTCTTATTATGCGTACCTCACAAGTAGGCTTTTAGCGGGACGGCTCAGTCCTCTCCTATAGTTGAGTACTAAGTACTCGAAAGCGTTAAACATTTTTTTCTAAACACATCCCATAGTAGAGTATTGAGAACTCTAAATTGTTAACAAATTTTTCTAAACATTCAGATGTGATAACGTCTATGTGCTCCTTACTTCTAGACTGTTATGATTTTTTTTTGTACGTAGTGTAAATCAACTTTATTTTATAAACAGTACGGTGTATTATGCTCTCCCATAGTAGACTACCTCGTACTCTAAATCTTAACCCCCTATTTCTAAACACACTCATGACACACTTCGCTTGAAAAAGGTAATATAACGTTTTGATTGCCTATCCGGCTTGCACCCCATTAATCTCGGAAAGGCCATCGTGACCACGTTTCTGGCGAGATGTATTAAAGTACACCAACGTCAAGCATGACGGTTAGGGCAAGGAAGACAGCGAACAGTGCAAGCATGTTACGTAGATGTATTACGATGATGAACTGCAATGTTTTCAGAAATTTCGCGTTCGATGGGGATCTTGTTTAAACACTTTTATAAGGCAAACTTCCTGCACACATTGTTTCCAAATGAAATACATAGTGGGGCTAGGAAAAAAAAAAGGCATGCGATATCTTCTTGGAGTCGCCACAATCGAACAACGTTGCGCATGATGCTTTGAGATTTAAATGCGCACCAATAGGGAATTTTGTGCTTGCCAACTGGCGGTTGTTGCGTATATTAAAGGCAGACGTCATTTTTGGGCCAGACGCATGAGATTACCAGTTTCTCATCCAGCAGTAAGTCTTTTCCCCTCGATTTTCTCTAGCCGGTGGCCTGACAAAGACCACACAGCAAAGCTTGCTGCTTTCATCTTTCTTAAAACTCTCTTCTCATTTACTCTCCCTAACTGCTTCTTTTTTGCTCCTGCATGTCTCCTTTCCCGTATGCCGTACCCCTCATCCTCCTACCCCCTCGCGTCAGTTAGTTCCAAAGCTATAGTAAAAGGCTGATGGCCTGAGCTGGTGGTTCTGGCACCGGGGAACGAACCAACCGTCCACGCACAGACGAGGGACGGGTGGGGGGTTTTTCGGGTTTTTGTCGCGGACCGGCCGTAGCTGTGGCGGTGACACATCACAGCGGCAGCGGGCCCGGTAATGAGCGGCACGTGATGTCGACCCCGGTCTCGTCGTATACACGGTTAGTTGGCCATCGCTTGGGTGGGGGTCAGAGTTCACAATTGAAACTGTTGTTGCCAACTGTTTGCCCTTCCGCCGCGCACATACCCCAAGGCCGCAGCGACGCTCTGCAAGGCGCTTCTCTTCCCTCCTACAACGTCCTCTTCCCCCTCTCTCCCTGGGGGAGAAGCGTCACTGACACAGCTCTGCGAGCGTGTGAGAAAGAGCTCGTGAGACTTTTCTGCCGCTTTTGTCTCCGTCGCGTGTGGGAAAGAAAAAGGTTGGAAAAGGCAACCTAGGGAAAACGCTGATGATCCCGTTACACCATGCGCAGTTGTGCGGTTAGCTTAGTGCGCCGTATCGAGCAGCCTTGTTATACATACGTTGAACCTTCTGTCCTTATTACCATACTGTCCATTGGCCACAAATTCGTGGCATTTTTTGAGGTTTGGTGGTTGAACTGTACACATTACTCACACTCTTGTTTGTGAGCCTGATACTCGATGTAATAATTTGATGTGTAATATCTTATAGTGTCCATAACTGTATAAAAACGAGTTGTACGGCGCTTTACGTACCCCAGGCAGTGAAAAACGAGGGAACAGCAAAAGCTGGTCAGACGAGGATCAACCCGTCTTTTTTGTTTTGTTAGCATGCATCATGTATTAACAGCACATAAGTTATATACTCTTCTATTGTACGTAATAACCAAATGCACATAACGCATTTAATAGAGGCTACAATATTCTATAGATTGCTTGAGTGAGTTACATTTGACGTGCGCGTATGATTCGTTTTTTTAGATGGTATTCTGTGGAATACAAAAATAGTGACAATTGGCCACTCACGCTGTTTGCGTCATCTCCGTGCATAAAAAACACAACCTCAAACGGAAGACAAAAATTGTAGCAACAGTTTTTATTTAAGGTTAACTGCCGATTCTCATCTGTGTCTCTCCCATCGAGTGTTCTGTTTGACTGAAACGATTAAACGAGCTGTCAAGAAGTCAAATGGAAGTGCACTTGTCAACCGAATTAGTAATTTCTGCTTTTAACGCACAGTGCGTTGAACTAGTCTCAATCACTTGGGGTGCTTACTTGAAAAAAAAAAAGCCGAAGTATTGGCACAGACACGTTTATTGTAAGCGCGCGACAAACAAAAAGTTTACCGAATCCTTTTATTTGAGTAATAAGTATTGCATTTTCGAATGGATGTCATTTACGTGTGATTGGGAATTTATAATAACGATTTCAGAAGGAGCAGCAATCAGGAACAAACGTCAGCAACATTTTCAAATATTTAAATCTCAGGAAAGGGGAGGAACAACAGCGGGTGTTACCTTTTTTTTTATTTGATTTTACTTATCGCGCTGTCTAGGCTTCAGCTTCGAACAGCTCGGGACTGACTAGTTCATCTATATATGTGTTCAGGAGGAAGTCCCTCGCAAGCGGAAGGAGGAACAAGATAAGCCTAAATGCACACAACTGTATACAAGGTCATTGCGAGGATTGGGGGCTTCGTGTGCTCTTAATAGGATTTCATCGCGTGAGGCTGCCGAGTCATTCCGTAGATGCGACACGTCCTCATCGCGAAAGACGCCCAGGGGGCATTGAAACGTCGACCATGTATTTCTATCCACAAGTTTCCCGCGGCGCTAAACTATATTCTCCTGTTTAACAGTGGTCGTGGCTGGTGCTACTTAAGAGAAGACTAAAACTATTTCGCTCCTATTGATGCATTAGTCTTTCACAATACCCAGAACACAATTGCTTCCTGCGAGGAGATGCCTGCTAAGCGAGAAAATGCGCAAAAAAGCAAATCCGGTGGTGGCGACGCCAACCTGAACTTCCCGCACTATAGTGGTCGTGACGTCAGAGATGTCGACAGCGTCCATACTAGGGCCTGCGTAGCTTTTAATCGGTAAAATTAAAACACATTTTCTCCGGAGAAAGTCACGTACTTCACATATCAAGCTTTAGGAAATTCCGTTGAGCCAATATGGCCAAAATGTGGAAAACAATAATGTGAACTAGCGGGAAATAACGCCAAAATAAAGTAAATGGGATGTTATTTATTACAGTTAGGATATAAATGTTAATAAAGCAAAGTGGATGAAAAGGTAACTTGTCGTTGCCAGGGGCTGAACCTGCAACTTTCGAATAACGCTTCCGATGCTCTTTGAGCTACGGCGACCGTTGTCCTCATGTACACCTTGTCGGGTATGTGGGGAGAGTTAATGTGGCAGTGATGAAAGGATAACGGACGTTTTTCGTCACATCTTCAGCTACAGTGAGCACAAACTGCCACTAGCTGCTGTTTTGGCCCACCTTGACGGCACATTCTCGTCTGAACTGTCTATGCAGACAAAATAAACCGAGGCCTTGTTGGAACTTTTGGCGTTGCTGTAGCCTATTGAATAGGCTATAGTATACTCCTGCCCTGAACTTTCCTCTTGTTCATTTGTCATTGTTGTTGTTGTTGTTGTTGTTGTTGTTGTTGTTGTTGTTGTTGTTGTTGTTGTTGTTGTTGTTGTTGTTGTTGTTGTTGTTGTTTTTCGTGCAGACTATCTGCCTATCACTTGCATTCACCCTTAGTGAAGGATAGCAAACTTCGTACTACAAGCTTGGTTGACCTCCCTGCCTTTCTGTAATTTTATTCTCTCTTTCCTTTTCTCCTTGGACATTTAAGCGCAGGACTGTCAGCCAGCGCCTGCGGGTGATGCGGTGCTGACTAACATCCTGCTGTACCTTTTCCTTTGGTCACATATACACTATAATTGCTACAATAAAAAACATGCCTTTACTTTCCTTCGGCTTCATTGTCTGCTATAGTTATCATTATTATCGTGTCTAACAAAGAGACGTGAGCCTACAGATGCCACTCATTTCGTTCGAAATACGAAAAAAAAAACACTTTGAATTCGTAACACCACCATGAGAAAATATGACGGGAAATCTGAAAATGAGACTTTTGGCATTCATTTGCTTCTCTATTAAGAAACCTAAGGTGGCTATATTAGTCACACCGGAGTTTTCAGACCACAACTTATCAGTATAAACCAATTTGTTGTTTCACTTTAGTCCCCCACTATGCTCTCTTTACGTAAATGCGAAAGAATTCACACCCAGTAACTCTCTATATGCGTTTTTTCATAGAAAGGTAACAGACAGACACCGCAAATTTAGTAGCAACCGTTTTTTTCTTTCTTTCTTTCTTTCTTTCTTTCTTTCTTTCGTTTTACAGAAAGAGAAGCAAGAGCTAAAGGCCATGTGTATTCGGATGCATACAAATGGTTTTGATGCATGTAAAACAATAAAGCATCAGCACGCAAATAGAGAACAATACAGTTTCACATGATACAAAATACCTCTAGGCAACAAAAATGTTTACAAACACTTTGTGAAACATAAAATAAAATACTTTATGAAAAAAACACATATCATTCAAACAGTTCAAGAATATGTACCCCAATGCATCAAATAATGAAGATTGAAAGTGAACTAATAAAACAAGGAAAAAGACATTTATGAACGAAGTATAATGTTGTCATTGAAAAGTTATCATAGAATGTAAGAGTTTGCATATTGTTAGAAACGGGGTGCGTAAAAGTCCAAGTCGTTCCTCACAATGTTTAATAGCCGGGGTATTTGATATTGTAGGTCCTGGCGTCCGTAGTTTGTTCGCGTGAGTGGTGGCATTGTTGTTTGGTGGCGTAACTGATGCCGTGTAGATTATATTGGTGTAATACTAATATGGAGTCCCTGCTTTTTTATGAGCAATAGTAATCTATAGTAGTAAATTTGACTTGCTTCCATCAATGGATGTTTTTAAAAAGATTGCGTGTGGGTAAGTCTCGCGACCTTCAATGATAGTTTACAAAACTTCTTACTACTTTTTTTGCAGTTCAATCAATTTGTCGTAATTTTTTGCAGTTGTTGTTCCCCAGACTAATGCTCAATAACTAAGTTTTCAGTAAAAAAAAGGCGTAGTGCATTGCTTTTTTTTTAGTGGTAGTGGTATAACATTACTAATTTTGTATATAATGCCTACTTTGCTAAGGTCACTGCTCACCTCATTTACATATTTGTCCCAAGAGAGGTTTTCTCGAAACCATACCCCCAAAAAATTGTTCGTTGCTACTCGTTCTATCTGTTTTTCTTTGAATAAAACAGTGCTATTAAGAGGCATTGGTTTATTTATCAGCCCAAATACTATATATTTAGTTTTCATAACGTTTCTCACATTCGGGAAGCACTCTCAAATTATGACAGGCAGATCGTCACTATCCCTCAAGAGGAAGATATATAATAGCTGTGTCTTGCCGGTACTTAGCTACGGAGCAGAAACCTCGAGACTTACAAAGATGGTTCAGCTTCAATTGAGGACGACGCAGCAAGCAATGGAAAGAAAAATGGTAGGTGTAACCTTAAGAGACAAGAGGAGAGCAGAGTGGATTAGGGGACAAACGGGGGTTAAGGATATCATAGTTGAAATAAAGAAGAGGAAATGGACATGGGCCGGGCATGTAGCGCGTAGACAGGATAACCGCTGGCCATTAAGGGTAACTAACTGGATTCCCAGAGAAGAGAAGCGGGTTAGGGGGAGACAGAAGGTTAGGTGGGCAGATGAGATTAAGAAGTTTGCGGGTATAAATTGGCAGCAGCAAGCACAGGACCGGGATAACTGGCGGAACATGGGAGAGGCCTTTGTCCTGCAGTGGACGTAGTCAGGCTGATGATGATGATGATGATGATGATTAACGTTTATCTGAGGTTTTTTTTAAATTTCAGCCAGTCGTACAATAGATTTAAATAATCATTGATTTCGTTTTCAATCTGTTTTAGGGATGTGCTTGAAAAGAAAAGATTAGTGTCATCCGCATACATAACTATGTTCGGTGTAGGTGAAATGCTTGGGAGGTTTATAATGTATATGTTAAATAATACCGGGCATAGTATAGATCCCTGCGGTGCACCAGTTTGTATTTTAATATGTGGAGAGGTCGCCTCATTGAAAAAAAAAAGATACTGAAAACGATCCGTTAAGTAGCTTCGCATGAGATCTAATGCTGTACCACGCATCCCTTAAGTGTGAATGAAGTTTTGATCACAGTATTTCGTGATTTACACTGTAAATTGCTTTACGCAAGTCCAGGAATGAACCAACCGTGTATAAACAATTTTCAATATTTTTTTAATATTTCATGTTTTACTTGGAGGATTGCATCCTCACATGACTTATTTTTCTGAAATCCATACTGCGGTGCGCTACTTATTGCATACTTATTTTAAAGTCCTTCTAGTCGAGAGTTATTGTTGCCCCTCAAACAGTTTTAAGAAGAGCGGTAGCACTGATATTGGTCGGAAATTGTTAACGGAGTGGTCGGCACCCTCTTTGTGAATTGAAGAGACTTGCGCAATTTTAAGTTTACTGGGGAAAATTCCATACGCAAACATTCTATTGATGATGTGGGCTAGGACTGTAGATATGATATCCGATACATATTTTTTGGGAGAGGCCAGTATACCGTCAAAACCAGTAGCTGCATTGCACTTAAAACTTCCGATTATCTCTTCAACTTCACTCGGAGTCGTAGGAAACAGAAGGGAATTGGGCACAGATTGTTTCACTACGCAGGGGGTCTTAAGTCTTCTGGATTTTGAAAGGCAGTGCTATTACAGCAGCCCTAGAAAAAGTGAGAATTGAGGGCATTGACTGCTTTGTCGTCTGTAAGACTGCCATTTATCGAAGATAATCGTACGTCTTCACAAGTAGCATTTGTTCCCCACAACTTTTTAATTTCTAGCCAGAGTTTTCTTGGATTTGGATATATACGCAAAAAAATTGTTCATGCTATTTTTCCTTCGCTTTTCTTAGCTCTGAATGTACTTGGTCACGATAAGTCTTGAATTCATTAAATTACTGGCTCGCGCTTTTATGAAAGTGTGGTACATTTGATTTTTTTCTTTTAATTTTTGTGAAAAGTATACCATTAACCCATGGTTTCCTAAATTTTTTTTGGACGTTTCACAACGCTGTTGTGGGAAAACTTTATCGTATGCAGCAATGAGTTTGTCGAAAAAGGAATTGTATGCCTTATTCGAATCACTTTCAAGAATTTCCGATTCACAATTTATTTCACTAATGAGCGAGCGAAAATGGGCTAGCGTCGTTGTATCTATGAGGCGATAAGAAAATGTGTTAGGCTTGACTCTCTTACAGCAGGGAAGAAAAGAGGAAATTGGGAGATGATCACTTATTTCGACGGAGAGGACACCGGTAGTCACAAAAGGAAGATGAACAATGGTGATACAAACGTCTAATAGGGAAACGCTTGAGGCAGTGACTCTTGTTGCAGGGTTATAATATTTCAACATGCGTAAGAGTATATCAACTCGTCATATTCTCTAGTAGTTGCATTCTCGGCCATTGTATTGATGTTTGTATCGCCTAGTATGGCGAACATTTTGCCTGTTTCACTGAGATAAGATAGATATTTATCCATATAAGAAAAAAATCCTTCTTGTTTCCGCAAGGTGCTCTGTAAACTACTGAAATAACCACCGTTTTCAGGCTTATGGTGAGGCGTTTAACGTGTTCATTGTTTAGCGAGAAATCCGAAATTATTTCCGAGTTCAAATCATTTCGTACATAGGCAGCTAAGCCACCACCCCGAGCATAGGTGTGGTTCAGACCGTGATATTTGTAGTTATCAAGCAGGAAGGGGTAATCGTTATCAGAAAGCTATATTTCAGAAAAAGAAGCACATCAAAAGTGGTTTCGGTCTGTTGAAGTAACTCTTCAATTCTATCTTGCTTATTTATTAAACTTTGAGCGTTTAAATTAAAGATTGATATATGTTTTTCAAGCTCAACAGATGTATTTCTGAACAAAACATAATCATGATAGACACAATTATTGATTGAAGCCATGACAAAATATTAGCAACAAAACATGTTTCAAGAGGAATAATAATTGGTCACCATATTGCTAAGCTAATTAATGCTGAAAATATGCAGCACAGGACATGTTTTATTACGTCTCACCGTTACTTTCCCTCCATTGGTCCGCACATATTTCCAACCCACCTCAGCCTTCTTTTGTTTCGCAGCACTAAATAGCTGCTTCCTATACCAATTCAAGTACTCATTGATGTACACATGACGATTTACGTTAAAACCAGGCATTCTAGTACCAATTTTTTTTCTTACGTGCTTTATCAAGGAAACCATGGTCAACTACACTCAAATCTTTATGCTCTTTCACGTAAATTTCGCTCTTTTACGACGTTCGGCTTAACCTACCTGCACACAGCTATCAACACCACTAAAGTATTCTGTCCAATTGCCACCACAGAGGCGAGGGATGCAAGGAGAAGCAATGCAACTCGTAAATCGAGCGTCCCTGCAAGCGAGCCACGAGTGCAAATATACATACACGGCATACGCAAGCAAACACGTTTACACCAGTATTGTGGGGCGGAGCTCATGTTTCTCACACGCAACGCATGTCGAATTGCGCGTATAGAACGGGCACACACGTGTAAACGCTCTCGCGTACAAAACGAGAAACGCCGGGATGGCATGCACGTGCCTACTCTTGCCCCGTCCTCGCACCGCGGGCCGGTCGGCGTGCAAGATTCAACACCCGCGCTGACACAAGCGCGCGAGCCTCGGTTTATGGCGTTGCGGAGTGGACACAGCCGTTGTTGTCGACGTGACTCCCTCTGGAAATGGGGTAATGCGTGGACCCGGGAAAGTTAAGGAAATTGGGGTTCGGGGGGTGTGGCGGATGCTGTTGCGAAACGCCGCGCGAAAACGACCCCAGCAGCAGCACGCCACGCGATTCGCACGCAATCTGAGGGGCCGAAACCGCCGTCTGTCCTTGACAACTCTGCGAATGCCGCTGACGCACGTGCAAAGTGATGAAGTCAAAGCTGCGAATGAGCGGGGGTAGAATTTGGTTGTCTCGGGCTGCTTTCTGTAGGAGAAATAACTAAAAATGGCCCAGATATTTACTTATTTATTTATTTATTTATTTAAATATACATACTACAGCCCCCAATTTGGGGCTATGGCAGGAGTGAGCATTTACAGAATGAAAAAAAAAACAAACAAACAAACAGATCAACAGAGCAATAAAACAAAAGAACACTTAACGCAAATCAGCAAGGGCAAGTAAAAAATTTTCCAGCGGAAGGGAGCGAATATCACCGGACAATTGATTCCACATTTCGGCAGTGAAAGGAAAAAAACTAAATTTGAATGTGTTAGTTCGACAATGGTAAGGCTTGATATTAAGGTGGTGATTACTTCTAGTTGTGGACGGCGAGGCAAATGAGATGTAGGTATTGTGGGACATGCATATCCAGGGGAACTTATGCTGATCATATTTACTTTATTCTTATATAGTAGAAGCGCAAAAAAAGACGATCACAAGAAAGGGTAAAACACGAACGCTTACTCACAAATATTGCTTGAAGAGATGTCTACCTAAACTCGACCTAACACCCTCGCATGTGTACTTACTCTTTAGGTAAAGAAACGAGTCTAAAAAAACACGGGCTTTAACCAAATTCAAACATTCCGAACATGTGTGCGTGCTGAAGCGAATCGTCTGCGTGTGGTTTTGACAACTCTGGAGTAATGCTCAACCCCCCCTCCCCCTCCCGAACAAAATCCGTGATAGGAGATTATCGTCTAAGTATCGAAAGTTCTAAAACATAATTAGAAAAGCAGTCGTCAACTACTGCACACTTTGGATATAGCTTGTACTCTTTTTTCAGATTCGATACGACTATATTTTATCCTATTGCACTGAGCATTCCGATTACTTAATAAAGCTACCTAATAAATCCACTTAATGAAGCTACTTAATAATTATACTTAATAAAGCCGCAGCCATGCTTGACGAAAAAGTTGATGGTTGGTGATTCATTAGCGCTAGCGATTTCCTTCCTTTGTTCCTTTCTTTTTTTCTCTGTTTCTTTCTTTTTTACTAAAGCTCGCACGTAGAAGCTTGTCTGGTTGTAGCTTGTTTGGCCCGTCAGTTCTGCTTACAGAACAATGAGGCCCGGATCTTTGTATCTAAATCGATATATCCTTGCGAATAATGTGTTGAGCATAATAAGCCTATACTGTCTTGACTTGATATTCGTAGTGCCTTGGAATAAAATTGTTAAAGTTTGATTGCCAGTCTAATACACAATTCACAACCGACGGCAACCTCTGCCTTGTCTGAAGTGAAGTCGAAGACTCGCGGATTTGCACGCACTGTATCGTTATTATACACTCATACACTACCTCGTTCGGACATCGCTACAGTGTTCGACTGCAGTGTTCGACTGCAGACCCGAATGTCTCGGATTCAATCCCTGCCTCAACGGTCGCACCTCCACGTAGGCGTAAAGTTAGAAGTGTGGCAGCTTGGGCTAGTTGGTATGGCATGACGATAGTTATAGCGCGAGAGCAGAACGACGACACAGAGACATGACGATAGTTACAGCGCGAGAACAAAACGACGACACAGAGACAAGAAGGACACGAAAGACACGAGTCCTTCTTGTCTCTGTGTCGTCGTTTTGTTCTCGCGCTATAACTATCGTCACGTAAAGTTAGAGGCCCGTATACCTTGCGTTGTCAGTTCACGCTAGCAGACGGACAAAAAAAAAACGTTATGGATCCCTCCGCAATCGCGTGCATAATAATCATATCGTTGTTTTGAAAAGCAAGGCGTCATATATTATTACTACACCACTCACCCTGACGCATGCGTACAAGTCCGATCTCTCACAAGGAACGCGAGAGCGAACGCCAGCGCTCGCATTTCTTTCCTCCGGTCGTGCACAACTGGCAAAACAATGCACGTCCTCACTTCGTGAACCCAAAGGGGTCACACGTAGACGCGAGCACATCATGGCGTGCCCCTCTCCCGCGCTGCAGGGTCAGCCTCTAACTACACCCGTGATTTGGCCAGGCGGGAACGTAACCCGTTGGGCGGGCGCGCCAATTTCTTCTTCGAGCTCGCGTCACACGCACCGCTTATGCGCAGCCTCGCCACCCACGGCGCTGCAGTGGTCGGGTCCACCTCCCTTGTCTGTGGCAAGTGGCCGTGTAGCATTGTGCATACACGGGGAGACGCAACATCGCACTCTGTTTGACCGTTGCTGCTGCTGTTATTATTATTATGATTGCGCACGAGTAGTGAGTTGCTTCAATATGTAGGTTAGGCAGTTTTCGCCTTAAAACCATCATGCCGCAGCGCGTGGGAACTCGTTGTCCTGCGTGCGAAGCCCGGCCAGGAACTGTATAGCACTCGCCCCGCGGCCGTTTCAGCGCCGCGCGAGTCGAAAGTAGCTTGCGTGCGCAGCATTGATTCAAACGTGACCCTGCAGTCATAACAACGTGGCTACATCTTTGAATCAAGCATTTGAGTACACGCGTCGCACGTTTTTCTGTTTCGTGAATCGTCCACCCGCGCGTCTATAGGGACAGATGGTATAGGCAGAAGATGAGCTATGGAGGTTCCCTCAAAAGCAACATTTGGTACTTCATGTTGGCAAGACCAGTAGCATTCATGCGTAGCGCCGGGTGGTTCTCCACACACACGTGGTTCGAATTTAAATGAATAATGGCATGTTCACCGACCAAGAAGTGTGGTGTTCTGCGCAAAATAGAACTAGAGGGTGTGTTGTGCTTGTTCATATATGACAAAATGGACTTTAATGGAATACTCCATTGCGAAACGAGCCCAAGAATCCGCTGGCTATAAACCCCGCCCACCACAAGTGACCGACATTTTGTCATAGCATGTGTGACGTCATGTGTTTCATGGAGTAGCGCCGTCGTCTTCTATCTAAGTTTGAGCCGCTGTATATTGCTCGATTTTCAATCGCGAACTCAAGCAAGCTCGAACAGCGAAATCCATTGTACGCGCAGTTTCAGTTTCAGTTTATTGAGCGTAATTGGGTGGGAAGTTACATAAAGGGGAGGTATACAGAAAGAGGTCCCTTAATGTAAACACAGCAATGGGACCTCTTGTTGTAAAATACACAAAGAAAAAAAACAGGAGCAGGATCACGAAAAAGAAGCGTGAATATGTGTAAAAAATAATAAAAGAGGCATTATGGTATGCAACAACATAGAGAATATTTGACATTGAAGTACACAGAAAAGGGAATGTAAAAAGTGAAGCTAATACAGTGCAAACGAAGCAATCGCAAGCGACCTCGAACTGATATAGTTGGCCGGAATACAGAGGCTCGCAAAGCAAGCGGCTGGTTACTTCGCGGCTCGCGAGGACACCAGTGTCACCAGACTCTCGAGCTACTGCAGTGTTTAGAAAAGTGATCGTTATGAGTTTGGTTCTCAACCGAATGCGCTGAAATTTTGCCAGCGTGTCTGCCAAGATGGAAGGTTTAGCTCACATACCACAGATTTATGAGCGAAAAATGGATGTTGAGGCCTCTCTACATACATACATACATACATACATACATACATACATACATACATACATACATACATACATACATACATACACACATACATACATACATACATACATACATACATACATACATACATGCATACATACATACATACATACATACATACATACATACATACATACATACATACATACATACATACATACATACATACATACATACATACATACATACATACATACATACATACATACATACATACATACATACATACATACATACATACATACATACATACATACATACATACATACCTGCGCGTGTGTGTGTGTAGGCTTTGGGTGTGTGTAGGCTTACGTACGTACGTAAGCTCTCACAGATCCAAATCCACCAAGCAGCCCAAGAAAAGTTATTGGTTTCTTTAGGCTAGCGCATTTATGCTGCTTGACCGAACCCGATAAGGACGACCTCTCGTGGGTAATGCTGCGCAACCACCCCACTCTGCTACTCTTGTTTACCCCTCATTCACTCGTTGAGACCAGTTCGTACGCCTAGGATGGAGGAACTGTACTGCACAGTGGCCTGTTCGAATAACGTACATATATAATATGGAAGAGAATGAAAGAGGAAGAACTATATAAAAAGAGGGGGGGGGGGCAACGAGTGCCGAACGAAGCAAGACCACCACCAATGCTTTATAGCAGCAGCAACAGCAGTACAAGCCTCGCCGCATAGCGTTAGCGGGGAGTTCGTTCCGTAAATGACGGCGGTCGCCCCGAGCGAATTCCGGCCTACGCAGTGGCTCCAGCACGCGTCCACCCGCCAGCCCCCGAACACCCTTCACGTTCCGATCACAACGTATCATTAGGGGGGCCACGGACGAAGAGAGAGAGAAACGGGCGAAGTTGCGAGCTGAACCTCTCGTACTTTTGCCTCTCTCTTTCTCTGCTGTCAGAGACGCCATCGGAAGATAGCTAGCGTACGCGTACACTCACTCACATCTCTTCCTGTCTCTCTCGTAAGTACTACACCGCAAGCCGGCTGACAGGGGGGGAAGCCACGGACTTCCCAGAAAGACCTCCCTCACTGTGCTTCGTGTTCCCCGCGCCCCGTGTATGTACCGGCCCATATGCAAGAGCAGCAGCCTGTTCATTCTCGATATCTTCGGGAAACAAGTAGTGGTAGTATACAACGACCGTTGCAATTCGAAGCGACCTCCTAAAGCCGCCGCAGCCTACAATCCGGCGCGTTTGCATAACAACGTCCGCATGTAGGTGAGCGATATTATCGTGGTCTTCTCGAATGTAAACGCTATATTCGTCACTATCACGTCAAATGCAATGTTTTCAGCCGCGCAATGATTGTGTTTCGTGGTTCCTGACGTTGCAGGATTGGCTAGGAATGCACCGTACGCAATTTGAGCATTTAGTGGTCCTTAAACACCCCGTGTAATTACTTCAGCGATCTTACCGAAACGTATCAAGGGCTCGTCACACACAAAACTGCGTAGATGTTCCTATCGGAAAAAGGGAGCACCTTTTTTTTCTGGACTGTAGCACAGGTGTACAATGGCTGACGTCGCTGCCTCAGCAGTGAGTTTTCGGTGGTTGCCATATTCGTTCGTATATAGGGCAATATGACGGCGCCGAAGGAGACATTGCTGGAAATCTGCATGCATGCTTTCGATATGAGTCGAAATTCTGCGGTACGTTCGAAGGGAAGTGCTATGTGGATATATCTGCGAAATGCAAAAGAAGGGATAAAACCGTACTGTTAGTGGCTGCAACGGCCCGCGAAACAAGCAGCCACGTGATACGCTTGCGAGGCACAGGTAGTATGTACTAGACTTTCTGTATATGCTACCTTTGGATATATGCTAACTAAAGGTAGTTTCTGTGTATGCTACATATGCTACCTTTATATGCTACCTTCGGGTATATGCTAACTAAAGGTAGTTTTTGTTATGCTACCTTCAGGTATATGCCTACTAAAGGTCACATATATGCTACCTTTAAGTAGCATATATGCAGTATGCAGTATATACTGCAGTATATGCAGTATATACTGTACTTCAGTATATGCAGTACAGTATAGCTACCTAAATGCGGCATATACCGTAGCTCTAGTGTATACGGCATACGAGGGGCAGAAAGGTGGCGATGGGGCTCTCGTTTCCCCCTCGTTGCCAGCGGACAGGTATAATCGCCCCTGTCCGTTTTACAGGCGCACACGTACACTTCTTTGAGCAAACAAGCGTGGCAGCTCCCCGACGCAGGGCCCCCCCAATCATATTTCATCGCCCCCTGATGAGAGAGAGGCCGAGAGAGGGCCAGGAGAACGCGCCGCTGCTCGCATGAATGAGGTTCACACCCTCGCGTCTTCTGCATCCGCTCCGCTTTCTTCGCCCCTTCCCCGAGAGCACTACGGGGAATGCCTATTTGCTTCGGGAGCACAACACGCTACGAAGCGTCCGTGGGGAACGCACATATCACCGTGGTACATACATACACACGACGAGCCCGCGTACACACGTACGCATGCAGTCACGAACAGACAAGCGCCACTCATGCACGACTACACCTTGGGCAATCTACATCCCCCCTCTCCTCACCTGCCCCATAGCATAATTCACAATCAAGTGCATCCGCGACGACGTGATTGCCTCAATTTTGTGGCCAGGCGCAGTTAACAGGAGGGGGAGGGGGGGCTGTAAGGAGGGTGCGTCAGCTTCTACGCATGCTCGTGAAAGAGAAGGGGGAGGTGATTCTTAGATGATGGCGTTGACGGCGACGCCACGGCTTCAGCCAATTCCTTGCGTGTTTATTTTCTCTTACGAGCTGTGTTGCGCGAATACTTAGCATAGCAGTGCACGACGGGGAGGCTCAAATCATCGTGGGGCGCCTGCGCGTTTGTTTTTCAGGTGTGGTCAAAGATGGGGGCTTTAGCAGACGAACGCTCGCAGCGCCCCCCTCTCTCGGTGAGCAGCCGGGAAACGAGCGAAGAGTCGTGGCGCAAGCCAGAGGGAGGCGGTGGGTCCCTCCAGGGGAGGCCCCTGCCTTGCATCGTCGCCGGCGGGATTTCTGTGAGAAAGTAAAGCGCAAACCAACAACCGAACTACGGCGCCAAGTTTTCATTCACGTTCCGGGTTGGGTTGCATGGCAAACTATGTGTGTGAGTATGGCGCGTAGCGTACGCAGCAGTCCAGCGAAGGCGCGGTCCTGGTATGTGTACACCTTCAAAGCGTGCTCGAGTGTGTACGTGTGTGCCAACACGGCGTATGAATGGTCCGGCGAATGTACGCGTGTGAGCGCATTCAGCGCCACGTTTTGATCACCAGGGTTGATAAGCGATACTCTCTTTACTACAGGGTGTGTTTGCCACGCAGGTGCTGCTGGAAGGAAGAGAGAAGAACGCCTATAATATCGATCGCCTACAGTGCTGCTTCGAGGACATTGCTTAAGAAAAAAAAATAGCTGTTTCGAATGGCTTACTGAGTATGCTCGCGATGATTTCGGCGAAGCGTTATTTGCTCCGAGATTGCGGGACGGGTCCATACGGGCGAGTCGATGTCAGAGTCGTGTATACGTCTTGGGGCAATTACAGAGCGAGCGTGAGATCTATACGATCTGGGAATGCGTGCGTATACAAGGTCGCACGTTTCTGGCGAGTACACCTGGCTCTTTCATGGTACACACGATAAGTGAGAGATAAAAACGTGTCTCTTATTGGCCGGACAGTCGTTTCATCTTACTGCCTCGTCGCATGTTCTATATCTGCTGTTCCGTAGAAGGTTCGAGCCTATGTAGTAACACTATTGCGCCTGAGAATCGAGACAGTTGCGGTGCGGTCGCAGGTTGCAGTTTGAAGAGCTATACGCGTGAAACAGTTTAATTTGAGGTACCCACACTTTCGAGGTGAAGCGATCGGTAGTCGCCTTCGTCGCGATAGTTGCCTGGGCGGGTTGTTGAGTATAATAAAAATATGAAGTCTTTCATTCGTTACACGTTTACACGTGATACCAAGTAATCTTAGTTTAAATGTCTGATTGTCCCTACCGGTTTTGTGCTCTATTGAAATTAGGCAAGCATTCGACGTGAATGTTTACATTCTTCATCAGTTTCTTATTTATTTTAGATGTGCCACGACTCACCTCTCGAGTTCAGCCAGTAAAAACGTCCTGGGGGAAGCATGCACTGCTACGAACAGCTGAGCCGAATCTTGCAGCCACGCGCCGCATAGAGAGTTTAGAAGCGGAGCTTGAAATTACTTTTTTTTTCAAGCGCGCTTACTCTCTTCGGGGGATGCCTGCTGTTTGGCGTCGGGCATCAGATAGCATCCTGTTGGCCAATAGCCGACGAAGGGCAGCGTTTGGATTGGTTGCACTTGTTGCCACAGGGTGTCAGCACGTACCGGAGCCGTGTTTCGTACCGTACCCTGCTAACTCGACACAGTGATTCCACACTGGCGCACGAGAATTGCAGCGGGAGACAGAGATCACGCCTGATCACACTTCACCATGTGTGCGACGTTAGGGAACGAGGTGGGAAAGCGCTTAGGGCCTGCGACAAGTCCCTGTCACTCCCCTCGTTCTCAGCCTATTGGAAAAATGTTTGCTGCAGTCGATTCGTCGCGCAACAAACACCGATATATGAGTTCATTCGATGATTACTTCGAAGAGTGGTTCGGTACGCCTTTAAGCTCTGAAGAATGCTTGCGTTCTTGCTTAGTAACAGACTGAAGCATGGCAAAGTGATGCGCTGTAGAACGGTAACATGACGTGTGTCGTAAAGCTAAGAAACACCCAGGCTGCCTCACGCCCATGCGCGTTCTTAATTTCAGGACTGGTGCGAGTCGCGAGGACAAAGATGAACTATTTGTGTTAGAAAGCCTGTTTCGTACTGTTTGTAATGTATGAATTCGGAAGGCCGCAGCATATATGCATCAGTACAGCTTCACAAAACATAGTATAACATGGAAGTGAATGTGTAACACAGTACAAACAGTCAAAACGTGAACACAAGGATTTGCACGTGAGCTAAGAGAAGCTAAACAAGAAGAAAAGCTGCACGTTTGGAACGTGTCATATATAATTCATGAGAAACCACGGTCATCCAGGTAAGTATACAGAATGTGAACATTCTATCTTAAGACATGATTTGTAAATTTACGAATATATTACAAGCATCACGTAAATCAACCCTTACATGACGTCTATCACATGAGGCAGCACTATTCGTAACCCCTAAATAAGTTTTAAAATGGCAAGCGTGTCTTGAAGCACTGAGATGCACTTGAAAGTGCATCTTCTTTACATAACGAAATACAGACTCTCTGTAATACTCTAAATCGACAAGAATATAATTCTTCCCTGGAATAATACACATTGGCAGAGGAGAGCTCCTGTGCTCAGTTATCGCCTTAGCTTTCGACGTTGTGTATGTGCGTGGGTGTCAGTTTTTAAGTTATCACTATCATCTTGGTTTTTAGTATTAGATGAGGAATACATCTGTTGCTCTATATCACGCATCCATCGTCCGCACTCATGCTACGGATGAACCACTCTCCTCCTTCCATCTCTCGAACAGCTGCACGTTACTCTCTACATTTCTCTCCTATCACCTGCTTGCGCTTGCCCCCCCCCCTCCCCATTGCGCATGTGCGTCCCCTCTCTCTCCTCCTACGCTCCCCCTCTACTGCCTCGCAACGCCGACGCCGGCAGCGTCTGTTAGCGAGTTTCTTGACTAAAAAAACTGACTCGTCACACGCACTATCGCAATGCTCCGCATAACCCCATGTTCCCCTAAGGGGAGATGGTGTAATTTCTTCTCCCTTCCTCCTTTTTTTTCCTGTGAGAATGCAGATACAACATGGCCAACTTCACTGATTTTATCTCTCAATCTTTCGCGAAAGCGCCCCCTAGAACGTACAAGGTCACAAAACCAAACGAACTGGGCGCTCTTTCACGTGCCTGGTCGTCGGGTGCAGCTGAGATGTCTGTCTGTTGTTCCACTGGGCTTCCCACGAAAATTGAAGTCTTCTGTCTTCGAACTGTTACTACGGCTGTCTCGTTAGCCAGAGGGGGTTCGGATTTCAACAACTTTACCAATAACACTGGCTTCCAGAGAAGAATAACACATGTCGACTCGAACGTTTCACCTGTTTACTGAAACTTACTGCAGTGACTCTCTTCATGCTTGAGCGCGCGAGTCGGCGTATCCCGCTGAGTTCAGGGCAGAGGTTTGGAGTGTGTAGTAGGCGGATGGGTCATAGATTTTGAAGAAGAAAAAGAACCTAGGGGGCGTTTGTGTTGGGAGAGGAGGGCATAGTAGGTACGCACAGACCACTTCGTGCTGCGCGTCCGTCAAAGTCTCCGGAAGGCCGAGCTACAAGATGGATGGCGGCGACTTGAAGCTCTTACGATGACGAGGCGAGTGTAGTCTAAAACAAAAGCGCCAGAGGAGGGAGCCACGGTGCCCGTTTAACCAGGGTACGTTAAAGAAATAAACTAAGGTTGCAAAGGATTCGCAGAACAGATGGCATTGCAGTAGAAGCGTGCGCACTCGTAGACACAGGAGAGAAAGAGGGAACACCCGCGCCACGGGTGTCGTCTGCTTCTCCTGCGAGGCTTAGCTCCTCGCTGGGCACTCCTCTATATCGAGCGACTATCGGCCATCTCCAAACAGCAAATCCTGTATTGATGAGGGGCCGCCGCGGATACCGTCGACGTACAGGCGAGGACGCCGGCAGACAGAGAACAGGCGCCGCTGCGTAATTATTTGCTGAGAAACGGACGTTCCCGGAACCGATACTAAGCAGACGAACGACGCGTGGGGAAGTGGGGTGTCGCGGGGTACGCACATGCACGTTGGAACGCTTAGGAAGCTAGAATGATCGGCAATGCTAAAAGTTACGCGCGAAGCTCTCGCTCACGCTCGCCGTAAACGAGAAAGGGCGAGAGACTGTGCGTAGTGGTCCCGCAGCAATAGTTTTGTTTCTTTCCCTTCTCTTTCCGTCTGCACAGTATATGCGTTCCACGGCGGTGGCGCCACAGAATTTTTTCCCTCCTGGCGTCGACATATTTGACAATACTCGTTAATATTGTTTGCCAACGGGAGCGCCGTTTTCTCTCCGGACGCCAAAGAAGAAGAAACGCCGATATTTACGTGTCATACGATACGCCGTTCATATTTTTTGTGCGTATTTCATTATCAAGCGAACCCCCCCCCCCCCCCCCCGGTGAGCACCCACCAGATCGGTCTCTCTGGATGGGCCAGGCGCCGGGCAGTCGCCGCGGTGGCGTTAAGTAAACCGCCATATATGCACCGCTCTTCCCGATACTCCATGAGGAGAAACCACAGAGGAAGGAGAGAAAGAGATAAATACATAAAAAGGGCGAGTGGCGACAGAGCCACCGATGAGGACGCAGTATAGATGCATTGTTGTTGACGTATCGATGGAAGCGTGTTTCCCCCTCCATGTCGAGTGGCTTATGCTTTAACGACGGCTGATTTGAAAAACGACGCATTCTAATACGCTTTCTTTTTCTTTTTTTTTGCGATTGATCTTCGAAGAAGCGGCAGCCTTTCAACGCCTGCCGCGTTGCTGTTTAACGATGACGAGACGCGAGCGATGAGCTCTGCCAACTTACGCGGCTGCCTTTTCTTCCCACGTCACTTTTTTTTATTATTTATTGTGTCTTGCGTGGCCGCTGAGGGATCTTTACATATGGTCATGTGAACAAACATGCGCTGAAGCAGCGGTGGTCTTCGAGTATTGATAACCACTGGTATTTGCAAACACGGCTGAGGGGTGCTTTGTTATCTGTCATTCTGTTTAAGGACAGCAGCCGGCAAATCAGGGCGATTGATACTCGAAGACAGAAGCAACCTAAGGGGGGGGGGGGGGGGGAGTGCGGTTGAGGGCTTGCGGGTCCCGATCACTCTTATCAGCGTCTTTGCTTTGCATGTCCTCGCCTTGCTCTTGTATCGAACGGAAGAAGAACAAAAATCTGACAGGCGCGTAAAGAGAATAAACTAGCAGAGCATGCTCGATACCACCCGGCATCATCGGAGGACGTTTTGAAGAACGGTGGAGGTGTCGACATCTCTCTATATATACAACGCTGTTGGGGAAGGGGAGTAGCCTCTGTGTTCTTTATCGTTTTCGTTTTCGAATGCATCACAACGGTGTTGAAGCAGACACTCAATCCACCCGTGCTCACCATTACGGCGTAATGATGTACAGCCGAAGCAAACGAGCTAAAGAAGAAGAAAAGTGAGCAAGCCGGGAACAGTAGCGTGACAGGCGCCAAGTGGCTTCCATCAGCGGCTTGTCACGGCGCGACTGCACAAATATGTCAAGAAGATTTCGCGGGTCGTCTCCGTTCGGGAAGCTTTTTGTTTCTTTGAAAACAAACAATAATAACGGTAACAAAACTCAAGATGCCTTCCGTCATTGCGGCGCGCCTGTGTAATGAAGGAGAGCGCTGTGCTGTCATATGCCCCTTGTTCCTGCAAGACAGCGTTTTGTTGATGCCTTTAAAAGGGAGACCTTCTCTTCGTTGTTATACTTTTGTTGATTATCGGCGGCTGCTTCAAGTCATCATCGATGCGCAGCTCGCGGTATAAAGATAGGAAGCGGCTAATGAGTCAGGCAGACAGGCCTACAACTTTTTATATACAAGTTTTTGTCTCGTTTATCAACCATCTTAGCTCGCCTCGCCAGCCTCTGTTATCACCAAGGATGTCTACACGCAGCCCCCGGTGTTTACCCTTGGCGGAGATTGACGTCCGTATACCGTTATTGGCCGCTACTAATGAAACGAGAGAGGCGATCGAGAGATGATCACGTGACGTATAGCGCGGGCTTTCGCGGAAGTAGAAGCGCATGCCTATGCGAGGCGCTCGTCACTGAAGCTTAGCAAATTAGCGTGATACGACAGGCCTATTTCGAGAAGCACACGAGCATGCATGCGTGGTGGATACGGGATATAAACGTGCATGATGGGGAGTAATAGGGGTTGCTAGAAGCCGTGCCTGTAGAGCTGCGTACTACGCACGCGCGAAGTGAGTGCTGTGTATACGAATGGGTTATCGAGTCTGACATGCGAAGCACGCAACGTATACCGTACGTCACACGCTGTATATTATGCGTGATGTGTAAGCTAAATATTCGAGCTCATCATACTCACAAGAATAGGAGCATGCAAATTTCATATCTCGAATGCAAGAAAACGCATAGTTTTCTCTATGAAGCAAGTTGTCGACTGAAAGGTCTCGCGGAACATGGGAGAGGCCTAAGGCATATGTCCTGCAGTGGACGTAGACGGGATGATAATGATGATGATGATGGTGATGATGGTGATGATGATGAATCAACTGCATCTTTCACAAGTGTATATACGGTGCTTCAATTGATTATATTATTGCTCCATTATTAAAGGTGTTTCTTAACTGGTGTGATTTGAGCGAAAATTTCTCAGAGAAGATTTTAAGCGCCAAGGTACACTGGTGTGTACAAAAAACGACACGGACGCAGAAAGAACGAATGGGGACAGGCGCATGTCCCTGTTCGTTCTTTTGTGTCCATCTCTATTTCTTCTCTCTCTCTCTCCCTTGCATGTACCAGTTTACCTTAAAGTGTGAACCAACTTGAGTGAAAACAGGAGTTTCATCATTTAACTGGTTCTTTTTTTTTTTCGCTGCAACATGTGCCTGACCTTAAAGCCCAATACTTTGGGCGTATGTGTTCAACAAAACGACACTAAAGGTAAATGTTAAGTTGATGTTGGTTGCTGAAATAGCAGTCCAGAAACCTTTTGTGACAAGGAAGTGCTTATTTTGAAATAAATTCACGTTATAGTGGCCCGCATCGCGTTAGCGCACTTCAAATCGCCCACCTGGCAGTCGTCCGTCTCATGTCAATGTTGACGTTCACAACGTTGCCCGGCCTTACTGCGTGGCCACGGACACAAGTAGCAGCAGCAACAACAGCAATTGAACGATTTTCTGCCATGGCCTCCGAGATGGTAAGCATGCTTGCTTCGACTGGACCCGGCTAGATGGCATGACCTGTGCAGTTTAGCCAAGCGAAAATTGAACTTCTGAATCCCTCGCGCCAATCTCCGCAGTATAGTCCGGTAGTTCTTTCTTCTATAAATTAAACAGAAACAAACAAGGAACATTTTATTACGACTCTTGTCGCACGTAATGTTCTTTTTAATCAGCTAGTTCAATTACTAGTGATTAATTGTAGGTGGAAACTCTGTCGTCATCAGGATCATTTTGCTAATGTCATACTCGTGGCGCATGTGTTCTCGTGCATATAGCTTAATTTGTCGGTAAGTAGGGCACTGTTGTTTATAATATTGTAGTTTCAGACATTGTCATACATTGGGCTCTCACTCCGACGTAAATTGTTATTTGTCTTTGTGTCCCTTTAAATGTGTGGCGCAACACTGCAAAAGCAGTGTCTTGTGGAAACTGTTATATGGGCAGCGGTGATCGCTAGTCGAATCACTATAGTCAATGGCCTGCCTGCAGTAGGTGACAAGAGCATTCCAACTGCAACGCAGTGGTTCTTCGCACAGGGCCAACCAAGTGCCCTGTGATATCTTTCAGACAACGTGCGCTGGACACAACTTTAATAGGAGGCTTAATGGTAAGTCCCGAATTATTCACGAACTCGTCCACAGTTGAGGCTTCTGGAATACATGTCGGTACCTTCAGTTCTCGTAATTTGAGTATAGCGAACCATAGGTGCAGCTCTATGCGAAATATTAAAAATGTAGACCAAGTGAAAGATAAATCTCGCTTAAGGTATATGAAGTAAACGGTACGTTAACGTGGATCATAAAGCAAAGTCTCACAATCGTTGCGAAAGCTCACGCTGAAGATGATGGAAGAAAGTAAAGCAGAAAAGAAAGAAACAGCAGGGATGTGAATCAGTTTAGATTAACCAGTATGCTGCTTCAATAAAGAAGGAGACGAGTGCGTTCGAAAGTGATGTAGACGCGTAAAGAAAACCAGAAATAAGGAAAGCACTTAGCATTGTCTTGCGTAACCACGTGCCGAAGACTTTAAAACTGTTTACGATGATTCCGTCGCCTTAATTCGCAATGACTTTGCAGTAAGATATTCCATAACGATTGCTAGCAACATTGGTCTGTGATCAGGGTGACTTGCACATCGCATGGACCACAGACCAAATAGAGATTGCTGATTATCGTCTCTGCATATTGTATACGATATGCAAACCGATATGCATATCGTATATGTACACGATATGTATACGACTGTCCGCGCTAAAGCGCGGACAGTTGCAGATGTGTAGCAAGGTTTCTTCGGTACCGCTCATCATTACAAAGAGAGAGAGAGAGAGAGATAAATGTGCGATGAATGGCAGGGAGGTTAACCAGTTTGCACGTCCAGTATGCTACCCTGCACTGGTGTAAGGGATGAAGGGGAGAAAAGAGATAGAAGAGAGTTAAGAAAGATACACACAATCACGAGCACACTCGGAGGAGCACACGCAGTCTACACGTGGTCCTTCAGGTTTGTCGTCTTCAAGTACTGTAGTAGCGCTTTAGTCGCTTTCTGCGCTATTGACGCACATACCCATAGTCCTAAAATCTTCTGCACAGAGAATGGTCCAGAAGCCACCTCATCATTACAAATTTCATAAATATTACGGCTCTTTCGTCCGTTTTTCTCTGTGGCTGTTTATAACAAGGACGCAACACGTTATACAGGCAAATACAAATGCAGAGAGGAAATAGAACACAGAACTACACCACGCATGTCATGATCAGGATTATTAGGTGCCTTTTTCCTCTCCTAACCACTACCACCATGATCGGCATTATGGCGCTTTTTGGACTACGCTCAGTTGCCCCCAGAAGGTGAGCCTCCAGCTCGATCCATACAACAATCGCCGTATCGTCTTTTGTACGCGACTGTCGTCTGTAGATAATGTTCAAACACTGAGCATAGCGCGATAGTTTTGAAAAGGAGGAACATCGTTACGGATTGCACCATTATACCTGCAGACCCTGTTATGGATGGGGTGCTCGGGACAGACGTTTAGCATGTGGTTGTCACGTATTTCTCGCTTTTTATTCATCTATGCTCCTTCGCCATATCGAAGAAGTTATTCACGAAGACCGATGGTTTAGCTTAAGGGGCAAAAGTACAAAATCATGATTGCCGCACGGTGTCATAGACGCCTACCCACACACGCACACCAGCACTGGCTTTTCGGGGCCGTATATAACACCGCCCTACGCGGCATCACTAGTAAAAGGGACACCACACTGTCTCCACCATCACTGCTGCTTCTCCTTCTTAGGGGGTGCACTCTACATGATCAGGGCAACGGCGGCGGCCGGCGTCATAGCAGTGCGCTGCTCTTTTCAGTTCACCGGTTTTCAGCGACGACCGCCGAAGGAGCAACCATCGTCCCCTTCGCGCATATGTCAGCCCCGTTCACGCCGCCGTGAACTTTTACGACGCGAGCGCGCCATTTTGATCTCCGTGCTCGCGAGGCGTGCAGATATATAGCTGCTCGAAGAGCAGCAGCAACAGCTGTAGTATTGCCGACTATGGCCGAGGAAAAACGAAACGGAAGGAACGACGTCATATGAACAGCAGGCAGGCAAGCGAGTACTGAGTATTTCGAGCGTAAGAGGGCGAAGCCATCGCTGTAGCGGTTGCCAGACGGCGACCCCGGGTATATGCTGCGCGCCGGGTCGGCTTCCGCGTCGGGAACAACAACACGCCAAGTATACATACGCTGCTCGCGCGTGATTGGGAATCTTGCCGACTCGAAGGCCGGCTGCATCTAGGGGAACAATGCAATAACCGGAAAACAAACCTCGCATGGAAGCACAGGCGCCCGTCACAAATACCGGACCCACGGAGCTCCCTGAGCACACTTTCTTAGTCGACTAGTTTTATCCTTTTTCTTTGAGAATCACAGAAAGTTGGCTGTTGCCATCTCTTCGGCAGCCTTCTACCGCATTGCCCGTGGCAGTGTCTGTGTAGATTTTGTACATTCATTTGCTTTTTTTTTTTCATCACGAATCCGGCTCCACTCCTAGAGTAAATAAATAACGAGAAATGCATCCCCCTTGGATGGACCGAACTCTCCGATCTGGGGCCTTTGGGAAGAGGTCTATTCATCAGGGAATGCATTCCATTAGTCTACGAGTGCGGCCGCGCGTGGCGCTGCAGGCGCCTTTAGGAGACGCCATGGTTGTTACCGCCGACGCGGCTGTGCGTTTTCTCTGTTCGAGTGTGCCTACTAGAGCAAGAGGTGATTGGATGTAAGTGCTCGTACGATATGTTTTGGGGCCTCAGACTGTCCGAATTACGCTCAAGGACTTTCTTACGCATGTTGACTTGTGATCGTCCCCGAAAGTTTACTCTCTCGGCACATTTCATCAGTGACTTCCTAGTCGGAATTCCTTTTCTCGCTTATTAATAAGAGCCCTCCTTCATTGGTTTCTTCCGCTGCAGAATCAGTTCGTGTAAACCGAAGAAGCGTGTCGGGTGACCAGCATGGTGTCACCGCTCTGTAAAACAGCAGAATTATCCGCCACTAAAATGTGGTAAATTGAACAGCCACCGAAGTGACATCGGTTGCTTCACGGTATCGCGATGTACGTTAATAAATGAATAAATACTTTCAATACCTTTTACTCCTTTTTTCATTGTATTCTTATTCTAGAAAACGGGGTACAGGTGTGAGTTAATTCACAATTTTCACGCTCACTTTTTTGTTTAAATGTAGCCGCACATTCAGCACACCGTTACCACGCAGAGAGAGAGAATAAAATGAGGAAAAGGCAGGGAGGTTAACCACAAGATGAAGCATCCGGTTTGCTACCCTGCACTAGGGGAAGGGGGAATGGGGAAGAAAGATTGGAAAGAAAGCAAAGAGGGGAATAGACGCGTGCGAAAAAAAAAGGGGGGGGGGGTAGCTGGGGTGCTACAGTCTATACAATAGGCCGCTGCCACGCAAAAAGTTCAGTAAGGCCTTCACTGATTTTCTGTGAGCACACAAATCATGTCGTCTTTCCAGCACTGATTGTTCAGACAAAGGTCTGTCGTCAAGGCGAGCTAACGCAGCAGCTAGTTGCCGTCTTTGCACGCTGTAATGAGGGCAGTGACAGAGAACGTGCTCTATAGTTTCATCGCTGCCACAATGACCGCAAGCAGCACTGTCTTCCATGCCGATTCGGAAGGCGAAAGCTTTGGTGAAGGCGACACCGAGCCATAGTCGGCAAAGCACCGTTGTCTCGAGTCGAGAGAGTCCAGACGGAGGCCGGAGTCGACGAGACGTGTCCAGTCTACGCAGTCGCGTGTGCCATAAGCACTCGGTGTTCCACAGGGATGTTCATTCTGCATTAGCGATTTTTCGGATGGTCATTGCAGCATCAGTCCTTGAAAATGGTATAGATTTTTCTTCACCATATTCGTGTGCTGATCGGACAGCTGCATCGGCATGTTCGTTGCCCAATATGCCGCAGTGACTTGGAAGCCACTGAAACGTGATTCTGTGTCCTTCGTCGAAGAGGTGGTGAAGCAGCTCTCTAATTTCCAGCACTAGTTGTTCATGAGGTCCCCGGCGTAAGGCGAATATCAAACACTGTAGTGCTGCCTTAGAGTCCGTGAACACGCTCCTCTTCTTGGCTTCTTGGTATTTAATAACTTGAATTGCGCTACGTAGAGCAGCAAGTTCCGCAGCTCTCGATGATGTCTGGTTGGATAAACGATGATCGATAAACGATGATCGATAAACGATAAACGGTGATCTTTCCTGTTGCAGGAAAGATCACCGACCCTGCAGACCCACCCACTTTAGTTGAAGCGTCAGTATATAGATGAGTATGCTCACTGTATTTCTCATATAACAAGAGAAGAGAAAGCTGCTTTAGCGCTGGAGACGAGAGCCGGGCTTTTGACCATATGCCTGGAACCGTGAGTTCAACATGTGCATAGGTCATACTCTATGGGGGAGTTGAAATCCTCGATGGAATTGTATATGCCGTAGGAATGCGTGTGCGATATGACAAGACTGTCTGGCAAAATGAGGCACGAGGTCGGGCTTCTGGCAGTGAAGCTAGATGATGGGCAGGGGCACGAGTAAGGTGCCTTACGTGTGCTCTGAGCACTTCCATCATGATATGCGTCTTTAGCGGGTAGTCATTAGCGATATCGATTGTCTCAGCTGTTGATGAACATCGCGGTAGCCCCAGACAAACTCGCAGAGTCATAGCCTGGATGCTTTCGAGAGTCCGAATGTTGGTTCTACAGGTGTTGGTCAACACAGGCAAACTGTAGCGCAAATAGCCAAGAAAAAGCGTCTTGTACAATTGCATCATTGCATGTACTGAAGTCCCCCATGTTTTTCCTCCGAGATACTTGAATAAGTTAGCAATTTCTGTTAGCCTCTTCTTCAAGTGGGCCACATGTGGGCCCCAGCAGAGGTCTCTATCAATGAATACGCCTAGAAATCTGTGCGTCCTGACATATGGTATGACTTGGCCATCGATTGATATAGCGTATGGTCTCATTGGCTTTCGACTAAAAGCAATCAATGCGCATTTCGCTGGCGAGATTTTCAGACCCTGGTCCTTGAGGTACACTGATACCAACGTCACAGCTTTCTGAAGTCTTGCGCGTACCTGAGGTCTTGTCACGCCAGATGTCCAGACGCAGATGTCGCCAGCGTACATGGATAACTTGACCACACTTGGTAGTCGTTCTACAAGACCAATGAGAATGAGGTTGAAGAGGGTTGGACGAAAGACGCCACCTTGCGGGACTCCACGATGCGTTGGGTGTTGGGAGGTTGGACCATCTGCAGTGTTCACAAACAAGGTCCGCCCTTGTAAATAACTGCGTGTCCAACAATACAGTTGCCCGCCTAGGCCCACTGACTCAATGGCTTCGAGGATGGCGTCATGTAGAACGTTGTCGTATGCTCCTTTTACGTCAAGGAACATGGCTGCAGATAGTCGTTTACCTGCCTTTTGTTGCTGGACATATGTGACGAGATCTATAAAATTGTCGATCGAACATCGGTGACGGCGAAAACCAGCCATGGCGTTCGGATATATCTCATAGTATTCCAGGTACCATTCAAGCCTGGCCAAGACCATTCTCTCCATTACCTTTCCTACACAACTTGAGAGTGCGATCGGCCGGTAAGAAACAATGTCCAGGGGAGATTTGCCAGGCTTAAGGCCGCTTGGTTACCATGCAAATGTATATCCCTACCTAATGCTCTACTGGTTAGGGGGACAAAATAACAGCTCATGTAGTTAACTCCTTTCTTAAACACACTGCGCGATGCTATATTTCAAATGAGACTAGCTAATACACACTAACTACATGCACTGCTTGCCGAAGAACTATAGTCTTGAATGCGCTAAGCAAGAGTAAGTTTATTGCTCGTGAGAAACCGCTGCGCTGACCGGGGCATGCAGCATCGTAAATTCGTAACACCGCCAGCACGATCATGAGTAATGTTAGCAGACCTGCGCATCCATAGGTGAACTATACTTCGCTCAGGTTAAAGAAAAGTACGTGCGAAAATTTACCCGCGCTGGGCTTCATTAACCACTATTTCTTGTGCAAACGTACCCAGAGGTGGGCTTGTATGTATGTATGTATGTATGTATGTATGTATGTATGTATGTATGTATGTATGTATGTATGTATGTATGTATGTATGTATGTATGTATGTATGTATGTATGTATGTATGTATGTATGCACACATGCATGGGTGCGTGCGTGCGTGTGTGTGTGTGTGTGTGTGTGTGTGTGTGTGTGTGTGTGTGTGTGTGTGTGTGTGTGTGTGTGTGTGTGT
Organism: Rhipicephalus microplus; assembly: GCF_013339725.1. Taxonomy (NCBI): domain Eukaryota; kingdom Metazoa; phylum Arthropoda; class Arachnida; order Ixodida; family Ixodidae; genus Rhipicephalus; species Rhipicephalus microplus. Next base: position 125,888,963 of record NC_051165.1, read on the forward strand.
GTGTGTGTGTGTGTGTGTGTGTGTGTGTGTGTGTGTGTGTGTCGCACTTGAGCGTGCAGCTGTATTCGCGGTGTCAGTAGGGACTTTTTGCTCGTACCTACTCATTTTTTACGTTACCGCACATGCACGACTCTTTACGGAACGTAAACCTTTGCGTAACGTAAACAACCCGCCGGACGGGCTTCACGTTTAAGGCCCTATCACGCCAATCTAGCTTTGTTGGTATAGGAACTCGTGGTGTGTGCATTGCGGAGACCCCTGCCGTCGAGTGAAAAGCAAGCTGAAGTGCGGGCGTCAGCTGCGATTACATTGTTTCAGCTGGATTACCAAAGCTAGAGTAGCCTAGAACCCCGAATACGTGAACATGGGTGATCCCGACTGGCTGGATAGGTGGCGCCTTCTATCGGGGCCAAAATGAACCAAGCAATCATGAAATCGTTATTGCAGAAGCATCGTGCATCGTACGTCTGTTGTAAGAACATGGCAGCGACGTTATCACGAATCAGTTTCCTTTTCAACCATATTCACCTCAAAAACAATAGGTGTAAGCCAACGTGTTCATGATTGTGGCTGCACGAAGTGCCATAAGATAACGACACCGTCGTGTCAGTAACCGTGTATTTATTCATTCTTTTGCGCATACGAGGATACTCTACATGATAAAAAAAGTTTCGGTTGTTTGCCGTACAGGTAATTCAATTCTGAGTTAAATATAGTGTAAATGCAGTCAGCATCACCAATCATGGTTTGCGAAAACGTAAAGGTATATGTTTACGTACGTACGTACGTACGTATCTGGAGCTAAAACGTCGAAAACATGCGTTCCGGCAATACGTTAAACGCAAACTGGTATCCGGTAACACGTTAACGCAAAGAAGTATACGCACAAGCTAAAAGTAAAAAGCTACGCAAATACGGCCACAAGACGTTGCCCTGTGGTTGTACGTTCTTCCTTCATGGACAGCTTTCATCTTGTGCAATCATTTGTGCACGATGACACAGCCGAATGAGCAGCAGCATCTGTGCTCATACCGAAAAAAAAAAGTGTTATTTATTTACAAAACATCCCGGACGAGACATCCAAATCGGTTGGCTTCTCCCCACTGCTTTTCGGCAAATGTGAAAAGCGGCCTACTGTCACTCCACTTTCAGGGGAAGCAACTCCGAGTACACCCTTGGCGCCTGACCCACGGGGTCTGCGACTACTTTCTTAACCGAAAAATACACTCGCTGGGCAACGTAGCACCAGACAATCCTTGTCATCGTACTTGCGGCGTGTTGTCTTCACCAGAACCCATGCATTGTTTGTCTTCCATTGCAGCAGTATGAAATACAACTGACAATTCGTGTTCGTATACCATTCCACTTTTATTTTTTTGGTCTTCCTCATCCTAGTGCGCCATTTTGGCTCTATTTCCTTCCCTCATCTCTCTACCTCTGTCTTACTTGTCTGCAACTTATATGACGCATATGTCTTATAGAAATCTTCTGGACACATTTACGATTCACATGACCTTTTCGTATAGCCGATGCTAAGCTGCTCTAAAGCTAGAAGAGAGACGCAACAAAAACTGTCTCATTCGAAACGTATGGAAACGCGCATATCAGTGTCGACGGTACAACGAACGAACGCCTCTAGGGAGTCCATTCAGTGAATCCTCGTGAGGCAGAGTGCATGTCTGGCAGCGTCAGCATACTTGCCCATTGGGTTGATGACTACGGCGTTGTACTGGACGTGCCAGTGCCTCCATACAACGGATGTCAGTGCTCATCTCAGGGGATTATACTTAAGAAAGTCGCAATGCCCTAAAAGCTATGCTGTCACCATTTATTTTTTTTTCTTTTTCATGGCGCGTGATTTCATATGACTTAGCATAGAGGCAAGCCATTTCAGGAACCGTTTCTTTTTTTTTTCCTTTTCATGGGACCGATTGTTCCAAGTAGTTCTTGGACCTATGCGGTGGTCGAAAGGGCTTCCCCAGAGTGGTATATCGGCAGAAAGAATAAAAGGGTGTACCGCTACACAAAACATAGCTCTATTTCTGAAAGCTTTGTTTCTGTTTTTGAGACGTGAAGTTTTGACTGTCAATTTGTTACAAGCACACCAGAAAGCGAACTATAGTGCGTCCGAGCAGCCCCTTAGCTTAGGCTTACCATATGAGATGAAAAACGAGCAGATAATTAAGCCAAGGAAGATATATTGGACGGTAGCTGTACCGCTTTAAGTACATGAATGCGAAGACCTTATTTTACTTCATTATCTTCTGGTTTTTTATTAGAGTTGTTTAAATTGAGGAAAACATTCAACGAAATTCTCTCGCTCGTTTACCATACGAGATGCACTATAGAAAAAATATTGTCGTGGCTGAACGCGGTCAAATCAAGCTTGCTGAGCATTAGCACCGGCAGGAACTGTTTGCAGGTTCAATTGCCATACCACACTTATGTAATAAAGAAAGTGGGCAATAGTTGTAGCATCTTGCCCAATAGTTAAGGGTAGGGTGGTGTAAAGTGATGGGACACGGGCAAAACGCGACATTTTGAATTTGCCGACTTCTGTAACTAATACAAGAAGTACTTTTTTTTGCTTCTTCAGTTCAGCAATAGGTGCTGGTAGCTGTCTACCTTTTTATGTGTATAAGTTTGTCATTGCTCACAGCATTTGCGTAGGAAAAAAAATTCTGCGGCTAGTGTTGGTGTGTTCATGACCCGCCAAAAAGGGGAGAAATTCTGCCGGGGCAAATTTATGGATCCGTGCACAAAGCTACTCCAACGTCAGTACAACAGCCTGTGCATTTATTTTTGTTTCTTTAAACTAAACTAGCTACCTACCACAAAAAAATTGCTTCCTTTGTTGCACGCTGCAGAAGCGGAATTCTTTTTTTTTTTCTTTCTTTCGGGCACGTCGGAAGGGCAACACGCGACAGAAAGGCACCAAAATACTTTAGAAAGTATCTTTTAAAGTGAACCGTTTACTCATAATAATTACATATTATATCTCTTGGTATGAATGGTAAGGACGTACAATAAAATATTATATAGAGCTTCGTGGTTGGAAAGTCAGATAAAAGGCACTGACAGCTGTTGAGGACAGTACTTACTCCATTCGCTCTGCGTCGAGGCTGTTCAGCGCTCTCAAGGATGCCCTCAAGAGGCGCATGCATGAAAAAGTTACACCATTTCCCCGAAGGGGGTCATTGTTTAGAAAAAAGAGGTCAATGATTTGTGTTTAGAAAAAGTTGTTAATGACTTAGAGTACTGACAATTTCCCCGATGGGGGTCATTGTTTAGAAAAAGAGGTCAATGATTTGTGTTTAGAAAAAGTTGTCAACGAGTTAGAGTACGAGGTACTCTATACTAAGGGAGAGTATAAAGCCGTCCCATGGGCTTCAATCCAGCCCGCACAAGGCTCGCATACACACGGAGTCGGCGTGTTTACTTGTTTGCTGTGTTACCTTCTTGGTGAACCTTGAGTGTTACTACACTGTAAACTTGGTTCGTTACCACACATCGCATCAACTTTGTGGTTGAAACTTACGCGATGACCACCCCGTGGCCCCCCTTTGGGGAGATGCTGTAAAGCTTTAGTTAAAGCGTACGCTGCGAATTTTTATTGTTCACCAAGGCACAGGACTAATCTCTCGCCGGTAGTATACCTTGGAGGTCAAGATCTACTGCCTATATATACGGGGTGGCTAGTGAGCGGTTGTGCAGTGCGGGCATCCGGTTTTTTTTTTTTTTTCAATAAGGAAACTCGCTAGAAGACGTTGCCTGCTTCGGCTTTGCAAAATGAGGCAAAGTGCACAATGATACGAAGGATGTGCATCAGAACATATATAGCCTCCCAGCACTGAATAATCTAGCGAAGTGCAGGCGTTCAACAGAGGGCATCGTTAGCACAAAGAAAGACGGCGAGTGCTTAATCTGGAAGATGCTAAGTGTATTGGCGAAGCACAGCACTGGGTGGTGCCTGGATTCATTGCGTGGAGTACAAGGTCTGGGCTCATGCAGACAGCGTGGGGGCCCATATAGTGAACTTCAGGCACTTCAATGCAAATTTTGAAGAGGAGAAGTTTATTCACACTGTCTTGTTTTTCCCCACGCTGTGTCTCGTTTTGTCCGGTAGGTTGGGGCCAATTGAGACAACCGGTGCTTTATTTATTTATGTTTAAAATAACCTTCTGAAGTTTGATTATACTGATGCAGCACATTCCTTGTACCCAAAGGGAAAATTATACATTGACATTTAATGGTCAAGGGTGAAATAATTAATAAAATACTTTCAAAATTTTGGTGCCTTTAACCCCACCTTGTACCCTATCATTTGACCTATTATTGACGGCTGCATGCAACTGATAACTCGAGGCTCATTCAGCTTAATAGTTAAGAAAAAATGAAATTGGGACATTGTTGCGCTACTCCGGACGGCTGATCCGGTGACATTGACAGTGGCAGTCCTACAACGCATTTCTAATGCATTCGAACGGGCCCGCAGTCCCACCGGCAGGGATATCATACTCTGACGGCATCTATGGGGCATACTCATTTTCGATATGCTTCAACCCGGGTCGGGGCCATCGCGTCGTACACCTGCTAGCTCATAACCCACTGCCTCCCTGAATTCACGGTAATCCGTACATTGTACTGCGTGGCCACGAATCAGGTGAATGTTAGTAGATTACGACTGGTTCATATACTAGCAAATCCTAATGTTCGCCAATAAGGAAAGTTTCTCCATCAACGTTTCATGTTAAAGAGTGAAATAAAAAAAATGATATTCAATACTCTCAAAATTTTGTGGCATTTAACCCCACCGTGTACCCTATCACTTGCCCTATTATTGACGGCTGCATCAAATTGACAACTCGAGCACCACATTTTCACGACGTAAGTCCGGTGGAACTTGTCTATAAGAATAGATACGCACTCCACACCCACTAATGCAGCGCGCCTGTCATGCAGCGCACCTGTCAGCGCAATGACTGGCGATGTCCGTTTAAGCCATAAGCACATTTTTCGCTTGTTATGCAAATACTGCGAATAATATAGATTGAAAGCTTGTCCTTCCTTGTTAAAATGTTACGTCTGGCACAGCAGTGAAACCAGTATTCTCTATTAATTTTGCCATGAAGTAAAAGTTTTTGACCGAGAACTATTGTATTGAACACACGCCTGTACGGTCAAGTTATTTACCTGAAATACATGAATGTCCTGACGTCACGTAGTTAAGCTATTGTTGTTGTTGAGGCATTTGTGAAAGTTCTGCCTGAGTGGGACGATGGCCGCTGTAGGCAGAGCTTTCATTTATTCTTAGGCTGTAACCGACTATCTTTAGGACCTCACGATGTCCAGCTGGCTTCAATTCATGCAGGTACCGTGCACAGTCGAAGCGCAGGGGCGAAGCAACTGTGCGTACAGAGCAACAGAGCGTACATAGCACGCATATGGTTTGAAAAAAAAAATAAAAGGCCACAACGCAGCAAAAACACCGACATCGGCCCACCCATCAATCAAAACATATGACACAACGAAACGATGTGGCGCGGTACAAAGAACTTTATCAAAAGATCTGGAGAAGTGGGCGACACCGCTTGCAGATCACTCGCACGTGCGGACAGTTAGCCTGAACGCTGCATTGCAGACTCTCTGAACAGCCCAGGGTTGACGCTCATATTTCGAGCTCTTGAGGTCCAAGCTCCATTTATGCTCTGTGAGGTTCTTATCCCTACGTAGCGAGGGGCACCGCCAAGACATGTGCTCGGAATCGCACGTTCCCCCGCAGCGTGGGCACTGCCGTGCAGTTGATGTCACTTGCGAATAGACGAGAGCACGCCTATCGCGAATCCCGGCGCCTTCGGCGATATACTCTCGCTCACAGAACCGCCATGATTTGTTTTGAAATACCAAGGCGCATATCGCTAGCATGGCAAGCAGTGGCACCGGGGCTTTAAAATGTGAACAAGCGCCTGTTTACGCTTCAACCGCTTAAAAGACGTCATCTGGGTGTCACTACGCCGTCTTCGGATGCGACAACCAGCGCAAGAGGAAGAGATTGCTGAGCACTGCCTGTGAAGTTTACAGCGCATTGCGGGAATTGTGCCGGTGCGGCGTCTTCCCATTCACCGATTTTCATCCGCAACAAAAAGCGCCAAGCTTCGTCGCCAATGGATGAATGCCACGAACAGAAAAGACTACGAGCCAAGTAAATATGCGCGAGTAAGTACACTTACTGCGTGTATCCAAGCGTGTATCCACCTTGCTTACAGTGAGGGCACAAACAGTGACTCAGAGTGTGTTTAGAAAACGTTTATTACATCATGGGACGCAACAAACCTATGGAACGAGCGTCTGTACAAGAAGCACAATAACAAACAAATTACAAAGCTCAACATACATTACACAGTTGAACAAAAGAGGGTGTCCATAGTACATGGTACTAATAACTACATACACTGCATATGTACACTAATCTCAATATGGACAATGTACGTGATGATATATGTACAGAATTTACAAGACTTGGTGAAGATGTTGGGAAATGTGTACAACAGATATCAATATTCGTAAAGATTACATAATTTACAGCGTTAGAATGAAGTACATATATAACAGAATTCACGCCCATGCGGGGCATACACGAACACAGAGTGCGGCTCTAACTTCGGTAATACTCATAAGGTGAAGTGTGAAGTGCTAAGTGTGAAGTGAGAAGTGCGAAGTGCGAAGTGTGAAGTGTGAAATGCGTAAGCACGCACCTCACGGGTTTACAACTGATCTCATCTTTCTTAATGTCCCTAGGTTAGAACGCGGGTGCGTTGCTGCATATACGCTTCTCGATAGCGAATTCGTCAAAAGTCCTCGACCACTCTACTGCAGATTCGAACATCTCTTCTTTTATCGAAACACCGCACACAACAAATTTACCCTATAAATTACCGTCAATGCGAGCGTTTACGTTGTGAATGTACCGGAAGCGTACTATGGCTCTAAGATGCTTTAGAGCTCTCCTTTTAACACTTCTCCACATCGAACCACGCGTCGAACAAAAACGCGTACAACAAACGCGCGCGCGCGAGCGAGCGCGCACACACACACACACACACACACACACACACACACACACACACACACACACACACACACACACACACACACTTCTCTATAGACCCATTCCATGTTTGTAAACACAGGTAGGCTGATGTCGACATTATGGGTAAAATTATAGCGACGTCCGCACGTAACTTCCGCCATAAGCGCTGAGGGCTGCGATGTGCGCCAACTATCAAAATTAAGTTGTGAGATGCGACTCACGTCCAGCCGCGATGCAGCTCGTTGGCATACCGTTATTTTTTTCTCGTTGCTTGACTGAGAAACAGCACTTGCACCGTTGAAAACGCAGCAGAAACTGCGGTAGGCAAAGCGTCTCTTGCCTACCAAGACAGTGCCACCACACTTTCGTGACGTAAGTCCGGTAGAACTTGTCTATACACACGGTGTGCGTAAGTAGGCGGGTGCTGCAGGTCGCTATGACGTGGCGAAGTGAGAAAGGGACGGTCGTTTCTTTACATGATCGAACGAGGTCGCACCAATGACGGTGTTTGCAGCTGCAGCACCAGCAGCACGCCGGAGGGCGCGCTGCAGTATTCATATATGTAGTGGGCACTCGTTGTGGTGGCGATGCTCGTATACACGTCGCCACAGCCAATTCCTCGCGACGCGCCAGGCTGGCTGCTCGAGTCTCTACGCTTTTTACAGCCTCCATTATCGAGCTTTTATGACGGGTTCCACCGGCGCGCCTCACGCACGATGTGTTTCGCGTCCTCAGTGTGCACGCGCGGCACAACCAGAGGTCGCGTCTATACGGCTTCTTCATACGCGATCGACGAGCAGCAGCTGCCGCTGATGTTAGCCCACAGTTATGGGTTGGGCGAGAGCAGCAAGCAGCGCGGCAGCTAGCGAGGGGTGCAGCCCCTTGACCCGCAAGCTCCCGCGACACGACTCGGACGAGCAGCGCCCCGGAACGAGTGAAGAACAAACGAATGCAGCAAGCGCTAGAGAGATGACGGAACGGAGCGCTCGAGGAAAGGACTGATTTTCGGGGTTGAACCTACTTCTTTTTCTTTCTTTTTTTTTCTTTTCGTGGGAGCCCCCTGATCACGTTTCTTCCTCTCCAAGCGCAGCCTTCAGGGCCGTTTGCATTGAGCGCGCTCGTCCCATAACCGGTCGAACAATTTGTCTTGAACGCGTAATACAATTACCTCGATGCAAAAGAGAGAGAGAGAAAGAAAGAAAGAAGGGGTTAGGCATAATTTTGTGGAGCGCGCATGTACCGTGTAAGCCTGTATTTAAGATGCATGTGAAGGTAACAGGACGGACAATAAACAAGGAAGCAAGAAGAGAGATTGGATGGAAGATCGGCAAAGGAAACCTTTATTTTCCTGGTCTCCATTCACAGTATTTACAGTCAACACATCTTCTGCAAATTAAGCGCTCGGGGCCATTGAGTTAAGTCGCTTTGCAGGTCACTTCGTTGCCCCGCCGCGGTGATATAGTGGCTAAGGTACTCGGCTGCCGAACCGCAGGTCGCGGGATTGAGTGCCGGCTGCGGCGGCTGCATTTCCGATGAAGGCGAAAATGCTGTAGACCCATGAGGTCAGATTTGGGTGCACGTTAAAGAACCCCAGGTGGTTCAAATTTCCGAAGCCCTGCACTACGGCCTCTCTCATAATCATATGGTGTTTTTTGGGACGTTAAACTCCACATATCAATCGAAGTATTTTTATCATGTTCGCACCAGTCACATATTTCGTCATCCATTGACATCACGTAACACAAAATTTGGTATATGTGGACCTAGCAAAACGGCCACGAGCGCATCATGAAGGGCCCAATATACTCCTATGTAGCGTTGACACGCGCTCACGCTGGTCACAGCGACGCTACGTTAGCAAAACGCGAGCACTCTATAATAGTCTGACGCCAGGCGCGACCGGCGTCCGTCGGCGCGCGCCCCGACTGCAACTGGCGCGAAATGCGACATGCTGCATTTCGCGCCGATGCGTTACCCAGGAAGCTGCAGATTGGGATCCAAGTTATGCAGGCGCGTGTTCGTGAAGTCTGTTGAGTTCTACTGTACCAGTGTGAGGTCACGTGCAAGCGAACGAAGACTTGTAGCTGCGTTGGTTCTTGAGAACGGGATGGCTGTGTATTGGGTACTGTCGTGTGCAGATCTAGCGGCCTCATCTGCGCCGTCATTGCCATATATACCGCAATGACCAGGTATCCACTCATACACTACGCTGTGCTGTTTCTCGATTGCTTGGACCCTGCACGGTGGCAAGGCTTCTGCTCCAGCGCGGGTAGTGCGCGCTTGGTAGTTGGCGATATAGTTGAGGCTAGTTAGTGAGTCCAAATTTTGGCCTAGGTGTGCCGGGAACCAAGTGATCATGTGCATAGTAGTCGTTCTGTTCTCAAGGACCTCATGTGCCTCTTTCGCAATGGGGCCCGAGGCGAACGCCTTGACTGCCGATATAGAATATGAGTATATATCTGCGTCCTCTTGTCATCTAAGACCAAGAGTACTAATGCAATATCAACCTTTTCTGCTTGAGAAGAAGTGGTCTGAGAAGAAGAAGGTAGGATGACGAGATTATTTGACCTTTGTTGACTTTTGCGTCCATGGCATATTGAGATGAGCGTCGATATTGTGCCGAATCTATGAAGCAGACCGATTGGGGATCATCCGTTATCTTCTTCAGGATCGCAATAGTTTTTGCTCTGGGCCTTCCCTGATTTTGCTGCGTATGCATGTTGCGAGGGATCGGTGCGACAAGAATATTTTTCTCTCTGCTCCGCGGTGATTGGATGGCTTCTCTCCTCTGCCAACACTGGATTGAGGCCCAGAATGGCTAAGATTCTCCCCTCTGTCAAAGGGCGCCAAAAACAAAATAAAAGGCTGTTAACTAGAACAAAATAGAAGGTCATGATTCATGACCTAATGTACATGTACACTGCTTCGCCTCATGACAGCATTAACTTCGGCAGTTGGTCTTCATTATTTTTATTAGTGGGCGTGACTACAGCTTCAGTTTATGATGCCCTACGGGCATATGTCCGACATTCCTCGGTAATACAATGGTCGCCGCCTCCAATGAATGCCTTCATGCGCGTCGGCGAACAACGCTACTCAGTTCTGGCCTGTACCAGCAAGCAGGCCGAAGAAGCTGCCGCAAGACACGACCTCTACGTTAGCCACCCCATCTGCGATCTATAGATAGCCCAGAAATTTGTACTAAATTGAGAGTCGTGTTAGAAAAAAAAGTATATGACACACGGTTGACATCAGTAACATTTCAACAGGGCATTTTCTTGCTAGACGTACGTTAGCGAGGGTGTCAAGCACTTGATGAAAAGTGACTGCATCAGGGAACACTGTTATTTGGAATAAATCGTGGACGCTTTAAGGAACTATACGAACTCTACTGTGGAAGAGCCATAAGCCACGATGTACTCTACTATGGTAACGAATCCCATGGCGTGTGTTTGGCAACATATGTTTGGCGATTCAGAGTGTGTCTAGAAAAGGTGGTCAACGATTTAGAGTACTTAGTACTCTACTATGGCGGAGCTGGAAGCCGTCCCGCGGGCCTCACCTTGCTTACAGTGAGGGCACAAACAGTGACTCAGAGTGTGTTTAGAAAACGTTTATTCTATCATGGGACGCAACAAACCTATGGAACGAGCGTCTGTACAACAAGCACAATAACAAACAAATTACACAGCACAACATACATTACACAGTTTAAAAAAATTTTCTAAGTCCGTAGGGTGTCCATAGTCCATGGTACTAATAACTACATACACTGCATATGTACACTAATCACAGTATGGACAATGTACATGATGATATATGTACAGGATTTACAAGACTTGGTGAAGATGTTAGGAAATGTGTACGACAGATATCAATATTCGTAAAAATTACATAATTTACAGCGTTAGAATGAAGTACATATATACCAGAACTCACACCCATACGGGGCATACACGAACACAGAGTGCGGCGCTAACTTTGGTAATACACATAAGATGAAGTGTGAAGTGCGAAGTGTGAAGTGCGAAGTGTGAAGTGAGAAGTGCGAAGTGTGAAGTGTGAAATGCGCAAGCGTGCACCTCACGGGTTTACAACTGATCTCATCCTTCTTAATGTCCCTAGGTTAGAACGCGGGTGCGTCGCTGCATATACGCTTCTCGATAGCGAATTCGTCAAAAGTCCTCGACCGCTCTACTGCAGATTTGAACATCTCTTTTTTTATCGAAAGAGCGCACACAACAAATTTACCCTATAAATTACCGTCAATGCGAGCGTTTACGTTGTGAAAGTACCGGAAGCGTACTATGGCGTACTAGAGCTCTTCTTTTAACACTTCTCCACGTCGAACCACGCGTCGAAGAAAAACGCGTACAACAAACGCGCGCACGCGAGCGAGTGCACACACACACAAACACACACACACACAACACACACACACACACACACACACACACACACACACACACACACACACACACACACACACACACACACACACACACACACACACTTCTCTATAGACCCATTCCATGTTTGTAAACACAGGTAGGCTGATGTCGACATTATGGGTAAAATTATAGCGACGTCCGCACGTAACTTCCGCCATAAGCGCTGAAGGCTGCGATGTGCGCCATCCAACAAAATTAAGTTGTGAGACGCGACTCACGTCCAACCGCGACGCAGCTCGTTGGCATACCGTTATTTTGTTCTCGTTGCTTGACTGAGAAACACCACTTGCACCGTTGAAAACGCAGCAGAAACTGCGGTAGGCAAAGCGTCTTTTGCCTACAAAGACAGTGCCACCACATTTTCGTGACGTAAGTCCGGTGGAACTTGTCTATACACACGGTGTGCGTAAGTAGGTGGGTGCTGCAGGTCGCGATGACGTGGCGAAGTGAGAAAGGCACCGTCGTTTCTTTACATGATCGAACGAGGTCGCACCAATGACGGTGTTTGCAGCTGCAGCACGCCGGAGGGCGCGCGCTGCGGTATTCATATATGTAGTGGGCACTCGTTGTGGTGGCGATGCTCGTATACACGTCGCCAGAGCCAATTCCTCGCGACGCGCCAGGCTGGCTGCTCGAGTCTCTACGCTTTTTACAGCCTCCATTATCGAGCTTTTATGACGGGTTCCGTCGGCGCGCCTCACGCACGATGTGTTTCGCGTCCTCAGTGCGCGCGCGTGGCACAGCAAGAGGTCGCGTCTATGCGGCTTCTTCATACGCGATCGACGAGCAGCAGCTGCCGCTGATGTTAGCCTACAGTTATGGGTTGGGCGAGAGCAGCGCGGCAGCTAGCGAGGGGTGCAGCCCCTTGACCCGCAAGCTCCTGCGACACGACTCGGACGAGCAGCGCCCCGGAACGAGTGAAGAACAAACGAATGAAGCAAGCGCTAGAGAGATGACGGAACGGAACGCTCGAGGAAAGGACTGATTTTCGGGGTTGAGCTTACTTCTTTTTCTTTCTTTTTTTCTTTTCGTGGGAGCCCCCTGTTCACGTTCCTTCCTCCCTAAGCGCAGCCTTCAGGGCCGTTTGCATTGAGCGCGCTCGTCCCATAACCGGTCGAACAATTTGTCTTGAACGCGTAATACAATTACCTCGATGCAAGAGAGAGAGAGAGAGAAAAAGAAAGAACGAAAGAAAGAAAGAAAGAAAGAAAGAAAGAAAGAAAGAAAAAAAGAAAGAAGGGGTTAGGCACAATTTCGTGGAGCGTGCATGTACCGTGTAAGCCTGTATTTAAGATGGAGGCGATGGTAACAGGTCGGACAATAAGCAAGGAGGCTAGGAGAGAGATTGGATGGAAGATCGGGAAAGGAAACCTTTATGTTCCTGGTCTCCATTCACAGTACTTACAGTCAACACATCTTCTGCAAATTAAGCGCTCGGGGCCATTGAGATAAGTAGTTGTGCAGGTCACTTCGTTGCCCCACCGCGGTGGTATAGTGGCTATGGTACTCGGCTGCTGACCCGCAGGTCGCGGGATCGAATCCCGGCTGCAGCAGCTGCAATTCCGATGCAGGCGAAAATGCTGTGGGCCCGTGTGGGCGCGCATTAAAGAACCCCAGGTGGTTCGAATTTCCGAAGCCCTCCACTACGGCGTCTCTCATAATCATATGATGTTTTTGGGACGTTAAACTCCACATATCAATCGAAGTATTTTCGTTGCAAAACATCATGCTCTGTAGCGCTTCCAAATACTTGGTGGACAGTGGAGCTTCGCCATCAAGTGTGGAAGCCTGTGGCGTAATCGGGATCCGTGTTCATCGCCTTCTCAATTGCTAGCCCGCCTTGTGTTCTTGGCGAATGCTTCAAACGTGATATATGGAAACAAACGACTTTGAGCGTAACATTGGCCGTTTCAAACTATCCCAGAAGGCCTACAGCAAGCATGTTCATTTGTTATTTGCACTATACCGTGATTCTCCCTCTTACGAATCGGCGAAGGGCCCACTACACGTTCGTAAGACAACAAGTCAACTTGCACGGTTGCTCATTTTGCGGAAGCTCTTGCAGCTGATTTTGGCGTAATACGCCCGAGCGCATGCACGGCAATGCCTTTTCGTTTTTAAACCTACACTCGTTGCGCAGTTGACGTGTTTCGCCACCTGGCGCGATTGTGCGATTCCGCCACGCAACAATACATGAGTTAAGAGACTTCTACCGCTATACATGACATTCATCTTATTTTTTTCTAAGTGTGGCAGATTTCAGGGGTCCAGGAAGTCGTATGCTGTCGTCGCCGACTGACGTAACGTTTCATGTGTAGCGAATATAGCTTTGCTACTGATTCGTCTTCCTATGAATGCTGCAGCCGCACGAACTCTTTTTCCGCTCACCTGGATTCAAATTTTCTTCACCGTGAGAGCATTCCAGGACCTATACTCGCTCGAAATTAGCACCGCGCCTGAGCAAAATAACGCGCTGCTGTCCATAGTGAGGCATGAGTTCTTAATCTGTGTGTAATTCTGCAAGTAATTCTGAATCATATAAGATATAGTGTAACATGAACAATTTCCAATGTCGGCTAGCCTTTGCTAAACGACTAATATTAGATTGAGTTCGCAACATGGTTTATGGAATCGATTATTGTTGTAGAACATAGGCTACACTATCACCATGGGCTCTCACTCCGGTTGGAGGACAGGCCTCACTAAGGTGTACTGTAGTGATGGCCCCACACTTACCCTAAGCGTGCGGCACCGGGAGCATCTGGTGACGCATCATCATCATCACCATCATCATCATCATCATCATCATCACCCTATTTAGCTCTACTGCAGGGCGGAGGCATCTCTCAACGATCTCCAGTTTGCCCCATCTTCTGCGAGATAATTTCATTTTATACCCGCGAACGTCCGTATATTGTTGTTCCATTGTTAGCCCACTACCTTTCTCAACTCGCTTCCAATTTCGAGGGAACCGTTCTGTTACTCTATCTGACCACCTGTTTTCTCTCGTATGCAATTGTGTGGCGAAATGCCATTTCTATTACTTGATGTCAACTAATATTGGCCTCGAGGACACGTCGTCGTGCCACCTACGTGATGACGTCACACAAAAGATGCCGGGTTTACTTTGTCTGTGAAAACACCGCATTTCCTGCACTTTTGCTGTGGGCCCCGTGCGTGTTTCTCTTTGTTTTGAAGCTCAGTGCTTAAAGTAGCGGTAATAACTGATAATACGTGCAAGCAAACTACCAACCGGTGCCTCCCAGTGGCACTGACGTGTCTAATTTGCCTCGTGAAATCGCGACTAAGAACCGGTGCAGCCTTGGGGGACAATGCAAGTGGTGTCTCGAAAGCAAAGCTGCCATATTCTACAACTACTAATCTTATCTGCGGCGTCAAAACGATCTCAGCGCTGGCCTCTTGAGTGCAGGCCCTCGCGGCCGTTTGAGTGGCCTCCTCCTGTTCCTTGGGCACACTATAAAACGCGTTTTCTCATTATTCACCGCATTCGTAATTTCTCAATAACGTGCTTCCCTAATTCACCGACATAGCTATCAGTGTTTCTTTGGCTGAACCTACATTCTGCAAGTTTTAAAAAAATCGCAGATCCCACGTACAGTGGGAATCGATGGTATGCGAAGCACGAATGAGAAATGTTGATATGTCACTTTAAAATCAGCACAACGTTATGAGGTGGAGAAAAATTATGTCGTACACGACTTGCATGTCATGATTATTATGTTTGGATTTGTCGTTTACCTTCGTCATCTATTCACGTCACATGATAACAAATTTGGTATACGTGGAGCTAGCGAAACGGCCGCGAGCATGCTATGAGCGTGGCATATTGTCATGTTCTGACATGTCTCGGGTGTCAGGATTATCATGTTTGCACCAGTCACATATTTCGTCATCCGTTGACATCACGTAACACAAAATTTGGTATATGTGGACCTAGCAAAACGGCCGCGAGCGCATCATGAAGGGCCCAATATACTCCTATGTAGCGTTGACGCGCGCGCACGCTGGGAACAGCGACGCTACGTAGCAAAACGCGAGCACTCTATATTCTGACGCCAGGAGCGACCAGCGTCCGTCGGCGCGCGCCCCGACTGCAACTGGCGCGAAATGCGACATGCTGCATTTCGCGCCGATGCGTTACCCAGGCAACACTGCGTCTCCCACTTATCGTGACAGAGGGACGCCGGACGCGCTGAAACGCGCATGCGTCAGAGCAACGCAGTGCGGTGCGTGCCTGCGAGTACATATGGCAGGACCGGTGGTGCATGGCGTGGCGACTCCGGCGTGACGAGACTAAATGATTGCCGACGAGCACGTGCACCGCGATACGTCAAAATATATTGGCGCCTTGACTGCGGCATGTAGTCATCTTCTCACATGACACACATCTCATGATTATCATGTTTGCACCAGTAAGATACCTTCGTCATCGATTGGCGTCACGTAATACCAAATTTGGCATGTGTGAAGCTAGCTAAAAGGCCGCGAGCGCATCATGAGTGTGGCATGTAGTCATGTAGTGACATTACACGCATGTCGTGATTATCATGTCTGTATGTGTCATTTACTTATGTCCTCCATTCGCGTCGCGTAATACCGAATTTGGTGCATGCGAAGCTGTCGAAACAGCCGTGAGCGCATCATGAGCGTAGCATGAAGTTATGTTGTTACATGACACGCATTTTATGTTTATCATGTTCGCACCTGTGTCATAGCTTCGTCATCCATTCACGTCCCGTAATACCAAATTTGGTATAAGTGAAAGAAGTGAAACGGCCGCCAGCGTATCATTAGCGTGCCATGCATTCATGTTGTTACATGACACGCATCTCATGATTATCATGTCTGCACCAGCCAAATACCTTTGTCATCCATTCACGTACTGTACTACCAAATTTGGTATATGTGACGCTACCGAAACGGCCGTCAGCGCATCATGAGCTGGAACGTAGTCATGTTGTTACATGACACGCATCTCATAATTTTATGTTAGGGTTTGTCGCTCGTGTTCGACATGCAATCATGCAATACCATACCAGTTTTGCAACATGCCATGTGAACGAAACCACCGCAAGAGCTGCAGGACCATGAAATGTAAATCATGTCATTCATGACATCCATGTCATGATTTTCACGTTATGACCAGTCAAATATGTTCTTCATACAGCAATGTTATGCCACACGAAGTTTGGTATCGATGCCATCATTGAAACGGCCAGGAGAGCTAAACGTCATAGCGGATAGATAGATAGATAGATAGATAGATAGATAGATAGATAGATAGATAGATAGATAGATAGATAGATAGATAGATAGATAGATAGATAGATAGATAGATAGATAGATAGATAGATAGATAGATAGATAGATAGATAGATAGATATGCTCAATGTCACCGAAGTTCGCTAAGAAATGCTGTCCATTTGAAATAATCCTCATAGATTTCAACAAATCAATTGTGGGCAGAATTTCGCATGGAGAATCTTTTAGCCGGCATAAAAACAGCATGATTTGAGACAGTTTTAAAACCTCTCAGTGGCTTGGTTAAAGTATGAATTGGAAGCTTAATTTCCTTTCTTAGCGTTTATTTTTGCGGTTCACATTATGAGTAATGCCACTTCAGTGGGCAGGAGAACTCTGCAACATAGCCAGGTCTAGCATGCAGGCTCTTCGAGATGACTCAGTGTGCTTTACTTTTGGAGGCCTCTCGAAACGTTTCTATAGCCTTAGTTTTTCAGCATAGCTTTTACTAGTATACATATATGGTCTGTCCAGGACGGCTCAGTGCTCTCCCATAGTTGAGTACGAAGTACTCGAATTCGATCAATTGTTTTTCTATTCACAACTTTTCTTGCTCGGGGAGCACGAGTTTCCGCGGCTTTGGTCGTGCCCTTTCAAGGTGGAACACGAAAGAATATAACTCATTTTCTACCGACTTGATGCTAAGCAGTGCCTGTTGAGTTGTTATATATGATTTCATTTGTTACAAATTGTGTTTCATTAGGATCTATTGTATCGTCATACCCTTGTATCGTGATACCACATTGAATTTTTGTGTACATGTATGCCAACATTGTCCCAAAACCATCATATGATTATGACCATCAAAACCACCAACGTCCCAAAGCCACCATATGACTTTGAGAGACGCCGTAGTGGATGGCTCCGGAAATTTTGACCACCTGGGGTTCTTTAACGTGCACCCAAATCTGAGTACACGGGCCTACAACATTAATAATTATCAATATGGGTAATTCACGGACTACCAACAGAAAGCAAATGCATGAAAGAGCGACAGAGAAATAAGTGCGATTAGGAGGTTTCCACGTTTGCAGGACCTGGGAGTGCAAGTGCGGGTTGGTGGCGGAACGTGGGGGAGACTCTTCATCTTGCAGTGTTCGTAGTCGGGCTGATGACGATGATTACATATATAACTCCTTTATATAAAGTTAAGTTGCGTTCACTGTGGTACAAAAAAAAATGAAGCAAGTGGCAGCGTACCGAACTGCAATAGTGCGAGGAGAAATGGTGCTACAAGTGTTAACTATACGGTATAGTTACAGCGTAACTAGGACCGTAACAATATGGCCTTTTCTGTCCTTTCTCTTCTCCCGTAGTTCAACGACGACCTGAACACGCTGTTACGTTCTCCTCCTATACCAAGGCGGCAACATTTCCCCATTGGATAACACGACATTGATGCGAAGGCTAGGGAGACGAGGCTTCCGAACATTCGCGTTACTCCATGAACATGAAGCACGGCAGCTTGTGGCTGCTTCAGGTTTCGCTTGCTTGCGTAGTGAACCATTGCGATGGTGCAGCGTACATTGTAGTCCCACATTACGAGTATATCCTTTCTTAGAGAACTAAACAGCGCGTTTATGTCTGCACACACTGACCCACTACATCATGGACGCCATGTTTAGTTTCGAAAACCAGTGTGCTGAAATAGAGGCGCTGAAAAAGAAATGGCAGAAGAATAAAGGTATTTTTGCAAATGGAACAATAACTGTATTTTACCTCCAGCTTCCCGCCACTTAATCATATGGTGGTTTTGGGACGTTAGACCCAGATATCAATCAAATCACTTCCTGCAACTGTTCTATAGTATCATAAATAAAGCAGCATTTATTTCAGCAAGACAAAGTGAGAATAATCAGTAAACCTAAGTACGATTTCTTGGCGTTGTAGAAGGAATGCGCGTTTTTTCTGTAGATGCCGCAGGGCTGTCAAGAACAGCGGTCACCGAGTGGAGGTTTATGCTGTAGCTAGGCGGGTTCTTCCGAGGTTGTGTTGATCTTGAAATGAGCGCACATTGTGTAATCGGAAACGAGACGTGCGCTACGCCCACATAATAGTTGGCGCAGTACAAGCAGTGTAGCGTTGCTGAATTTGTTAGATAAGTAATCGCAGATGCATACAGCAGAGGATCTTTGTCGCACTGCTATGGCATCTTCAATGCTTTGCAAAAAAAAAAAAATGGCAGCATATCCACGGAGTGAGTCGTTTATTTATTATTCATTTATTACATACTGCAGACCTGTTTACCAGGTCTTAAGCAGGAATGGGCATACAGAAATGTTTACTACAAAAAACATAATTGACATCACACAGCATACTGACAGTGGTTACAATTCAACGCTATGGAATTAATTTACAGAAAACTAAAGAAAAACATTACAACAATGGCATAGCTTTGCTGACTGAAACGTACTAAAAAATGGAAGCATTGCGTAACTCTGTACTGCATGACTGTACAAAAAAACTGTTAGTCAAACGTCATATGGTCATGTTATACCATACCAAGTTTGGTATTGGTACCATTTTTCAAACGGTCAGGAGAGCTAAAAGTCATAGGTGGCTAGATAGATAGATAGATAGATAGATAGATAGATAGATAGATTAGATAGATAGATAGATAGATAGATAGATAGATAGATAGATAGATAGATAGATAGATAGATAGATAGATAGGATAGATAGATAGATAGATAGATAGATAGATAGATAGATAGATAGATAGATAGATAGATAGATAGATAGATACGCTCACAGTCACCGAAATTCGCTAAGAAATGCTTTGCATTTAAAATAATCCTCATAGATTTCAACGAATCGATTGTGGGCAGAATTTCGCATGGAGAATCTTTTAGCCAGCATAAAAACAGCATCATTTGAGACAGTTTTGAAACCTCGCAGTGGCTTGGTTAAAGTATTAATTGGAAGCTTAATTTTCTTTCTTAGCGTTTATTTTTGCGGTTCACATTACGAGTAATGCCACTTTAGTGGGCAGGAGAACTCCGCAACATAGCCAGGTCTAGCATGTGGGCTCTTCGGGATGACTCGGTGTGCTTTACTATTGGAGGCCTGTAGAAACGTTATTAGCCTTAGTTGATCTGCGTAGGTGGCGTATGCGAAAGCATGTTCTCGCCATAGTAGAGTACGGTGTACTCTAAATCGTTAAACACTTTTTCTAAACACACACAGGTTGTGTAGGCTGGCTCAGTGTGCAGCAATTAACGTGGTAGCAGGTTTGCCTAAACGATAAATCTACGCGTAGGTAACCAGTAGTAGTAGTAGAGTACAGCTGCTCGTGTGCCCTCGTTGCCGTCGTTAGCGTCTCAGGGCGTCCCTGGCTGGCGGACGCCCGTAATGGCAAGCCAGCCCCCGAAAAAGGCGCTAGCCTTCGATGTAGTCGTCCCCGAGGGGACTAGTCCCGAAGACGTCGTTGACGCGACGTCTTCAATAGTAGGAATCGAAGAAGTATACTGCGTTCAGCACTTTGGAGGCCGGAACTACCAAGTTACCGTCAACAGTGAGGCCGCGCTGGCCCAAATCGTAGACGCGTCGCACCTTATCCGAGGAGAGCGCGTCGCCATCGTACCCCTGGGACCCCAAGTGACCCAAATGACCGTCCTGTTCCTGCCGTGCCGCGTACCCAGCGAAGTCCTCGCACAAGCACTCTCTCCCTACGGGAAGCTGCTGCACATCACCAGATGACTCATGGGATCGCGCCCAACCGTGACCACTGGGACGCGATACGTCCGCATGGAAATGAAGTCTTCGTCACCGGTGCCCAACTTCCTCAAGGTCACGGGCCATCGAGTAACCTGTGACTATAAAGGCATCCAGCGAGTGTGTCGTCGATATGGAGACAGTGGGCACTTCCGCATGAACTGCACAGCTCCGTTTTGTGGAAGGTGCGGCGTTTATGGCCACGACGGGAAACCCTGCTCACTGCCGTGTCGCCGTTGTGGGGACCCGCATGCCACCGTGGCCTACACCATCAGGCCATCGTATTCCGAGGCGGCATCCAAGGTTTTCCCTCCACTTCAACCAGGAATGCCATCTAAGAACAAGTGCGACGATTCGTCAACGCGAGCCGCGGTAACCGACCATGACCAAGGTGCGCCAATCACGACGCTGCACCAGACGCCCACTGTGTCCCCAACGATTCCGGACCTGGTAATCCCTCCAGGTACTGAAAACTTCAATTTCCCGCGTCCCGTGGCCATTTCTGAGGAATCGCAGGCCAAGCCCTCGTCTGACGAAGCGCCTCGTGAGGACGGCGTCTCGGATGGGAATATTGCATCTGAGGCTCCTCGCGTTGCTGCTCTGTCGACAACAAGTTCAGGTGTCATCGAGGAGTCTACATCTCAAGACGACGACGCCTGCATTAACGAGGACTCCAGCAGCACGGCGAGTGAGGCGCCCCTACAAATTGACGAAGACACCAGCCCCAGTGACTTAAGCCAGGACAGTGGAGACGTCTTTGTACCATCTTCGCTCAAAAACCCGGACACGAGACGCCACCGGATAACTACTCGTGACTTGGAAGCCCCCACCAGAGACAGAAGTCCCCTGCGGACTTCGACGCGATCCCGGAGGCCCCGAGCTTCCGGTGGATCGCCTGGCCGGAAAAAATGACTCAGCCACTTGCGGGGCATTGGCTCCCGCACCTGATAAAGGTACCCCTGCGTTTGCGTGATTCTATACTATGTTTTCATTTTCCCCATGGCTCTTACTCTAAAAATTATTACTTTTAACGTTCAAGGTTTCCGAAATCCACAAAAACAGGCTGAGGTATTGGCTTTTGCACGTTCAGTGCACTGTGATTTGCTGTTCCTGCAAGAAACAAATTTTTTCAAGCTTTCCGATGTACTCGCTTTCAAGCGCGCGTTCAATTTTGATTGTTTCTTTTCGTACGCCAGCACGCATTCGACTGGCGTCGGAGTCGTTATTTTTAACCGAGGTCTTTTACGTGACCATCATGTTTCCTTCGATGCCTTCGGACGCGTGCTGGCGTTCGACTGCACCTTTTTTTCGTTAAGAATAAGATTTGTTGCCGTGTATGCCCCAGCGGCACGCGAGAACTCAAACGCGTTCTTCCAATCTCTTGATGCGTTTCTTTTAAATTCCCGACATGTGGTACTTTTAGGGGATTTCAATTGTGTCTTAGACTCACGCGCAGACGTTCGAGGTCCGGGTCGCGGCCGGTCAAACTGGAATGCCAGAGAACTCGAACGTCTAGTGCAGCAATTGGCATTGAGTGACATTCATCAAATTGTGCATGGCAGTAATTATGCCTATACTTGGCGTCGAGCAGCGTCGAGCAGCCGAATTGATCGCGTGTATGCATCCCCCAATCTCATTACCTACGTTCACGACACCGGGTAATGTCATTGCCACCGACACCGGTGTACATTAGCGACCATCGGCCGGTCATGTTATCTCTCCGCCTGCCAGCGGGGACGCCGACGGTTCACAGACCATGGCGTCTCGATTGCCGCGTCCTCCAGGACTCTCAGGCTACGGAGAAATTATCCCGAGCGTTACGCGCATCGCTTATAGGGGCCGATGTAGCTGATTGGGATCGCCTCAAAGAACAGTGGCGGCATCATTGCAGTGCGTCGGGCAGAGGACTTTGCACCCGTATGTCGAAAGATGCGTCACTGTTAATCCAGAAGATACGCATTGCCAATCGAGATCCCAGTCCTTCCACTGTAATGCGGGCATGGCAAGAGGAGCTCGTTGAACGGTACCAGCGTATTATGCGCGCTTCTTCACTCTCGGCTGCAGCTTGGCGCTGTAGACGTGCACCCTGTGCGCACCCTGAGGTGCTAAGGTATGCACGCAGAGCTCTGCTTCGTCCACCAGGCTCGCCTGCCCACTCGCTGAACTCTATCACCCCAGCTGCTGCGGGTACGCGCGACTTTCAGGAATTCACTCAACACTTTGAGTCAATGGCTAAATCTGGTGCTAATGTCTGTTACCCAGGATCCGTTTCTTCGCATCCTCTGCTGACAGATTTACCTCATGATTCCAACATGTCAAATGACGTCCTCCTATCACCGCCATCCGATGACGAAATCAAAGGTGCATTAGACGCAATGAAAAAGGGATCGGCCCCAGGGCCTGACGGACTACCTGCCGAGTTTTATGTACAGTTCTGGCCTATCATTGGTCCAACTATGTCACGCGTCATTCGCAAGTGTTTCCAAGATATTACACTTCCAACTTCTTTCCACAAAGGCCGTATAACACTAGTTCCCAAGAAAGACCCAATGTCTACGCGACCAGAAGATTGGCGCCCTATTACCCTGCTCAATGTAGATTACAAGCTCTTGGCTAACATTTTGGTGCGCCGAATCAGTCCATTTCTTGCAACATTAATCGCTCCCCACCAGGTCTGTTCTGTTCCGGGCCGAGAAATACACGCCCATACGTGGTTAACGCGTGACATCATTCAATACACCATTAGCCGATGTGCGCAAGGACTGTTGGTTTCATTAGATCAAGAGAAAGCTTTTGATTTCATAGAACATGGCTACATACTAAATGTTTTACATGCATACGGATTCCCGGATAAGTTCATTGACCTTATCAACGCGATGTACACTAATTTAGAAAGTACCCTTTACTTAGATTCCCGTGAGAGTCACGCATTTAGAGTCACGCGTGGGGTCCGTCAAGGGTGTCCCCTCTCCCCAGTGTTATTTATCCTTGCATTAGAGCCCTTCTTAAGGGCCGTTGAACATCACCCGCAGATTCGTGGCTTACCTCTACCCGGTAACACTCAAGTAAAAGTCGCTGCATATGCAGATGATATCACCCTATATGTACATAATGAACAGTCGCTGCAGCATGCTCTTGATACATTCCATGATTTCGGTATTATCTCTGGTGCAAGGTTAAACTTTTCTAAAAGCCAGTATTTTTTCATTGGCAACCCCAGCGGTCGCATCAACATCACGTCGCCTTTACAGTGGTCTCCTGAGATTTCAATACTCGGAGTTACTTTCACTGTATTTGGTATACAGGATAGCATCTGGTCATCCGTTGTACAAACTCTTCTAAATGATATCAAAGCAGCCAGGCACTTCGAATTCCCCCTCTTGGAACGCCGATACTTAACTCAAACGGTGTACCTAGGAAAATTTTGGTACCTTTGCCATTCTGTTAAACCACCGCTCCACGTCTGCAGGAAAGTGCAAAGCTGCATCAGTTCATTTTTTTGGTCTGGTGGCACAGAATTGTTATCGCGTCCAGCGTTAGCTCAACCGCGAGATCAAGGTGGTTTTGCATTCCCCGACGTTTCCGTCGCGGCTTCTACATTGTGCCTCCGCACTCTATTGCGAATACTAAGCAATGATGACATACCCGCTCAGACACTGGCTCGCTACCATCTGGGGCCATCACTACGTGTCTTCTTGCCGGATAGCCAAACAAACAAAGGTCCCCAATCAACTGAATTACCACCCTTGTATCGAGCCCTTCTGGCATTTCACCGACGTTTGGAAGCTACGTGCCCAGAGATAGAGGTGGCCGATTCTAAAGTGGTGGACACAATGGCCGCCCTTCTACGGCCCTTGGTGCCCCAGCATCGTCAATCTGTATTGAACCGCGCTTGGAAACCAATAACTGCCGCAGTGTTGCCAGGGCATCTCAGAGACTTTGTCTGGAGGTTGGGCTGGGGCTTGCTCCCCACGCGAGATCGGTTGCAGCGATGGCAGGTGGTTCGCACTTCCACTTGCCCCAACTGCGTCATGGTAGAGACCAATCGACATGCGACGTTTGAATGTGTGGTTTCCCGCCTTTTTTGGCGTGCGGTTAATGCTGGTTTTCGGGGACAGGGTGTGCGAACTTTCGTGTCCAACGGCCGATTTCCGCGTAGCCGCTTCTCCGCTCTCTTAATAGTTGCGGGGCTTTTCAGCCTTTGGAGAAACCGATGTGAGGCCGTAGCTGCCAATTGCCGCCGGCGTGCTTTGTGGCCGATACTGGGGAGAATGAGACGAGAGATCCTCGCGTTCCTCTCCGAAGAGCTTTTCTTCCTCGGGGAGCAAGAGTTTCTGCGGCATTGGTCGTGCCCTTTCGTCAAGGTGGAACACGAAAGGATACAACTCATTTTTCGACCGACTTGGTGCTAAGTAGCGCCCGTTGAGTTGTTATATATGATTTCATTTGTTACAAATTGTGTTTTATTTGGATCTATTGTATCGTTATACCCATGTATCGTGATATCACATTGAATTTTTGTGTACATGTATGCCAACATAATCTTGTATATTAGAGCAAATGTCTTTACTGTGACGTAGTGATGTTAGTCGTGAAATATAGATGTGCAGAAGTGTATGTGCCCTGTTGCTGGAATGGTATGAAGCCTTTGTGTTCTGTACATGCTGTAAATAAACTTTTTCTAAACCAGGTGGCGTATGCGAAAGCATGTTCTCGCCATAGTAGAGTACGGTGTACTCTAAATCGTTAAACACTTTTTCTAAACACACACAGGTTGTGTAGGCTGGCTCAGTGTGCAGCAATTAACGTGGTAGCAGGTTTGCCTAAACGATAAATCTACGCGTAGGTAACCAGTAGTAGTAGTAGAGTACAGCTGCTCGTGTGCCCTCGTTGCCGTCGTTAGCGTCTCAGGGCGTCCCTGGGCTGGCGGACGCCCGTAATGGCAAGCCAGCCCCCGAAAAAGGCGCTAGCCTTCGATGTAGTCGTCCCCGAGGGGACTAGTCCCGAAGACGTCGTTGACGCGACGTCTTCAATAGTAGGAATCGAAGAAGTATACTGCGTTCAGCACTTTGGAGGCCGGAACTACCAAGTTACCGTCAACAGTGAGGCCGCGCTGGCCCAAATCGTAGACGCGTCGCACCTTATCCGAGGAGAGCGCGTCGCCATCGTACCCCTGGGACCCCAAGTGACCCAAATGACCGTCCTGTTCCTGCCGTGCCGCGTACCCAGCGAAGTCCTCGCACAAGCACTCTCTCCCTACGGGAAGCTGCTGCACATCACCAGATGACTCATGGGATCGCGCCCAACCGTGACCACTGGGACGCGATACGTCCGCATGGAAATGAAGTCTTCGTCACCGGTGCCCAACTTCCTCAAGGTCACGGGCCATCGAGTAACCTGTGACTATAAAGGCATCCAGCGAGTGTGTCGTCGATATGGAGACAGTGGGCACTTCCGCATGAACTGCACAGCTCCGTTTTGTGGAAGGTGCGGCGTTTATGGCCACGACGGGAAACCCTGCTCACTGCCGTGTCGCCGTTGTGGGGACCCGCATGCCACCGTGGCCTACACCATCAGGCCATCGTATTCCGAGGCGGCATCCAAGGTTTTCCCTCCACTTCAACCAGGAATGCCATCTAAGAACAAGTGCGACGATTCGTCAACGCGAGCCGCGGTAACCGACCATGACCAAGGTGCGCCAATCACGACGCTGCACCAGACGCCCACTGTGTCCCCAACGATTCCGGACCTGGTAATCCCTCCAGGTACTGAAAACTTCAATTTCCCGCGTCCCATGGCCATTTATGAGGAAGGAAGGAAGGAAGGAAGAAAGGAAGGAAGGAAGGAAGGAAGGAAGGAAGGAAGGAAGGAAGGAAGGAAGGAAGGAAGGAAGGAAGGAAAATAGGGGGAAAAGAATGGCAGCAAGGTTAACCAGCCAATAGGCAGCCGGTTTGCTACCCTGCGCATAAGAGAGGGATAAGGGAGATGAAAGATAGTGAGCAGAGAGGGAAGAGAGAAACACAGCACATTCGGCAGCACACGCGCGCACACTCAGTCATTCGTTTTAGATGCGGAGCATCTTATACTCGCGCCTTGTAGTGCGCCGTCCGCACCGCTTCTCGAACATTCGACAGCTGACGCGCGCGCATGCGCCGTCGCGCCGTCGCCCACTCTTCCACCATCTGTGCATCCCTTCCTCCTCTACACACCGCGCGCGCTTCACTCCTCCACCATCTGTGCACCCTTCCTCCTCTACACACCGCGTTCGACATCTACAATTCTCCTGATTCTCCAGTGGACGCGCATGTGGCGTCGCGCTTCGAGAACATTCAACAGCTGACAGTGCATGCGCCGTCGTGCTGTATATATACTCAAGGTCGGCGCTCGCTCGCTCAGTTGCCGCTCGTCGGTTGGTTTGTACGGCGCGTCGACGTCCAAGGTCGCGGTGAAATGAATTCCAACGAATCCACAAACACAATGATCGACGTCCCTTCGACCAGCGCCGCCCTTTCGCATACGTGTGTACGTGTTCACTCATTTAAACACCCCCTCCTACAACCACGTTAACCAATTTAGCCATCGACCCAAGTAAGTCGCAATTTAACACCCCATTTCACAACCACGTTAACCAATTTAGCCATCGACCCAAGTAAGTCGCACTTTAACACCCCGTTAACCAATTATATGGTCCGCATCCTCCTCAGTGTTCCCCCGAGGGAAGCTGCGGGCAATTTTTTTTGCGAGGGGGTAAAACCCTGCGGACATGCACCATTCAAAGCGTTAGCCTTGAGCATACGTGCTCAGGCCCACGGGACGGCTTTAAGCTCTCCCATAGTAGACTATCCTGTGCTCTAAATCGTTACCCCCTTTTTCTAACCCCCCCCCCCCTCAGTCATAGTCCAGTCTTGTCTTTCGCGGTGTGTGACATTGCCATTACAGTCACTTGTTCAAGTCCGTGTCGCGTAGGAATTTCAAAAGAGCTTTCGTCGCCTTCCGTTGCATTGTCTTTTCTCGGGCACTTGACAGAATAGTGTCCACAGACATTTGGCTGTTGTCGATGCACGCAAAAGCGGACGCCAGTGACTGTCTCTGGATTTCATACAACGGACAGTCACACAGGATGTGATGTAGTGTCTTTTCGCAATGACAGGCATCGCAGAGAGCGTTGTCGGCCATTCCTATGACAAAGGAATAAGATTTTGTAAATGCCACTCCTAGCCATAAGCGATGAAGAAGGGTGGTTTCTCCTCGGTCGAGTCCAGTGGGCATGCGGACAGCCATCAAAGAGGACAGGTGGTGTTGACGATTCGTATCGATGTTTGGTGGGCACCATAGTGAAAACGTGATTTCACGCGCAAGTCGTCGAAGATTACTGGCAGCATCGGTCCGCGAAAGTGGTATGGCTTCTTCTCGTGTTCCTTCAAGGGCTGCCCGCACGGCAGTATCGGAATGTTCGTTCCCTATGATGCCGCAGTGACTTGACAGCCATTGAAGCGTCACATGATGCCCTTTCTCGTGTGAAGTGTGGAGAAGGCATCGAATTTCGAAGACAAGCTGTTCGTATGGCCCGCGACGCAGTGCTGAGAGCACAGATTGTAGGGCAGCCCTTGAGTCGCTAAAAATCGACCATTGTTGCGGTGGTTCCCGATTGACCACACAGAGTGCAGCGCGCAAAGCAGCTAGTTCCACTGCTGTAGATGCCGTGGAGTGGTCAGTCTTAAAGCTGATGGTAACACCTCTTGCTGAGACAACTACTGCCCCTGACGAACACTGGCGGTTCGTGGAACCACCGGTGTATACACGTATGTTGTCTGATTATTTCTCGTGCAAAAGAAGAAGAGACAGTTGTTTCAGTACGCGCGACGAAAGCTCAGATTTCCTCCGGATCCCTGGTACACTGAGATGCACTGTGGGTCGAATAACACACCAAGGTGGTATGGATGGCCATTTCTGAGGAATCGCAGGCCAAGCCCTAGTCAGACGAAGCGCCTCGTGAGGACGGCGTCTCGGATGGAAATATTGCATCTGACGCTCCTCGCGTTGCTGCTCTGTCGTCAACAAGTTCAGGTGTCATCGAGGAGTCTACATCTCAAGACGACGACGCCTGCATCTACGAGAACTCCAACAGCACCGTGAGTGAGGCGCCCTTACAAATTGACGAAGACACCAGCCCCAGTGACATAAGCCAGGACAGTGGAGACACCTTTGTACCATCCTCGCTCAAGAACCCGGACTCCAAACGCCACCGGATAACTACTCGTGACTTAGAAGCCCCCACCAGAGACAGAAGTCCCCTGCGGACTTCGACGCGATCCCGGAAGCCCTGAGCCTGCGGTGGATCGCCTCGCCGGAAAAAATGACTCAGCCACTTGCGGGGCACCAGCTCCCGCACCTGATAAAGGTACCCCTGCATTTGCGTGATCCTATACTATGTTTTCATTTTCCCCATGGCTCTTACTCTAAAAGTTATTACTTTTAACGTTCAAGGTTTCCGCAATCCACAAAAACAGGCTGAGGTATTGACTTTTGCACGTTCGGTGCACTGTGATTTGCTGTTCGTGCAAGAAACAAATTTTTTCAAGCTTTCTGATGTACTCGCTTTCAAGCGCGCGTTCAGTATTGATTGTTCCTTTTCGTACGCCAGCACGCGTTTGACTGGCGACGGAGTCATTATTTTTAACCGAGGTCTTTTACGTGACCATCATGTTTCCTTCGATGCCTTGGGACGCGTGCTGGCGTTCGACTGCACCTTTTTTTTCGTTAAGAATAAGATTTGTTTCTGTGTATGCCCCAGCGGCACGCGTGAGCTCAAACGCGTTCTTCCAATCCCTTGACGCGTTCCTTTTAAATTCCCAACATGTGGTACTTTTAGATGATTTCAATTGTGTCTTAGACTCACACGCAGACGTTCGGGGTCCGGGTCGCGGCCGGTCAAACTGGAATGCCAGAGAACTCGAACGTCTAGTGCAGCAATTGGCCTTCAGTGACATTCATCAAAGTGTGCATGGCAGTAATTATGCCTATACTTGGCGTCGAGCAACGCCGAGCAGCCCAATCGATCGCGTGTATGCATCCCCCAGTCTCATTACCTACGTTCACGACACCGGGGTAATGTCATTGCCACCGACACCAGTGTACATCAGCAACCATCGGCCGGTTATGTTCTCTCTCCGCCTGCCGGAGGGGACGCCAACGATTCAGAGACCATGGCGTGTCGATTGCCGCGTCCTCCAGGACTCTCAGGCTACGGAGAAATTATCCCGAGCGTTACGCGCATCGCTCATTGGGGCCGATGTAGCTGATTGGGATCGCCTCAAAGAACAGTGACGGCGTCATTGCAGTGCGTCGGGCAGAGGACTTTGCACCCGTATGTCGAAAGATGCGTCATTGTTAATCCAGAAGATACGCATTGCCAATCGAGATCCCAGTCCTTCCACTGTAATGCGGGCATGGCAAGAGGAGCTCGTTGAACGGTACCAGCGTATTATGCGCGCTTCTTCACTCTCGGCTGCAGCTTGGCGCTGTAGACGTGCACCCTGTGCGCACCCTGAGGTGCCAAGGTATGCACGCAGAGCTCTGCTTTGTCGACCAGGCTCGCCTGCCCACTCGCTGAACTCTATCACCCCAGCTGCTGCGGGTACGCGCGACTTTCAGGAATTCACTCAACACTTCGAGTCAATAGCTAAATTTGGTGCTAATGTCAGTTACCCAGGATCCGTTTCTTCGCATCCTCTGCTAAAAGATTTACCTCATGATTCCAACATGTCAAATGACGTCCTGCTATCACCGCCATCCGATGACGAAATCAAGGGCGCATTAGACGCAATGAAAAAGAGATCGGCCCCAGGGCCTGACGGACTCCCTGCAGAGTTTTATGTACAGTTCTGGCCTATCATTGGTCCAACTATGCCACACGTCATTCGCAAGTGTTTCCAAGATATTACACTTCTAACCTCTTTCCACAAAGGCCGTATAACACTAGTTCCCAAGAAAGACCCAATGTCCACGCGACCAGAAGATTGGCGCCCTAGTGCCCTGCTCAATGTAGATTACAAGCTCTTGGACAACATTTTGGTGCGCCGAATCAGCCCATTTCTTGCAACATTAATCACTCCTCACCAGGTCTGTTCTGTTCCGGGCCGAGAAATACACACCCATACGTGGTTAACGCGGGACATCATTCAATACACCCCTAGCCGATGTGCACAAGGACTGTTGGTTTCATTAGATCAAGAGAAAGCTTTTGATTTCACAGAACATGGCTACATACTAAATGTTTTACATGCAAACGGATGCCCGGATAAGTTAATTGACCTCATCCACGCGATGTGCACTGATTCAGAAAGTATCCTTTACTTAGATTCCCGTGAGAGTCACGCATTTAGAGTCACGTGTGGGGTCCGTCAAGGGTGTCCCCTCTCCCCAGTGTTATTTATTCTTGCATTACAACCCTTCTTAGGGGCCGTTCAACATCACCCGCAGATTCCTGGCTTACCTTTACCCGATAACACTCAAGTAAAGGTCACTGCATATGCAGATGATATTACTCTATATGTACATAATGAACAGTCGCTGCAGCATGCTCTTGATACATTCCATGATTTCGGTATTATCTCCGGTGCAAGGTTAAACTTTTCTAGAAGCCAGTATTATTTCATTGGCAGCCCCAGCGGTCGTATCAACATCACGTCGCCTTTACAGTGGTCTCCTGAGATTTCAATACTTGGAGTTACTTTCACTGCATTTGGTATACAAGATAGCATCTGGTCATCCGTTGTACAAACTCTTCTAAGTGATATCAAAGCAGCCAGGTACTTCGAATTCCCCCTCTTGGAACGCCGATACTTAACTCAAACGGTGTACCTAAAATTTGGTACAATTGCCATTCTGTTAAACCACCGCTCCACGTCTGCAGAAAAGTGCAAA
This sequence comes from Rhipicephalus microplus, assembly GCF_013339725.1. NCBI lineage: Eukaryota > Metazoa > Arthropoda > Arachnida > Ixodida > Ixodidae > Rhipicephalus > Rhipicephalus microplus. The sequence continues at coordinate 125,920,466 of NC_051165.1, forward strand.
GCTGCATCAGTTCATTTTTTTGGTCTGGTGGCACAGAATTGTTATCGCGTCCAGCGTTAGCTCAACCGCGAGATCAAGGCGGTTTTGCATTCCCCGACGTTTCAGTCACGGCTTCTACATTGTGCCTCCGCACTCTATTGCGAATATTAAGCAATGATGGCATGCCCGCTCAGACACTGGCTCGCTACCATCTGGGGCCATCTCTACGTGTCCTCTTGCCGGATAGCCAAATAAACCAAGGTCCCCAATCAACTGAATTACCATCTTTGTATCGAGCCCTTCTGGCATTTCACCGACGTTTGGAAGCTATGAGCCCAGAGATAGAGGTGGCCGATTCTAAAGTGGTGGAAACAATGGCCGCCCTTGCACGGCCCTTGGTGCCCCAGCATCGTCAATCTGTAAAGAACCGCGCTTGGAAACCAATAACTGCCGCAGTGTAGCCAGGGCATCTCAGAGACTTTGTCTGGAGGTTGGGCTGGGGCTTGCTCCCCACGTGAGATTGGTTGCAGCGATGGCAGGTGGTTCGCACTTCCACTTGCCCCAATTGCGTCATGGTAGAGACCAATCGACATGCGGCGTTTGAGTGTGTGGTTTCCCGCCTTTTTTGGCGTGCGGTTAATGCTGGTTTTCGGGGACAGGGTGTGTGAACTTTCGTGTCCAACGGCCGATTTCCGCGTAGCCACTTCTCCGCTCTGTTAATAGTTGCGGGGCTGTTCTGCCTTTGGAGAAACTGATGTGAGGCCGTAGCTGTCAATTGCCGCCGGCGTGCTTTGTGGCCGATACTGGGGAGAATGAGGCGAGAGATCCTCGCGTTCCTCTCCGAGGAGCTTTTCTTCCTCGGAGAGCAAGAGTTTCTGCGGCATTGGTCATGCCCTTTCGTCAAGGTGGAACACGAAAGGATACAACTGATTTTTCGACCGACTTGGTGCTAAGCAGCGCCCGTTGAGTTGTTTTATATGATTTCATTTGTTACATATCGTGTTTCATTGCATCTATTGTATCGTTATACCATTGTATCATGATATCGCATTGAGTTCTTGTGTACATAATGCCAACATTGTCATGTATATTAGAGCAAATGTTTTCACTGCAACGTAGTGATGTTAGTCATGAAATATAGATGTGCCGATGTGTATGTGCCTTGTTACTGGAATGGTATGAAGCCTTTGTGTTCTGTACATGGTGTAAATAAATTTTTTCTAAACAGGTTGCACCCGTTCAAATCTTTAGTATGGGTTAATCAAGGGCGGCTCACTGCTCTCCCATAGTTGAGAACGAAGTACTAGAAGTCGTTAAACACTTTTTCTAAGTATATAGATAGATGTTTATGCATTTTAAGGCAGAATTTGTCTGTTGCCCTAGATCTCTTTCACCCGACGGGACTGCTTTATGCTCTCCCATAGTATAGTACCAAGTACTCTAAATCGTTAACCACTTTTTTCTAAACACACAGATGTTTATGCATCTTAATGCAGAATTAGTCATGCTGGGAGAGGAGGCTTTCCTCCGACGCTGGTCTACGCGATTTGTTATCGTAAAGAACAACACAGTGTCCATGCCTTTCCTCCCCTTGAGGAGGTGGGCTAGAGCTTGTACCACTGTGACATTACAGTGTGTATATTCCTTTTCTTCTTTAGAAATATGTCCTTTTTGTGAAAGATTGTTCTTGAGCGCGATAGCAAACTGTCCCCACAAGGGAATGCTAAACATCACCCTACACTGTGATTGACCCCGCCCCCCCCCCTTGTTTGTTCACATAGCCTTACTATTTATTTAGGTTAATCACCTCGATGTCATGAATGTCGTGTCTCTGTTGTACAATTTTGCTTTGTACGCCACTGCATATGCAATAAGTTCTTTTCACTGTATATAACAGCTTGCATTGTACACACGCATTGTTCACCATTGTCCATTTTTCTGTGCGCACATAAGCTGTGTAAGATATATACGGAAATAAAATTCTCTTAAGCGAGCTTTTCTTCCTCGGGGAGCACGAGTATTTGCGGCATTGTTCGTGCCCTTTCGTCAAGTCGGAACAGGAAAGGATATAACTCATTTTTAGACCGACTTGGTGCCAAGCAGCGCCCATTGAGCTGTTATATATGATTCATTTGTTAGAAATTGTGTTTCATTTGCATCTATTGCATCGTTATACCATTGTATCATGATATCGCATTGAGTTCTTGTGTACATGTATACGAACATTGTCATGTATATTGTTCACTGGAACGTAGTGATGTTGGTCGTGATACATACATGTGCCGAAGTGTATGTGCCCTGTTACTGGAATGGTATGAAGCCTTTGTGTTCTGTATATACTGTAAATTATGTTTTCTAAACACAGAGATGCCGCTTTGTATGCATGCTTACTCATGGTAGAGTACCTGGTACTTTAAATCGTTAACCACTTTTTCTAAGCAGGAATCAGTCTGGCGTTGCCGTGACAAACATTCATGGCTTAATTTTTGTGGACGCGGCCTTATCAAGGTTGAGGCGCACGGGAATGTTTTATGCTCTTTCATAGTAGTGTGCCAAGTACTCAAAATTGTTCACCACTTGTTCTAAACACATAGTGGACGGCTTTGAGTCCTCCCATAATAGCGTAGCTAGTACTCTAAATCGTTCACCACTTTTTCTAAACACATAGTGTGAGGCCCACGTGACGGGTTAATGCTCTTGCATAGTAGAGTACCGCGTACTCTAAATCACTAAGATTTTTTTTCCAAACACACATGATTAGAATCCTCCATCGTAAAGTAGATCAGGTACTTCAAATCAGACACACTCAGTCGTGACGCGAACGGCACACTACTTTCTCCTTGGTGAGTAACAGTTTATCTATAACTATCAATATGGGTAATTCACGGACTACCAACAGAAAGCGAATGCGTGAAAGAGCGACAGAGAAATAAGTGCGATTAGGAGGTTTCCACGTTTGCAGGACCCGGGAGTGCAAGTGCGGGTTGGTGGAGGAACATGGGGGAGACTCTTCACCTTGCAGTGTTCGTTGTCGGGCTGATGATGATGATGATTACACATATAACCCTTTTATATAACGTTACGTTGCGTTCACTGTAGTACAAAAAAATAAAGGAAGTGGCAGCGTACCGAACTGCAAAAGTACGAGGAGAAATGGTGCTACAAGTGTTAACTATATGGTATAGTTACAACGTAACTAGGACCGTAACAATACGGCCTTTTCTGTCATTTCTCTTCTCCCGTAGTTCAACGACGACCTGAACACGCTGTTACGTTCTCCTATACCTCGGCGGCAACTTTTCCTCATTGGATAACACGTCATTGGAGCGAAGGCTAGGGAGACGAGGCTTCCGAACATTCGCGTTACTCCAGGCAGATGAAGCACGGCAGCTTGTGGCTGCTTTAGGTTTTGCTTGCTTACGTATAGCGAACCGTTGCGATAGTGCAGCGTACATTGTAGTCCCACATTACGACTATATCCTTTCTTAGAGAACTAAACAGCGCGTTTATGGCTGCACACACTGACCGACGACATCATGGACGCCATGTTTAGTTTCGAAAACCGGTGTGCTTAAATAGAGGCGCTGTCTAAGAAATGGCGAAAGAAGGAAGGCATTCTTGCAAATGGAACAATATTTTACCTCTGGCTTCCCGCAACTTAATCACACGGTGGTTTTGGACGTTAGAACCCACATATCAATCAAATCACTTCCCGCAACTGTTCTAGTATCATAAATAAAGCAGGATTTATTTGAGCAAGAGGAAGTCAGAATAATCAGTAAACCTAAGTGCGATTTCTTGGCGTTGTAGAAGGCATGCACGTTTGTTCTGTAGATACTGCAGGGCTGTCAAGAACAGCGGTCACCGAGTGGAGATATATGCTGTAGCTAGGCGGGTTCTTCCGAGGTTGTGTTGATCTTGAAATGAGCGCACATAGTGTTATCGGAATTGAAACGTGCGCTACGCCTTCATAATAGTTGGCGCAGTACAAGCGGTGTAGCTTTGCTGAATTTGTTAGATAAGTATTCGCAGATGGATACAGCAGAGGATCTTTGTCACACTGCTATGGCACCTTCAATGCTTTGCAAAAAAAAAAAAAAAAAAATGGCAGCATATCCACGGACTGAATCATGGAGAGTGGGGCCAAGCCTTCGTACGTCCATTCGTTTTTGCTTCCGTCCGTCCATGCGCCCGTCTGTGTGACCGTCCATGCGTCCATCCGCCCATCCGAGCGCGCGTCTGTTCGTGCGTCCATCCCTGCGTTCGTCCATGCATCCACTCCTGCGTCCGTCCATGCGTCCATCCGTCCGTGCAGCCATCCTGCGTCCGTCCGTGCATTTGTCTGTGTGTCCGGTCGTCCATCTATTCAACGCTCCAAGTCCCACCATCTCGCATCTTTTTATCATATATTACCCATATAGAAGCACCGCCATTCAGCGGACATTCCAAGGACTAAACGAGAGGTGGCACACGCACTCTTTCTTGCGGCTTTCGCTTCGTGTCTACTTCCCACCTTTAACCACCTCGAGTTCATGGTATATACTAGTTCACTGTATTCATGGCACTGCGGCCGAACGCTCGCTAAACCTTTCTAAAACCAAGGAGGTTACGCCCAGGGAGTGTAACGTAGCAACCCTTTCTTGTCCGATTGTGCTCAATGTACATGCCAATAGCTGTTAAAGGGGAAGGAGAGAGAATTAATTAATATGTGGGGTTTAACGTCCCAAAACCACCATTTGATTATGAGAGACGCCGTAGTGGAGGGCTCCGGAAATTTCGACCACCTGGGGTTCTTTAACGTGCACCCAAATCTGAGCACACGGGCCTACAACATTTCCGCCTCCGAGGAGAGAGAAGAGATTTCGGCTTTTAGTTAACACGCACGCTGCGAATTTTTTATTGTTCAACAACGCACAGAAGAAATCTCCCACCGGCACCACCTTGCAGGTCAAAATGTAACACTGGTTACGCACTACGACTACGACTACGAGGGACGAACGGGGGCCGCTATAGAAAGCTTCGCCCCTCATTACCAGTTTGCAATAAACTTCCCTGTTTCGCCCCTAATAAAACTGAAAAGAAACAAAAAAAGCTGCCCAGCTCAGGACTTCCTTCAGGAATGTAGGCCCCACTGCGAAGGTGCTTTTTTTCTTCTTAACAGTCTAGAGCAATAGTGTAGCTTTGTGGTAGAACTCATTCCTGCATTAGAAATACCCTGAGATCCATTCCCACATAAACCAAGCATCTTTATTACTTATTTTTAATTGCACATTTCTCAAGTTTTCGTTCACAGCCACGATGATTTTCTGCTCACAATTAACGATGGCGACGGGAATTTGCGCGAAACAAGCTTTAAAACAGTATCGTGTCCATATAGCAGTGGCATTAGCAATACTTCGATTGATTGATTTGTGGTGTTTAACGTCCCAAAACCCGCCCCGCCGCAGTGGTCTAGTGGCTAAGGCACTCGGCTGCTGACCCGCAGGTCACGGGATCAAATCCCGGCTGCAGGCGCTGCATTTCCGATGGAGGCGGAAATGTTGTAGGCCTGTGTGCTCAGATTTGGGTGCACGTTAAAAAAAAACCCAGGTGGTCGAAATTTCTGGAGCCTTCCACTATGGCGTCTCTCATAACCGTATGGTGGTTTTGGGACGTTAAATCACAGATATCAACGTCCCAAACCACCACCTGATTATGAGAGACGCCGTAATGGAAGACTCCGGAAATATCGACGACCTGGGCTTATTTCACGTGCACCCGAATCTGAGCACACGGGCCTACAGCATTTCCGCCTCCATCGAAAATGCAGCCGCCCCAGCCGGGATTTGATCCCCCGACCTGCAGGTGAGCAGCCAAGTACCTTAGCCAGTAGACGGCCATGGCGGAGCTTTTAGCAATACTTCGATATACCGATCATATTAATGTAAACCCGTTCGTTGTATCAAAGAGTTACACTATATACACTAGAGAAGTGCGATTCTTTAGGGCGACGTAGCTATTCTTTGTATCACGATCAGCGCACTAATTGGACAAAAAGGAATGGAACGTTGCTTCAACGTCCGTCTAAGGGAGCATGCTCTCTATTCCCTTTCCCACCCACTTCACACACAGTATAGTGTAGATAGATATGCTAAGCTTTACCTTCCCCTCTTTTCTTCACCCCACTTCCTTTTCCCATCTCCTTGATGCACTGTAGTATAAGAAGACATGCTTTACTCTCTCCTTTACTTCTCACTCTCTATTCTCTTTCCAATCTTTTTTGCTAAGCCGTGGAGGAAGAAAATGAAGGAGGGAGCATTACGTCACGTGAGTGAAGCCCACCTTGTCGGCGCAACACGTGATCAAAACGTCAGAGCTTGCTATATATAGGTTTTAGTACTCTAAGTGCGGTTCCGTCTTTAAACCACCTGCGTAAGCCGGCTGGTCTGCACCGAACCAGCGCGCTTCGACTGAAAGCTACCGGGCGCCGTACTCCGAAGCATCGGCAAGTCTCATTACTGGCGTGATTTTGCGCAAAAGGTCGCTTGTTGGGCCGACAATGCTGGCTTCAAAACGACACGGCTTGCCAAGGCTGCCCGCATAACGTCACGCTCTCTCCTTTCTTTATCTTCCTTCATGTGCTAAGCTGAGTATATACATCGGTGTTCTGTATTTACCCACTCCTCCTGCCACTCACTTCCATACTAATCTTCTTGCCATACTATGGTAGACGTGGCATTTGCAGTGCTTCTTTTTTCTTCCTCTCTGTGTGTTTATTTGTGTCTTCTTTTTTCTTTGTTTCTTCTTTTTTCTCTTTCTCTAGCTTCTTCCCGCTAGATTGTCCTTAGCAACGCAAGGACATGGTTTTTCTAAATGCTTGTTCAGCTAGCGTTGCCAGATAGACGAGTGGTTCAGACCGTGGGTACGCTGGTTCCAATTCTATCTCGCCAAAAAGTTCTATTTTGTTTTAATTATTTCTTCTCACCTTCCTCTCCACTTCTATGCTTCTATTCTTCAACTCATTTCTTTCCTTCGATGTGCAGAAATTTGGAGGAGAATAGAAACAGAGACGTTATGACATCACCATGCGTCATCACGCTTCGCTAGGCCACGCGTGGCGACGTTGGCAGTTGGCGAGGTTTTTCAGTCAACACCTAAAGGCCCAACTTCCGGCTTAAACAGGTTTGCTGTATATAGGATTATTTTATTCCTCTTTCACAGAGATCGCTCATAACTCGCAAGTGAAATGGTTTTCTCTAACACCAGGTGTTACAAGTATACGGAGAAGCTATAACCTCTGCATAACCACCCGGTTCAAGGCCGTGCAGTACAAAGCGTGATTGCCGTGAATTCAGGGAGGCAGTGCATTGGATTCTATCGGGTGCATGACGCCATGGCACAACTTGGGCGGCAGCATATCGAAAATGATTATGCCGCTAGAGTATATATCTTTGCTCGTGTGACTGTGGGCCTGTTTCATGACAAAGAATTCGTAAGGCTGTAGCAGTACAATGGATTAACTTTCCGGAAGATGCGCAACAATGTGCCTTTTAACCTGTACTTTGTTTTTAAGCTAATTTAGCTTAACAAGAAGGCTGCACAAAGAACTGAAGGGCCACTTAACGTGTAAGGTCAGTGAGAGGGTGAGCCACATTTATTCCGGGAGTTGTGTAATACTCACGCGTAGCCGTGAATGTAAGGCGTGAATGTAAGTGAGGTGTCATAAGTATTGGACACTCTTAGAGGCGAAGCTCCTAAAAATAATGGCTTATCCACCAAGTGAACGATGATCAGTGCACGGGCGCAGCAGTGTGATGGTTCGGTGTTATCAGAAACGCTTCGGAAACGCCCTCAGTGGCGGCACTATTTTTCTCTTATTGGAGGAGTAGGATAAGCGAGCGTCGATAATGGAGCATGCGGCAGCAAAGCGCTGCCACGAACCGAAGTATGTAGATCGAAGGCTGATAACTGCGAGAAAGACAGTGCAGTCACTGAGGGTGTCTTTCGAAGTGAATGGTAGATGCACTGTTCGGTGCGTCGGTTTTGGTTTCACTTGCTAAACTAGCCATATTTCATCATCTCACGGGAAATATACAGTGGCTGCTTTCAGCACTTTTAAAAAGGCTATGAACTATTCGCCGGAAGGACTTACGTTTGCCAACTTAACTCCACCACTTATTTCCACTTGTTAAAAAGTTACTTGTTTTAATTTCTATAATTACTTCCATAAGTATTTTTTTACGTATATAAAGATGCCTTCTGCTACATTAACGGGACCTCCACAGGTAGCCTGCAGATGCTTGCTTTATGTATTTTTTCCATAATAGTGGACACATGTCTTGAAACGCCCTGTATAAAAGGCGTTTTGCCTTCATTATTAGTGATTCGTGGTATCGAATCTAGCCTTGATATTGCAAAGACGAGGTGTGTGCACGTACCCATGGTGGTTACTGGTTGTTTCCACTCATACGAGAGACACCGTAGAGCATATCGAGACCTCATATGCTGTACAAGCCAGTCGTTTTCCGTGATCATCATCGCCGTGATATTCATCGTCATCAGCGTCATCGTCATCGTGATGGCGTACAGTGGGGGTCTTGCATGAACTGTGTCGTGATGGCAGAAAAAGAATGTGTTGTCTGGAACACGCTTGTTCGTCATCGTCATCAGCGTAATTGTCGTAAAAACGCGTCACGACAGGCGGCAGACATGGCTCGACTATAAGGAGCTTCACCCATAAAGCACTTTGCACGTTGGTGCCGAAACGTGGCGAACGATCATCAAACATGGTGGTGTCCCCACTAAAGTTATCTTCTTAGGCACCATAATGAAATAAACCACTGGTAGTTGTTCACTCATGAAGCCTCCACATGTTTTCTATATGCAGCAGTAGTATACTAGACAGCTTGATCAGCATCCCAAGACCTGCATATCCATCTGAAGCGACCTTCATGATTACCAGGCAACTGTGCACCTTACGCATAGTGCATAATCTGTCTGGTCATGTGATGTCAGTGAAAGAAAGGCTGCCTGTACTGGAAAATCCCTTCCCACACCCCACACTTTTTGAGGATGTCTTCCCCCGCAAGAAGCCCAGCGGGCGCCCTTTATTACGACGAAAAAAGTGCGGAGCGCTTTTCCGGAGAACAGAAGCGAAAAAAATCAGACTCAAATTTAAACTGTTGTTTTGCGTCAGCTGTGGCCGTGTGTTATGTGCTTTTTTTTTTAGGTGCGGAGCAGTTTAGGGAACTGGGCTATTGTATTCTGCATGTCCTGCGATCGCACTTATAGCATATCTAGCTCTAGCATATTGAGTGCACGCTCAATATGCTAGAGCTGTGCAAAGAGAAGTCGTCTTCCTCGTGTCTTTTTTTTTTTTTCGAGTGCCTTGGTGATTATATTAAGTTTAGAGGAGGAGCAAGATGAGGAAGGCAAAGAGGACAGGGAGTTCAGCCAGCTCTCGGCACGGCTGGCTACCCTGTGCTGAAGAAAGGGGAAGGGGGAGTGAAAGATGACTGAAAGTAGAGGTTAAAGGTGTGAGCAATACTACTATGGATAGGGGAACATGACAACGGGAAACATGTAAAAAATTTGAAAGAGGAAAAAGTGAGAAACGGAAAGAGACAGAACAAGGCGGGAAAAAATAATAAAATTCAGAATAAGTACAAAGACAAAAACCGACAAAAGTGGAAAAGAGCGCGAGATCGAACAAAAGTAGAAAAGAAAGAGAAAACTGACGAGGAACAAAGGAGGCTTCCCAGCTAAGGACTTTGTTTAGGCTTGGAACCACTTGCATCAAGCTGCCTTAATTTTTTTGTTCTGCCAATATGCGTCATTTTACTGAAAGAAAGAGAGCCCTGCTTTGCATGTTGAAGCATGCGTATCTAGGAGAGTACCCGGTTGCGACTGCGGGCATGCTCGTACTATGGAAATGTTAAGCTTCGTCAAATGTTGAAACTTAGCCCGTACACAGAGTAATTGGTGCTGTGTGACTGATTATGACCATATGTAATTGAATCGCAGTCATCGTCACCGAGTAAAACAGTAATGAACCAATGATTATTCTGCCTAAATGTGTAACTGGTTACAAGAAATAAATTGGGTTTAATCGACTGTGCTTGTCACTCTGCAATAAACAGTCATTATACTTTCCTCGGGAAGCTGGCGGACGAGAGACAAGTTCCTGCCCTACGTTTTGCGACCGTAATGCCTGGCAAACTGTGTCCTTCGAGTAGGAAGTATACAAACACACCAACTATGTGGCTACTCGCGAAAAAGGAGAGAGGGCCGCACGGGGGGCAACGCTTCGTTCGGAGCCAAAATTTTCTGGCCTCCCGCGAACTCCGCTGGCCGCGCAGCGAGCGAGCACGAGCCGTCGTTTTCGTTCGCCTGCATAATCGGGTCTAGCGTTTTGCTGGCCTCGCTGCCCGGCTTGATTGATGCCTGACTGCTGCCTGCGTCGAGATGGGGGCCCTGATTCAGTACGCGCGAGTCAGCAGCCCCCGGCGTGCGTTCTCTAACGTCTCGTCTTCTTCGTCTGTGCAGTTTCCGAGTGTACGCTCATGCGCAGACGACTGTTGTTTTCGCCCATAGTATTGCGTATGCAGAGCGTATACACGCACCAGCCCGTTCACTCGTCGCTGAGCGCGCCCCCACGATTGCGATGATGAACAAGAGGAGGAAATCCGGTGGTGGGTGGCGCCGTCTGGAGAGCGCACGTTCGTAGACACGCGGGGTGTAAGAAGTAGCTTAGGTGAGCGAGCGCGCTCGCTGGGCGCGCCGCGGTAAGGTTCTGCTTCCAGATAGCGCCAACAGATGGCGCGCGAAACTAATGCCCTTTAGGGTGCCTTGATGCCCGCGCGCTCGCGCGCATCGAGGCACTCTAATGCCCTTTGGCTCTGCCTCCCGCATGCCGTGCGCTTGCGTCCCGTTCGCGGTGTAGGACCGCTCTGCCGAGGGCAACCGAAGCGCTGTCAAGGACCTACGAGCGGTTTTTACGTATTATGAGGCCTAGTCGTTGACTTATTGTTCACATGGGTTGCCCAGGAACGATTGGCGATGTGCGGTTCACTTTGGCTGGAGACTGCATATAACTGATTAATTTTTCTTAATAACGTAAACCGAGGCCTGAGCAGTACGTTGGAATCGACATTAAGCTATGGCATCATGGAACAGGTTCTGGTGCGACCACGCTTTGTCGCAATCGCATGATTACACAACTTAACGTTTTTTTTTGTTTTTTTTTTAGTGACGTATGTGCTGTTTTTTTCATCAGCTGTACCTGGCGCCACTGGTTCAAAAGCCAGGGGCATCTCTCCTTGCTATTCCGCTTATATTGCCGCGAAAGCTTTGTACTGTTTGTTTTGTACGTGTTCCTCTGACCTATGGTGCAACGCACCTCGGGGATAGGCCATGGATCGTTCGCGTTGAAAGTTACCGCCACAAGACTTTATCACTTTTGTGCGCGATACGAGATGTCCTAAAAGTAACTACAAGAAACTGGAACAGTGTCTTCGACATTGTTCCACATTCTTGTCGTTACTTGCGGGCGCTTATCTCGAAAGTTTTTTACGGCTTTTAAATTGAGCACGGCCTAAAGCACCAAGCACTCTGTTCTTCGACGACCGCCGTGCACGTTTGTTGCTGTCGCCGGCCCCGAGTTGTACGGTTCTTAGTTGGGCGCTAGTCCGCCTAATGAACACTTTCTTTTAGAAGCGTTTGGTTCTCTTCCTGACCGTCGGACTGCCGTCATCACTACGTGACAATACGTAGCATAACTTCACATCAGGACACATATACCATTTATTTACTGACTTTTAGAATTTTCAGACATGAAATCGATCACACAAGAGGACACACAATATGTCCGATAAAAGAAGTTCATGAAACGCATATAAGCAAAGAAAGTCGCATTGAGTCCGTGTAGCGGTCGTGCTCACACAAGCTTTGCCATTTTTCGCAAGTCGTGGCTCTTTTTTTCATGTCTATTCTTCAATTGCCTACAGTACTGACGCATACGTAGGCAGATATAGTAGTGTAGCAACTTCGCAAGCATTTCTTCTTTGTGCGTACCGCAGGAAATGTGAAGTGGAAATTCTCCAACACGGCATCAGTAGTTTTGTCGTATGCATCCCTGTCCCCTGCATACTTGGCAAACTGTTCCTCGGTGTACTTGAAAAAGTCAAAGAGGTGCATATTTGGATGCGTGAGCCAGCCCCGGGTTTTACAGTTCACGAGATCAGCTTCGGGCACGCTTGCGAGACCTTGTTTCCTTGAAGAGCGTGTCTTGCAAATGGAACAGGTTGTTCCATTGCGAGTTTTCTGGACACAAAACCTGTAAACGTAGTAGACAATGCACTCAACTACTGTTGCGTCTGTGTCAGGGTCGTCGAAATCGAAGACATCATCGCACTCCCAGCTTCCTTCGTCGATGAGCCCGTCAAGCTTTCGCTTTAGTTCATCCAACTTTCCTGTGCGTTGCGCGGCAGAACCTTTATATATTTCCCTGATATCAGACAAAGTCACAACGGCTGCTTGTCTTTTATCAGGCAGCGTGCAATTCCCAAACTTTGGTGGTTTTACCAAAGAATATAAGCTGAGCATACGGTACAGCTGTAGGAACGTGGGAAACGTCGGGTGCTCATTTTGCCCACCAGCTTGCCTGATTATTCCAAAGAAGCGCTCCAGCGGGTCTTGGTTCATCTTCGCCGTCAATACATACTTGAAGTCACAGTCCTTCAGCAGGTAAATTGACAGCTCCCGCACTGATTTCAGGTGTTGTACGTAGGTCACCAGGTCAATGACATTGTCAATGGAGCTCCGAAGACGACGAAAACCGGCCATGGCGTCTGGATATATTCTATGGCGTTCTAGGAACCACTCGAGTCTGGCAAGGATCATTCGCTCCATCACCTTCCCTACGCAACTAGCCAGCGCTATTGGGCGGTATGATGTCAGCTCTAGAGGCGATTTTCCAGGTTTGAGAAGTGCAACCAATCGGCTTGTTTTCCACTCTCTGGGGACCGTTCCATCTCTCCAAGACTCATTGAATACTTCCAGCAAAGCACTTCGTGCTCGATCACCGAGATTGCATAATAGGCGGTATGATATGCCATCCGGCCCAGGCGATGACAATCGATTGCATGAAGCAAGAGCCACATTCAGTTCTTCCATTGAAAAAGGCAGGTCCAGGTGCGGGTCAAGGGAATGTGGCGTGTAATGAGCAGTAAGGGCTTCTGTGCAATTTGGTGGGCCCGCAATCTTCCTACAAAATCTTCCGCTACCTCGATATCCCTTCTATTTTGGAAAAGGGCCAAGGCTTTAAACGGAAAACGTTGTTGGGGAATGTGCGTAGGCCTCGCACGGTTCGCCATATTTGAGAAAGCGGTTTGCGAGGGTCTAGACTCGCGCAAAATTTCGCCCACCGTTGAAACTCCAGTTTGTCTATACGACGCTGGATCTTCTTTTGCATGCGCCTGGCCATCCGTAGATCTTGAATGGATTTTGTGCGTCGATATCTACGCTCCGCACGCCGACGAGTCGCACGGAGTCGCTCTAACTCCATGTCCGTTTCTGAGGGCCTTGAAGAATATGCCAGCGTGCGCATCGCACTCTGCGCTGCTTGTTTGATCGCTTGCTCAATGTCAGAGGTTAAGCCTTTTTCACAAGCGTGTTCAATGTTGGTTTTGAATGCTGAAAGATCGATCTTCCGTACGGTTTTCGGCGGGTGGTCGCTAGCAAAGCCTTCGATGGTGAGATAACTGGGGATGTGATCGCTACCATGTGTCTCGATGTCTAAAAACCACTTAACGCTTGTGGCGAAGCGACGTGACACGAACGTCAAGTCCAAACAGCTGCTGTACGTTGATCCTCGCAGAAATGTAGGGCTCCCATCATTAAGTAGAGACAGTTCATGAGTCGATACAAATGAAGCCAGCCTCCGGCCCGTGGTATTGACTTTTGAACTTCCCCAGATTGGGTGGTGGGCGTTGAAGTCTCCTATAATTATCCACGGATCCGGGACGCTCGAAAGAATGTCATCCAGTCTTTGGCAATCAAAACGGGCTGAGGGAGATAAGTAGACACCTATTAATGTGAAGGTGAGGGTTTTCTGCTTCACAGTCAGCAAACATATTGGTTCTCATCATGAGGCGACACAGGTTGAATGATGTAGGTAAGCTCCCGACGAATATACACAATGACCTTGCTGCTTTCGTTTCGGGTTTTGGACGGGATTGATTCGTAGCCAGATAGCCTGATCGGGTTTGATAATTTCGGTTCACATATTACGATGATTGGGAAAAGGTTAGAAAACACGTACTGACGAAAATCGGAAATCCGTGATCTAAGTCCTCTTGCGTTCCACTGGATGACTGATGCTTCTCTGACGTCTTTGCGGAACGATTGTTGATCTCCTGCCATGACTCTATGCGAGGGAGGCGAGGACTGGGCTCAGCGCGTCCAACACCTGTAACCCGCTTCGAGCGGTTGGAGTTCCCAGGCTTCTTAGTATGTCTGCCATGACAGCGACGAGGGATCGTAACATCGGGATGATCTGTCGATCGACCCTTGACACATCCTCAACGGAAGTAGACTCGGTGGAAGGTGTAGGGCGGCGAGGCCTCGCAGGAGGCTCCTTTGCAGGCTGTGTACGCGGAAGCGTAGGCCACTCATCCGCAGCTGTGAGCTTCTCCACTTCTTTTCGCTTCGTGCTTACTACTTCACTCGTGCTCGGAGGAAATGGGTTATGCGCAACACTCTGTCCTCCACGCCTCCGTCGGCGACTACGTCGCCGCCGTACCCTTTCAGCAGCCTCTCTGTGGGTTGAATTGTCCCTAACCATTGTTTGATAATGGCGATTTCCTTCTTAATCCGAGGGCATTCCTTGGATGCAGCATCATGCGGACCATCACAGTTTCTGCACTTCAGACTTGTTGCCCGACATGCGTCTGCAGTGTGCGGCTCAGCGCATCGGGGGCATACTGTGGTGTTTGTACATACACTCTTGATGTGACCAATTTTCATGCAGTTATGGCACTGGAGTGTTTAGGGACAAATGGTCGAACAGGATGTCGGAAGTGTCCCACTTTGACATGCGACGGAATGGAATCTCCTTTGAACATTATCTTTACACATCGGGTGTTTCCGAGGCGAAGTACATTCGCGATGAGAACTCCTTCGTTCGCTGGTTTTATGAGAGTTTGGAGGTCCGAGTTTGCTATGGCCAAATCAATGTCGTAGATTACTCCCGCCGTGCAGGCACCGTCCATTGGAATAACCGGTCGTACTTTGATGCCTCCCAAATCTGATACTCTGCGAAGCTTGTCTATGGCGCTGGCAGTCATTGTGTCCACAGCTAGAATATTCTTCCGCGTGTTCACCCGGATATCCTTAATGTCGTTTGGTGCTACCCCCTCAAAGTACATAGAGAGAGCTTGCCTGTTTACTGCTCGAAGGCTGATGGTGGAGTCCTCGGGCATGAAGAGGATGGTGTGCGGCCAGCATTCTCCTTTTGACTGAGACGTTAATGTCCCTGCTGGTGAAGACGACTTGATACTTCTTCTTTTGGCCTTCCTGCTTCTCACGGTCTCGAAGTCGTCATCGGACGAGTCGTCGCCAGTGGCCGAGTACAGTTCTGTGTCCTCGCTGGTGCTCGAACAGGTGCTTCGTTTCCGCGACGAGCTTGCCAAAAGTGGTCTATGGTCGGACATAGCCGCAGAAGGCTCCACGTCCACAGCCATGATGCAGTGACTATCACCGTTGGCCTCACTGGTTCTGGGCCAGGCGCGCTGATTTACCGAGGAGCTCGCCATAGCAGACCTCTGGCTGGGCGGACCAGTGGATGACTCCGCGTCCGTCGCCTTGGGGCAGGGAGCAGCGTCTCCCGTAGAAAGCGAAAAACTTGATAACAATGCTCGGAGCCGAAAGCAGAAGCGTTCTATGAAGAGACACTTCGTCGTCGTCCATTCCAAAGGTGTGAGCAATACTACTATGGATAGGGGAACATGACAACGGGAACCATATAAAAAATTTGAAAGAGGAAAAAGCGAGAAACGGAAAGAGACAGAAACAAGGCGGGAAAAATAATAAAATCAGGGAATAAGTACAAAGACAAAAACCGACAAAAGTGGAAAAGAGCGCGAGATTGAACAAAAGTAGAAAAAGAAAGAGAAAACTGACGAGGAACAAAGGAGGCTTCCCAGCTAAGGACTTTCTTTAGGCTTGGAACCACTTGCACCAAGCTGTCTCAATTTTTTTTTGTTCTGCCAGTATGCGTCATTTTACAGAAGAAAAGAGAGCCCAGCTTTGCATGTTGAAGCATGCGTATGTATGAGACTTCCCGGTTCCGACTGCGGCATGCTCGTACTATGGAAATGTTAAGCTTCGTCAAATGTTGAAACTTAGCCCGTACACACAGTAATTGGTGCTGTGTGATTGATTACGACCACATGTAATTGAATCGCAGTCATCGTCACCGAGTAAAACAGTATTGAACCAATGATTATTCTGCCTAAGCGTGTTTTACAAGAAATAAATTGGGTTTAATCGACTGTACTTGTCAGTCTGAAATAATCAGTCATTATACTCTCCTCGGGAAGCTGGGGGACGAGAGACAAGTTCCTGTCCTGCGTTTTGCGACCGTAATGCCTTGCAAACTGCGTCCTTCGAGTAGGAAGTATACACACATCTATGCCGTCAACAACTTTGAGCATGGATTCAACTTCAAGGGCAGATGTGGCGAAGGGACTTACCCCTATTGCAGCAGAGTCGATCAACTTGTCTAAGATGTAGACTTGGACTTCCATGTTGCTTTTGACATGCAGAGCCTTCCTGTTAAACAGCACCGACGATCCGTCGCTTGTCCTATGCGCAACCGCAGCGTCAATAAACACGACGTCCCTCACTCCAGCTAAGTTGATGAGATGCGCCGCCCATGATGGCTGTGGCAGGCTAACGCAAGATACTGCACTGAAAAGCCGTTCGAACACTGAGTCACATGAGTTACTCTCACCAGTCTTAGTCACACAACAGCTGTCGTCAGACGACGTTTCCATATTGTCCGCTGGGGAGACTTCTATGTGGCTAGCTGTCGTTGGCAAGTTGCTGCTATTGTTGTTACAGCTACTCACCGAAGCAGCCACAGGAAGCGCTAGCCGTTTCACTTGCTTTCGAGGGCTTTTAATCTTTCTGGACAGGTAGCTTGGCGCCCCTTCGAAAATTGACGGCACAGCGTCTTTTGAAAGGCCCGCTCTTCTTGTTCCAGACATCAGCACATGGCCGTCAATTCCCGCAGACCACGTCTTCAGGATAAAACGGGAAGCGAAATGCTTCTCACAAACGCGATCCGTTCTTTGGAGCACGCGGTCCTTACGAGGAATGGCTCGTCTCCATGCTTCCAGTCTTGCTTCATCGTTCGGCGGCTTGAAAAGCGAGAACTTTTCTTTGCAAGACTTGTAACCGGTGTTACAAAACGGTACGAAGCACTTTCCCATTATGCAGGCTCATGAAAAAGTTCGAAGGTTGGGAGCTACCTGGCAGACAAATGAACAATGCTTTGACAACACCCGGCGAGCAGCAACAACGTGCCGTGAACAAAGCTGCAAACGGCTAGTGCTGTCTGAGAGCGCGAAGCGAGTGAGCGGGCACAAGTTTCTAGCGCCCTCTCTTGACGAGCGGAGAAAGGAGAACTCTAAGCGTGCCGCAGTGGCCCTCGCCCAGCGCGCGCCGTTCAATCACCTAAGCTACTACTTCTTACACCGTGATTGCATGTAACCTCGAGCGCGTGGACACGGAAGCGGGGCGATGGAAGAACGAGTTTTGCCCGTCAACTGCGGAATGGGAGACTGCGTTGTGTAGAACAGACGTTCGTAGGCCTATACATGGCGCACGCGAAAACAACGGCCGTGGAGATGAATCGCGGAGGCAAATCGCTGAGTAGACGGGACGCACCAGACGCCCGATTCGTTTGGACCGGAAGAGTTAGGTCTTTTCCTTTGTTTGTTCGTTCGGTGCTTGAGTGCGTGTGTTTGCGTGCAGCCACATGGGGCAATTATCAGATGTACATGTCGCTTCATATAGTGTCTCTTGAAGTTTGTGCCTGTGGACCTTTAATGCGAGAAATCTGCGCATCGTGCACCAGAGGTCATCACAGGCACGCCACCAACAAATGCTTTCCGAATCGGGAGCAAACGGGCATTAGCTGCTGCCAACAGCTGCGCAGCACTGTGTCAGATGCGTTCACTTAGGGCTATTTATCCAAGTGCGTGAGAGTAGATCTACGATCATTTCTCGTATCTTGGTTCTCAAAAAGTGCATGGTCATATATGCACTTAGATACGCGGGATGAGAAGTTGTGTGCTAGCTTCATGCGCCTAACATGCACAGTAAGCGTCTTCAGTTAAGACTAGCCACTGTGCGCACGCAAAGCGATGACAAGAACCTAGTCACCAAGTTTAGATAGTCCACTGTTGGCGATTTTGTCAGGATGCCTAACGCCACCTTCTGCAAAAACACTGCATTACCAATGCTATCGCTTGCATAAAATGCTTACGTTTGATGAACGTAAGACAATGTTCAGCGCCTCTCACATGCATCCACAATTAAGCTTCTATTCTAGAAGCTGCGTTTTCTGTATGTAGCAGGTTCACTTTCATTTTGTTAAGCCTAGCAGAGACTATAGACGGGTATAGCACAAGTTTTCTGTGAAGCCCCTCGAGTGCCATATAATCAAGGACTACGAGCAGTGGAAGGCTCCACTGTCGTGTTGTATGCGATGGTCACGTGCGGAAGAATGGCATCACATGTCTTGCGCTCAACGTCGACGTACATGGCCAGTGTGTCGGTGATGGCCTTGTTTAGACGCTCAGTGAGGCCATTTTTATGGGTAGGTGGTGGTCCGATGGCTTAGCTGTATCTCAAAATCGCCTCACTTGTCTCCGCTGTAAAAGACGTACCTCTGCTAGGGACAACGACCTCTGGAGTGTCATTGCGCAGGACTGTGTCTTCAACGAAGAACTTAGCTACCACTGCCAAGAAGCTGCCTACCACCGCTGCCACCACCAGTTCCGCCATCAACGCACCGCGTCCACAAAGGAATGAACGACCACTGGACATCGCCGACTATATCTGTAAGGAGTGCAGTGGACATAGCGACGGCCATCCCCATCATCGTCGTCGAGCCAGTGCATGTCGCCGCATCGCAGGCATCACGCCGGCTCTGCTCAGAGGCCGATCTCCAAGCCCTTACCAGGACTAAGGGCAGCAACCGATGGAGGTGTGATTGCTGTGCCGCAAAGTGCTGAAGATATATCCTTCGCTGACGGCGACACCTCAACGAGGTCTGAAAAACACACCGCAAGCTGAATGGCCTTCGGTTGACGATACGTCGGGACCTGAGGAAGGCCTGACGACACCATGCAGAAGCAACGGAACCAACTGACTCAGCCGCGATCACACGCCACGATTTCACCGCAGCGTGAGTCGACGAACTAGCGACCTGAATTCCCTCTTTGAAGATCATCGACTACAGCGAAACTGACAAAAAAAAAAAACGCACGTGGCAATATTATCCTTGTCGTGTCTTTTATACACAAGCTTGCGGGCTTATAGAACACTCTTATGGCTTTGTTTATTGTTGTGTTTCGAATAAAATAATGCACGCCCCTCCACGGTGGTCTAGTGGCTAAGGTACTCGGCTGCTGACCCGCAGGTCACGGGATCGAATTCCTGCTGCGGTGGCTGCATTTCCGATGGAGGCGGAACTGTCGTAGGCCTATGTGCTCAGATGTGGGTGCACGTTAAAGAAACCCAGGTGGTCACACTTTCCGGAGCCCTCCACTATAGCGTCTCTCGTTAATCATATGATGGTTTTGGGACGTTAAACCCCACATATCAATAAATTAATAAAAGAATGCACCACTGTGAACGTCCTGAGGCGATTCGGTTGTTTTCAAGCATGTTCTGAGTGATCCCACGTGTTCAACTGTTTACCTAGCGATGATAGTACATAAGTGGTCTATGTTTTGAGAATAAACATTTTGTTGCTCGTAGCGTTTTGTGGGGTCCTTCTGCGCCTTCTCGTGTCCACGTCTCTTTCCGCGCTTATAGAGTTTCTCACAAATACCCAGAGGGAAGTGTGGCGCCACCGTCTATGCGAATTTCTTAAGGGGCGATGTTGGAGTGCTGGGAATTACGTTATATGTGTCTGTGAGGCTTGTGTTGGCTGGCGTTGAGCGGAGGTTCGGCTCAAAAGCGAATATGACTGCGTAAATAAAACTTTTATAAGCGGGTCTCATTAACGCGTATTATATCCTGAAATAAAAGTCCACTCACCTTGATGGCACAACCAAACGGCAAAGAAACAGACGACATAAACGTGACGGAAAGAACGCTCGCTTTGTCGTCTCCCTGCCAAGTTTAGCAGCCGTTGGTTACTTCTTGCGCTTCGTAAAAATGTACATCAACGTAGAAGGTTATATTGGTAAACAAAACACGTTTCTGTGCAATGAAAAAAATAAATAGCATATTACGTGCTCTTTTAGTAAAAAATCAATCACTTTAACGTGAAGCCAGACGCGTCTTTGAGGTATACAAATCCAAGTCAAGTTAGAAGCTCACATATCCCATCATTCCCTTGCATCTAGTAGCTCACTAGCGCCAGATTTTCTCCTAGGTATGATTGTGAAAAAATCTGTGCGCGCTACATCAGAGCTGTTGTAATTTGAACACGAAGTAGAGAGTTTGACAATTGGGTCAAACTCAGGCTGCGTTGGGTCAAGAGCACGGGGTGCGTGGCCAAATCAAAATTAATGCGAGAAGTGGGCCATATATACGACGTGGCTCGCGCTGCTTCTGCTTCATCTCACTGGCGACCCAAGACTACATGGGGGCCCATGATAGTTTTCGATTTTTGGGCCTTGGGTAAACATGAACGCAAAGCCCAAGATGGTCTTGGGTTCTGCGCATGCTCCCGGGCGGGTCGAAGGCTGGTTTCGAAGCTCCTTGGGGCCCCAATTCCCAAACTCTCTATTGGTGTCATCGATTGGCGGATTCCAAGTGGCCGACGAACTCTGCGCCGCAGCACTCCAGTGTGGTAGAGGACAACAGGAGGCAATCCATCAATGGAACACACGTGCTCCTTTTGGAGCAAATGGCAGGGTCACAATGGAACGCGTTAAGCGCGTCTCTCTTCTTGCTTGAGTGGGCATGCTGCACACAGCATCGCTACGCTAGCCAAACATGAGCTCCGACGCGAGGCGCAACCGACGCGAGCGGCGTCCATTGGCACACCTAAAAATAAGCACCGTTTCACGCCACGGCACGCGTGCGACTTACGGTCGAATCCACCAATTTTCGCGGAGCAGAAAAAGTTGCTCCGTTGAGTGGATCTCGCGACGAAGCTGTTCCGGATCTGCCAATGGAACTTACAGGGAGCCCTCTGAATATGCCAATGAAAGAGACTTGCTCCATACGGAGCCGAAAAAGTATCACCGGAACTGCTCCGAATCTGCGAATAGATGACACCATATTATTCACCAACAAGCCCACGTTGGAACGCTCACCTCGTGGTACAAACCGAGAAAACGACCTTGTTCATGTGTTTGTCCTTGACGCTTAGCCGATATCACTTTGCTTCTCTAGCGCCTCGCACGTGCGTTGCCATAGACCAGACGTGCGCAGTACCAGTTCACTTATCTACCACGCACCCCTGTCCGTCGGTCAACAAGGGCCATGAGCCAGGTGCCCGCGCCTCGAGGCCTCAACTATTCGCACTTTCCAGCACCTGCAGGTGGCGCGGAGAGCATTTCAATATGGCCGGTAGAGAGTTGATGGAGGCTACGCTAAAGTAGATGCGCGTCTCAAGAATAAGGCGGCTCTAAGACCACTGGTACCTCTAAGCACTAAACACAGAAATGTATTGTCGAAAGATAACGCGGTGTAAACGAAGCGCCACACGTGTGTTTATGGCCAGATGTATATGGTTCCTCGCGCCGCCTTAGCTGCGAAACAATCGTTCAGTGTAGTCGAGTGACACGGACGCAGCAAAACAAGGGTGATTTAAGCGATAGGAACGCTACACATGCGATTGCTCTTAGCTCGTAGCCCGTTTTTCGCCATGGCGCCGCACGACTACGGCGCGCCCGCACCAACCTACCATCACCGTCTTCCGGCTTCCGAAAAATTCCGCGTGGTGGCGGTAGCTGATCTAGAAAGTGCGAATGGTACTTGATTTCCGCATCGGAAATACCACGGAGAAATGGGGAACAGCGTGGCTTCGCTTGCCACATGCTGCCCTACCACTTCATGGTTTCTGCGGTGTTCGCAGCCATGGAGTTCCCAACAATATTTGCAGGGAACTCTATATCGCTGGAATTGTTCGGCCACCATGGTAATGACAGGTAGTACACGGATTTGCCTAGTCTTCAAGCTTGCTGGCTTTGTTCATTGTTGTATTTAGAATAAAAGAATGAACCACTGTGAACTTGCTCAGCCGATCTGAGTTGATGAACCCCAAAAGGCCAAGGTGGTGAAGTGTAACTGCTGTAAGTTCACTGAACTTGGTCTTCCAGAAAAATGAATTCAGGCCACATGGAGCCTAACTGAGTCTAAAGAGCGAGCTTCAGACAAAGCCATGTGCTGCCACCATTCCTACGCTGATGAAACATCACGCGTCACATCTCCCAGAGACACTAGCGCTAATGTTTCCTCTAGTGCATTCTATATAAAATTGTATGGTCACTGCTACCACTCGACATGCTTTTGACGTGTGTATGTTTCACCCAGTGTACGTTTTGCCCATACATGTGCGAATGCATTTTTTATCCGTGGCACAAATAACGAAGGAACCGCTGCTGCGTTATCTCATTTAGAAGTGTTGCAGACAAGATTGAAGGGGTCGAAAACAGCCACCGCAGATTATAGCAGCCGTTTTCGGCGCGTGCGCAAACGCTCATTATGTCCGTGCACGTATTACGACAGAAGCAAGTCTCCGAAAAAGGCTTTCAAATATTTCACTGGGTATACTAAACACGAAAGGGTCGCACAAGCCAGGTTGCTTCACTTGTCGCATTCGTCCGGTAAGTCTGCACTTCTTCAGTAAATTCCCGGAGCTCTCCACTGCAGCGTCTCTAATAATCATATGGTGATTTTGTGACGTTTAAGCCCACATATCAATCAATGCACTTCTTCAGTACTCTTGTTGTATACGCGTATCTCAACACGTAGTGCTTGAGGAATATTATAAATTACAAATAACACGGACAATTTTGTAATGCCGACACGACTGGTTTTTCGTTGCTCCCTGCACATGCGCGAAAAACCATGTAACCACTTTAAATTTTTTTTCTGACTAATAAAACATCAGTTGTGATAGCAAGCGCTGTCCCTGTCAGCCTCTTCTGTTCGTTTGGTGCGCTTCCACAAAATTTTCAATTATGAACGTTATCCAAACGGTCCAACTTGCCATCTTGCTACAAATACAAATCTCTTGTAAGGCTTGTAGCAAAATGTCTATTATTGCTATAGAACTGTTTCGGAGCAGCTAATGCAGCTTCCCATTAGCTGAAGTCGCACAATCCATTTCCAAATAGAGGTCATTGTCGAAGGGAAGAGTTTACAAGCAGCGGTTGGAAGACTTAGTAAGCAAGACTGCTCGCAGTGTAGTTTTTTGTGCGGCTAGCCATATTCGGATCCCTAATCATAGTTACAATGGTAAACTGAGTTTAGTATAAGGATACAGCAAAGCAGCCCATTGATAAGCACAGAGACAAAGACGTAACGTGGTGTTGTTAATCTACACGTTGATGGTACATCCCATTACGGACACTTTTACGTTGTCTCCTACATAAGGGCCACGGGACGGCTTTATGCCCTCCTAATGTAGAGTAGCAAGTACCCTGAATCGTCAACCACTTTTTTTATACCGATGCGTAACGTCATGTCTGTTTCGTGTGTCACAACGGTACGTATTGTGGGCCTAACTTATAATGCTATATAATGAATATTCTACAGGTATACGTCGCGTGACGCCCATCACGCTTGCATGATTCACAATATGATTCCCGCTACATCTCTCACTTCTGCGCCTGAAAGTTTGATACTCTTGTTGGTTATATCGAGCGTTATAGTGACACTGCACTCGGCGACACATGTGTTGTATGTCACCTTCTGACGCACGTGCCTGCAGGGATGTCCATAATTAAATTGTAATTTATTTATCCCATTTGCACCTACATCCATCGCAGCCACGGATACGCCCCGATACAGGCAAGCCCATATGTGTACCCAGTGAGAAAGGGTCCCCGAGGCAAACGCAAGTGGTGACAGCGCCGCGTGTAAGCCTTAGTGCAAACCATGAGTCAAACAAGCCGTGTCTGCCGCCATGACTCGCGACCCCAATTGTGTGCCTCGGCGCATTACCGAACCACACGCGCTTGTTATAGCACGCCGACCCACGGCGATCCTGTACGAACCCCATGTGTGCTCGCTGGGTCGAAAGGCCTTAAGAGCAAAGCCTGTGCTTATGCATCGTGGGTATCGGGGAGCTTCCCCACGAATTGCTGCGACCACTGTATGGATGCGCTGTGAATACGATGTCGCGCCGCTGTCTGAGAAAAAAAAAAAAACGTGCCTTTCGAATGTTTTTTTTTTTTTTTGCTCCACATGTGTCTCATTCTCAAACATGTATTACTCTCTTTAAAAAATCTACCAAATCTTTAAAGAGAGTCAACGTCACTCCCTGAAGGGAGTTATATATCCCACTACTTTCTCGAAAACGTGCCTGTCCCAACAACAAACGATTCAAACGACACTTTATTTACTTTGCTTACTTATGTGGTCATAAAAGGGATAAAGGAGAAAAGTGAGCCCCGTAACTGTCTGCATCTGGTGCGACACCTCAACAGTAGCTCACAAGGGATGGGGGTAAGGAGGGATTAAAAGGGGTATAGAAAGAGAGAGAGAGGCGCAGGGATAGTGAGCGACGGAAGTAAAGAGAAGATAGGAAAGGTGAACATGGTCACAGGAGTCCGAGGACGGAACACCACTGGCGATGGCTCTTGTCGGCAACAGGAGAAGGCGTATAGGGCTAATCCAGTCGGCCATAGGTATACGCTGTCGTCGTCGTAGGGGACCGGTGTCAGGAGGTGGCGTAGGACAGGCCCAGTCGGCCAGAGCTGCACTGTCGTCGGAGATTACGAGGGCACAACCGGTCGGCACGGAATCCCTTAGGGTACTCAAGTCACCATTCCTGTTTCAGACAGCACTCGGTGAAAAAGTTGAGACGGAAACCACAGCGACGACTGTAGAACTTTTTCGCCTACGCCAAGTGCCTCAGAGCATGCACTCGTACATAGACGCGCCCAATTCGATCCAGAAACCTTGGGGGAGCAGATACGTCGGTGTCCACTTTGTTAAATGAATTACGCTCTTGGCGACATACATTTATTGCACAGGCATTGTACACCTTCGAAGTTCGTTGCTTTACTGCGCATTTGTGAAAAGAACGTGGCGAAGTGTTCAACGTTGGACTTCCTGAGACAATCTCAGCGTCTCTTCGAATTTACAGGAAGCGGCACGTGCACTTACAGTGAATATTTCGAAAGAAGCAGAAAAATGCGCCCGCTGTAGCGGTAAATAGAAAACTTTAGAACAGCGTACGCAAAGCTTTACGTTTGCGAATTGTGCGTGTGGCGTACACTCACCTCTTGCGGGCTCGCCTATGGAGTGAAGAACGCCAACGCCAGTGCAGCAAAGCCTGCAAGCTTTGCGTACGCTATTTGAAAGCTCTCTAATGTGTGAGGCTTCAGTGCTTGAGAGCAACATTTTAAAATGCGCCCCCTTTCAAGATTGCGCACATGTGATTTGCAATATAATTGTTACGTTCTGATCATTTAGTCCCTTGAAGGGGCGCTCAACAGAAGAACGACTTTCAAAACATTTGTGCCTCTAGTCGAAATAGACTCACCTTTATTCGTTCGTTATCCCCAGTATATGTGCAAGCATCATGTCCTCCATCATTTCGAGCTTGGTTCATGACTGAAATATAGTTGTGAGGCTGACAACACCTTGATACACGGACTATGAGCTACTTGAGTGGACATAACTTGCACTGGCTATCAGTTGACATAGATACAGACGGGATTTGTCGTCGTCATGTACCTGCTGCATCTGTGACAGTTGGTTTTGACAGTACTGAAATCTTTCTAACATTGTTCGGCCGTATATAACAGTCCTGCACTCGAAAAAAAAAAAACGAAAGAAGCGCACGATGCAAATTAACTGTTCAACCTGTCATACACAGAGAAATATGTCAGAGTGATAATGGCAAGACCTCATGTGAGAACACTTCGCTTTCGATTACGGCAACATGCCAAACACAAACACACACACACGCACACACAGAGGCTGCAAACGTATATATTGGCTCCAGAATGACGACTTTTCCGAGAAGCGCAGTTTTCTCCAGGAAAGTGCACTCGACGGGACAGACCTCCAGCAGCTCGGGCACCGCAAGCAATGGCTGAGGACCGATAAGCATCCGCGTTGGCGCCGTCGTCAAACCGCGCGAAAACCCACATTGTGCAAGTTCACGCTTACTGAATGCGCACTTCAGGCAGCGACCTGTATTAAAAGAAAGACGATAAAACATACACGCCCCCATGGGCTCTGAAAAAAAGGCAAAGACAAAACCAGCTCGGCAATCGTTCACACACTTCGCCTCGAGCAAGCGCGAACAGCAGGGCAGCTTTTAACAAGAACCTCCCGCGCATTTGCACGACCGCGTTCTCCGAACACTGTCAGCACCCTCGGGCTTTCTCTCTCGCCTCATCCGCATTACCGCTGCCATCACCGCAGCGGGAAGCGGTCGTAAACTCCACCGGGGACGGAACCACGGCTTGCGCTAAACCGCAACTCTCGCGTTAGTGTACAGCGCGAACGCCTTCGCGTTCGGTGGCCCTGGTAAACACCGGGACGCACGCATGCAGGGGCGTCTTCGGCGTGCGCATTGTTCAAGCTCGAAGCGGGCATTCTTTCGACGGGCTTATGTGTTTTTTAACGTCCCTCACGCCTTACAGCAGCCGTTGCTCTCTTTTGCGTCATCGTTCTTGACTTCGCCTTTTTTTATTCTATTTATGTAATTCCTTCAGCTGGTTATGCTGATAAGAAGAGCTCCTACATACCGGTATGCTAGTACCTCCTCGCGTTCACATGCAGCTCTTCGCTGGCGTGTTGTATATAGTTAAAGCGGCTGCGCACGGTGTTATGGCTGCAAACTGCGAAATGCGTCGTAAACTCGCAAAACGTCGGAAGTAACTGCAATGGGCCAAGATACCGTGGAGAAGATGAGAGAGCAGGCTGCAGTGGATGCTTGGATGAATAGAACATTGAAGGCAGATGCTGCGCCGTGCTTCCCTACCTTGCTGCAAAAATTAGGGGCCTTCTTCTTCTTCTAACCACCACCACCACATTGAAGGAAGAAAAAGATGAGATAGATAGATAGATAGATAGATAGATAGATAGATAGATAGATAGATAGATAGATAGATAGATAGATAGATTGATAGATAGATAGATAGATAGATAGATAGATAGATAGATAGATAGATAGATAGATAGATAGATAGATAGATAGATAGATAGATAGATAGATAGATAGATAGATAGATAGATAGATAGATAGATAGATAGATAGATAGATAGATAGATAGATAGATAGATAGATAGATAGATAGATAGATAGATAGAATGTGAAAGCACCTTTTATTTCCTGGCACTAAATCCTTCGCATTTTATCGCCAATATTAACACTGCGCAATATATGCGTTAAGTGAAATAAAGTTCCGTTATACCTTGCGCTCGCCTGAAATACAAAAGTTCATTTTGAAGGTGTAATCTGCGAATGGTATGCTTAAAGTAAACTCCATCTATCGAAGGATCGACAGCGCTTTGCGCAAATATATTGGGAAAGAGTAACAGGGTAAACCAGATATTGTGTTGTGGTGCTGTGTTAGCACACGTCAACGATTGTCGTAATGGCTCCATTGCTGTACGCTAAACTGTGTAATAGCCAGTTTCGGCTGTCATACGTACGTCCACAGCGGATGTCGTCTTACGGAGAGGGTGGTAGGGTGCACAGTGATCTAAATTTTCACTCGATTTTTTGTAAACACAGTGTTCTCAGCATTTTCGCGACGTCCCTGCTCTCCTACAGTGGAGTTGTTACATAGTACTCAATTCGGAGGAGGCGAGAATGCTGTAGGCCCGTAAGCTCAGGTATGGGTGCACATTGAAGAACCCCAGGTCGTCGAAAATACCGGAGCCCTACACTACGGCGTCTCTCATAATCATATGGCGATTTTGGCACGTTAAACCACACATATCAATCAAGTTGTAAGCACCATGTGCTTGCATGATTAGAGATCTCGCGCCAGGAAAACTTTGCCGACATAGTTCTGGAGCTTTGCTCTCTGTTATAACCTTTTTGGCCGGACTTCAAGCGACTTGTTCGTAGAGTCAACAGCCCATAGGCGTTATCCTGCTGTTCTGTCGTCCCTGAAAACCAGAGATTCATGTGGGCCACCAGAGCTGTAGAGAGCAGGGTGGCTAACTGTAGAAAGCCTTGCGTATGGTTTCCATTGCGCATGTAATCCTACAGTGCTTACAAGAAGTTCATTAGTGCATATACGTCTGTAATTTATTGACACCCCCGAGGGTCCCGACAGCATATGTTACATTTACATATGTCTTGAGAGACACATGATCACGCGTAATCGACAAGAGCCTTCTTTGTTTTCATTCTGCCTGACCACGTCAGTCGCAGACCATATCCACTATGCATCCAATGTACTAGTAGAAGGGCGTCTGTTTGCCTCATCCCTGCCTTGTGCCAGCAGAACCCTAAAACTCTCGCAGGGTTCCTTAAACATTTACCCAAAATAACTTGAAGGCGAAAACCATCTTATTCTTTTTCTTCTCGGTTGATTGTATTGATTCCCTCCTTTCCTTCCTCCTGGTCGTGTTCGAAAGCTTTTCGAACTGCCTCCAGGATCATGATGCATCGCATGCTATGCTTTGATCACATTATTGCTTTGCAATGTTTTTGTGACCAAGCGATGGTCTCATCTGATGATGGCATCATGTTGCGTCATGCTGTGTGAAGCCATGGCGACGACGCAACGTGATTATTTTTGGGGGGGCCACTTTTGTTGGTGCCGCACACGTTGATGGCCAATTTTTTTGTTTCGTGAGGTATCTGTGTACTTTTTGCCTTGATATAGATGTATCCCTGCATGACATGCTTACTCTGTCCCATGCATGGATACTTCCTAATCTTATCTTGCAATCCAGCTTTGATACTTCCCCGCCATCCTTGAGATATGTTTTAGTCACCTTAATGGGAAACTCTTTATGCCATGACTAGTCATGTTCTGCATATTTGTATTTACTTGGTCTATACTACACGTGTAGGCTGCAGTATAGTCCGTTTTTTTTCAATGTCTTTATGTAAGATGATTACCACTTGAACTGAAGTGACGGGGTGCCATGCCAGTTGTTTTTGCGGCATCTCCATGACACCGATAAATTAACGCATTGCGTCGGGAACACAGGTGTGGTACAAAAATACCCGTCACTGATTTCATTGCGATGTACCTGCGCGTATACACAAAAAATCACGGCATGTCCATGAAATGATTGATGATAAATGAGTGAAGCACGGTGTGACCGTAAATTCTCCGTGGCTTTGACCACTCACGTATATAAATGAGTGCCAAGTGGTGTACAGTTGCATACAATATTTCATAACTGTATATGTTGAGTTGAGTTGGGAATCTTGTTTTGCCTTCATTATTACTGATTCGTGGTATGGGATCTAGCCTTAAGTTGGCAAAGACGATGTCTACAGGGGCACGTTGCTGGTTGCAGGTGGTTGCTGGTTGCTTCCAGTCATACGGAGGGCATCGTAGAGCATATTGAGACGTCGTCTACTGCACAAACCAGTTGTTGTACGCGATGATCGTCGTCAACATCTAAATTCATCGTCATCAGCGTCATCGCCATAACCTATAGTGGGTGCCTTGCATGTGCTGTGCCGTGATGGCAGAAAACGAATGTTCGGCCTGAAACACGTTTATGCTTCATCATCATCAACATCGTCACCGTCAGAGGCGGCTACGGTGCACGAGGCCAACGGAAAAGCCTCAACCTTAAGGCGCTTCATTCCTAAGAACTAACAACATACGCGTAGGCGTAAGTAGTATATGCGTGCGATCACCCGTCACACATGCAGACTCACGCTTGCCCCAAATTCCCGGTTGGTGGCGGTGGCGGTGGGACACGTCTGGGGCAAAAAAATAAGAAAACGAGCGTTGTACACGCATCACGCGAATGCGCGCATATCACATGTGTGCCACCAGGTGTCGGGATACGGGGACCACCCACAACGTGCGCGGTCGCCTGGCAATACACCGCGACGTTGGGACAGAGCCGAGACGCGACGGACAATCTAGATGGCAGGTCCGAGTGCTGCTTCCGCAAGAGGCGCAAGCGAGGCAGCTACAGGGCAGCGTCGGCAGAGACGGGTGCTTGCAGTGCACATCGCGACACGTCATCTCGGCTGTGGGCAGCAGCAGCAGCAACAGTAGCAGTATCAGCGGGAGCTGCCGGTGCATGATGCGGGACACGGCACGATGACCACCGCGTCGTCGCGGTAGGTGACGTGCGCTGCGTGTCGCGCGATGTCGTGCTGTGCCGAACGGCGCGTATGTCCGGCTGCGTGAACGTCCTATGGCTATAGTAACCCTCGAACACCTCCCCTCCTCCCACTATCCTACGGCACCCGTCTCACAGCTCAGGAGCAAACACCCTTCTGAGGAACTCAACCGACCGCTTCAGGTGTCCTTCCCGAGTTGCTTCGAGAGGCGTCTTCGTGGTCGTACTCTAAACTGGAGAACTGTTGCAGACTCGCATATTAAAGGATGTCGTCGGTGGTTGTCGTTGTTTGCCTTCAAGCCGCGATGTCACTTGTGCCCCCTCCCCCCCCCCTTTTTTTTTTTTTTTTTGATGTGCCTGTGCGCGCGCGCTCTCCTTCGCTCAGTGGGTTGCCTAGCGCCGTCATCGCTCGTCGATTGCACTTAAAATAAGGTATAGTAAAACCCCAGCCAGCAATGTGGAGCTACTGTGTGAGCGTGAGCACGCATTCGAATATCTGTGCAATTGTGTAGGCTTGTATTCGCCCCCAAGTAATGAAGTATTGCTTATTTAGTAGGTTTGAGGTTTCTTCAGGCGACCCAATCCTCCATTCATTCCGGGTATCATGTCTTTCTACCACACTAAACGTATTTAGGTGTTAAAAAACAAAGTTCTCATAAAAACTATTAGATGAAGAATGGAAACAAGTCTTTGCCGCGCGCTAATGATTTTTGGTGGCAACAGTAAAACTCTCACTGCAGTGCCGTGATGCAGCGTAAAAATTCATCGCTATATATGGCAGTGCGATCCCTATCAAGAGTGTGGAAATAAACATATAGCTGGCTACGGAAACAGAAAGAAATGTACCAGGCGTTCACACACAAAAGCTTCCGCCTCTTTTTGTGTGTGACCTATATAATAGTTCGTGCTCGGGGCTACTTCAGGGACTGTGGAAAAATGTTTTTTTTTTCTCACCATATTTTAGTCTCACACATTTGTGTGCTGTTATGCCGACGTCATTTATATGACAGAAAAAATGCCAGTAACATCTTTGTGGACACTAGCATATAACACTGTCCTGTTGATGAGTAAATTTGATTTTGCTCTGCATCAAATCCTACGAATGAAAGCGCTATAGACAGATAGGCCCATAGCATTGCACTCAATTGCAAGCATCGAGTTCGCATGGCCTCATCATGATAGCGCTATTCTAGAAATGCTGACATAAACCGTCTTCAATATTATGATTATAAAGCACAATTGTTCGGGTTTTATGTCCTAAAGCTAGGATATGATTAAGAGGGACGCCATGGTAGACGGCTCCAGAAATTTCGGCTACGTGGGGTTTTTAACGTTTACCTAAATCTGAGCATATGGATCACCAGCAGTTTTCTTGTGGTCCGTCACAACCCGCCGAGGCCTGGTTGTGATGACACGACCTTTGGGTTAGCAGTCGGTGCGAGATCATTTCTGAGCTATGATCTCACATGGAGTGATAACCGTCGCACTGCCGTTCCATTGAAGCTGACTCAAATGACCCCTCGCCACGCCATCGACTGTCGCCTTTCCCATAATCTCTGTCTCTCTCTCTCTCTCTCTCTCTCTCTCTCTCTGTGTGTGTGTGTGTGTGTTTTCGCCATCCATCAGCACGTTCACGTGAGTTAAACTAACAAACAAGGTTTAAAATGCTCGTGCGCCCTTTTTCGGAGTGCGTCCACTTATACACGTAAAAAAAGGGGTGCGCATCGACGAACGAGCAACTTTTCAGCTGAACAAAGAATAAGCAAGAAAATATAGTCTACTCAGCGCGAAGAAGACAGAGATAAAAAGAATGCTATACTAAACAAGGAAGAATGCTATATGAGTAAACTTGTAGTGCTAGAAGAGCACTGCGGACACCAAGTGACGCGCGACATGTGACAGGCGCCGAGCGTCATGCAAACGGTCTCGTACGGCCGCGGGTGGCACTCCCGAAATGTGCTGGCACCCTGCGGCGGAGGTTCGACAGGGAGAGAGCTGTTGCGGGAGGCAGGAGATGGCCAAGGCTTCCTTCCGCACGGCCAGCACG
Source organism: Rhipicephalus microplus (assembly GCF_013339725.1). Taxonomy (NCBI): domain Eukaryota; kingdom Metazoa; phylum Arthropoda; class Arachnida; order Ixodida; family Ixodidae; genus Rhipicephalus; species Rhipicephalus microplus. The sequence continues at coordinate 125,953,179 of NC_051165.1, forward strand.
TTCGTGATAGTGGAGAGTGCCAGAGTCTTGGACAATGAGAGAGAGAGAGAGCGCATTTGAAGAGCATCGCACAACGCGGCGGGTAGACATGGTGTCACATTCGCGTCGTGTTGTCTTCGTCACCACTACTTCATCCATAACGTATACGGTGCTTCACGTGCTATTCCCGTCTAAGCTGGCTGCAGCAGTGTTGGTTTGTTGCCCGCTCTACATATTCGAAATAAGCATACGCGCTGTGGGATTCGAGCGACCGCACATATGGCTGTCAAGTGTCCACCGCCTTACGCGACCGCGTTTTACTGAGGAACACACGGGCGCACAGAATATCAATATCTAAGGATAGAGCGACCACGCTGTGACCATGGATATTTATTTGCACCGCGACATATTCCTGTTTTTCTTGCACAAACTATATAGTAGATCTATGGTACTTGTCCGCCATCGGAAAGCGCGCCGGCGGAAAGTGTAGTGGTCAGGGAATTTCGTTGGTAGGAGTTTTACTATTTTAGTCCCAAGTATTCCTTATTGGTGGCCAGTAACTTGTTCTCTCACATAGTGAGTGAAAGAACTTTATTGACGATCCGGCATGAAGGGGGCAAAGGGTAGCGGAATTAAAGCGAGACACTAGCGTGCTCAGACGTCCTGGAGCAGCAACCTAATCGCGTCTGAACCCATGGAGGTCCCGCTTTCGGCCGCTGGCGTTTTAGGATTACACTACGGATATACGCCAACACTGCAAGAAGGCGCGAGCCCCCCGGGGACACCTCCTCTGGGACACCTCCTCTGGGACACCTCCTCTGGGACTGTGCGCCACCGCCGGGTTACCAAGAAGAAGCAATGCTAACGGCCATCATCAGCAAGATCATCATCCGAGAGCCAGGCGACCAACTAAGACGTGGTCCAGCTGACATAAAAGACCGTTATTACTACCAATAACTATCACGTGCTCCCTTCGTTCTCCTTACAGTTAGCATGTTCAAGCTATCGGCAACTTTTGCTTTATCGTGCGAGACTACTAAAGTTTGTATGCGCAAAAAGACTTGGGCAAGCCGAACTACTGAGTGCAGTATGTGGTGCGAGTGTCAAACGAAAACGTGCAAGTGCACAAAAGAGAGAGAAAGAAGAAAGACAGTGATAAATAAAGCTTTACTTGTGGTATAAAAGACAAAAAGGCTTTTCAAAAACAAGGAGAAAAAGAATGTGAGAGAGAAAGAGAAGAAAACAGATATAAAGGGAATGAAGAGTTGAAGGACATAACAGACCAAGAAATAATTAAAATGACAGAGAAGTATATAGAAAGAAACGCACGAAAAATGTAGAAATGCAAACCCATAGCAGGGCAAAAATGGAAAGAACGAGATAACTCGAGAGGAACAAGGGGAGAGTGTGGAAGTGGCCGATAGCGAAAGATAAAATGAAGAAGTGACGTAAAAGAAGCCAGACACTTCGACTTCCCCCTCTTGGAACGCCGAAACTTAGCTCAAACGGATTGCGTCGGAAAATTTTGTTACCTTTGCCATTCTGTAAAACCAGCGCTCCACGTGTCCAAGAAAGTGCAAAGCTGCATCAGCTTATTTGTTTTGGTCTGGTGGCTCAGAATTATTGTCTCGTCGGTTGTTAGCTTAACCACGTAATCTAGGTGGTTTTGCATTCCCCGACGTTTCCGTCACGGATTTCTACCTTGTGCCACTGCACTTTTCTGCGAATACTGAGCAACGATGGTACGCCCGCTCAGACACTGGCTCGCTACCATCTGGGGCCATCACTACGCGTCTTCCTGCCAGCTAGCCAAATTAACCAAGGTCCCCAATCAACTGAATTACCATCTTTGTATCGAGTCCTTTGGCATTTCACCGACGGTCGGAGGCTACGTGCCCAGAGATAGAGGTGGCCGAGTCTGAAGTGGTGGACACAATGGCCACCTTGCTACGGTGCTTGATGCCCCAGCACCGTCAATCTGGAATGAACCGCACTTGGAAACCAATAACTGCAGCAGTGTTGCCAGCACATTTCCGGGAGCTTGTCTGGCGGTTAGGTTGGGGCTTGCTTCCCACTCTAGATCTGTTGCAGTGATGGCAGGCGGTTCGCACTTCCACTTGCCCCAACTGCGTCATCATGGTAGAGACCAATCGACATGTGACATTTGAATGTGTGGTCTCCCGCCCTTTTTTTTTGGCGTGCGGCCCATGCTGCACGGTATAACTGCTGGCGTGAGGCGTGCGGTCCATGCTGGAAAACCATGCTGGTTTTCAGGGGCAGGGTGTGCAAACATTCGTGTCGAATGGCCGATTCCCTCGCGGGCGCATCTCGGCTCTTTTAATAGTTGCGGGGCTGTTCAGCCTTTGGCGAAACCGATGCAAGACCGTGGCTGCGAACTGCCGCCGGCGTGCTTTGTGGTCGATACTGGCCGAATGAGACGAGAGATCCTCGCGTTTCTCTCTGAGGAGCTTTTCTTCCTCGGGGAGCACGAGTTTCTGCGGCATTGGTCGTGCCATATTGTCAATATTGAACACGAAAGGGTAAAACTCATTTTTCTACCGACGTGGTGCTAAGCAGTGCCCGTTGAGTAGTTATTCATTATTTCGTTTGTAATCACTTGTGTTCATTGCATCTATTGTATCGTTATACCATTCATAGTATCATGATATCGCATGAGTTCTTCTGTACACGTATGCCAACATTGCCATGTATATTAGAGCAATGATGTCTTTCTTTCAACGTAATGATGTTTTGTCCTGGTACATAGATCTGCAGAAGTGTATGTGGCCATTACTGGAATGTCATGAAACTTTTGTTTTTTGTACATATTGCAAATAAACTTTTTTAAACACACACAAATAGAGATGAAACAGAGAAAAAAAACTGTTTAGAGAAAATAAATATAAACATGGAAGGCCAGCTATAGATACGCGTTTCCCTCAGGCTTTGCGCCACTCGTGCGAAGCTGCCATAATGTTATTATCATTATTATCATTATTATTAATATTGTTGTTGTTGTAGTTGTTTTTTTGCTACAGTCATCCCCAGAGGAGTATGTCACCTCCGTGAGGTGGCCGGTTCTGCGTGTACCGTATCGGAACACACCTTCTCTCCTGAATTATACGCTGCACGCATACCTATTTTTCCTATACGAAACAGATGACGACTTGTTGTAACTGTTCGATAGTGTTCTCACACTCACCGGCAGCTCTTCTCATATTCTCGAAACAGCCCTACACTCTAATAGGCACGCGGACACTTTTCCCGTCCATTCAAGTTCTGTCTGCAGCATATGATCTGTATACGCGTGACACTTCTGCTCAGACCAAGTGATTCCCTCAAGCGTGACGGTGAGCAGGCGCTTCTCTGTTTCACTCCACATAATATGGGGAAACGCGTATGGCATACCGGCGCCGCATGCATAATACAGCGCCCATACAACTCCTCCAGAGCTGGGGCGATGCCCTGTATAACGCGCGCGGCGGCGAGGTGCGAAAATTCACGCCTCCGGGTGGGCTTGCGGTACCGCCCTTTCTCTTTTTTTCTATCATCGACGCCTTCGCCGACATGTGACGTCACTGACTCCCTCTACCGTGGAGCTACTGCGTGGTCTGGACCCCACTGGTCGCTCCGAGCTCCAGGCCCGCGGCTCCCAGCCCACCATGAGAGCGTGTGTATCGACTTCGAGGCCGCGTCGACCGCTCGCATTGGCGCCTCGCTCTCTCGCCGAGCGGGGAGGTGTGAACGGCGACACCCTTGGCGACTGCTGCTGCAGACACACGTCGGCGTTTTCTCTGTTGTCGCTTCACGCCGCCCATTGGTGCTCGCCGCGGTTTTGACGCCTTCTCGCGTCATCGCCATGGCGACGCCGGCGTTCGGACACGAGCGGAGAACCCCGGAGGCGTGTTCTCGCGCATTCTCGTAAATTCGCGTATGAATATGACACGGGGCGTGCGAATTGGGGAAAACGTGAGCAGCGTCCCGCGTGAATTGCATTTCCGTCTGGTTATGGAATGACATCGACCTCCTCCGCAGTGAATTCTCTCTTTTGCTCCGTATGTACGTATCGGACACGTGTGACTGTTGGGGACGTTGCGAAAGAAGACTTCGTGAGGCATGATTGTGCATTTGCTGCTATGACGAAAGTTAAAAATGTAGTGTTACAAAAAACGACAAATTTGATTTTTAATTGCACAGAACAATTCACAACTGTTGTGCAACAATATGGGCAAAACGGCTCAGCTGAGGCACATGGATATAGCAACAACAAATGAATCGTAACTGCTATTGGCACTGGCTGCCGCTTCATTATAACAAAATGATAATGACTATTCAAAAACAAGTTGTATTGCCACTTTCGCTGCTGTGACTATGAGGCTGGGAAGGGAAAAGACATGCAAATTTGTTGGTCTTCCGCCACCATATATATCGACTGCACTTTATTCGCTGACGACAACGCTGGGCTTTAAATCGATAATGGTAACACTCTTCTCAACAAACACCGTCAGTAAATGAATCGTTTGTTTTCAACGCATTATATTGAGCACGAATCGGGCACGCACATGGGTTCATTCACGGAACCTAATCACAAGTGTTGTAAATCATTGGGCGCTGTCAAGGGTGGTCGGATGAGTGTTGCCTGCGCGATTTTTTTGACTTGTCGTGACAACGCCATACCAAGCGCGTAATGTAATCGGTGTAAACGGCATTCATTGTGAAACTCGTAGCGTGCACAGTTGACAATGACACACAGGAGTTCGTGCGTGCTACGAATCTCACCATGCATGTCTAAGTCACCCAACAATCAATTTCGGGGGTAAATAGCGGTTTCTGCGGTTTTGTCTCCTGAAGCAGCCCACGCTATAACAGATATGATGAGATGTTTGGACTATTGTGGGCACCTGGGGTTCCTTAATGCGTATACTGCACCATGAATGCGTGGTCATCGCGAAGATTTCAGCTAGGTCTAAATGTGATTATAGTGTCACTATACCATCGTAGTATAATAATCACAGGCCCCTACACTACCATCACTCTCATATAGGCGTGCGCTGGGTTCACCATCGGGGCAGTTCGTCGCAGCGACTGCCCCCCCCCCCTACTAAGTCAAAGTATGGGGCAGATTTCACGACCCCCTCTCCTCTTAGGTAACCGGGAGAATGGCCCCTGCCCTTTCCAATGCGTACTGTCACACTTCCTGTTACGCTAACTCCACACTGTCATTAGTCTATAACTCTGCTGCGATGCGTCCGTGTCTCGCTACCATCGTCGTCACCATAGTGCTGTCACCATTGTGCTGCATAGGGCGCCAGCAAGCGTCAGACACTCGAAACCTGATGAGCGCATTCGACCACCTGTGCATTATTCTCCCGAGAATCCAAAACTATGCTCGATAATCATGCAGTGACTTCCGCAGACACTCGCGTATATGTGGCTTTGGTTTCTTACTTCAGTAGCACATGGTGATTTGCACGGTTAAGGTGGAATACTTATACGTGACCCATGGGAACGTGCGCTTAAAGGAAAAGCAGGCGGGAGATAAGTGAAAGAGTGTCACAGGAAGTATAGGTTATTCTCCCGAGAATCCGAAACTATGCTCGATAATCATGCAGTGGCTTCCGCAGACACTCGCGTATATGTGGCTTTGGTTTCTTACTTCAGTAGCACATGGTGATTTGCACGGTTAAGGTGGAATACTTATATGTGACCCATGGGAACGTGGGCTTAAAGGAAAAGCAGGCGGGAGATAAGTGAAAGAGTGTCACAGGAAGTATAGGTTATACATGGTCGCATATATGCTGATAAAACATATTCAATTGGAAGTGAGCTAATTAGGGAAGGTCTGTTTAGTGATTCGTAATTATGAAATTAAGTCGGTGAATGTTGGACGGGGATACAAAGTGCATCGACACAAGGTGCCTTTCGCTTCGAATCGTTTCGAGCGAATGAGTAACGGACACTGTGATTTTTTTTTATCTGATTTTCGCTCTCGGAAATGCCCGTTTCCATTGGATGCCCAATGCACGCAATTCAAGCTAGCTCTCACACCTATGGCACGTGATAGTCTACGGCAGAGGCAGCGGTGGCGGCTCGACACAGCTCTAACGAGCCATGGTGTCGCCCCCGCGGCTGGAGCTTCCACCTTAGGGCTTCCCGCATGCAGGAGTTCTGTCTGTACGCTGCCGTAGCGCGCATAGAGGAAAATAAAAAAGAAACTAGCAGTGTCGGCGGCACTGCTGCAAAGAAACGCCGCCGGCTCAGCCCCGCGTGTATAAACCTCTATCGCTCTCGTTTCTTTTCGCCACCGCTTCACTCAAAACCCGCTCCGACAGAGAGTGTTTCCCCGGAGACGAGCACCGTCCCCGGGCATCGGCCGGCACTCCTGTGATGTGTCGCCGCATAGTGTGGTGCACGCGCCGCCAGCATGTCGCGGTAAAAGAAGGGGAAAATAAGTCTGAGAGCCAAAGGCGGCCTCCACCGGAGACACGCATAAAAGATGGGAGCCGTCGCTGCTTCCAAAAAGCTTTTCGCACAGATGCTATAAAGCACTCGTCGACGCTCACACTTGAGTGTGCGTGCGTGCGATGCATACCTGTAACTCACAAACTCACTGCAGAAACACGATCGATGCCAGCTAGCAGCGGTGATAATATATAGTGCGCGCTGTGGGGTGTCTTTGCGATGAGTGACCTGTGAAGCGGTGGGGTAATTTCGTGTAACTCAGTGATTAAGGTTACAGAGTTAGTCTCTCTCTCTCTCTCTCTCTCTCTCTCTGTGTGTGTGTGTGTGGTGTGTGTGTGTGTGTGTGTGTGTGTGTGTGTGTGTGTGTGTGTGTGTGTGTGTGTGTGTGTGTGTGTGTGTGTGTGTGTGTGTGTGTGTGTGTGTGTGTGTGTGTGTGTGTGTGGAGGAAGCTCTGCGAGAAAGGCGTCTGCGATCGCGATCGAGTGAGCAACATCTACAACTGAGACGCTCATGTGCTTTGACAGACCTCGAGGTTTTCTTCAAGCAGCACTCAAGAAAACGTGCGTATGTACGTAGGGATGAATTCATTTACTTATGGTTCAGGTTTAGGTCGGCAATATCAAAGCAATGCTGTGAAGAAGAAAAAGAAAGGCTGAAAACCTGCATTTGCATACAGGGCGAATATGGTAGCCTGAATTTGACAGGCCAAATGCGTTACGTCAAGCCACCCTTACCTTAATAAATATATCTATCACTTATAAGGCAAGTGACTGCCATCTTATGGTTTTCCTGTGCGGCAGTTTTATGCGATAATAGAAACTGCGCGAAGAGGGTGGGCGGCAGCTGTATAGCACGCAAAGAAGCATTGACAATTTTTAATGCTTATGAATATTGTTAGTCCATATACGCATGAGGATACATATATCGCGAGAGGAAGACGCCAGGTGATATGAAAATATGTAAGGGACAATGCCCGCACATGAAGCGCAAGCATAACGTTCATAATCATTCACGTTCGTACAGCAGGTCGCTGTTTCCTTCTAGAAGTATATTGTATACAGTAGAGGAAGGAAACATTTCAGCTTCCTCGCAGTGGTAGTGCCCACAATTTTGACGCTTGTTCCGTGACTCTTTGCTATATGACCCGTTTGAACAAGAACAATGCTTTTAAGTGATTATTAATATCGTAATGAAAGCCCAGATTTGTCATAACAGCGTTCATATCTCGAGCATCGCCATCATTTGGAGTCTATACCATGCTTGCGTGAGTAATGACCCGAGTCATTAGAATTATATTACGATCGTCATAATTGTCACCTTCACCGTCGAATGAGTAACAAGCATGAGCCACGTTTTGATGGGCCGACATAAACATGAACCGTATCACCGATACAAGGCTTAGCACAGACTTCTTGGTGATCGTTCTCAACAAATTGTTGACGTCAAACGTTTCAGACTGTCAACTGTATAGAGGCCACCCAGTCACCGCACCACCTTCATGAATCTGGACTCTGACGAAGGCGCTACATCGGTGCTCGCGAAATCCCCGATTTCCGGTCCTCTGAATGCGGTCTGTTTTGCCCACGTCGAGGCCTATTTCCGCAGCGGTGATGCCAGGTGAGCACTCGATCCTTTTCGTGGCTGCGATCTGTCTGTCTGTCATCATTCCAGCGCGCGAGTTCGACTAGAACTGACGTGTCATTTTGTTAATACTATCGTCGTTCTCATTCGAGTGCAGATGTCAGTTTTAAGGAAGCTAGGTACACCCTATACGTGCACGCGTGTGGGCATTGAATAAACGGCATTCGCTGGCGCATTCCTGCAGAAACGAGCCACTAAAACTTGCTGGGCCATAAGAGTACACACGTAACGTTTGTAACATCGTTGCAGGAGCAACGATGGATAACAACAAATGACGCTTGACAAGCAGCAACATCATGATTGATAATAACTATAGCCAATTGGCACCACACACACACACGCGCACACACACACACACACACACACACACACACACACACACACACACACACACACACACACACACACACACACACACACACACACACACGCACAAACAGAGTGAGAGACATATAACCTGTTCATTTAGGATCTGTTTCCTCCGTGCTTGCTGGCTGAGAACAGTTGATAGATACAAAATCCTCTTGGTCTCACAACTATCTCAACCCCTTGATTACGGGCTGAAATTGAGTGACTAGATTCTATAGAAATGGCAATGTCCTATGTCTATGTATGTCTTTAATCATTTTAATGCTATGGTCTTTGCGTCTTGCCGCGGAATCACTCTATGGAGTAAAAGAAACACCACCCACCTCGTATTCCCCTTTTACCTCCCGCATGAAGGGCTCGTATGAGATGCCGCCACAAACCAGTCTTTTAATGCAAGAACGCTTCCCAGTTCACGTGGGAAACTTCAGCAGAACTTGGCAGCAGAGTATGCGACTCCAAAAAGAGATCGCAGCGGAACCGAGGCGGGAAAAGGGAGGTTGGGGTGAGGGTATACTTTTGACAACTGCCACACGCGATAAATCCCACGAGAAAAAAAAAATGGGAGCCCACCGAGCGCGCCAAGCCTAGACAAGATCCCGTCTGTCCGTTGAGCGGCATGTATCAACGGAAATGGATCGTCCCAAATCCTCCCGTCATTCAATTGAGAAGAATGCAACCACCAATCCAGTTGTCGTTGTCGCTTTGCGAAGGGGAAGGACACACAGGGGATCAACCGAAACGGATACAGGCTTCCCTTTACGAGACACCTCCCTCTTTTTCCTTTGATGCCTCTTCCCTCCAGCGCGCGTGCGTGTTCACACATCAACGCGAAACAGCGATGCGGCGTAGACGGGACGGTGTCTCCCTAATGTCCCGGGACCATTGCTGCGCACCGGAGCAAGTGCGAAATTTCGAACGCGGGGCGTGACATCTGTCGGCTCGCCGGTGTCAGCTCGGACACTTCAGGGACAACGACAGACGCGGCGTTATACCGGCAACCCGCCACAGACCTATCACCTTCGGCCCTTTCGGACATCTTTCAGGCATCATCCCTTTGCCAGCTAGCTATACCTATACCATACCGCCTCAGCTTCTACAAAAGGGACAAGCCTTGTATTCGTATATGGTGGTCGGTTGCGCTACGATCGCATCTCATTGTGTGTACGCGGCAGCCGTGATCGTTTTGTCCGGATTTGTGAGAGGCAGCGAGTGGGAGATCTTTTTCTGAACGCCGACGTTGCACTGCCGCTGTGCTGATCTCTAACAGGCACGGCTCTCGCTTCATCCTCTGGCGTACTATCCCCCTTCGCCTGTTTCTTTCTTATTCTTTCCTTCTTTCTTCCTTTCGACGCCATTGTGGCGGCGCTTTTTCTCGTCGACTCATTACGCGCCTGAAGAAGGATGAAGAGGACCGGGATCGATTCCAGCTGCTGTTCCCGAACCGAAGTTGCAGCCCAGGCAAGCTTTCGCTTTAGGCCATCCAAAGAAGACACATTCAGGGTGGTGGCATGCGACCATCTTCTGGCGTAGGACGTGGCCTTGCGTTGTAAAGCTGCTATGAGGTAAATAGCGCACTCGCGTTGTTGTTCTGTAACACGTCGGAGGCTCTAAAAAGTTGATATAAAAGAGCAACGAAGCGTTGCTATGGAATAAGTGGGCCAATACATGATGAACGAGTATACGAACGTGGCTTGCATTTTTTTTCTCGTTGTAGAGCTTTCAATCAGTTCAATTTTGCACTTTAATACTTGAAAACAGGGCTCTCAAAAGACGACCCCTATGCGCAATAATCAAATTTGCTTTCGTCGTGCCATGAATTGCACCACCATGTCGAGCTTGACTCTCATATCTGTGTGCGAAAAAAAGCCTTCCATGTAGTGTTTATCGGTGACTATACCTCATTTGCTTTCATGACAGTAGTAGGCGTTAGCACCGGCTAATAGAGGCTTATCTTGCCTGCAAGTGAAAGCTGTAATATTTACTGATGCGTGCTAATATCAGCTAGTATTGGCCAAACGATGTCTTGTGCCGTCTATAGTGCCGTCTATTGATGACGGGTACTCGTTAACGTCCGCTCTGTTTCACGAAATGGGGCTTTGCGATAATACGTTTCATAGCCTATGCATATACCGAAAGAGCGCACCAGGTGGTGGCACCCAGACAATACTAAGCGTAGCTCCTGTGACACTGTACCGTTTTGATCAAATGGTTTACAGGCATTGTTCTTTCACATTTGTTTTCTTGCTTCTTTTCCTCTCTTTTTCCATCTCTACTTGCCTTTTAATTTCATTCTAGGCTAGGAGAATGCCTGTATTGATCTAGTGCACACCAGACACTACTCGTTCTTTCTCCGTTCAGTCCATTCCTTTAGCTTACCTTTTTCCCGCTGCCCCGTTGGTGCTGCTGCTGCCCTGGACACGCATATAGGCATCCGATTTCCCACATTGTCCAGTTCCACTCGCTGGACGCATTGAAGGGACCAGGTTTCGTCTGAGCAGTACACGTCTTCGCTGCAGTCTTTTTTCTTTTTATCATTGGAAGTCATGTAGAAGTCCTTTCATTAGATGTGCACGTATTTGTAGGCTAGCGTGTTTCTCGTTTGGTTCGTCATTTATTTGCTGAGCTGTTTTTAGGGGCGAAGCTCCTTAGGGTTGAGCTTTCGTTGTCGTCCCTCGGTGACGATGGCGGTAGCGGAGAATGTGAAAGGGTAGCGAGTGAAAGGAGCAGTGACTTCAGGGTGAGAACAAAGGAAAGAAAATGTTGAGAGAGTGGAGCATAGCACGGTCTTGTATGTTATAGTATAGGAATAGGTGGGAAAGGGTAGTGAGGTGAGGACAAGCGGTGAGGACGAGGAGAAGAAAAGGAGACGATACCAGCTCCGCAGTTTCCTCAGTCTTCGCACCCCTAATGTATCTACCAGTTTTCTTCCTCAATTCGCGAGCCCTCAGATATTGCACAACCATCATGGTTTGGTTCACCGTCTCTAACGGAGAACACAAGGTGGGTGACGATTTCGGTTCATCACCTATACCTGATGTGAGAAACATTTTTTTTTTTATTTTAACATCTACTCAGCTTCTTTTTTTTACATTTAAAGAAGCATTATATTCCTATTAGCTTTCTGCATTTTGTGCCGTAACTTTTGTGAGCGCGAAAGAGACGTGCGTAAGACTAGTGAAGTACGCAAGACGAGCGATATCAGTGTACTTCGTTCATCTCACGTATACGTGTTTTCCCCACTTACAAAAGTTATGAACTAGTACCGACTATAGCTAGCGCCCGATCCCAGTGCTTTCTAAGTATTTTGTGGTCGTCGTACACGTTAAAAAAGACGACATAAAACGTTAAGATAGTTTCGCGCTAGTCGTGCCTAGCCAAAAGAAAGTGCGGGGCTGGCTGGCCTGCCTTGTTTCTCTTTGAAGCGAGAATTACTTAGCCGCAACAAAAACGCAGCCCACGAGAAAGACACACACAAGAGCTCATGAGCCTCACTTGTGCGCGGCGTTTTTTCTTGCGCTAAGCTATTTTCGTCAATATGCACCAAGTATGCTTAATAAATCTTCTTGTTTCCATATATTTTTTCGTACTTATTCTATATCTCTTTCTTTTGTCTTTGCCTGTCTGTCATTACTACCACTTTTTTCTTTCTCTGTATAGATTTCTGTTTGTGTGTTCCTCTACTTGTCTTTCTCATTCGCTATCTTTCTTTTTTCTTCTTTCCTCTTTCTTTCTCAGTTATTCATTTATTTCTATTTCTTTGTCTATTCAATTCTTTCCCTTTCTTTGATTCTCCCTCGTTCTCATTATATCTTCCTCCCTGTTCTTGCTGTCTCTGTGATTGCTTTGTTTTGTGTCTGTTTCCTTTACATCTTTCTTGTCCATTTCTTTAAGTGTCCTTATATATCTTTGCGTCGTCTTTACATTTATTTCTTCGGGAATATTCAGTGAACCTGTGTCTTTCCGGTCCTCCTTTCCACCAAGAAAAAAAATGAACAAGCTGATTAGGGCCCACGACTTTACATTTGAAATCCTGGCTGTCCAGAGGAACCACGCGAGGGCGGTGAGGTTTAATCTGACCATCCCCGAGGGGGGCCTTAACTCGCGTCAGTTGTGGACATAATAATGTTGTTACACTCACTCACTCACTCTCACTCACTCACTCACTCACTCACTTGCTTACTTTCTCTCTCTCTCTTTCCCTTTGTTCGTTATCTCACCCGACAGAGTGATTTCATTCCACGGTGGACAATTCGACGCACGTGTTCTGGGAGCGATGCATAAGATGAAGCACAGGACCAGGATGAGGATAGGCTTCGTCTGTGTAGTCCAGTGTTTTATTTTTCTTTATTTATTTTTTTCGTGTTGTCAACGCCACAGCGCTGCCTTTACCTACAGTACGTTTCAACTACCCCACACAAGCTCTTCTGACAGAGAGAGCGCGTGTCCACTTATGATGATGATAGGTTTTCTTTTCGTTCTCCGTTTCAAGCACACCTCGGCGCCTCAACTGTGGAACATGGTACGCGCCCTCCGACAGCCGGTAGTCCACTCGAGACCACTACAGGCTCTAGCGCTGTCTCGAGGAGTTAGCGAACGTGCGATGGCCGAAGAATTTTGCGATCTTATACTGAAAAATGAAGAGACCGCCCAAACTAGCGAATATAAATCCTCAGCAGAATCAGCTTCGGCGGTTGTAACAAAGTCCTCTGCGATCAGTTCATCAGATCTGGATGACAGCTTCACACCAGAGGAGCTCCAATATGTGTTGTCTTCAGTAAAACGAACAAGTTCACCAGGAACAGATGGAGTTACATACGCTGCTCTTGCTAATTTGTGCAAAAAAGGAAAATTACACCTGTTGGACATCTATAATAAAAGTTGGCAAGAAGAAAAAGTTCCGGAAAGTTGGAAGATATCAAAAGTAGTACCGTTGCTAAAGCCAGGGAAGAGCCCTATGCAGTTGGACTCGTTTAGGCCGGTTAGTTTGACAAGTTGTTTTTCAAAAGTGATGAAAAAAATGATCAATGAACGAATTTTATGGTGGCAAGACATGAAAAAATTACTACCAGAAAGCATAGCCGGCTTCAGAAGAGGTAGATGCACAATGGACTGCATTCTGGATTTGGTCACAGATGTGGAAAACCAACGAGCGCAAGGAAACATCACTGTCGCTGTATTCCTTGATGTTCACCGAGCATACGACACAGTGAGTCACGTTCACGTTCTGGAAGGCCTGGCGTTACAGGGATTCAAGGGCAAGATACTGCGTTGGATCGCTGACTTCCTGAAGCACCGGAAAATTTTTGTAGTTACGCAGGAGGGCCCAACGTCAGAACATGTCGTCAACCAAGGAGTGCCACAGGGCAGCGTACTAAGCCCTACTCTCTTTAATGCAGTCATGGCGCAGCTCCCGTATAATCTTCCACCCAACATCAGATGTTCAGTATATGCTGATGATATAAGTATATGGACGTCTGGTCCATCGTTTTTGGATATACAACAAATTCTACAAGAAGGATTGGATTATGTAGACCATTTTCTAAAAAAAAGAGGTATGGCACTGAGTCTGGCCAAAACAGCCATACTTCTGTTTACATTAAAAAGACCTGGAAATTTCCAGATTATTCTGCAAAATCAGCCTATTAAAGTGGTTAAAACTCATAAATTCTTGGGAGTAATTTTAGACCGGAGACTAACATGGTCGCCTCATGTCCAGTCCCTGGAACAAAAAGTGAATCGGGCCATTCGAATCCTCCGGCATCTCTGCGGGGCCACATGGGGTGGTACTACAGAGTCGTTATTAGCCCTACATGTTGCCTGGATACGCCCCATCGTAACTTACTCACTGCCCCTACTGCACGGACTCCCAGCCTCCACCGAAAGGAGACTTCACTTGTTATTGGCAAGGAGCTTGAGGGTATGTCTGGGTTTACCACGGTCAACTTCCAGTGCTTTAGTGTATGCGGAGGCTCGAGAGCCACCTTTGGCAGTACTCCGAACTAAAGAAACATCTCGAAATTTATTTAGAATTTTCACGCAACATGAAAGTCATTTTTTATCTGGTGCACTAACACAAAGAACGGCAACGAGACTACAGGATACTATATCATCATTTCAAGCAGTAGTACCAGAATTTAAACAATGGAAACCTTCAAAACCACCTTGGACGCTGCCACTTCTCAACATTATCCGTGAAATAGACGGCATAGAGAAGAAAGCAGACATGGCACCTCTAGTAGCGGCACAGTTGGTACTTCATCAGCTTCATGTAATGCATAATGAAAAAACGAAGATATATACAGATGGATCATGCACAGAAGAAGCGTCAGCCTGTGCGGTCTTTATACCCGAAATTCAGAAAAAGAGGATGTACAAATTATCGCACAAATCTTCATCGACGACAGCAGAATTGGTGGCTATCTTTGAAGCAGTTAAGCTTATCTGCGAGAATCCCGAGCCACGAAAATGGGTGATATGCACTGATAGCAAACCTGCTCTTCAGCTAATCAGAAATGTGAGATCACCTTACAGAAATGGTGAAATAGCACAATGCATCGCAGAAACTGTGGAACATGCCTCATCGCAGGGTCACAACATCGTATTCCAATGGATACCCAGCCACATTGGAATAAAGGGAAATGAAGATGCTGATAGTCTCGCGAAGAAAGCATTGAAGGAAGGACGGGATTGCACAATCCCTATATCTGGGACGGATATTCGAAATTTTATATCGCAAGGAGAGAGAGAGAGAGAGAGATAAAGATACAAGGAAAGGCAGGGAGGTTAACCAGACGCACATCCGGTTTGCTACCCTGCACTGGGGAAGGGATAAAGGGAAGAAAAGAGGTTGCAGAAAGATGAGAAGGTACACACAATCACGAGCACACTCGGGGAGCACACACAGTTTACAGGCGGTCGCTCAGGTTTGTTCACTTAAGGTAAAGTAGCAGTGCTTTAGTTGCTTTCTGCGCAACTGAGGCAGATGCCCAAGGTCCTAGTATCTTCTGCACACAAAATGGTCCGGGGTCAAGTCAATTCAAAACCATCCGTAGCTGGCATCGCTGTGTGTCGTAGCAAGCGCAGCTGCACAGGACGTGTTCGATGGTCTCTTCATCTCCGCAGTAGTCGCATGTAGGAGTGTCTGCCATACCAATGCGAAAGGAGTACACCTTTGTGAATGCAACACCCAACCAAAGGCGGCATAACAGTGTCGCATCGGAGCGGGAAAGTTGTGATGGTAGCTTTAGCTTGAGCGAAGGATCCAGTTCATTAAATTGACACCTTTGGAAGCTGGTAGACGACCAGAACGTGCGTGTGAGATCTCGAGCCAGCAGGTAAAGTTGTCTTGCTGCATCATTCCTTGATAGAGGAATCGGGACTACACGGGTTTCTTCATGGGCTGAGCGGGCTGCATCATCGGCTAATTGATTTCCGGTAATACCGATATGTCCAGGCAGCCATTGATATATAATATCATGCCCTCGTGCTAGAGCTTCATGATGGCAATGTCTTATTTCTTGTACCAGTTGGTCATGGCTCCTCCTACGCATGGCAGACTGCAAACTCTGAAGCGCTGCCTTCGAATCACAGAATATGACCCATTTACCTGGACGTTCTTGAACGAGATATTGTAAAGCAGCCCTTATAGCAGCAAGCTCTGATGCCGTAGATGTAGTCATATGCGACAACTTAAACTTGATTGTAATTTCTGCAGCAGGAATTACAGCGGCACCTGATGAGCTGCTGGATGAGACGGACCCATCAGTGTATATCTGCGTTCGGTCTAAGTACAACTCATGTAATAATAGCAGTGTTGCTTGCTTCAATGCTACTCTGGAGTGACTGCTTTTCTTTTTGATTCCCGGAATTTCTAGACGTACTTGCGGCTGGTCGAGGCACCACAAAGGGCATGCCGTTCTCGCAGCTGGCGTATATCCTGATGGAATGCTGTTTAGATGCTTGGCTATGACGTCTGAAAACGTAGCACGTGGTCTTCCGGAAGGTAGAAGGGCCAAGTAGTGGTCGGGGACACGGCTAGCATGTCGAATGTGCGCTCTGAGGCAATCCACAACTATATATGTCCTGACCGGATGGTCTTTGGCAAGCATGATTGTGGCATAAGTAGAAGCGCATCGGGGCAGTCCTAGGCAGATACGCAGTGCCTGACCCTGCAAACTCTCCAATGAATGAGTATTCGATTTGCAAGTGTTAGTCAGTACCGGCAAGCTGTAGCGCAATAGACCCAGAAATAGGGCCCTGTGCAGCTGTAGCATGGAAGCCACAGAAGTTCCCCATGCTTTACCGCACAAGAATTTCATGATATGCACAATAGATAGCAGTCTCTTCTTCAAGTACGCACAATGTGGGCTCCACGAAAGACTTCTGTCGATTATTATGCCCAGGAAACGATGCGTCCGTGCATATTTGACACTCTGCCCATTGATGTAAACAGGGTATGGCGTCATTGGTTTGCGTGTAAACGCCATCAACGCGCACTTCACAGTTGATATATTTAGGCCTTGTTTCTGAAGGTAGGCTGTTGTGAGGGTTGCTGCCCGCTGTATTCGTGCACGTACCTGAGGGCGAGTAACTGCAGCACTCCAGAAGCAAATATCATCGGCGTATATGGATAGGCACACCGACTTTGGCAGAACCTTCACCAGACCAATGAGGGCCACATTGAACAATGTGGGGCTTAAAACACCTCCCTGAGGTACTCCGCAGTAGGTGTAATGTTGGGCAGTTGTACCCTCATATGTTTGTACAAAGAAACACCTGCCAGTTATATAATCTTTTATCCATTGAAACATTCGTCCACCAATGCCCATTGCTGCGAGAGAAGTGAGGATGGCATCGTGAGCTACATTATCATATGCACCCTTCACGTCAAGAAAGAGTGCCACTGATATGCGCTTGCGACTTTTTTCTTGTTGAACAAATGTCGATAAATCAAGGACACAGTCAATGGAGGAGCGGCCCCGACGAAAGCCTGCCATGCAAGAAGGGTATTTGGTGTATCGTTCCAAGTACCACTCGAGACGAAATAGAACCATTCTTTCCATCACTTTTCAGAGGCAGCTTGCGAGGGCAATAGGGCGATACGCTGTCAAGTCCAATGGTGATTTTCCCGATTTCAAAAGTGGTATTAATCGACTAATTTTCCATTCTCGGGGAACACTGCCGCTGAGCCAGGAGTTGTTGAAGCATGTTAAAAGTTCTTTTCTAGCTTTTTGTCCAAGGTGTCCCAACGCACTATAAGTAATACCATCAGGACCTGGCGATGACATGCGCTTAGAAGCGACTAACGCACCTTTCAGTTCTTCCATGGTGAACGGAATGTCCATTTCTGGTAATCGCGTCTCAGGAACGATCACGGCGTCGATGCTCTCGTTCATAATATTCCCGGCAATTCTCGTGCAAAATTCTTCAGCCACCTCGAGTTCTGTTTTTCCATGATGGAGTGCCAAAGCTTTAAAAGGGTGCCGTTGTTGTGGAGAGGAGCGAAGACCACGAACTGTTCTCCAGATATATGACAGCGGTTTATGAGGGTCTAGAGATTCGCAGAATGCTTTCCAGCGTTCGCTCTCCAGTTTGTAAATTTATTTATTTATTTATTTCAAAGTTTATTTGCAGGAAAAAAAAATACAAAAACTTCCCTGCGGGAGGCAAAGACTAAAGGCTAAATAGCCTGACGAGGTCTTGACCTCCTGATACAGTCTGCATCAGTGCCATATTACACATATTCGCACATCAGTAACATACATATACAAATAAGTGACATTATACATATCTTATTTAGTTACATAGCTTATTTCTACATGATATACATTCAGAATATGTTTTACATAAACAGGAAACAATTTTGGTATCAAACGATTCTGTTTAAGTATCATTGTTCACAGTAAGAAAAAAAAATCAACTCAGTATACAAGTATTCCTAAATATAAAAGCCTATGGATCTACTATGTCTTTAGTCAAAAGAAGAAAGGATTTATGATGACATTTAAATTGTTTAGTTTTCAGAGTAAAGTCTATATTCGATTCGTGAAGGTTTAGCAATTGTATGATCTTATAATCAATAGCCTGCTTGCCATAGTTCGTGCGTGTTTTCTTAGTTTTTCGGGTAGAATTTCGATGGTCTCTTCATCTCCGCAGTAGTCGCATGTAGGAGTGTCTGCCATACCAATGCGAAAGGAGTACACCTCGAAATGCGTCGTTGAATCTTTTTCTGGAGCCGCCTTGCTTCCCTCAGATCGTAAATTGATCTTGTGCGTCTGTATCGTCGTTCAGCACGCCTTCGTATAGCTCGTAATTTTTCCAGTTCGATGTCAAACTGTGTTACTTTAGACGAAAATGGTAATTTACATTTGGACGCTTGCATAGCTTCCACTATCGTATTTTCCAGGCTGCAGGCGAGGCCTTCTTGGCAAGCGTTCTCAACACGTGATGCAAACATCGACCAGTCAGTGCCAATTGCAACACCGGAAGAGAAACTTTTTATGATACCATCGATCGTCACGTAGGTGGGTATGTGATCACTCCCATGAGTCTCAATATCGCAAAACCACTTAACTTTGTGAGAGAAGCACTGTGACACCAATGTCAGATCAAGGCAACTTCCATACGTGAGACCCCGCAGATATGTGGGGGTACCATCGTTCATGATGGAAAGGTCGTAATCGGAAGCGAATGTAACAATGTTCCGGCCCCTGGCATTCATCCTAGTGCTCCCCCAAAGCATGTGATGGGCGTTGAAGTCACCGGTGATGATCCAAGGCCCATCGGTTCTCATTAGGATGTCTTTTAATCGGTCGCAGTCAAATCGCGATGACGGAGATATATATCCACCAATAAGCGTGAACGAACCTGCATTCTTCTTCACACGAAGACACACGTACTGATTGTCGTCATTTGAACTTATTGGGTGCGAAAGATAAGTCAAGTCCGTGCGAATGTAAACAATTACTTTGCTTCGTTCTTCGCAAGCGGCTGAACAAAAAGCTTCATAACCGGACAATCTATAAGGCGTTGATACGTTTGGTTCACATATGACAAGTATAGGGAATTGATTGGCCCGAACAAATTGGCGAAAGTCCGAGATACGGGACTTCATGCCTCTGGCATTCCACTGAAAAATCGACGCACTTTTAACTTCAGTGCGGAAGTGGAGATTTTGTTGAGCCATTGCGCTTATACGAAGTTAGCAAGAACTGGATTCAGTGCATCCAGTATTTGCAGTGCACTCTTAGCAGACGGAGATTGTATGCTGCTCAGTAGCGTGCGAATCGTGGCAATTAATGATTGCACGATTGCAGCCACTTGCCTGTCCTGGTTGGAAAGATCTCGAACCGGGACGATTGCAGTCACTTGCCTGTCTTGGTTGGAAAGATCTCGAACCGGGAGCGCGGACTGGCCGTCATGAAGCTCCTTCGGTTCGCTTGATGCTGCTTCCCTTTGAAGCGCAGGCCACTCTGTCGCAGTTAGGGTATGCTCACTGGCTTTGTCCTTTACAGCCTTTCCCACGCCATGTGGTCTGGGAGGCAAAGGAGGTGGTACTGATGAGGGATCACGCAAACGTGTCGAGGAGGTAGCGGGCGTCCTCGAAGACCGACGTCGACGTGAACGACGCCTTCTGACTTTAGCTGCGGCTTCTCGATGAGATGAGTGATCGCGCACCATCTCCTTCAAGATGGCAATTTCCTTCTGAATCCGCGGGCAGTCCTTCGATGTGGCTTCATGGGATCCATTGCAATTAGAGCATTTCTTGACAGTTGCGACGCACTTATCCGCTTCATGGTGCTCGGCGCAGCGGTGGCATACCACCGAATTCTCGCAGACGCTACTCACATGTCCAAGTTTCATGCATTTACGGCACTGGAGAGGCTTTGGAATGAAAGGCCGCACAGCATGTCTGAAGTACCCCACCTTCACATGAGAGGGGAGTGATGTGCTCTTAAACGCAATCTTCACACAGCGAGACTTGCCTAGCCGGGTGACATCAACAATTGGAGTATCAGTTGTTGACTTGACAAGAAGTTGTAAGTCCTTATTGGAAATAGTGACATCAATGTCGTAGATCATGTCGGTTACTACATCACATCCCAAGGGAACATGAGAGCGCACCTGGTTGCCGTCCAAGTCAGTTACACTGCGCAGAACGCCCAACGCACTTGCGTGCAAAACGTCCACAGCCAGTATATTCTTTCTGGCGTTCACTCTTATGTCCGTGATCTCATTTGGCACGAGCGTTTCCAGAGACCTCGACACAGACTGTATGTGAAGGCGTTTCATGCTGACGGTAGGAAGTGCAGGCAGAAACAGGATGGTGTAAGTGTTCGATTTTGGCGCTTCACTTACAGTTTGAATAGTTGAGGATGAGGATGTCCTCATGTTCCTTCTCTTGGCCTTGCGGCTCAGCACAGGTTGGAAACCGTCATCTGAGAAGTCCTCACTGCTGAGATAGTAAGCATGCGTATCTTCACTGTCGCTGTCGCTCGCTTGTCCCATCCGCTTCCTGGAGGCGGTCGCCGCTGACGCCGCTGGTGCCGGCAGGCGCCCGGGGTGGTCTACTTCCATCCCCTCCAAGGGAGCAGCGGAAACTGATCAACAGACTTAAATTACAACTGAAATACGCCGGAGTTAGCAGAAGCAGCTCCTATTCAAAACACACTTCTTCGTCTTCCTCCTATATCGCAAGGAGCTAACCATTGTTCGATGGAGAAGTGGTTTGAGAGCCCTAAATCAAAGGAAACGGTACTTTATGAAGTTGATCCACACAGAAAATTTTCCATAGCGACAGACCTCCCACGACACCTAGAGACATTGATCCACCGACTTAGATTGGAAGTAGCATGCACAAACAGCTTCCTGCACAAGATACATCGATCCAACTCAGCGGAATGCCATTGTGGTCATGCAGAAGA
The DNA here is from genome assembly GCF_013339725.1 of Rhipicephalus microplus. Classification (NCBI taxonomy): domain Eukaryota; kingdom Metazoa; phylum Arthropoda; class Arachnida; order Ixodida; family Ixodidae; genus Rhipicephalus; species Rhipicephalus microplus. The sequence continues at coordinate 125,974,553 of NC_051165.1, forward strand.
AAATGTTCGCCATATTCTTTTGGAGTGCGTTAAATACGCGAAGGAAAGAGAAAAATTAAAGAACAAATTAGCAAGTTTGGACAGACGGCCTCTCACAATAAAGAAACTACTTGGACCATGGCCTGAAATGCATATTCAGAAAAAGGCAATAATATTCCTGACAGACTTTTTAGTGGAGACCGGACTGGACAAGCGCCTATGACTGACAGCCAGAGATGGGTATTATGTAAAATGTGGTCATGTATATACTGGCATTAGAGTAGTAAGGTGTGCGTGTAAATAGTTTATGACTGTGTGAACTGCGTGAAGAAAACTGTGTATTGGCATGTTATTTGAACTGGTTTCAGTGTGCTATTATGTGTTTTCTTTTTCCTTTTCCGTATTGTTAATTTTTGGGTACCGTTCTGTATTATTATTTTATTTTTCGCTGCAGAACTTTGTGATATGGAGTAGCCGAGGCAATAGGCTCCTCAACCTCTCCAGAGCAAAACAGTTAAAACAGAACAGAACAGAACAGAGGCGAGGATCTTCTCTCGCTCAGAATCCGCAATTAAAGCTGTAGAATCCAATTTATTAACATTGCCTATTGCATGGGTTTAATAATTTACGCAGCGCACACGACACTCCTGGCATTAGACACAGGTGTATAGGACAGGGTCGAAGCTTCTATACCGAGGGGCATTGGCGTGCGCATAAAGTAACATTGGGCAGTCTTAACCGGCCTTAAACACTCAAGCTTTCTGGCAAAACAGAGAACAGCTATAGAGCTTCCATTCGTTCCCTTTCATTCGGTCTTCACGGTGCACAGCGAAGCAGCCGTCACCATTCGGGACAGAGCAATGAACGAGTCTCATTTGCATAAGTCACCTTTATTTCCTTCCTCAGCACTCTCTACGTAGTTATTGTTGTTATTTCTTTACCTTGACCATAGGGTGGATAAAGACGGTATCGTGCGTACGGCATGAAGAAAGGGCCTCTTTTGAAGACGTCTGCGTTCTGTGGCGATATAGTGGACCGCATTTGTCATGCTGCGTTCGCGCGCACGTCGAGCGCGCTCCGCCGGTGGGCGCTGACAGCCGTGTCTTCCGGTGTATAATGACGCGCCCGGCGGTGTCGCTAATCGGATGCAAACGAGCGCATCAGTCACACGCAGTGCTGCTTCTGCATACGCTCCTTGCAGACCCTCAGTGTCGAAGAGATATAGCTATGGCTGTCGGCTACTGAAAGAAAGAAATAAATAAAGAAAGAAAGAAAGAAAGAAAGAAAGAAAGAAAGAAAGAAAGAAAGAAAGAAAGAAAGAAAGAAAGAAAGAAAGAAAGAAAGAAAGAAAGAAAGAAAGAAAGAAAGAAAGAAAGAAAGAAAGAAAGAAAGAAAGAAAGAAAGAGAAATTCCTTCAGTTGTCTCTGCGTGTGTTCTTTGTCGCCGCCAGAGGCAGTGCGGTCGTTGAGTTGCTAACGCCTCGGGCGGAAGTGACTCCTTCACGCTCCGTTACAGCTGGAAGTGGGCAACGCGGGCGCGCCCCCTGCGGCAGGCGCCTCGAAGCGGTCAGCAGCGCACTTGGCAGGGAAGACGACCTCCCGGAGCGAGACGTCGGCTGCACCTCCGGCTGACTTTCCTCTGGCCAGCCTTGGACCGTGTAAGAAGCAATCGCCGTGAGCGGTGGGTTAACGATTGTGTCGGTTAGCGCTGTGATGAACCCTGTAGCCTCGGTATACGTATTCGCTGCTGTTTAGGTCATATAATGTGTGAACAATGGCTGGCGGTAATTCGTCGGCGGATATGTCGCCTTTATGACACGAAGTGAAGTCGCCGGTTACATCAATGGCAAAGTGTGTGGTATGTAAGAACCCGACATTGAACGTCGAGTGCATGTTGAATAATTTCTTGGTGATCGGCTATTAGAAAGGCCCACTTCTGGCCTTTCAAATAGCCGATGTATCCAACTGTGGAATTTTTTAGCAATAAAAACTCACTCACTCACACTCTATCTCACACACTCACTCACTCATTTACTCACCCAAGAATCCATCAATCGATCGTTGAAATAATCAAACAGTAACCATCTTTATTCAACAGACGTACTTGTTGCCACCGTGAGAGAGGAGTATAACGGTTCAATTTTTGTTGTTTGCGAAACGATGACGGTGGCGATTACACGCAGAGTCAAGACGGTAATATGGCAAGCCGCACAAACGGCTTGCTATTTAGGTGTTGGGCTAATCAGGTGCTAGAGCTGTGCGCATTGTCTGAGCACCCCTTTCAGACTCTATGTACACAATTGTGTACACCACTTCATTTTGCTATTCGCATCAAGTAGGGGCTAAGAAAAAGCAAGGTATGTCGTACTTCGGATTAATTGAACCTCCTGCACAAAATTAATTTGTCTTCGTTTAACCTCACTTTGAAGTGTACTGATACATATGATCCCTTTTCCGAAGGCACTACCACAGTCGGCCAGTTGTGCGACGTGCCGCTTCCTGCGAGCAATGTGAAAATAATTTTTCTTTGCTAAAAATGGACACAAAGAAAAAAAAATGAATTTGCACTATATTCCAAGCTTGAAATTTTGTTACATTTATGCCTAAAGTGAGTATACATGCCTTCAGGGTAAAGAGACATTGAATTACAACTTAATCAGGATGACTTGCTCCAACACTCAGAAATTCAATCATTATCTCATTATTCTTGTTGCAATAAAATATTGAGTGCCTTAGGGTAACATGGTAGCGATTTGACACATTTGCAGACAGTTCTTCATAGGTGGCGTCTGAAATGGTTAACACTGTATTGACCATATTAAGACGATTTCAATGGGACAGTGTTGATTGATTTATATGTGGGGTTTAACTTCCCAAACCAGCATATGATTATGAGAGACGCCGTAGTGGAGGGCTCCGGAAGTTTCGACTACCTGGGGTTCCTTAACGTGCACCCAGATCTGAGCACACGGGCCTACAGCTCCGTCTAAAATGCTGCCGCTGAAGCCGAGATTCAATCATGCGACTGCGGGTCAGCAGCGAGTAGCTTAGCCCAATAGACCATCACGGTGGGGTGGGACAGTGTCACAATTCTAGCCACTCTACCAAGTTTAATACATACTAACCATTCATCGCAGATAATCGTAAATCAATATTCAGTTAAGGAGGTTTACTCTTACCTGACAGATATTCAGTATACTCTGTTAACCTATCACTGTCTTCGAGCCATCCGATCTGTACAAGTCGTGAATAACCACGAAGTCACCTGACTGTCGTTAGCTCGGTATCACCACATGTACTACAGGGCGCTGCCTCTATTACTGAATTCGCGTCGGTGTGTATCCATTGAGCGAACAAAACTGCAGTGTTGTAACAAACAACCGAGACGGCGAAACGATAAACTGCACCTTCGCACTGTTCCGCATCTGGGCTACGTATAAGACAAAAACTGGTCATTTGTACCTACGCGACGACTCAGTGGCGCCTCTGAGTCACGTGGAAGCCATCCGCCCGACTGCTTGGTCGCGCCAAGGCAAACATCGTCATTCTTTCAACATATCCACTCTATACGGGGACTCGTATACACGCACACGCCGCAGAATGCATCGACGAAGTCACGGAGAAGAGAAGAGAGACGACGTGTCGATGTTTTCCAGGCGAACGGCCCGAGGGGGGCCAAGATGACTTCTTCCATTTCCCTCGCACAGATGATCCGGCGAGCGCACGGAAGCGAAAGACTGCGAGGGGCAATCGGCACGATGGCGTGTCGAACGCAAGCAAACAGGACCCGGGCCGGCCCGACGTGGTCCATTCGTTTTCACGCCTCTTCCACCATTAGGCACAATAACACTTATCAGCGCCCCCGGCGGGCAAAAGAAACGTAGAAAAAAAGAACGAGCTTGTACGCACCACGATATACAAGGTTCGCTCCGTGTCGAAATGCGTGCCTCGCCGTTGCGTTGTGGAGCCGTCTGCATTTACACGCATGTACGCCGTCAGCGGACGAGGCATCGTGTCCGATCGACTACCCCGCCCGCCTTGCCATCCTTTGTTTCTCTTTTTGCGTATACCTTGTTGCAGCCTGCCTATACTGTCTCGGTAAACTAAACTCCCGGCAAAGGCGCGATGAAGCCAGCACTTGGGTGCGCAAGTCGCACTTGAGCCAGAAGGGATCTCGAGGCAGGAAGACAAAAGCAAGTTGCACGTTGTTACGACAGGAGTGGCGCTGTCCAAATGACGGGTTTTCTTCGCGCGTGCGCTGGCGCGAGAGAGAGAGAGAGCAAACTGGCAAGACGAAACGTGTCATGGCCTGGGCGCGAAAGGCAATGCATTCGCTGGCAGGTAGATCAAGAGGAAAGGCGAGTGTTACAATCGGTGATTTTGTTGCGGCTGGGTATAAGTGGTCTATCGAGTCGAGATCGCGGACTCGAGGAAACAAATGAACGTGGCTGCAGAAAATGGCGCCGAGTCATCTCGAGGATGTCCGCGTGCGAAGGTAATTTGCCCTGCGACGGTGTGATTGAAGCCGTTAGCGGGGAACTCCGATGGCGTCCATTCGAGTCGCATGCGTGCGTGGACTCCGTCGCTGAATCCGGTTCGAGCTGACCAAACAAGACGGACTGAACTATCATTTAACCATTTCGTACTAGTATATTAGGTGAACGGGCTTGGCGTCGGTAGCATGACGACATCATAAGAGACGAGTGGAGCATGCTTAGGCGGCATCATTGCGAAAAATTCCCACTTCATGCGAAAAGCTGAGCAGCAGATGGCTGCATGACAAGTTATACGTAGCAAGAGTATAGGAAAACGTCGCTTTTGTGCGAATAACGACATGCCATATGAAGCTAAATACGGAATATTTATCACGATACGAATATTACACTTGCAGGATGGCAAACGTTCAAGCTTTACGAACGTGCGGACACCACAAAGCATGTGTGCAAACGGAGAAGTAGATGGACATCGTTTTCATCAAGATCGTCGCTATTATCAATTCTACCAGATATGGTGGAATGGTGGTGACAACTGGCATTCGAGTAGTGGCAGCGAGAACTATCTTTTCGTTTTCTTGAATCTTCGAACCAAGATCACACAGCCATAAGAAACGTATACACAATTATTGAGGCTTAAATCTGCTAGTAACGTGTCATAGAGGAGTGATTTCGGAATTACCTGCACACTGTATACACTTAAATGGAGCACATGTAATAGAAATGGGTGTAAATTCAAACAAGACACGTTCAGGCGAAGATATAGGTTGTAAGTGATGGGAAGTAGTCAAACAGGCAACCGAAAACAGGCAACTCGTCTTCATCTCGACGGAGGCAATTCCCCTTGGCGACGCCTGCTACATTGCCTGATTAATGACTTCTCAACATTAGTGTGGTAAAGTACGCACGCCTGTGGGCGAGCGTGTATAGTATTCACTAGAATGGTGTCGACAGGCATCAGGGTTACCGTATGGTAGTACTATTTCTCATAAGCGCCTGACTTCGAACGCTGGTGCACGTAGATGGACGTTGTTGACAATGCGGTAAATATGCGTGTGATTTTGAGCATGCACTTCGGCAGCTGAAAAACACATCAGAGTGCATTTGGTGTGTGTGTGTGTGTGTTTGTGTGTGTGTGTGTGCGTGTGCATGCGTGTGCATGTGTGTGTGCGCGCGCGTGTGCGCGTGTGTGTGTGTGTGCATGCGTGTGCATGTGTGTGTGTGTGTGTGTGTGTGTGTGTGTGTGTGTGTGTGTGTATGTGTGTGTGTGTGTGTGTGTGTCAACACCAGACAACGCTGATGTGTCGTGATCACGCGAAGCCCGCCTGGTGTGGTGTTTGTGCAGGTGTTGTGCAAGTGAGTATTTACATGAAAGTGCGTGCGACTCACACGAGTGTAAAAGTGACTGTAATACGAGTTATTACTTTTCCCTGATTCAGTAAACAAGTTCAGAAGCAGTGAGATATAAATGAGTTGATGCCATTTCTAATCAAGCAAGTGGCTAGGTCCACAAGCATTAATTAAGGTGTAGTCCTAGATTGTATGAGTCGGTGTCCGTGACTCCGGGAATGGGAGAGAACGCGAGTGAGAGCTGGTGCATCACCACTCGGGGCGGATATTTACTCTATAACATCTCCGAGCAAGCTCCTCTAATACCACTCACTGTGTATACGGTGGTGATTGCTTTTGTTTTTGTTTTCGTGAGGAGTAAGCATAGCCTACCTAGTAGAATTTTGGCCATTATGAGCAAAGCGACCATCACTAGAGATAATGAGTGTACATGTGCCCTGAGTATAGTGACGCCTTAGTGACTCTGAAGTGAATCCGGTTGAGTAGAACTTTGTTGAGTCTAAGGAATTCTAAAGCAAAGGCGATATCGTCATGAGTTATGAGACTGTAATGTAAATGAATTATGTGAAGTCATGAGCATGAAACTGAATCGTAGTCAGTCTGGGAGGTTCAGTGGTCCCAGCTGAGTACAATTCTGACTAAGATGAGTAAGAGTGACTGGGAAAATGTGACAGAGAGCCAGGAGGATTCAGATAGAGTGATTCTGTATTGTGACTACATGTGCCTGGCTAAGCATAGAATTATGTATCACTCAGTGAGCTCGTGTGATTAGATGTTCGGCTGCAATGAGTCAGAATGAGTGCCTTCGGTGAGACATAGTCCGAGTGAGTATAGAGAAGGGGCATTGTATTGAAGGATGATGAACCTGGCTGAGTGTGGAATTTGGGTGAGCATCATGAAGAGTGACCCCTACCAATGGAAGTGATCACAAGTTAGTGTACAAGAGTGGCACTGCATTGTGGATTGGTGAACCTGTATGTGTCCTTCTAGGGTAGATGAGGAAATGTGACTATCGATGAAGCTCGGTCAGCGTGATTAGGTAAGAGTAAGTTCACTAAAGCGTGGTTAGCCCGGCTAAGTATAGATATCTGGCTATGATCAGTAAGAATGGTGACCATCAGTGATAGTTCACAGTGCGTGTAACAGTTTTTTCGGCACCGAAGTTATAGGATAACCTATCTGAATTTAGAATTCAGGCGTAGATTAGCGCGAGTGATCACCACCGTTGCGTCCGAGTTCGAGATATTGTCTGCCAGAATGGCGCTTTAGTAATGCTGAAGGAGCCCGGCTGAGTAGAATTGTCGGTGTGATCAGTCAAAGTGATTGCCGTCAGTCAGACAGAGTTCGAGTGAGTCTGCATCAGTTCAACAGCATTGAAGGTAAGTGAACATTGCTGAATGCAGAATTAATTAGGTGAGGATGAGCAAGAATGACCACCGCTATTGAAACTATAACTATTCGGTTCTTGGCCACTCTCCAAACATCCGTGCGTATACCACAATTCAAGGATCTACTCTATTGTACACTCTACTCTACTGAGTCTGAGTGCGGCTGGCAGAGTGGTGCTTTGTGGACACCGAGTGATCCCCCCTGTTGCATGAAAAGAATTTCGACGAGCCTCTGTTCATGTGAGCCCTCAAGGATTAATACATAACGCGAGTGAGTCTGACAAAGTTTCGCTAATTCCACACGTCTAGCATATCACAAGCGATAAAGCTGCGTGCCGAGATCACCGATATTCCTACTAGCTTCTGGTTGACTATCAGCCGCTGCCATCAGTGAATCAGCAAATACAGATGTTAAAATTCAGCTTGTCTATTCGAGTATAGCAAGGGCGAGGGTGGAATACGAGAACCGAGATATGGTAGAGTTAGCAAAACCCAGTAGTTATCCAGAGAGTTGCGCCTGCCAACCCTTTTGCCACAGCATTGATTGTTCTGCCATTTAGGTCCTATAGCGTGGTTTGACAAAACCCCATCACTAGCAATGTGATTATCAATATGCTCTTGTTAAGTGTTAGACCAGCGCACTTTTTTAAAGCCGCCACGACTATCATTCGTCGTAATTGTTGCGTTTTGCAGTCCCGAACGACATCATCGAGACACGCCGTATATAGGAGAGTTCCAAACAGTTTAGACCACCTGGAGAATTTAAACGTGCACTTAAATCGATGTTCACAGTTGTCGATCATTTTCGCCTTCATCGAGTAAGCGGCCACCATGGCTGCCGGGGATTTAATCTCGTGACGTTCGGGTCAGCACTCAAGTACAATAACCCACCACAGCAGATCACAGCCATCTTTCAGTGATGTGGAAAATGTCAGATAAAAGCAACTTGCGCGGATGTTGTAAAGTTGTTCCTATCACTGTACACGTATCGCGAAGTATTCGCTATATATGGTTGGTAAAACCTCTGCTTTCGCCGCAATCGGGCCCGCGAATGCATCTTTCCGTAAGTGTTCGTTTTTTTTCAAACACATGCTCACTGAAGGTTTCATGCTATGGCACCACGCAGACGCGCAGGTGTTCTTCAAAGAACGAAAAAAAAAAAGCGCTGAACGGAGAGGCGGGAAGTTTCGATTCTTTGTCGCGTCGTTCGAGCGCGCTATATGGCTGCAGAGCAGGTCACATATAGCGGTGCTTGCATTCCTCTCTGCCGATTCACAGACGGCGATGGTGACGACTGCGAAGGCGCCCTTTTCTGGTGGACAATGACCGTTGATGGTGTGCTCGCGCGATCTCCCTTCGCAGGTGCCGCATCGCTCGCGTTGCGCGGCAGGGATCCCAACGAGGATCTCTCGTCAGTGCTCGTCTTCACCGCGCACGCCTTTCGCCATGCGAGCGAAGTGTCGCGCCGCATTCCAACGAAAGGGCAGGCAGGCGTGCAAACACAAGGCCGGGCAGCAACGAGGCCTGCCATGCCATGCCCAGGCCAGTCGACGATGAGGAACGGTCCTCACCTCAGGCCCCGAGAAGTCGTCGTCACCGACAGTTTCTAAAAGGAGAGGCGTGTGATAACGACTCCGAGACCTGGCGGCGCGGGGCGGTACGCGCGCTAAGGTGGGACGGAAGAAGATCGCGTGAAAGAGAGGGAGAGAGGCTTGATATCCAGGCCTGCGGCATGCAGGCCCCGCGGCGGGACAACGCGACGGACTCTGGCAAGTGATTGCCCTGCCATTATGACAGCTGACGACGGCCTGCGAGGACCTATAGTGTCTGTGTGTGTTTGTATACTTCTTCCACCCGTATAAGGCCTTACGTGAGCGTGCACGGGGCTGCAAGCGACAGATACGGCGAGGCCGCTCACGATGCAGCCCGAAAGAGATCTGCGTGCAAAATGTACGGTCCGAACAAAACGGCCGCCGCGTCTCCACCTCCCGCGCCACCATTGTCCGTCACCTCGAGCGCCGCGGCGATGATGTGTTGAGAGAACGCGCTCCACCTCGTCCTCGTCTCTGAAGAAGGCGGACGGCCGGACCGGACCGCTAGCGGAGAAGTGGCGCGTTATATTTTGCTTTCGGAACGTTTAGGGAGGTTTTCGTACTTGGCACCGTGCCGTGTCTCGCAATGCCTTGCAGCCGGCACCTCCCTGCGTGCCTGCCCGCCCCCGTGATTTCCTGCTTTTCTTATAGTTCCCCTTGCCTTTGTTTCGTTTTGTTCCTACCGGGGGACAAAGAGAGGTCCCACACACTCGCAGGGCGTTTGTACGCAGCGCCGTGCGTTTGGCTGTGTGGCGTCCCTTCCACGCCCTCAGCCTGTCCCTGTTTCACCGTTCTTACACGAGGGGTCGTCAGTGTGACGCGTTATCGCGTGAATAATGGTCGTGCTTGTGTGCAGCTCGGCTATAAAGACGGCGGAATAAGCAACCTAAATGACCTACCTCGCACCGTGGATACGCTAGCGAGCGAGAATTGACAGGTCTCGTGACAGCAAGGGCCCACGCACCACGACGAACACCGAAGATGTATCGACTCCATTTCTACAGCAAGAGCGTGGTTTCAAATCCACATCGAGCCATCCGAGATTGTATACTAATGTAGAAGGGCTGAAAGGATTTTACGTGTTGTCGAAATGGTATTTTCCATAGGCCTTACTTGTCCACTGATGAAGGTTGGTATATATGTCGTTCACTGCTGAGGCTGATGTTCATACACCACCAGAATATCTGCAGTGTGGGCTCATTGGTACGTGCGCAAATCGTGCATGCATGCGCAACTGTTCGTGATACCATCGGTGCTCCGATCTTAGAATCTAGAGATTTGACCGATAAATGTGTTATTTTTGCTTACTCACATGCCACAATAAGGTAGCCTTTTTAAGTGATCGTCAATCTATTTCACTTGAGCTCAGAAGTGATGTTTACTGGGTGAATAGTTCTGCATTCGGGCAAGTGCGCTAATTCAACGAGAACGACCAAACAACGCATTCATAACGTGAACTATCAATTAAGGTTTTACTAAGGAAACAAAGATATATTGAGTAACAAGTGTTCGAACGTTGAATAACGCATGGTCGAAAAAGAAGAATAGAAACCTGTTAGCATCAGTCAGTCAATCAGTCAGTCGATAGTCAATTTCAGTAGTATACAAGGCAGTGAATTATATAGCCAGGGGGCGGCACACCGGGCGCATGCTACCCCCCTCCCCGAAATGTTTCGGCCATGAAATACAGAGCGGAAAAAGACCTCTTACATGTACGGCCCCCACTTAAGATCAAGAAGATGACCCCCCACGCCAACCCCCAACTCCTCGAAAAAAAAAAAACTCCTCATACAGCTCTAGTGCAATGTAATGGATGGCTGGGCGACAAACGTTTTCGGAGGACTCGATTATGAAAGCTGCCTGTTCAGTCTCTCGGGCCACCTTATCTTGTAATATTGAGAATATCTTAGTGCTAGTAAACACTTGTGTTGCAACCGTATTGCTCTCAGGTTAGAGCGCGTGTGCCCACTCAAGAAGATTCCGACACCCACAATTCATTCCTTAAACAAAGCACTTTTTGCTCACACACACACCCCAACCCGTAAAAATTGTGTAAGAAAGGGACATATTATATACAAGACACCTTTTACTAATTACACCATGCATATTGACGATGCTTAACGGTGCACCATGCACGCTTTCCCCTTGAGCCTCCGTCTTCCTTTGTGCTGCGGTACGTATGATTTTTTCGAAGCGCGAAGCTGACGCATATGTAAGGCCGAGAGATGCCCTTCGTGTATGTAAACGAGGCGCGCCTGCTTAAAAGCTTCAAGAAATAAACGCATTGAGGTCAAAAGACAAAAAGTATAAAAAAGAAAGAAAGAAACACATAGAAAGAAAGAAAGAGAAAAAGGAAAAAGAAAAAAAGAAAGAAAGAATGATTGAATGAAAGAAAGAAAGAAAGAAAGAAAGAAGGAAAAAAAGAGATTGAAAACACGAGAAAAAAAAGATTTGGCTCTCCAAACAATGAGAAGTGATAAAGGCAGGTGGAGAGAGAGAAGTTGGGACCGGTGACGCTTCCGAGGGACGCCAAACCGGACATCTTGGAGCGTAGGGCGCAGATGTGGACAAAATCATTATCAAGGCGAACATTCTTCCATCTCGAGACGCATGCCATTCTCGGAGAGCAAAGCACAGTTTACGACCATTCACAGCGACACACACACCACACAAACACACGCACACAGACACGCACGCACACGCACGCACGCACGCACACACGCGCACACGCACACACACACACACACGCGCTCACACACACGCTGTGCACATAAAAACAGTCATACGCACACCAAGACGATGCTGCAAAAGTGAAGAAAAAGCACGGAATGCTCCCGTGTATACTATTTAGAGGTGTCATATCAGAACTCATAAAATCATAACTACAGCATCGTATTCAGCGAGTCGACATAAACCATCTCTCTAGTCCCCTTGCCGTGTCTTCAGGTGTGCCACAAGGCCTTATCTTAGGCCCATTCCTTTTTAATCTCTATATAAATTATATTATTGCCACAAACCTTCAGGCAAAATTTATAATTTACGCTGATGATACTAGCATCTTTTTAATAGGGAATTCGGCCGATGAATTATTGGATGAATCCAACCTAACCTTACAAAAGTTAGACGAATGGGCATCTCAAAACCGTTTCAAATTAAATACAAACAAAACAAAAGCTATGTTATTTCGCAGTAAAAATAAAAAAAATGTAGTTTATAAAACTTTAACAGTAAACTCCTCACCCAACGCCCTCGTATCCAGTTTTACAACATTAGGCGTCGTCTTTCAGGAAACATTATGCTGGGATGCACATGTCGATTACCTAGTACCAAAGCTCTTTCAAGCGACCAGTATTGTTTACCGCAATCGTCATATACTGCCACAGAACATTATGATGCTAATTTTCAACAGTTTGTTTCAATCCAGACTGAACTATTTTCATTTAGTTTGGGGCACCACTACACGAAGAAATTTACACAGAATACACGTCCTACAAAAAAAGTTCTTACGCACTAATTGAAAATGTCCCAAGACATTTCCACACACGTGAGTATTTCTTAAAATATAGGATACTTCCAGCCACAACACTGTATGATTACCGTTTGTGTAAGGCGTATAAACAAGAGTTAAAAACCAGATCAGATTTTCTTAAGCGCCTTTCCAGGTTACAAGAAAACACCCCTGTATATGCAACACGTAAAAGAGAGTACTGGAAAATACCGACAGTGCGAACAATATATGGAAAACAAACACTCAGAAACAACTTACCAAGATTATAAACAGATTAGTTTGCGAAGGGATACAATTAGAGAACATGTCTTTTAATGCCATACACAGTTATTTTGAACTCAAGACAAATAATTCTTGAAAAGCATTCTTCTGATGCCTCTCATTTCTAAATCTCGCGCGCACGAATAATTAAGGTCACGTAGAAGAACGTTACTGTAATGCGGTATTTTTCTTTTTCTTCTTTTTCTCCCTCTCTGCAAAAGATTGGAATTTCGTAAACTTAGACAATATTGTTTTTTTTCTATATATGTCCTGTATTATATAATGCTGATTTATGTTGGTTTCTTGTTGGTGCATCACTTCTGGTCGGTGCCAATGAGGGGGCCAGTAGCCTCGTCAAGCTGTCCGAACGACAGCTTTTTCCGCCCGCCCAGTCGTATCATTCATTGTATTGATGCGAAAATAAAGTTGTTGTCATTGTCATATGCAGCAACTATACCGAGGTATTCGAAAGGCACACTCTTTCCTGTCTCTATACGTTATAAAACTTTGTGGAATCCCCATTCACTTCGGCTTTTGTTGGTGCTATTTTCGAAGCCTTGGAATCCGTGGTGGCCACCAGCCATCAGACACCACTTCATGCAGTGGTGGCTGATGCAGTCCAGCATGAGCTAAGTTTGAGTGTCTGTTATTCTATGTTCTACTATTACTTAGTAAGGAATTCTAGCATAATAATCAGTCTATTCTCTGCCTCCTTCCTCTATGGTCGCTTCTGTAAAGAAGTTGCAACGTTGCGCTGCAGTAACCCTGTCTAGACATCGCGTCAACAGACGTACTGGTTATACTAGCAGCGAGAGCATCCCATCTGTACCCCACTTTCCCAAAATGTAGCATCTAGGCGTAATGTACGCTACGCAAAGTAGTTCTAGTGGTCTTTCACGAACTATAATCGCAGCTCTTTGGCTAATACAAGTATCTTGTATACTCACCAACATTTCCTGTTCTGAAACTGAAGGAAAAAGTTTACTGGGCCAGTTAAGAGATACAGGGGTAGACCTGACACGAAATTATATCAGTCTTTGTTGATTAACGATTGGTGCAATTTTACGTCCAAAAATCAGCGCATGATTATAAAACTTTTTAGTATGGGGTTCCGAAAATTGCGACCACCTGGGGCTTAACGCGCAATTAAATCTAAGCACATGGGCCTTCAACTTTTTGCCGTCATCAAAATGCCGACGTCACCACTGGGATTCGATTCCGTGACCTGCAGGTCCAATCACCTTGACCACTAGACCACCACGAGCTGTAATTTTTGTTGAGAGAACCCTCGCTTTGGTTCGGCTCAAGGTGGGTTATTTCTTCACCGACTGAGAGTATACGCGAAGTCTGTAACGAAGACGGTGGCCGTATTGCACCCCACTTACCCTTATAGAGTGCATGTAAGCCCAGTCATGGCGAGGCAGAGGTTCTCTTCCCGTCCAGGTGCTGGCTGTAAGATCGTAACATCGCGCGATCTGGAAACGTCCATTTTGGAACACCCTCTCCTTCATCGTATACTTTGTTTTATTCTTAGTTTCTTCCAAGCTGGACTACCAGAACGGCTCGATCATGCCATGGAGCAGTGTGCAGAACGTTCGAGGTGCTGTCCGTTCGTGGCGTTGATGGCCTCTGGAAGAAAAACAGGTGTGAAAAGGCAATTCCTCGCGCCCAACCCCTCTTCCCCTTCTTACGCTCTGCGCCACTTTTCTTTTCGTTTACGCTGCCTAAAAAAAAATGGAAGAGAGCACTGGCACCATCCTCTTCACGGCTGGGTCCCCGAAAATTGCAGGGTCTGGCTGTCGAAGGGGCAGCCAGCAAGGTGCCAGTGTGTACATTGGGGGCCTCACGAAAAACTACGAGGCCTGTAGCGAGGCCTCCTGTATGTGCGTCTGTGCGTGCGTATACACGCTGCATACTTGTACATATGAGGCTATGCTCTGTCCGAGTTGGGCGGAAAATGAGGCGTTGGTCTGTTCAGGCGGTAGGCTGTTATTACTGGGACGAGGCAATGAGCGGCGCGTAGACGTCGTTACGCGCACAGCGAGACGATCGACACACTCCTCGGGCTCGCTGAGATGGCTTGGCTTGACTCTCGACTCGGCTTCTTGCTTAGCCTTATTTCTTGGCTGTTCGGTCACTGTCTTGCTTGTTTGTTTCAGGGGTGACGCTGGCGCACCACTTTCCGTGCGCATCATACACGCCAATGTGCGCTTGTTTGTATAGTCTGGTCCTTGCTCCGGTTTGGGAGAGTGAACGCCACCAACAGCGAAAAACGTCGGTCCACTTTCCGATTCGGTTCACTTTGTTGCTGTTGTATTTTTCACACCATTTGACGCTCGCTGGCGAAATGGTGGTTGCGGAAGGCGCTGAAAGGAGGGAATGCAATGGAAGCGCAAGATGTACAACGTGATACCGGAAAAGCAAATAGTTTTTTTTTTCGTTCTAACGACAGTACTACCGGCCCAACGCCCCTTACACTATCCCTTAGTAGCCTCTAAGCCCGTACTCTCTGTCTCTACCTCACTTTCCTCCTCACCTAATAAAGGCGCTGCGTTAAGTGAGCGGAAAAATATTCCCGATCTAGATGAAAAGAGCTTCACTTTCACGCTTGCCCAACGGATGGCGTTAACTTTTTCTTTCGATCTTTTTCTGTGCAACGCCATTTGCAATATTCTTAAACTCTGTTCTTCTTTCTTTAACGTCCTCCCGCCGCCGCTTGATGGCGTGCTAACTTTGCCATTGTTTCATTAGTGGACTACGCTGACGCCGACACTTAGCGCGTTGTTTTGTGCGAAGCCTAGCGAACTGAGATCGCGCTTGAAGATAGTACTAGAGTGATGACTGACCGGATGGGGCAGGTCAGAGAAAGAGAGCAGGGAAAGCTCGGCGATACCCGTCTGTCGTCGCGTATTTGCCTAAGAGCAGATCTGAAGGTCGACTCGCAGAACGAAGGCAGGCGGAGAGCGGATGTCGAAACGTTTTAGCACGCCGTCAGGGGAAATTACTCCTTTGTGTAAGGCTGATAAGGAGCTAAGTTAGAGAAGAATGGCTGAACGGTAGGTAGACTGAAGAGAGCATGGGGTAAGTTCTTTCGAAAGATGGATGGAAGTCGTCAACGCTGGAGGGTGGGCAATGTTTACGTGTTGTTTAGGTCACTGAGTGGAGCAGCAGCAAACGAACATTTGTCGTGTCTGTTGACTTGATGCAAGAGTCAAGTCATGTGAGCAGACACCCGGGAGATGAAGTACTGTGGAACAATGACGTCGTGTGTATAGGCAGAACATGCACAAAATCAAATCTGCATGTAAGAATGGAATCTACTTAAAAGAACATTTTACGTGAATATGTTGTATAGGAATCTTCCCCAGTGCAGGGTAGCAAACCGGATTTGCGTCTGGTTAACCTCCCTGCCTTTGCTTGCATATTTATCTCTCTTTTGTAATAAAAGCCTTTTGCGCACACTTGGAGTGAAATCATCCTTACTTTTGACCATCACGGCACATATTTTTGATCTCCAAACTGAGCTTGTGGAATAAATTTGACGAATGACGGTCTCTGTGTTCGATTCGGTGGGAATGCATATTTTAACAAGAGCAAATTGTATTTCCAGAGAAATGGCAGGAGAAGAGGAAAGAAACAATGTAAGGGACAATGTCAATGCTTGTGTACCTGCATAGAGTTCTTACAATTATTCATGTGAATCGATTCTTGGTCTATGGCTTGTAATGAATGTAAATTAAGGTCATCGTCATCGGTAACAACTATGATTACGACACTTCGCTGCAGCGATATAAAACTGAAGATGCCAAGCACATGTACCAAATATGTTATGTGGTCATGCCATAGAGCCACAGATTCGACAGGTCAATATCCTCTGACGTCATTACAGATTTTCTCGACGCCTACTAGTGATTGTGGAAGAGGCCATACGTTATTTCCAGACATTTAGAGGCATTGTCAAGTTCGTGGTAGCTCTTAGTCACACTGTCGTGCCCCATCAGCCCTCACCAACCAATCTCGCTTGCGTATTTCCTGTGTGCTTGGTAGCTATAAATTACCACTTACGCGTAAGCTCGTGACGAGGAAGTATACTTTCGGTGAGCGTTTCTCGGCTCTGCTTCAAGACCAAATTTCGGGGAAACAACTGAAAGTTTGCACGGACGAGGTACTGCTCTATAGGTTGACGTTACGGAGTCATAGGCGTAGGAAGATATCTTTTTCGAGGTAGTGGGGGAGGGGGGAGGCATTTTTCAAATGATCATTTTTCACTCTGTATGCCAAAGCGAAATGGGCACAGGCCCAGTGTGCTACCACCTCGATACGTCACTGCTCGGAGCCAATGTACGCATACTGAATGTAATAGTAAACTAAATGAAATAATCTTGTACGTAATGTATGTGTACATACATACATACATACATATATACATACATACACATACATACATACATACATACATACATACATACATACATACATACATACATACATACATACATACATGCATGCATACATGCATACATACATACATACATACATACATACATACATGCATACATGCATACATGCATACATACATACATACATACATACATACATACATACATACATACATACATACATACATACATACATACATACATACATACATACATACCAAATCCGTTTCTCTTTTTTGTACAGTTCCTGCTGCTCGGCATATCATCGGAGGCCGGCGCACAGCAAGATGCACTACGTTTAGTCATCGCGGCAGCGAAGACTGAAGATGCATGCGCACATGGAACGACTTTCGCCGACAACCGCTGGTGGACACCGCCCCCTGGGCGATCGACATCAACGGAGCAGCATATAAGAAGACCGTCCCCATCCTACCACTTCAGTGGGCACGTCGGCTGGCCTGTGAGCAACATGCCAAATCCGTTTCTCTTTTTTGTACAGGTCAGTAACAAGTATTATTCTGTCAAAACCAGTAATCGTTGTTTGATTCAGCTGACGTGCCCACAAAGTGTCTTTTTGGCTTGTTTGGTCATTCGGAATTTTGTAGTGTCTTTACTGATGCTATGTGGGGACATCGAGTCCAACCCAGGCCCTACGGTTGAGGAACTTCTTGATGAGCTCCTCACTGGCCAGAGGAACATTCAAACTAGGCTTGAGGCGATAGAAACAAAATTAAAGCAGGTAGAAGCTGTGGCCTCGGACATTAAAGAAGTAAATGTGAAATTGTCTAGCCTGGAAAAAACTGTCCAATATTTGGAACACAAAGTGATTAACTTCGAAGACCGCAGTAGGCGCAATAATATTATTGTGTTCGGTATACCTGAGGATGAAAAGGAAACCGCGGATGCCCTTGCTAATGCTGTTGTTAAAGGTGTGGTTAAGGATGTGCTTGGCGTACAGCTGAGATCAATAGAACGAATGCACAGACTTGGGCGCAAGCAAACAAACAAAAACCGACCGGTCATATTAAAATTGTTTGATTACCGCGAAAAAGAGGAAGTGCTGGCTAACTGCTTTAAGCTTAAAGGTACTGATATATCAGTTTCCGAAGATTTTTCCCTAGTCACAAGAGAAAAACGAAAAAAACTGTGGGAAAGCACTTCTGAAATTAGAAAGGCAGGCGGAAAGGTTACAATGAAATACGACAAAATTAAAATTGATGGCGAGCTGTTCGAATGGAATAACACTGAAAACAAAAGAATTCCCGTAAAGAAGGGACGGGGTAGCCAAGAAATCAAAAGAATTCCCCTAAAGAAGGGCGGGGGTAGCCAAGTACGCAAAAAATGAAATAAAATTGAAGATGGCAAACCCCTCATATGCCTGAACCTAAATGCTCGTAGCGTCATGAATAAACTTGAACACTTGGAGAGTATTGTAATGACCCATCGCCCTCACATCCTGATAATCACCGAAACGTGGTTAAATTATGATATAAGCGATGAAGAAGTTACACCACCTGGCTACAAGATTTATCGAAAAGATAGAGACACGCGTGGTGATGGCGTTGCTATTATGGTAAAACAGTCATTGCAAGTGATAAGGCAAACCGATATACCGGGCGTTGAATGTGTTATTATCAAACTCTATTTACACGACCTAAATTTGTCTGTAGGCGCATTCTATCGCCCCCCAAATAGTGATCACACATTCTTCGAAAAGCTGAATGAATTCCTGTGTTCTAGCAGATGTGACACAAGCAATGTGTTGATAGCTGGAGACTTTAATGTTCCGTCCATCGACTGGTCCGGTGATTTTCCGCAGCCACTCGTCTGTGCGGCGGAACCCATTGTGGACCTTATGCTCTTTCATAATTTAACGCAATTAGTCAAACAACCCACGCGCATTCAAAAAGACAAGAGCTCACTCTTGGATCTCTTTATTGTTAGCCAGAGTATTGCAAGTCGAAACGTTGATGTACAAGTAATGGAAGGAATTTCAGATCATAAAATGGTTTTCTTGTCGATCCCTGGAAATCGTATCATCAAAACAGAGAAATACCGACGGTCGGTTCCAGTTTTTTTACGTGCTCAAGATGTGGACATTATTGACGCTCTAGACATGTCGTTTCCAACATTCTGTTCCCTTTACGAGTCAAATGATTGCTCTGTCGAAGACTTGTGGCACTTTTTTAAATCACTTGTTTTGTCGTGCATTGAACAATTTGTGCCCTTCAGAGAAATTTTCAGCCATAGGGTTAATCCATGGATTACAAGAGAAATAGTGCGTATGGGACGAAAGACAAAAAAATTAAGAAAACAGCATCGCAAGTCTCCATCACTAGCTAACAGTGAAAAACTTGTGTCGATGCGCAAACGCCTTCAAGAAAGCATTAAAAAGGCTAAAGAATTTTACCACAAAGTAACTATGAAAAATTTTCTTCTCTCGTCTCCTGAAAAATTTTGGCGCTATTTTTCCCCAAATAAGAAGTCAATTTCTAACATTGTAGTTAACGGGGAAACCGTCACTGACCGACTCACCATTGCAACGTCTTTTAACGACTTCTTCTGTTCAGTATTCACGAAAGATGACACAATTACACCTTCAGTCAACCAGTTCGAGAATATTCCCCCAATAAGCAACATTTCGATATCCCAGGAAGGTGTTCTTTCTCTTTTGCTTCAAATTGATCGTAAAAAAACACCCGGAATAGACTGTATTGATAACCACTTCTTGGTGAGGTACGCTGAATGGAGCTCACATTATCTGCATCTTATATTTAACAAATCCTTATCCCAATCTAAGATCCCAGAAGACTGGAAATATGGTAAAATTACGCCTATACCTAAATTAAACACTCCACATTTGGTTACTTCATATAGACCTATCACCCTCTTGTGTACAAGTGCAAAAATATTGGAACATATTATGTTCAAGCACTTATCAACATTTCTAGAAGAAAACAAACTTATTGACCCCAGGCAACACGGCTTCCGAAAAGGTCTATCTACCGTAACACAACTATTAGAAACAGTACATGAACTCGCCAAAACCCTTGACAGGCAAGGTCAAACAGATATTATTTTTCTAGATTTTGAAAAAGCGTACGATCGCGTGTCGCACCAAAAGCTGCTCTTAAAACTTCAACCCATACTGAAGAACGATACACTTCTGTCATGGATAAAAAATTACTTAAATTTAAGACGACAATGTGTAACAATTGATGGTACGTGCTCTCTAGCAGAGACAGTTATATCCGGTATACCTCAAGGTTCGGTGCTTGGGCCACTTTTCTTTCTTGTGTTCATTAATGACATAGTACAGGATATACCAGTAAAAATTAGACTATTCGCAGATGACTGCATCCTCTATCATGAAGTTCAAAGCCGCTGCGACCAAGTTCTTTTGAATTCTTCTTTAGCGAAAATACAAACTTGGTGTTCAACGTGGCAAATGAGTGTTAACAAGGCTAAAACGGTAGCCATGTCAATAACGCGTAAACAGCATCCCCTAAGCTTTCCATATTCCATAGATAATCACACTCTTTTCGTTGTAGAAAGGTACAAATATTTAGGCGTAATTATTACCTCGGACCTTAGATGGAATGAACATATTTCGTATATTACAAATAAAGCCATGCGTAAACTTGGATACCTTCGAAGGTCATTGCGAAAATCAACCAAGGAAATAAAGTTACTGGCTTACAAAACTTTCATTAGGCCCTCCCTCGAATATGCATCAGTTATATGGGATCCGTACACAAAAAACAACATTGATAAACTAGAACTCGTTCAAAGGAAGGGCATCAGGTTTGTTCATAATTGCTATCGCTGGCAAGTATCTGTAACTTCAATCTTGGAAGAATCAGAGCTGGATACATTGCAAAAGAGACGTCAGCTTGAACGGCTCAAGTTTTTGTACTCCCTTTATCATGATAAGCTGGCAATAGACAAGAGTAATTTTATCGACCTGGTTGGTAAGCGCTCGACGCGATCACACCACACGAAAAAGATAAAGGATTTTAGCTGTAAAACAAACACATTCAAAAACTCCTTTTTTCCGAGAACAACGCGTGAATGGAATCTACTTCCATCCAATGTAATTGATTGTACTACACTAAATTCTTTTGCTAAAGCATTGTCAGATTATCTGTAATTTTTTTCGGTATCTTGGTCGTCACTCCGCTTTCCTAGTATCGCGACTTCTGCAAACTGATATGTGATTGTGAAACAATAATGCTGTTCTGATGTTTTTTTTTTCTTTTTCTGTTGTTGATGTTGCGTGTGTCACATTGTAGCTCTGTTTTGTTTAGCGGTGCACCTCGGTCCAGATTTCTCCTGCTCTTTCCAGTCATGTCTTGTATATTATTAATAGTTTTTATCAGTGTAGGTCTGGCTTGGTACCAAACAAGTTGTTAAAAGTACCTGCTGTCACTTTGTTGATTGCGTAATTGCATATTTTTTGTTTTTATTTTGTTCCCGCTCATTGTTGCGGTTGTTTTGTGGACGTATTTGCGTATGTTCTCGCATTCTTTTATTTGTTCTGCCCGCTCCTGCCAAAGGCCTTTTTTAAAGGCTGGCAGTAAATCTGAAAATAAAATAAATAAAAAATACATACATACATACATACATACATACATACATACATACATACATACATACATACATACATACATACATACATACATACATACATACATACATACATACATACATACATACATACATACTGATGTATCCGTGACGTCACGCCAGCCGAAGCCGCCGTTATCACCACTGCTTCTTCTCCTTCCCTTCCCCTTAACCCCTCTCGCACAACGCTACATTAACCCGCGCTATCGCAATAAAGTTTTTGTCTTGGCCCAGCCACGGCCCTGGCGTGTTCGTTACAGTGGCGACGAGGATGGGATAAAAGCGGTGCGGCAACTCCGTCCGTCATGACCGCCGCACCCACGGGAGGATACGCCAGCCCGCCGCAGTTCGACGAGGCGAGCGACAAGTGGCCCGCGTACCAGGTTCGGCTGGAAGCCTTCTTTGAGGGAAATGGCATCACGGAAGACAACAAGAAGCGGGCCCTGCTGGTGACTGCACTGTCCACCCACACCGTCGACGTACTGAGCGGACGTTGTGCTCCGGATAAGGTGAATGAACTTTCGTACCCACAAGTGATAGCCTTGCTTAAGCAGCACTTCTCGCCGCAACCGAACGAGATAGCACAGTCTTATAAGTTCTTCACCCGCAATCAGCTGCCCGGCGAACCGGTCAAGGATTTTGTCGTGGCGATTCGACAGATAGCGGACACCTGCAATTTTGGTGCTTCGTTGGACAGAATGCTACGAGATCGCATCGTGTGTGGTCTGCACAACGTCGGAGTGCGTCGGCAGCTACTCGCGAAACCACAGCTGACGAGGAGCGAAGCGGAAGAAATTGCGATATCTACCGAAATGGCCGAGGCCAACGCGCAAGAGATAGTAAGCCCCACCGCTGAGGCAAGTGTGCATGCGCTGGGAGGCCAGTCCTATCGCCCACGAAGCCGGCCACAGATTGTTGGGTGCTACCGCTGCGGAGCAAAAGGGTACGGACCCGAGGATTGCCGCTTCCGCTCGGCGTCATGCTTCAAGTGTAAACAACGAGGTCATATCGCTCGAGCCTGTTGCCGCCGTGAGAGTGGGTTCGGGGTGGTACCACCAGAACGCCAAGTACACGCCTTGTCGCGGGAGGAAGACACTGGCACGGACGGTATGTTCGCGCTGGAGGCAGCGGACAGTCACATCGGCCACGTCGGCATTACGCAACCCATCGTGCGCACCTTGGATTGTGGTGGGGTTCCAGTGAACATGCAGGTCGACACAGGCTCGCCGGTTTCAGTCATCACGTGGCCCACATATGAGCGGAACAAAACAGTGTGGCCGAAGCTGCGTGGTTCGCCATTGAAACTCACCTGCTTCCTGGGACGGCTTCCAGTGCGGGGACAACTTCAGCTCAAGGTTTCGTGCGGAAACAAGTCGACGGCTGGATCTTCGCAAGTCCTTGGTTGCTCCGGCCCAAACCTCTGCGGACGCGACCTGATTCAAGCGTTCCACATGCTCGAGGCACCGGTAATGAACGTGAACACGTCAGGTGAGCAACTGCCGTTACTCGGTGCTGACGACGTTAACGTGGACCGGTTGCTAGCAGAATTCGCTGATGTGTTCGCGCCAGGTTTAGGGCTCATAAAAGGGCCACCGGTACACTTCGAGACGCGAGAAAACGTGGTGCCGAAGTTTTGGAAAGCACGCGAAGTTCCGTATGCTTTTCGGCCAAAGGTCGACGCGGAACTGGACCGCCTTTCGGGCGCGGGTATTATTGTACCGGTGCCTCATGCGGAGTGGGCGGCGCCAGTGGTACCGGTAGTGAAACGGAATGGCTGCATCCGCCTTTGCGGCGATTTTAAGCTAACGGTCAACAAAGCCTGTCGCACTGAGCAATATCCGTTGCCACGGGTGGAGGATATCCTAGCTACATTAAATGGCGGTGAAGTTTTTACCACGATAGACTTGCGGGAGGCATACAACCAGCTTCCGTTGGATGAGGAAGCCATGCACCTCACGACCATAAACACGCATAAGGGACTGTTCAGCTTTACTCGCCTGCCTTTTGGAGTGGCGTCCGCGCCGGCCGTGTTCCAACGGCGTATGGAGACCATTTTGCAGGGACTTCCGGGTGTTCAGGTCTACCTAGACGACGTCATCGTGGCAGAGAAACGCAATGACTGCACCACCCTGCACGATGTATTCAAGCGTTTCCGGGAATACGGCGTGCGCCTGAACGCAGACAAGCGCAAGTTCCGCCAACTAGAGGTGGATTTTTTGGGGCATCGAATCAGCGCTCGAGGTCTTCAACCAAAGACGGAAAACATAGACGCCATCCTTAAGGTTCAGGCACCACGGAATTCCGCAGAATTAAGGTCCTACCTCGGCATGGTAACGTACTACCACAAGTTTCTTCCCAATGCATCGACCGCCATGGCACCCCTATATCAACTACTCCAGAAGGAAGCTAAGTGGAAGTGGGATACCGCTCAACAGCAGTCATTCAGCAGTGTGAAAGACCTTCTGAAATCCGCAGACTTTCTGGCGCATTTTGACCCACACAAGCCGCTAGTCCTGGAATGCGATGCCTCCCCGGACGGAATAGGCGCAGTGCTTTCACACGATGTCGGGGGCGGAGTACTTCGGCCCATGGGGTTCCGCTCTCGGTTATTGACTGGAGCTGAAAAAAATTACTCGCAGCTGGAGCGTGAAGCCTTGGCACTTGTGTTTGGTGCGTCGAAATTCCGACAATACTTGCTCGGCAATACTTTCACATTGATGACGGACCATAAGCCGCTTGTTGCACTTTTTCACCCAGACAGGCCAGTGCCCGTGATGGCCGCTGCGCGAATCCAGCGGTGGGCCCTGCTGCTGAGCGCCTACGATTACGTCATCAAACACCAGCCCGGGAAAGACAACATTCCAGCCGATGCCCTCAGCCGACTCCCCACGTCAGCAACTTCCCAGCCAGAGACGCAGGAAGAAACTGTGGACGGTGAGTATGTCCTGCTCACGGAGACCCTCAATGATGGTGTCATGTCTGCGAAGCAACTGGGCACTCTCACGGAGCTTGATGACGATTTAGCAAAGGTGCAAAAATGGGTGCAGGAGGGATGGCCAAGAAATTTGGGGCCTAAGGACCAGCACTTGATGCCATACTTCAACCGGAAAGCTGAGATAACGGGGAGTTATGGGCTTCTATACTGGGGCCATCGAGTGATCGTCCCTAAGAGTGCCCGAGCAGTGATGTTACGTCTGCTGCATGATACTCATCAAGGGATTTGCTCAATGAAGCGGCTAGGGCGCTCCTTGATGTGGTACCCCCGGATCGATAATGACATTGAGCACATGGTTAAGTCCTGCACCAGTTGCATCCAAGCTGCCCCTATGCCCCCAAAGAAACCCCCTGTTGCGTGGCCAGAAACGGATGAGCGTTGGTCGAGGCTGCATATCGATTTTGCGGGGCCGATCGATGGTCACATGCTACTGATTGTGGTGGATTCACATAGTAAGTGGATAGAAGCGATACCCATGAAGAGTTCCACCACACACGCCACCATAGAGGCTCTGCGCACCTTGTTCAGTACATTCGGGTTGCCCCGGACGCTGGTATCCGATAATGGCCCACAGTTTACGAGTTGGGAATTTAACACCTTCACGAAGCTGAATAACATAGTACACCTCCGAACAGCACCGTATCACCCCCAGTCCAATGGGCTCGCGGAGCGGGCGGTTCGTACGGTGAAGGATTCATTGAAGAAGAATGTACAAGGGTCACTGAAAACCCGCCTGGCTAGGATTTTGCACAGGTACCGCAGGACGCCGCAGGCCGGGGGCCGGACACCAGCGCAACTCCTAATGGGCTACGATCTTCGCTCCAGGCTGGACAACGCAGTGTCCATTCCGCCCTCACCAGTTGACCGTCCCCCCCTCGATGGGTGGCAGCCCGGGGAGCCAGTCTGGGTGAGGAACTTCGGGCGAGGCGAGCCGTGGACTCCAGCCAGTATTACATCGACAGACGGAGCCCGCCTGGTGAATGCCGATGGTCCGGAGGGGGAAACCATTAGGCGCCACAGCGACCAGGTGAAGCCACGGGAGTTGGAGCATGACCAGGGAGAAGTCGGTGACTCTCGGTGCCTCGAAACTGCCGGCGGGGCCCTAGCAGGAGGAACACCGAGGCGAGTGCCAACAAGGAGCGAGATCGCCGGGAGCCCCTCAACTCCGGTGTTGCGTCGCTCGGGCCGGCAACGCAAACCCCCAGACCGTTACTCACCGTAGGGGGAGCGGAATGATGTATCCGTGACGTCACGCCAGCCGAAGCCGCCGTTATCACCACTGCTTCTTCTCCTTCCCTTCCCCTTAACCCCTCTCGCACAACGCTACATTAACCCGCGCTATCGCAATAAAGTTTTTGTCTTGGCCCAGCCACGGCCCTGGCGTGTTCGTTACACATACATACATACATACATACATACATACATACATGCATACATACATACATGCGTGCATGCATACATACATACATACATACATACATACATACATACATACATGCGTGCATGCATACATACATACATACATACATGCGTGCATACATACATACAGTTGAAGCAAGATCAGAAAACGATGAGACGTTCGACACCTACTGCATTGAGGATGCCACAAGCTTGTTGTATATTAATAACGCGCATTTACTGAATAGGTATACATTGATCAAACAAGAGATATAAGTCGCTGTGTTTGTCCGCCTCGTTCGATCAGTGGCTCGGCTGCTGACCACATGCAGAGGGTTGCAGGTTCGACCCCAGCCACGGCGGTCGCATTTCGATGGAATGGAAATGGTAGAGGCCCGTGTTTATTGTGCGATGTCAGTGCACGCTAAAGAAAACCAGGTGGTCAAAATTTTCGGAGCCCTCCGGCGTCTCTCATAATCATATGTTGATTTTGGGACGTAAAACCGTACATATTTTTAGCTCACCGGGCTTCTATACAGCATACACATAAATGTTTGCGGTACTATTTTATTCTTGCTAGCGCTTTATTCATATAACATTTGTGTACTCTCGCTACAAAAAGAGAGAGAGATGAATAGAATAAACTTGAAACATGTACACTGTACTCCCAATAATGACTCATCATGCCCTCCCTCCAGTGCTAGGTAGCAAACCGTCTGCTATAATATAAAGTTAACCTCTCTGCCTTCCTCTTTACCTCTCTCTCTCTCTCTCTCACTCTGTTTCCGAAGGACAACAGAGCTCAACCACCTATGAAACATGTAATGATAAAGAAGTAGCCAACATCATATCGATACCACTCATGTTAACATCTGCCCGGTAAGGCTAATGTGTTTAGAACAACGTATTGTGCTTATAGCTGCGTAGCCCTTTAAGCTTTGCAGCCCGATCTTACAATTCATCTTATGGTCCCGATAATTTAGTACAGAGCCCCGCTTCTCCCATTATACATCGTTTAGACCCGCGATTTCCGCAGTCAGGGCCTTTGCTACTGTGCTACCTCGGCGTGTACAAAACGACGTGTGTTTAGCAGCCTCCGTCAAGCAGTAGCAAGATCTAAACTTTAACAGTCAATTTAGCTCCGCCAAGCTGCATAAACGATTTTTTTTATTCGCTTTAAGTTTTGGAGACCATCTATAACCAAACTCGGCTTCGCGAATGGTCGGCTTAAATATTGCAGTTGGGACATGCGAACCCACAAGTAAATGTTCGGGGGTTCAAATTAGCGAACTTCTTCAATGAGCCACATGAACGTTGGGCTCTTACATGCAGTTTTCGTCCACTTAATGATATCACTGAACTGGACAAACCTAATCGGGGTATACGCTTTCGCGAATACAAAAAGGCACTAAAGATATAACTTACAAGCACTAACACATGATTATGGCATCTATTGTAAACGAAATACGAGCTCAGGAACAGAGTTCTGCAATGGGAACGGGATTGCGTGTGTTCCATCTCAGTAGCTATGGAGTGCATCTATCGCATGTGAAAAGACCCTAAAGAGGGCTGTCATGGTTATGTGTTAGAAAATACTTACCTTTAATATATTTGTAGTCTCTATTAAATAAAATTATTAAATAAAAAAACTGAAGAAATTTTGTTGGCAATGACTCTTCGAAGCTTTCTTTGGCGTATTGGATTTCCACGGGGCCCTTCTGCCACTCACAGCTCCGTTACATATCTGTTCTAATGATAAGAGACACGAAAAGCGAGTACGTCACTGGTACGTCTTCATGGCCGTTTCAGTCGGAGACGCAGATGACACTCCTTCGACAATTCGCGGTGCGGCACCGAGCAAACGGAAAACAAATTCCACCATCGTGACCCACGTCTTTGTAAGCACAAAGAAAGATCAATAACCATAATAATGACAAACTGACGCTGCACACCCGCATGACTATAACCTTCTTCCGGTGAAACACCCTTCACGCGTTGTTTTAACAATCCCAAATTCACGACATCCGCCAGCGACCCTTGTTGTAGAGTCTTCACGTCCTGCGTACACACGAAAGGACCGAAACAATTCTTTCACGCTCCCATTCAGCTTTTCTTACGGCCCCTCACTAACCACACACACAATTTGCGCGCGCGCTTGAAGTGTGCACTTACCGAGAATCAACACCACCACCTCTCTCTCTCTCTCTTTCTCCTTCAAGGCAAACAAGGGGCTGTGCGCGCGCGCGAAGCAAGACGCGTTCTCGAAGATGAGAGATAGCTCGGTTGAGAATCTGCGGGCAGTTTCGCGGCGGCCAGGCGGCCGGTAGGGGGCGTGGCTCATGCCAGCTCGGCGCAGCGTGCCCGCGCGAAGCAAAGCAAAGGTGCGAATTAGTTGGCGCGACATGCGTCGTGATTACGGGGTGTGGTTGCGCCTGCGTGCCCTGCGTGGAACCACTTTAGTCGCATGCTCGTTTTTTGCTTGCCTGAATGTGTGGGTTTGTGGACGTGCACCTCTCTCTCTCTCTCTCTCTCTCTCTCTCTCTCTCTCTCTCTCTCTCTCTCTCTCTCTATCTATCTATCTATCTATCTATCTATCTATCTATCTATATATATATATATATATATATATATATATATATATATATATATATATATATATATATATGTATATATATATATATATATATATATATATATATATATTGTGTGTGTGCGTTGTTTGCACAAGTCCTGCATGAAGTTTCGCGCTACTGCGACTCCACACGTTGTCCCCACGTCTCGAGTTGTTTGAAGTGTGAAGGTGGTACTTGCATTGCACAACAGGTGTACTAAGCGTAATCCCTAATTAGAGGCGCTCTGCTGAGGAACGAGGTTTATAGTTTCCTTACCATACTTTATTCGAAACTCCACTACGCACGTATTTTAGGAGGCCGAGGATAGGCGCGCTTTCAGCCGGGTTCTCGAAGGTTAATGGAGCCTCCGCACCTATAGCTATGTAGCTACAATGAGTTAGTGCGTATAAACTCACGTTATCCAGGACCCTTTTAAGTACCTGCACGTACAAACGTTCACCAATAGTAATGGCAATAATTACACCGCACATTTTGACAAGTCTCGTCTCCTCCGCTGGCCGAGGCCCATTGCTCACTCACGACTATAAACAACGTGTTTGAGTGAACAGTGGTGTGCGTGTGTGTGTTTGTGTGCGTGTCTGCCAATGCAGAATGTCAGCATTTCCCTCTCTTTCTTTTTCTTTCGCTCTCTCTCCTTCTCTCGGCACTTGCTGCTCCGTGCCAGGGGCGTTGATTACAGGTTCGCGTTTATGAGTAACTCGAAAATTAGGCTCGTTGTTCCCCGGCTGTTACGCTGCCGTAGTCGCGGGAGCAGTGTTTGCATAACCTGCCGGCCTTGTCTTGTCTTTCAACCCCTCCTTCAGGGCATATTCATCGTAGCAAGCAGTGGGAGCGAACGTGCGTAGACATTGTAAAACGTGTTATTTGCCTAACCGCTGGCGTTTAATCACGCGCCGAATAAGTTGATCTCTCCGTGGTGCTGGGTTATTTTAATGATGGGGCCGCGGGGTCGCCATGCTCGCGATACTTTTTAACGCCTCGGTGAAAAGACGCAGAGGAAGGAGGCAAGGCTGGCGAGCGTGAGTCAGGCTGTTCGGGGTTTCTTTATTTTTTTAAGGTCACTGCTGCATAAAGGTGACATGACCAGGCTGGTCTTGTAATACCGACATGAGTTCCTTTTAATGTGGCTTGATCGGTATACGGTGGCCATGGAGGCAGAAAAAATAAAGGGGGGGGGGGGGCATTACGCCACACGAGTTGAGCATTACGTCACGCGTGAGCTGGCCGATTGGCGCCGAATCAGCATTCTCATTATAAGCTGCCGGGTGCCATACCCCGACGTCTCTGCAGGTCTCGTTGTTTGCGTGATCTTGCCGAAAAAGGTCACGTGTTTGGGCCAGCACTGCTGACTCCAAAGCCACTTGGCTACCCACGACCGGCTGTGTGCACGTCATGCTCCCTTTGTTCTTTTTCTTTGTCCTTGACGGTGGTGGTTACGTTAAACAGTGTGGCGTTAAATACGTGACGTTTTTCAAAGATGCTGAGGTGAGGGACAGTGAAAATGAATTCGAATAATAAGTTTATCCTGTGCCCACTGTCACAGAGATGGCGATATCTGTGTAAAACAATGCACGACGATGCAGTCAGGAAGGAAAGCCACAGCGTTGGTGATAATCACGCATGACGTGAGCTTGCGCTTGCTTGGTTTTCGGCCACACCTCCACCAAATATCACGTGATTTATTCACGTACAAACGTACTGGAAGGCCGGATAATGTCACCACAACGAGGAATATCAGCAGGCCGATATCTAAGCAGGCGCAAGCTCGGATCACGCGTGAATATTACCGGCGCTGCGGCTTGCCTTCCTGGCTGCTTCGATGCCGTCTCGCATTGTGCGCTACATTTGCCACACAATGAAACCATCGTGTGCAGTGAACCTCAACCCACGGAATCAACCACAAACTACAGCTCCGAGATTAGTTTAGCAGTCAAAAGTGATTCCCTGTTTCTCTACGGGGTCACTCTAAATCAACGTCGGGACTACAACGCCAGGCACTAATAACAATGCACCAGCTTCGAACGTCGTCGCTTCGACCTGAGAGCGAGTGCCGCGCGCGGAGTCTAAATGGGAGTTGGATACACGCGCCCAGGCGTTACTAACCGCGGTCTCGCTTATTTGAAGAAGCGCACAGCGAGACTCAGCCAGAGGCCGAAAGGAAGGAGTGTCAGTGGGAATAGAAACGGAAACACAAGTTCAAGGTAAACCGTTCCGAGAGCATCTCTGGGTTTAAACAGAGCTTCTTTCACCACCGTGCTTTGATTTGCTGTCTCTCAAACAACGGCGGGGGGTGGCCCTTCGAACGCGATACCTGAGCGTAGAGTCGAAAGACTGCCCAGCAGAGAAAAAAAGAGAGAAGAATTGAATAACGTGAAGAAAAAAAGTGAACGAAGAAAGCCGAAACTAAAATAGAGCAGACACACACAACGGGTACATGCGGGCACGCAAGAACGAACTCCTTTCCGAGGAAGTGTCGAAAACTCGGCGGGAGCTGTTTGCTGCGTCCGTAAAGGCTCATGAAACGACTGTGTATACTCGGCGCTCTTCTTTTTGTTTGGTTTTCTTTTTCTTTCTTTAGTAGCTGTGGCATCGTCTTCGTCTCCGTTCTTCACTGCGGTTTTCTGCGAAGCTGCTTCGTTTGAGTCGTGGGTCTCGGGTTTCCATATTGCAAACCCGGTGTAACCTGCCTCTCGGTGAATCGTTCATTCATTCAGTGCAGGTCGATGCAGGCATATAGAGTTGTTTCTCTGTTGCCTCCTTCTGCACTTTTATTTTGCAGGCATGTGGGCAGAATCCTATCACGCTCGCAGATGATCCAATTACTGCGGACTTCTACGGCTACTATCACCGGGATAAGTTCTATTTGGAGGGTGATATGTTTTTTTCGTTATTGCAGAAGAGTAAAAATGCGCATTCCAAAACACAAGGGCGCCCTGTTTGCTCTCATTGTTGATTCTTCGTGCATACATATATGATATGAGCAAGTTGATATGTGGGTCTTAACGTCCCAAAACCACTATATGATTATGAGAGACGCCGTAGTGGAGGGCTCCGGAAATTTCGACCACCTGGGGGCTTTTTAACGTGCACCCAAACCTGAGTTTTTGGGCCTACAATATTTCCGCCTCCATTGGAAATACAGCCGCCGCAGCCGAGATTTAATCCCGCGACCTGCGAGTCAGCAGCCGAGTCTTTAGCCATCATACCACCGTGATGGGGCGATATAAGCAAGTTATCGCGGACAAATGAAACAGGGAAAAATTGATAAAGCAACATCAAGATATCAAAATTTCGATTGATTCATAGGGTTGAGTTATAAGGAAGACCGGCTTGTTTCATACCTTCGTTGTGAAATGAAAAGAGCCTGTTTGTAATGAAGGACGAATTTCATATTTTTACAAAATCATATAGCCATTCATTTCCTCGATATTTGTTCGTGTCGAGATGATACCTGAGGGAATGCGAGTGATGTACTGTACTCATTCGAAAAAATTCAAACTAGGTAAATAAAGAAATGAACAAAATTTCGACAATTGTCAAGTATTCTTACGCCTCGTCTCGGGACATTTGAACTATACGTTCAGGCACCTAAGTGCAATTCTAGCACCTTAACGACCCTCTGTCTTTTAATAGGTTCACTCACCCTGACACACAACGTGCATGACGTCATGCATGACGTTGCAAACGTTATGCATTGTGCGTATACATCAGCAGTTTTAACTTATGTGGGTATAAAAGGGGGCAAAAAACAGAAAAGTGAGCCCCGTAACTGTCTGCATCTGGTGCGACACCTCAACATTAGCTCACAAGGTATGGGGGTAAGGAGGGATTAAAAGGATAGAATTAAAAGGTATATATAGAGAAAGAGAGGCGCCGGGACAGGGAGCGATGGAAGTAAACAGAAGATAGGAAAGATTAACACGGTCACAGGAGTCCGAGGACGGGGCACCACTGGCGAGAGCTCTTGTCGGCAACAGGAGATGGCGTATAGGGCTAATCCAGTCGGCCAGAGCTACGCTGTCGTCGTCGTCGGGGACCGGCGCCAGGAGGTGGCGTAGGATCAACCCAGTCGGCCAGGGCTGCGCTGTCGTCGGAGATCGGGAGAGCAAAACTGTTGGAACGGAATCCAGTGAGCGAATTTACCTTTCCTTAGTGATTTTATTGATTGATATCTGGGGTTTAACGTCTGAAAACAACATAATTTTGAGAGGCGCCATAGTGAAGGGCTCCGGAAATTTCGACCACCTGGGGTTCTTTAACGTGCACCCAAATCAACTTCCCTTATAGTGATGTCTCCTGCAAATGTCAGTTCGTTCCGGAAACGAGCGCATAAGTCGACTCGCACTTCGCAGTTCCTTGCGTGGGCGCCTGATGCAATCATGGGTGTACCAGTTTTCTGCATGGACATACGAACGCGAGTTTTGTACGCCTGCGTGGTTTCGTTACGTGTACTCTGAAGAGGGGAGGTGACTCGTTCTCCTTGACTATTCGTGGTTTGGCGTGCACTAAGGCCAGCCGTCAAGAAGACATAGAGCGGGTGAACGAGCCGCCCCGCGCCACCATCTTGACTGCAGAACGCCACAGCGCACCGCCCAGCCTCTTTCGTGCCTGGAACGCGCGGCGCGAGACCGCCTCTGCCTTGACGGATCACTGTTAAAGGAATTGGGTTCGCCTCTGGCGTTAGGCCTCGTGCACAGACCCGGATGCGCGTGTGTGTTTTAAACAAGACTGTGTTCTCGCTACATTGTACACCGTCCCGATTATTACAGCGCAATGCGCACGTCCTTCCGTCTTCTTGAAGAAACATTTTATATCTGCAAAGCAAGCACTCCCTGTCAACCCGTACTTGTAGCAAACTTACTAACAGCGAAGCTGTTTAAGCTATCGCCAACTGGTGCTTCACTGTGAAAAGAAACAGAAATTAAAGTCATATAGAACCAGGACGTGCCCTCTTCATTTTTTTTTACAATGGAACTGTTTAAGGTATCGCTGACATGTGCTCCGTCGTTCACAACTCCTCAGGTGGGCGTGCGCCACAGGAATAGGGCCGGTCCATCTGTCGAGAACAGCTGGTGTGAGTGTCAAATGAAAACATATGCACAGTAAAACGAGAGAGAAAAAGGAAGACGGAGTATACTGAAAGCTATTGAAACGAAGTCAAACAGGAGAATTTCGAGAAAATATAAAGGTAAAACAGACGTAAAAATATGGAAAACCAAAGGAAAGCATACAGGTATAGAAAGAGATCGAAAGCAACAGAGGTGAAAAAGACATCGAAAAAGAACACCGAGAGACAGAGAGAGGAGAAGGGAGAAAGAAGTAATAATTGAAAGATCGAGTAAAAAACAAAATAGAAAAGAACAGACGCAAAAAAATCGACAAACATAGAGGAACAGGAAGAAAGAAAAGAGAACGAAAGAAAAAAAAATGAAGATCAAACTGGCCACCCAGTTCCGCTTCTCGGTCATCAACACTATAGTGCGAAGCAGACACTTCTTTGATATACTTACAACCGATATTGATTGAGATCGAACAAGCGATTGTTGCTGTTGCAGCAGAGCACAGCCAACACTAGCTACAGTGTCGCCAGTGTCGGAAGGACGCCGGTAATTAATGAAATGTGAAAACTGAAACGAATCAAAGTGGGCGAAAAGCAGCCTTGCCATCTGCGGCGAGAATATTTTTGTTTCGAATTACCTTCGAACTATATTCCAGGCTCCGCATTGTAAGAACACTTCACTTTCAGTTTCTCGCGTCCTCCTCTTTCGGCCTTCTGTCCCATGCCCACATAACGGAATAGTTTAAAACTACGTAAGACTGTCGTTAGACATGCAAGCCACGCTTGGTGTGGTTGTGAGATGAAAAACAAGCTCAAAATAAAAAAAGGGGGGGGGGGAGCATGCAGAGTCCACCGTCACTGTCTTTACGAGTGGTTTTCGCACTAAGAAAAAAAAAACAACGAAAGGTATCTATAAAACCGAGTGCGGGCGTTGAATATCGAACGCGCTGCCACGCTCTCACTTTGAAATTGCTCGGTTACAATTGTTGCGAAGGCGAGCCCACGTGTGCCATTTTGTTTCAACCTCGTCGCCTACTCGCACACAAACGGCACTAAGCGTCAGCACTGCGCTGCGCGAGTGCGGCTGCAGCTATTCGACGCGGCGTAGGCGCTCAAGAACGTCTCGTGCAACCGTGCGTGCTGCGTTCGAGCAAGCTTCAGCCGTTCCCGATGAAAGCGAATTAGCATCTTTTTTTTTTTTCACTTTCTCGCCGCCAAACAAGAGTTGTTGCGCACGTGTATGTATACACCATTGTCTGTCGCTAACCAACTCGTCGAGTAACCGAAGCGCACTTAGTTTTCCGAAGCCGAGGTGCGTGGAGGGAGTTTAGGGTCGTGCGAGCTTTCGGTTGGCGCGGTATGTACGCCTCGTCGGTCTTTGTGAAAAGCGGTTCCTCCTGAAATCAACCGGCTCCATCCCGGCCGTGGCGGTCGGAATCCAATGGAGGAGAAATGGTGGAGGACCGGGCACTGTGCTATGTCCGTGCACGTTAAAAAACGCCAGATGAACGAAATTTCCGGAGCCCTCCACTATGGCGTCCGGCAAATCATAGCATGGTTCCGTTTCAAAACATATCATGGTTCATTAATATAATTATTCCTGAAATCACACGCAAAGGTCAGGCAAGTAGCTATATACAGTATATTGTAACTTTTTCGTTAAAAAGGGTGTGCCATTGTTTTGTTTTTGTTTGCTTATTTTCATGTTTGCACAACCTCCAAAATCTGCACCTGCTTTCGCATTGCCTCCGTGATCTAACCCCCTGTGACAAAGTTACCGGGTCATCAGACGACGTCATCATGCTACGTTTCGTCACGTTTTGATGTCATGGTGACGTCGTAATTACATCGCAAATTTCTGCCATGTGTGGTATCATTGTGATTCGATATGAGTGCGTCGATCATCAGGTAAAGATGTTTCGCATCACTCGTCTTCGACACCCGGGTGAGCCAACACAGCCAACGCCGTACGCTGACTCCGACGGAAAAACCTCGCGTTTGTTGGTTCATCCAACGTTGGTTCATCTAAGACTTTCGCCTTATAGTATTGAATAAAACAGGCGTGTTCTTGTCCCATATATATAATCGTCATCTGACTTGTTTGCGTTTCCTTTCTTGAAAAGTTTGCACTGGCCAATTTCCCATCAAGAATGCTGTGCCATGCTAATAGTGCGCATGCTGTTCGGCATCAGGACGGGCCGGCCACGTGCGATAATGCAAGGAGTGCAAGATAGGTGATGAACATAATTGTAAGACAAGAAAACCTCTTTAGTCGTTTTTCTCTTAGAGCATAGGCACTTTGTACATTTCTATCTATCTATCTATCTATCTATCTATCTATCTATCTAACTATCTATCTATCTATCTATCTATCTATCTATCTATCTATCTATCTATCTATCTATCTATCTGCAGGCCACGTATACGTCCGACATCGAGCTTGTGGTTGGTTGCTTGACATGGCATATACCAGCTTGATACAGGAGCCCCGCCGCGGTGGTCCAGCTGCTAAGGTACTCGGCTGCTGGCTATCTATCTATCTATCTATCTATCTATCTATCTATCTATCTATCTATCTATCTATCTATCTATCTATCTATCTATCTATCTATCTATCTATCTGCAGGCAACCTACGTCTGACATCGAGCTTGTGGTTGGTTGCTTGACATGGCATATACCAGCTTGATACAGGAGCCCCGCCGCGGTGGTCCAGCTGCTAAGGTACTCGGCTGCTGGCTATCTATCTATCTATCTATCTATCTATCTATCTATCTATCTATCTATCTATCTATCTATCTATCTATCTGTCTTCAGGCCACGTATACGTCCGACATCGAGCTTGTGGATGGTTGCTTGACATGGCATATACCAGCTTGATACAGGAGCCCCGCCGCGGTGGTCCAGCTGCTAAGGTACTCGGCTGCTGGCTATCTATCTATCTATCTATCTATCTATCTATCTATCTATCTGCAGGCCACGTATACGTCCGACATCGAGCTTGCGGATGGTTGCTTGACATGGCATATACCAGCTTGATACAGGAGCCCCGCCGCGGTGGTCCAGCTGCTAAGGTACTCGGCTGCTGGCTATCTATCTATCTATCTATCTATCTATCTATCTATCTATCTATCTATCTATCTATCTATCTAGCTATCTATCTGCAGGCCACGTATACGTCCGACATCGAGCTTGTGGATGGTTGCTTGACATGGCATATACCAGCTTGATACAGGAGCCCCGCCGCGGTGGTCCAGCTGCTAAGGTACTCGGCTGCTGGCTATCTATCTATCTATCTATCTATCTATCTATCTATCTGCAGGCCACGTATACGTCCGACATCGAGCTTGTGGATGGTTGCTTGACATGGCATATACCAGCTTGATACAGGAGCCCTGCCGCGGTGG
This sequence comes from Rhipicephalus microplus, assembly GCF_013339725.1. Lineage (NCBI taxonomy): Eukaryota > Metazoa > Arthropoda > Arachnida > Ixodida > Ixodidae > Rhipicephalus > Rhipicephalus microplus. The sequence goes on from NC_051165.1 coordinate 126,011,678, forward strand.
TCCAGCTGCTAAGGTACTCGGCTGCTGGCTATCTATCTATCTATCTATCTATCTATCTATCTATCTATCTATCTGCAGGCCACGTATACGTCTGACATCGAGCTTGTGGATGGTTGCTTGACATGGCATATACCAGCTTGATACAGGAGCCCCGCCGCGGTGGTCCAGCTGCTAAGGTACTCGGCTGCTGGCTATCTATCTATCTATCTATCTATCTATCTATCTATCTATCTATCTATCTATCTATCTATCTATCTATCTATCTATCTATCTGCAGGCCACGTATACGTCCGACATCGAGCTTGCGGATGGTTGCTTGACATGGCATATACCAGCTTGATACAGGAGCCCCGCCGCGGTGGTCCAGCTGCTAAGGTACTCGGCTGCTGGCTATCTATCTATCTATCTATCTATCTATCTATCTGTCTTCAGGCCACGTATACGTCCGACATCGAGCTTGTGGATGGTTGCTTGACATGGCATATACCAGCTTGATACAGGAGCCCCGCCGCGGTGGTCCAGCTGCTAAGGTACTCGGCTGCTGGCTATCTATCTATCTATCTATCTATCTATCTATCTATCTATCTATCTATCTATCTATCTATCTATCTATCTATCTATCTGCAGGCCACGTATACGTCCGACATCGAGCTTGCGGATGGTTGCTTGACATGGCATATACCAGCTTGATACAGGAGCCCCGCCGCGGTGGTCCAGCTGCTAAGGTACTCGGCTGCTGGCTATCTATCTATCTATCTATCTATCTATCTATCTATCTATCTATCTGTCTTCAGGCCACGTATACGTCCGACATCGAGCTTGTGGATGGTTGCTTGACATGGCATATACCAGCTTGATACAGGAGCCCCGCCGCGGTGGTCCAGCTGCTAAGGTACTCGGCTGCTGGCCCGCAGGTCACGGGTTCAAACCCGGCTGCGGCGGCTTCATTTCCGATGGAGGCGGAAATGTCGTAGGCCCGTGTGCTCAGATTTGGGTGCACGTTAAAGAGTCCCGGGTGGTCGAAATCTCTGGAGCTCTCCACTACGGCGTCTCTTATAATCATATGGTGGTTTTGGGACGTTGAACACCCCATATCATCATCAGCTTGATACGGGAGGGCATCATATCACTGCACGACGAGCACGAGTGGCATCTCATGATACTAATAACTTCACAAGCCTATCGCGAACGCCACGATGTCCTTTCCCCCAGCCACTTGTAGCCCTAACACCCACATACCGGCCGTAGTATGTGGGTTTGCGCCACAGATGAATGATCGCTTATACAAACCCGGAAACGGCGTGACGAGGCGTTGCAAATTTTAACGAGAGGGCGTTAAGGTGCCCATTTGGCAGACGACGCGTTGTCGGTAGGCGAAAATTCCCGACGAATGCCAAGAATCAAAAGAGGGATTTGACCTTGAATCAAACCCAAGTATGCAGTGTGGCAATGAAGTATTTCACCATGGAGCCACGACGGCACGTAAAGGTGCTTCGGTAAAAACAATGTTTACGCCGGCGTCTTGTAAACGGGCAACGTCACTTGTGATCACAGTGTTGACAAGCTGCTTTGATTACAATCATGGCCTCTGGAGAAACCTTGTTTTTTATCTAGCGGCCGCGGTAATATACATCACGTACGTATTCACACAATTCAGTAAGGTAAGGCCAATCGTTATTGGCGTCCAGAGGAATACTGAACAAATTCCATACATATTGATTGATATGTGGGGCTTAACGTCCCAAAACCGTCATATGATTATGAAAGACGCCGTAGTGGAGAGCTCCGGAAACTTAGTCCACTTGGTGTTCTTTAACGTGCAGCCAAATCTGAGCACACGGGCCTACAGCATTTTCGCCTCCATCGAAAATGCAGCCGCCGCTGCCTGAATTCTATCCCGCGACCTGCGGGTCAGCAGCCGAGTACCTTAGCCACTAGACCACAGCGGCGGAACAAAATTTCAATCAAATATTTTCATCATAGTACCGCAGCTTGCATTCGTTTCGATAAAACTGACGTCCTGCCTTTAACGCGAGCGTTTACATTACATTTAACCACAAGCTATTGGCGCCGGTATATACACTGGCGCATATAGGGGTATAGCTTGTAGTATAACGCGCGCATATTGCGGGCGTATTCGCAATGCTCACGGCCTATAGGCGGCATGCCGTCCAATCTAAGTTTAGGGTGCCTCGATGCGCGCCCCCGTTCAGGTTGCTGCCACCTTTTGTACTGTTTTCTCCGTCATTGTATACCTGCAGCGTCTTCGCCCAGCTGTAGGGCTTACATGCCACTTTCTTCGGCCAGGTATGCATGGATATCACGTTCCTCAATGCAACAACCATTCGCGTTAAGCTAGTAAGCCACTTACCACGGGAGCGACAATGGCAGCTGTCATAGCAGACGATGCAGATGCCTTCACTCTGAGCGGATGAGCGAACATCGAGGCACTCTCTCCAAGATGGCTGCGGAAGAATGATCGACCCGTGAATTCGCATAAGAAAAGATAAGACGCATGGACGTACTCCCCATATCACTTTCAATGGATGAACTCTTGATCGTCAAATGAATGTATATCGTACCAAAGTACTTTCCCTCATGCTTCCCAGGGGGAAGCATGAATGATTTGCGGAAGTGACTTACTGTGCTTGAAGGCTTAGGTTATGTGCGCACCTGAAGAAATTACAAAGAAGAAGTAGGATGGCGAGCAGAGAGGCGTAGAGTCCCTAACTACAGAAACAGCTGAATGTTCGCTACCTCATTTCTTGCCGCAGTGCGAAGGGTGGTGGTGTCAGCTGATAGTCCGTCTATCAACGATGTTTTGCGTAATCCTGTGCGTGTTACAGAAAACTGTGCGAACCAGAATCCACGTATGAACTGGATGACACTCCGAGATCATTCGTGCCGAGCCTGTCTGGTTGATTTGCCGCAGTAGTAGGCCAGTATAGCGGATAGCGCACCGTCGCGGCTTCAGAGAATCAAATGTTTAACGTAGCAATGGTTTGCAAACATATTACGCCATCGTTACTTGCGCTGTAAGCATCATGCAGCTGCTTCTTCAATGGAACACAAGCATTTAACTTCCAATTAAGTACCGCTTTTGTCACAGCCATGATAAGAGTAACAGTGCGCAATGCCCTGCACACTCACGTTGCAGGTTCCATCAGCGCGATCGAAACAAGGATATCGAGACACGTAAGCTTCTCGCAACGTAAAAATTGCGAAAATTTGTCGAACAACAGCTTCGTTCGGACGGCACCGGAAAGTGCAGTAGAAGTTAGCGTGGACTGTAGTCGTAACTGCATATTTCATTGCTCGAACTATTTCGCTTCGCTGGTCGAGCTCGAGCGTGTTGGCGGCATGCGGGTTCAATTGGGACATATTCAATGCACCAGAAAAAGTATGGTTTTATTTTGAGCTCACTGAAAGAGATTATACAATAAATACAATCAAAGTAACTTACGAGCGTGAAAAAAAAACATACTCACGACGGGACGGGCAGTGCACCTCTCTGATTGTGAGCTAGCAGCTGATCGTTCATTGCCGCTGTCACTCTCAGCGCGTTGAGAACAATACACGTCCAGTGAAAAATTCTCGACGTCAAGACGGTTTCTTTGAATATCACCGCTGAAAGTAATCTGAGGAATTCTCTCCGTCAAACGACTTCGATAGCCCCAACAATGGGTCATTCACCACGCACAACACCCACACGGTGTCACTCACGACGTTTGTCTGAGAGTGCAAAGATCATTTCGCACCAATACCCGGCAAGAAAAGAATTGCTTGTTGTGTGCTGCCATCTATCAACAAACGTAAAAAACAAGCGGTGCAGCGTAGGCCAAGGTTTGGAAGGGCAAATTACAAGCCTGCGCCACCTTCCGCGTAGAATGAATGTTATGGGATTCATAAACTACAAAAGCACTGCGAATGCTATACGCACGTAAAACAAGGCGAGTTTTAACTGAAATGGTCCGATGTTAAGATTTAACTATCCAAAGTGGCTGCAGAAAATATCGCGAAGCTGTTATTGTGTGCTCTGCGGGTTATAATCGAAAGCGCAAGTTGCCACGTATTTCACGACAACTTCCCGTTTCGCAAGAACGATTCAGATCGTGTAAAGGTCCGTCCGGTATATTCGCTGATGCACGAAACATACAAAGTGGTTTGTGTTCGTTTCTTGCTAACGCGTTAACACTGCGGCTAACACGCACCGAGCAAGGCAGCACTGGGATCGTCTGTCTATACTGATCATCCATGAGAGGACGCTCCTGAATTACGCTTGGTGGTGCGACAGTCTATGAACATTGAGAATACCAGATACGTCGACTATATTCGACGTGTCTTGTATACGCCTACGATCCACAGTATATATACGCCTACAAACACGTCGATCCACCTCGTTGCGCTTGGTTCAACAAAACGGCTGAATGAGAGAGAAGTGCTTCAAACAGGTTCACTACGAATTATTGTCGGATTTATTTATTGATTCGTCTGAAGGCACTGTAACATGTAAAGCCGTTCCATGATGATTCTCTGAGTCCTTATGTGCTATTCCATCCTGTCTTGCAGACGGAGAAGAGTACATCCAACGAGAGACTATGGTTTCGTCCTGAAGAGACGGGTGGTGGTTATTCAGAGAGGCGGACCTATCTACTGAGCTGTGCCGTCGGTCGCAAAGCGCCTACAAAAGTACTTTACGTGATGCAAGTCCCTGCTCCCAGTGCGCGCATTGCACTCATACTGCCATCGCGAATAATAGTTTCTGTATACGTGCCTGCAATTACTCTTCCACTCAGATTACAGCCTACGGTAACTCATAGATGCGCAGTTATCGGCTTCGTCATCGAAATCGCTAGCCGTTAGCAGCGCTTATTCTAAATCATGGATGCTAACCCAGCCTGTGCAGCCATACCTTGCGAAACAACACAGCTTCTGAAACAAAAAGAGAATGACGTGAAGGCCGCCCTAAGGAAAATCTGAACGCACGCCATCAGCGCAGCTATTAGCTATCACTTATGGTAAAGCCTATACGGACCTGCGCTTGATTGATTAAGAAGATGCGCAGGTAATGTATGGCTTGCTTGATTAATGAGTGCGAAAAAGTGGCCGTCTTGGTTTTGGGTGGCGTGTCATTTACGCTGCAATTTGTCTCTCTCTTTTTCTGTTTATCTATCTGTCTATTTTCGTCAAAGCGTCTGCGTCCCTTTTTTAGCATTTATCAATTTTTATGTTACCATTATAATGATCACGGCCGTACCATAACTCAGCCGCTCCTTGGAGTTGACGGATCGAATTCTAATAAGTGTTCGAAGCGAGCTCACGAAAGGGCTAAATAGTCCTGCTGATTAATTAGTGTCGGGAACTTAATAAGGAACACGTCACGGAAGGACGAGCCTGATGATGGAACACGATTGTTTTTTTTTTAAATCCATATTCTCTATAGGTTTTCTTACACCATACTTTTAACCACCAGTCATCGAAACCATTTCGCACAGTGCATGGTATACGCATGCGCCCTGAGCCATTTGTCAACGCCACAAAAGCTGCAGGGATTACGTGGAGACACAGCGTGTGATTGTTTTGCTCGTTACGTTTTTGTTAACCTTTTTTTCTCTTCTAAAAGCGCACACCGTATAATTCTGAAGGACCGTCGATTCAAGCAGTGTCGATGAAGCATGAATGATTTGCGGAAGTGACTTACTGGGCTTGAAGGCTTGGGTTATGTGCGCACCTGAAGAAATTACAAAAAAGACGTATGATGGCAAGCAGAGAGGCGTGGAGACCCTAATGATCGCTGTTAGAAAGACCTCCCTGGCAAGTTTCCGCGAGGCTGTGGTCAAACCTGTTACCGCAACGATTCTAAGGCGTTATTTTACTGTTTTTCGTATCCATTCCTTGATATTACGGATTCGTGCTACTCGTGATCTGCCCACCAAATTCAAAATAAAAACTAAACTAAATTAGGTTTACCATGAACGTTTTGACTGACATCTCATGAGTACTTGCTCCAATCAGTCTGGGCTCTGTGCTTCCCAGTCGTGTTTCTGAGATGATTGATAGATACTCTAGTATAGCTAAGATACAAGCTCTTGTCTTGATATTACCGAAGAAAAAATGTGCCAGATTCTTTGTCTGGAATGGTTTCAGGCTTTATACTGCAAGCGCAGAGGGATTGACAATGAGGTCGTGCACATAGGCATACCGGGTGGAGCACACTAAAGCTGTGTTCTTTTTTTTTTTCAATACTAAAATCGTTTAACCGAGGAATAAACAAACAAGCAAAGATGACACAAGGTTTTGCATTGCTTGTCGTGAGAAGGAGTACGCAGTTTCGTCGCTGCAGACATGCTTTAAGCGGTTTGCATTGAACAAGCTCATATCCTCTGTAGTCAGAATAAAACACCGAACTGTCTTGTTATTGGCTAAAATATAATTAAACAATAGAGGAAGCATTGATACGGTGTTAACTGCCTAGTTTTCAAGATATCTATTAGATAATGAAGAAGTTAAGGTAGGAGGAATGATACAAGAAGCCTTCAAAATGTTCCCGTGTTCGGGGGTGAACATTCGCAAAAACGAAATAATAGATGAATGATGAAATAAAGGAGCGAAATTTTCGGCCTTTCGCAATATGATAGTCTGTATACTAGCACCGTGAATTCAGCTTGTGCCGCTGAGAATGGTATTTCGCGAATAAGGGCTGCGCGTGTTTCCCAGCTCTGCCTGAAACATAGTGACGACAGTTCTGTACTATTTGCACATGACTGATGCTTAAAGGGGCTGTATACAAATACACACACACACACACACACACACGCACGCACACACACGCACGCACACACGCACACACGCACGCACGCACTATTTCAGTACCCCTTCAACGTTAAGTATACATGTCGTATAGTCATATACCGTGCCAACGTAAAGGACAGTGAAGTCAGAGTCCCGTCTTAGTAGCCGCATATAGGAAAGTTACAGGTTCCCACAACGCGATAACCCGCGTCTATTTTTCTGCTCTGTCATTGCGTTATAAGGCGCACGCTAACCATCCATTACCTACACGTTCCAAGGTTGGCTTCTATTGAGCGTTAGCTGAACGTAACCGGGAGGCTATAGCTTTTCATCTCTTCCACACAGCTTGAAGGCGAACATATCCTCTGCAGTGTGCTTCGAACCATTCTCCCCGCTCGTATGCTATATGCCCCAATTCTGCAAGGGCCACACACAGTACGAGAAGCTCGAGCGAAGACAGGGGGGAAGCCAATGCATAATTGAATCGCCACGCGCCTCATGGAGAGAGACCACTCACAGCCTTATTTTTACGAGGAGCTCTGGAAATCATTACAGCTTTTTTGTCTCTGCGCTTGTGCACTCCATACGTTATACTCCTTCACCCTCCTTGGCCCGTCGAAGCACACCGTCTCACCCACGACCCGCGCACCATTTACGTAATGAGAGCAGCACTGCCTGCCAGACCCCGGTCCCCGCGCTTCTCTCCCCACGCACAAACGCGCAGACACACGAACATTTGGATGACTTCGCCTCGCGGCTTCCTTCTCTGATCGAACTCGCCACAACACACACACACTGACGCTCCCGCGCTCAGGCTTTCGAGAAACCGAGGCTCGCGGGCCGAGCAGACCATCTCGCCTTCGCATAAAGGGGTGGTCTCACACCATTATCGTTGGCCTGGCTGGCTACTGCAATACGCACGTACATGCAAACAGCTTGCGTGTGACGAATTCGGCGGGATCGTAAACGTATAGGTGCTCGTCGAATCGCCGCTAAAGGTATAGGTTTGTAGGTGTACACACCGAGGACCTTGCCCCAATGCATACGCACACCGTGCGGAGAGAGAAGCGAACCTTGGTTTTCTGTGTGTTTCGTCGAGTGGCGGGGAGTACAACGCGTGGTTGTACAGACAGACAGGAGAGGAAGCACGAACATTCGCCGTCTGTCTGTGGAGTGTGTACATATTATACGCGGCTGGCGGCCGTGCCAACGCACAGGATAGATTATAAGCGCCCTTGGCTACGTTTCTAGGAGCGATGCTTATGCGCTGGCCTATAGGCGGCGCTGGCGTTTGGGCGGTGCCTAGTATGTACAGCGCTGAGGCACCGGACATGCACACGCACACGGGGCTGTAGGACCCGTCTCCCTCGCATCATGGGGGGGCTGATTACCACGTTGCGTGCGGACCGTGGTACGCGATCAGCGGCGGCGCGCGCTGCTGGCAGTGGTCGCCATGTGTTTGCCCGGTGTGTCCCTCAGTAATAGAAATGCAATCGGGGCATTTATTATGGAAGCACGGACCCGGGAGATCCATTGATTAGCCACCCTTCGAGTGTACCCCTTTTCTGCCCCCCTCTACCACCTTTTCCAACTTGCCCTCTTCAATGACCAGTGCCTCCTTTCCTGTACGATTGCTCGGTCGTTATCGCCGGGTGTATAGAACGAAAGGCAAGCACTTCATGAAGCAGGCCCTGTGGCTCGGTTCGTATGAGCTGTATTATAATGCCGGGGCACACTCCTGTACTTCCGTTCCCTCGTCCACCCACGCCATGAACAAACACACTGTAGCCCAAAAGAGCGAACTGGCTAAGCACACTGTACCTTTGCCTCGTTCAGAGTCGATTCGCAAACGTCTGCTTAGAACTGCAACTTAGCTTCTCTTCCGAGCCTGCAGTGTTTGACCCTTCGGCTTGCGTGCACACGTCCTCCGAAATTGATATCTGCCGTGGGATCTATAACTCCGACTAAACAAAGACTCAACACGGTTTACAAAGACTTGTTAACAAAGACTCAACACGGTTTTCGTAAGGGCTTTTCCTGTACGACCCAACTTCTCGAGTTCTACAACGATCTAGTATCCGAAATTGATCTAGGTGGGCAAACAGACTGCATCTTTTTAGATTTCAGTAAAGCTTTCGACACTGTTTCGCATCCTCTGCTCCTCGAAAAATTACGAATATTTAATATAGATGAGAGAATTTTTAATTGGATAGAGAATTACCTGTCACAACGCCGCCAATGTGTTGTCCTGAATGGTACTAAGTCGGAATTTCTAGAGGTCACTTCGGGCGTCCCCCAGGGATCTGTATTGGGGCCTCTGCTATTCATAATTTTTATAAATGACATTAACAAAGATATAAGCTCAAGTATACGGCTCTTTGCTGATGATTGCGTAGTCTACAGAAAAATTCAGAAAGAACATGATGTCCTTGAATTGCAGGCTGATCTTGCACGTATTCATCAATGGTGCCTTAAGTGGCAAATGAAGTTAAACACAAATAAGTGCGTTCATGTGTGTTTTACAAAGAAGAAAAAAATATTTGATGCAAATTTTTGTCTAGGAGGAAATAAATTAGATAAAAAATACTCGTACAAATATTTGGGTGTATTGCTGTCGCATGATTGTTCCTGGAATGCACATGTGGATTATGTGGTTTCCAAAGCCCCGATAGCGTTGAATTATATTCAAAGGAATTTGAGATGTGCAGATCCTAACCTTAGAAGCACGGCCCACCTCACTTGTATTCGTCCAATCTTGGAGTATGCCTGTACTCTTTGGGACCCAACACAAACAGGTTTGATAAATAAATTAGAAAAAATACAAAACAGAGCAGCCAGGTTTGTTTTGGGTCGGTACGGACAAAAGCAGAGTTGTACCGAAATGAAAAAGGAGTTAAACTGGGAGTTACTGTCGTCCCGTCGCAAAAAATTGCGTTTGAAGCTTTTATACCAGATATTTCATAAAAAACGGGACTAGACAGCGACACTTACTTAAAAAGACCAGATTACATATCTCAACGTACAGACCACATACACAAAATAAAGCCGTGCCGGGCCAGGACGAACCTGTATTCAAACTCGTTTTTTGTTAAAACTATTAACGAATGGAATTGTTTGACATCTAAGCAAGTGTGCAGTCTTAATGAAGATGTATTTTTTTCAACTTTGTAACCCCCCTGCTGTAACGCCTCTGGCAAAGCGGGGATATGTATGAATAAAGAATAAAGAATAAAGGCAAGCAGAATCATTTAGTCGCTGTCTTTTGTCACTGTCTCCGCAGAAAATGCCCCGAAATAAAATGATTTTGGTTTGATTTCATTCTGGTACAGAGGCGTATAACGTTGTGCAAACTTGCACTGACAGCAACATTGTGTATGCCTTGCCGCTTTGAAGGCTCTTGTACAGGTTTCGCTAGTGAAGTTGTAGCACAGCTCACGAGATGACCAACCGGGTCAATGGCGTATACTCTTTTCCCTCGTAATTTCCTTTTTTTTGGGGGGGGGGGGGGGGGGGGGGTATTCTTTTTCTATGTATTCTTACCTTCATAAGTGCATGGAACGTGCTTCGCAAAAGAGTTGCACTTGACAGAACCTATCTCTAGCAACGTTAGGTAAGCCAGTCGACAAAATGAAGTGAAAGAACGCAATAGTGCAAGTTGCCCGCTTACTTCATTTGTGTTGGGCTTCATTATGCCAATTTCCATCTACCCGTGTTCAACGTAACCTCTGCTTTCATTCTGCCTATGCTTTTGAGCATCAAAGAATATCTTCACTAGACAATGATCGCGAAATTACTGCGTATATAAGCTGCTGAATAGTAAGCAGCTCCAGGTCACTTTTCTGTGCAGGGCATACAATAGTGTTTGTCGAAGGATACAGTACTCAACTCCTATACTTGAGAAAGGAAAGAAAAATAGGAAAGCAATTTGGCAGTTCTGGTTTTGTAAGTTTAATGCTCTAAAGGTATCAAAATGCCAACGACACGAAGACAACTTTGCCACAAATAACCTTTTCTTTTTTTTTTTCTCTTGACTGCAAAATTCTGCTGACGCAACGTTTGGCCAAGCTCTTCATATAGGTGATTCTTAAAATGCATAATTTCGGACAACATATTGCATGCGATCAAGATCTCTCATGACCACTTTAACGTTATTGTTCGCGTGCTGTTTAGAAATATCTAATTCACAGTAACGTTTCTTCGGTTCAACTGAGCGTAATTTCACGAAACGTCCATTAAGGCAATTTGGTGCAGGGATGACAGCCCCATTCCCTCTTTCGAGCCTACACGGAGAGAGGCCACCACGGTGGAGTTAAACAAATGAAAGCCCGGCAGGCCCGGGAAACGGTGCGACGGGGTCGAGGCGAGGAGGTCGTATCTCGTGGACGACATAGCCGTGGGGATGAGAGATCCAGCCAGCCAAGACCCACTCCAGGAGGCTGCAGCCGATACAGCTGCCCACTGTTCCTCTCTATAGGAGCTCCCTGCCGTTTCCTTCGCAATCAACTTCACTCCTCGCAGCCGTCCTATTCTGTAACCCACTCTCTCCTCACCACACCCCTCATTATACGATCTTCACATCGCGCTGACCGTACAGTTTTGTTTGCTGAATCACTCGGCCAGGCAAGGCTCGAGAGCAAGGGAGACCGGGGGAGAGGCGGCTGCGTATATGCGCGAGGAGCACCACTCCGTCTGAATGATCAGCAGTTTGGGGGGCTTTTCCCCCCAATGGTCCGAGCACGTCTCGCATAAATTGCCCGATCATTTTCGCTCGCCTTGTTTGCTCGCTTCCAGCGTCTCGTCGTCGTTTGGCTGCAAAGTCCCTCCCAAGGACCGAGATCGCCTGCAGCTCCCTCTTCACGCCGCATTTGTTCGTTTGCAGGGCACTTCTCTAACTCGGACGGCAGCACTTACCAACTTGGCAGTGTTCCCCTCCTTTGTTATACCTTTACCGAGATTACCTTTCTTCTTATCATTTATTGTTCTTACTCTGTGACTTGGTGGGTGTTCTGTATAATAAAGAGACATGCGCAGTGCTTCTTTTGCACATTTACGCATGTTTGTTCCTGGGCTTCTTAAAGGCTCAGTGAACTACGAAAGTATTCCGTGCATGTTACCCTGCAAGTGTGTTCAGAGTGACTCCCTCTTTACTAGGAAGCGTTAAATATAGTTGAATGAAGTTTCTCCTCATGCCCAAAGCCGCACGGCCTTGTTGCGTTCTTTTGTTCTCATCTGGCGTTGTTCAGTGTACCTGCTTCTTATTATTCTTCTGTGGACCCCATTTGTGTGTGCAGTACCTAGAACTACCCTAAATAATTCTTGCTTCCCTATATACTAATGCACCTTTGTCTTTGCTCAAGTGCATGCGTTAGCCATATGGGTGAGACGTTTCGCTAAATGATAACAATAGTAGTAGTATTATTTCGCATCAGCACCGCTAATTTTGATGGAGGGTGTGAGACTAAAACCTCGAAATTTAGTTTTCTTATGTACATACATTTTTTAATCGTCAGTCCGGTTCCTCAAGCTGCTGCATGGTACCTTGTGCCTCGTCTCTCCTTTAATATATCCGTATATAAAGATTATTGTACGAAAGGAAAACGCGGATAGCCTTAGGTTGGATTCGTGTTACAACCTTGAATACCTATGACTATTCCTCCTATTCGTGTGGGCCATTGCTTTGAGTATTCACTTCATTGGCAGCACTATTCCTCTGAAAGGAAGAAAAATATTCGAAGAGAAGGTGTCACCCAAGTAACCGCTTTGGAAAATGGTCATGTCTTCTTCGAGGCAGCCTTGAAGATGGCATGACCATGACATGTCTTCTTAAAGACATCAACATGACATTTTTTAAGACAACAATATGACATGTATTCTCAAAGACATGACAATGACATGTCTTGAAAACATGAAAATGGCACCTCTTCTTAAAGACATGGAAATGACATGTCGTCCTGAAGACATGACAGAGACATACCTTCTTGAAGACATAAACATGACACGTCTTCTGATGGACACGTCTTCTTATGAACGTCTCTGAATAAATGACCATGATACATCTTTCTAAAGAGATGAACATTACACGTGTCCTCAAGGACATGACTGTGACATGCCTTTGAAGATATGACCGTGACAGGTCTTCTTGAAGGAGACATGGCATGCTGTTACTGCCTTACGCTGAGCTGAGGCTGCAAGTTCAGGGCATCAGCATCAGTTGCTGCTCTTCATAGAGACGTTGGCTCAAGCGAGACGTCCTTTTCTCTTCCAAACCTCCATGTTCTGAACTTTTGCCTTGTAGGGATATTCACATCAAGAATGTTTGTGAAGAACCTTTGGCGTCATACCGAACTACCACACAATGTTAATTTCCATCCTTACCAGTTATCCTGTTCCACACAAATCGGAATAATTTCCTTTACTTCCCTGTTTTACTGGAATTGAACAGCGCACTTATGTTAGGCTTTGTATGATTGCCTGCTGGATCATTGTTCCTAAGTGATTGATCCAATCAAGATGTATTTATTATATACAGCGCAAGAGCAAATGAAAAGGTGGTGTCGTATCTGGTTCCTCCACCACGACAAGAAGGGCAGTCACAGGTTTCAATCCGGAAACAGGACGAACTTCGCCTCAACTGCCTAGTTTTTATTGCAATAGCTATTAATTATATCGACACTCCCGGCTGGATTTTGCCGCCAGCGTCAGTGTCGACGTCACTCACCGTATATGTATACGTATCTGTATATATTAAAATGCAAGAAAGAAAAAAAATCTGGGAAGAAGACTTCAGCGCGTGGAATCGAACTTGGGTCCCTCTGAATCGTGAGTGCCAGGCGTTAACCACTAAGCCACCGAGGAGCACGTCCTTCAATGCTCGAATGGCAAGCGATCTATATCTTTACCTTACCGCTGCTGACGGGTATCTAGAGGGGAGGGTACTCTATAGTGTTTTCAGCATTACCAGCAAGATGGCGCAATGAGCGTGCGTAGCAACATCTTTAGGACGCGGTGGCGCACGCTCTCGTCTCCCACGCGAACTTGGCCCCGCGGAGAATAAGGGCTCGACGCTACACTCGTGCGCCCTTATCTCGCAGGCGAGGAGGATCGTACGTCTTGGCTAGCCTTCGGCTTTAAGCGGAACGATTCTGTTTTAGTTACCGGGTGCACAAAGGTAACTGCAATCGTTGCACAGTAGCAGTTTGCGAGAAGAGTGCGCTTTTCAGACTCGGCAAAGTAACAACTGAGACGCTTATTCGCATTCATGTGTACCTGGGACTACGTTTCGGGCGTCATTTGTGCGTGAGAAACGCGGGGCACGTTTCGATCTGCTGGCGATTCTGCGCGTGACTTTCCAATTTGTAGCTCCCGCGTTCATTGTTTCGCCTTTGCGGCAAAGCTGTGACTTTTTTGCCTATAAAATAATGTGACCTGCCTTGTGGCGTCATGATATAAACGAATGAATAATTTTTTGTCCCCTATAGGAACCTTGCTCCACCTCACGTACCTTCACCGGTGTCCTTTGCCATTGTAGACAATTTTGGTTGGGCTTCCACAACAGCTCTGCTGACACGGGCTGCTAGCCACTCTCAATGACACACTGCGCCCGCAGAGCTGCTGCGGACGCCCGACTAAATCTGTCTATTATCGCCCAAGGAAGTTATAGACCCTTTCAATGTTTACAAACACAGTCCCTTGACGACATCTGGTTTTTTTGCACCGATGTGCCTTCATAGCATCGGTGTACAACAAGCGCTTTATAAAATAGCCCGCTAATTTTCTAGTTTCCTGCCCTTATTTGGCAAGATATATTCAGATAAATGTTCTTTTGAGCTACATAAAAATGGTAAAACACCTTTTTGTACTTTGCGCACAGTCCTTTTATGTGAAAAAAGAGAGACACTTTTCTTACCCATGAAAATAACTTCAAAACGTGCTTTCACTTTCGACTTTAGGAGCTGGTAAATGAGGGGGACGGAAGTTTTTTGTGGTACAACGCTTGCAACCTTGAAATTGTCTATAGGATCCGCATGCACGTCATATGCTTGTGACTTCATAACAGAAAGAGAGAAAGAGATAAAAGAAGGAGAAAGGCTGGGAGGTTAACCAAGCTAGGTTCGGTTGAGTGTTTATGTATAATCTGAGCACAATGACGGAGCTTGAAGCACTCGTCACATGTGGAGGAGTTTCGTGACCTGAGCGGACACGTCAGATATGACGTCACGACCTAAGCTCCACGTCGCTATTTGGTTCTGGAAATGGTGATGCCGGCAAAATGATGAGAACCGCGCGGCAGCACGGCTTAGGTTACTGTGACCCTATTATTGCAAGGGCGAACCACCGATAGACAAAACCGCTATAATAAGGCAACGCCACGAAGAAACCTTCACTCTCGTTCAAATTTTACGGCCGTGGTATGACCTCGTATGTGGCCTTTCTCTACATGTCACGTAGGCGTCCCCCTGTGTGGGTGACCGAAAGTTACGCCATCACGCTCTTTCGAATATTGAAGCGTGAAACGTGACACCGTTATCCCGCCTCCTTTTCTCGTGGCTGTTCGTCCGCCACTGTGACGACCACAGAGTTTCCTAAATTAACTAAACGGCACTCTCGCGCTATAATTCAACCACCGTACAAACGATGGGTAGTACACAAATTTGACTAGTCTTCGTGCTTGTGGGCTTCGAGCGCACTTGTTCCTTTGTTTATTGATGTGTTTTGTAGTTATGTCGAATGAAAAGGCGGACAGTTGCGACCTCCGTGAGCCGATTAGAAATGGTGAGCCCCAGTAAAGGTCAAGGTTACCAAGCGTAACTACCAAACCTTTGCTGAACTTTGTCTTGTGGCAAAGCGGATTCACGCCCGACGAAGCCAAACGGAGCCGCAAGAACAAAGATTGGACAAATTGGTGAGCTACCATTATTCTCATGCTGGCTAAAGCGCCGGTCTTTCCAGCTCTCGTAGACACTACTACCAGAATTTTCTCTATAGTGTACTTATAAGAAACTCTATGGATGACGGGTAGTGTTCATGCCCAAAGAACTGAGTGCGTTCGTCTGTGTCTTGTCGACTGCAAGCAAGGATGCTCACTTATACCACGTAATTGACCCTTTTTCGGCGCTTCCCGCTGTGGTGTGAGCTGCAGCTAAATGATCTTGGCCAGTTTGTATCGCGGGGCCTAATTCTCAAAGATTTAATTTCGTAAACTCAATTTTCCGTTGGGCATGCCACCTTCACTCATCGCAGACCTCGATTGCCCATCTCCCTCCTCCAGTGGGGGGTAGCGAATCAGGTGCAGCCTGGTTAACCTGCTTACCTTTTCGTTGTCTTTGATTCTCTCTCTTCTTCGATACAAAATACTGGCGCAATAACTCTGCGTGAATAAGCGTCGGGATTTTTACACTATAGGCAGTAATATGCTTGCCCCTGCTTTTCTCTTGAAACGAATATATATATATATATATATATATATATATATATATATATATATATATATATATATATATATATATATATATATATATATATATATATATATATATATATATATATATATATATATATATATATATATATATATATATATAGATAGATAGATAGATAGATAGATAGATATCAGATTTCTTGAACGTCATTCACGCTGTAGCCGACGTATTGTATGCAAGAAAGAGACGACGAAACTTTCACGGAAGCGTCTTTACTGAAAGTTTTGAGCCCACCAGAGTCACTCTGACGAAGGCTGGTCCATCAGCTGACAACGTTACGTAAACACGCTTCCGTGAAAGTTTCGACGTCTCTTTCATGCACGTATTTATATATGCGCCGACAAACTAATAATCTAGTACAAACGCACGCGCTTTGTTTTAGATACGTCGTTACCCCGATAATACAGGTATGCCCTGCCACTCGATGATTTGGCACAACATTTCCTTTTCCTTTTGTGTAACTTAGCACAGCGAGAAGGTTTGATGGTATCACCTAATCAACAATAAAAGACACAAAGACCCTTTTGGCATCAGTGTAATGCTTTCACTTTTTAATTTTGTCTTTCAACTGCCGGTGTGACATGGGGTACCACGCTGTTGTGCGCAGAGAAGACGGACAGGCCGCTAAACAAGACTGCCGACGGCGCGCACGAAACAACGAAACAAACACACACAGAGGTGGGACGCCAAGTCGCGACTCTTGACGCGTATACCGAATTGCGAAAGAAATTTGTTTGGGTCCAAGTGGGAATAGAACTCGGGTCGTTTGCGTGGCAAGCGGATGTTCTACCACTCGGCTACGAAACAAAGGTGTAACTCCTGCGAACATGCAGCCTGCGCATTGCCGTAACAAAACAAACACACAAACTTTGGAATTGCAATAGAACACAAACAACGGACACACAATGACGCAGACGTCACCACGACAAACGCGTCAAAATCTGCTGGGAACGCAGATTTTAGGCAGGAACAGATTTGTCTCTTCTCGTGCAAAGAACCAAATAAATAATCAACCCCGAAAACTAGAGACAAGTTCACGTATATGCATACACGTAGAGAAAAGTGTGAGAGCGGTGGCGCTCAGTTTGTCTCAGTGTGCGGATGCGCATGCGCTGCTTAGCTGCGCATCACGTGACGACGCGAACCCTCCGGTAAATAGAGGTTCGGTTAGCACCCAGGATCTTAAATGCAACGGCGTCACGACCCGGATGTATGCTAGCGCGGCCAGAAGAAGCACGTCGCATTGACCGAACCCGTCACGTTCGTCCCTCACCCTGGCACGTCGTGTCGAGTTAAGTGAATAAAGTTTCCTGAATGTACACTAGAGGAAACTCGGGCGCTAGTGTCTATGGGAGCTGCAACGCAAGGCGCTTCAGCGAACATGGGAATGATGGGTAGTACACGGATTCGTCTAATCTTCGTACTTCTGGCTCCATGCGTGTTCGTGTGGCTTGGAGCTGTTTTCTCACGAAACAAAAATCAGCCAATGTTCAGCGGCTGCGCTTCACGACCTTGTACTTTTAGGCTTACCATTTCAAACTGGGTCGCAAAGTTCAAAAGGGACTGTTCTTTCCTTCGAAACAAACCACAACACAGCATTCAACGAAGCCACAAGGGCAATTCGCCGCCCGCAAGCACGATTACTGGGCAAATCTGTGTCCCATGGTCGATGAACGATCGCAGCGCCAGAGTTGCCTCTATAGGCAATTTTAGGAAACTCTATGGCTGAGTGCACGTGCGGTGGCGGTACCTCGCAGCGGGTAAAGAAAGCGTGGTTCCAACGTAACGCAACGCGCTGTTGGAGTTCGAGCGCTTCCGGTCGTGGAGAAACTGAAGGTCAACTCGACTCGACGCGATGCGTCCTGCTGTAAAGCCGTTTTCGAATACGTCGCCAAATGCCGTGCTCTCCTGTGCGAACCGATAGGTGACGGAACTCTATATATACTGTCGCGTTCACGTAAACACGGTTGTTACGTTTTCGTTCTGTTCACTCTTTAATCTAATTATACTACCTCACTGAAGACCTCATAAACTAACATATAGCCTGCTGGTGACGTGGAGCCCGTATTTACCCATATAAATCCACATAATCAAGCCGACTCATGACGGCCAACTTGGCATGATGACGTCACATCGGTACGAGTTATGTTTCGTGTTCTTGATTTGTTTGTGCATTTTTTTATTGGCTCCACTTCTCACAAAAGGCTGTTTGGTCGTGCAGATTGCTAAAAAGATTGCTCGGAGTGCACTGGAGTCGTTTGAACACACTCCTGGTTTACGATTCAGTCGCAAGTACACCGTCACACAAGCTCTTAATCTTTCATAGCAAAAAAAAAAAACAATGAAATGCGTGCAAGACATGTCAACTACAGACATGTCCCGTCACCCAGCATAGGAAGTGGCACGTCTGTAGTTAATATGTTTTGCACACTTTGAACCTACTCCTGGTTTATGATTCGGTCGTAAGTACATCTTCACTCGAGGTCTCAATCCTCCATAAAAAAAACGATCAAAGGCGTGAACAGCATGTCAACCACAGATGTACCACGTCACCTAGCTAGCACATGACGTGGCACACGCGACGTAGCACGTGACATGCGACAGTAGGGTAGGTGACGCAACAGCAGCACACACGCAGACTGAGAAAGATATGCCCGCGTAACTTTTCGAGTGCGAAGTTCCGGACATCAAACGCGCGCGAGAAAAATCGCGCGATTCTGAGCCTCGACTTCCCGTTTAGCATTGCGTCACTTTTTTTTTATTACTGTGTGTCTTTATTACTTCTTTCACTCGTGCGTCGATATAAGAGTTGACTAGACAAGGTATGCATACGCAGGACTATACCAGCCTCGCGCGAAGAACGACACGATGCGGATGTGCGGAGTATTGCATAAATCCCACGGACAAACAAAGACTGCTGCCGATGCCCCGGGTGATAAAACTTCACGTCACATTCTATGTACAGTATGTAGCATGGGGTGCTGCGAGGGTGGCAGATTCTGCACTTAATGTCCATTCACTCTCTCTCTCTCTCACTCAGCTATTAACTCTATTGAACATATGCTTTAGGACCTAATATTAATTACAGGGTTTAACGCCCCAAACCCATACTATGAGGGACGCCATAGTTGGGGGTTCCGGAAAATTTAGTCCACCTGGGGTTCTTTAACGAATGTCCTAATCTAAGTAAACGGGTCTTTTACGCCTCCATTTTTTTCTAATGCTTAGCTCTATTGTACGATAGTTCGATACCCAAATTCTCTGAAATGCTCCTGCATTGAAGGTACGATGAATGAAATAAAATGAAGTGCGGTCCAAGAGAGTAGATGAAAATTTCGCAACAATGCCCTCAACAGCTTTCGGCGCGGTCTTTGTCGGAGTACACTTTCGTCGCACATCACCATTGTGAAAAAAAAAAAATAGAGAAGGCCCTTTCGGTGTTGCCCAGTTGCTATCAGACTTCTTCATTTCGACACCTAGAGCGTACTCAAAAAAATAACGTGGGCTGTTTAAATAAAGATAATCTTTTAGATTCTCGCGAATTTCGAGCCTTGGTGAACTCGTTAACCGGTTGGAAGCGATCATTTTGATCTGTTGTATGGATTCCTTCACTCGGGTCGTTTCTGATACAGGGTTTTTTTTCTTTTCTGATAAGCGATAAATATACCTCGAGTGTATAACCCATACATGCAAAATAAACTAAAGATAAAATAAAATCCACACCAGTAATGTTAACAGTAATGTTAACAGTAACAGTAACGTTAGTTCCACTGGGGTCCTACTTCCAACGGTATGACAGCGAAATTTCGTTACATATGGTTGCGCTTATGCTTTGTGCCACCTATTCTTCGACGGCTCCTGTCATTGAGTAGCCACATCAGCGACATAACACTTCACTGGGAGGCAGGAATGCGAGTCCATATGAAAGGAGGGGGACACAAAAGCGATCTTTCATGGGAGACCAAAGGCAGTGGGGATATGCAGGAGCATTTCGCGGTGTGTAACTAATATTACGCACTCAATTCGTTGTATTGCGTTGTTATCACACTCGACCAAAGACTCCAAAGCCGCATAGACTTAGCTACAGAGAAGGAAAGCCGTTTGCAGCGTATCACCCGTGCAATAATCGCTGCACTTATGTCACCCAGGGCATTCACAGCAAACGCGACTATGAAGTGAAAAAAAAACGAAAATAAAAAAATGAAACTGGTGGGGACGAGGCTACCCTACATAGTAACGATTGCTGCTATTCTGCTCAAACATTACGAAATGTTCTGAGCTGATAACGCGCTTTTTTTTTACTTTTACGACGCGCCATCTTATTACTAGCACAACACTCGCAACGTCACTACTCCGGCATGGCGTGAACGTGTGCGTATGCCATTTCGACACTCGTGGTGGCGTAGAGAGGATAAAACTCCCGGAACTTAAAATTTAATTTAAAAAACACCAATCATTCGAGAGCCAGAATGCGTAAAACCCGCTTCTCTCTAACCACAGTGTATTAAGCTATGCACACACAGACACGCACTCACTCTCTCAAATCGCGAGAGTACGACATACTTCTCGGAAAGTTCGCGTGACACGTGTGCCTATAACACACAGAGGAGTAACGAGCGTCGTATAAACAGCGTACTACGTCCGCACGAGGCACCACTGCGGTAAGCGGGGTCATGGTTCACGTCACGACAACACCACAGGTGGGAGTCCCTGGTCCCCACCAAGGTCGCATTCAGTCATTGCCGTCGACCAGTTCCTCGGAGTCACGGCGCACTCTACCGTCCTCGAAAGCGGTGTTCGCAGTCGCCGACGAGCAGTGATCCCGCATCATCATCACGGACGCCAACGTCGTCGGTGGAGTCACAGTCGCGCAGGTCGCCGTCAGCGGACTGCTAGGCGCGGAAGACCTCTCCGAGGGGTCGTCCCCTCCAGTGGAGCCGTCTCTGAGGAAACACATCTTCTCCTGCCGAAGACCTCCAAAAGGTGGGATCACGCCGGAGCTCTTTGAGGTGGGCGGGGAGGAGGACCCTGGTCTCGAAGGCGGCTGCGTCATGGCAGAAAGTTGAGAAAGAGGTTGAGATTGCGGAGAAATTGGCGACGTGTCCCCCGACGCAGTGTGCATCCGCCACGCCGGCAGCGGGTAGGGTAAGAATCGTAGCTGACTCTTGAGGTGTTCTTCGGCGGCTGCCTTGAAAGGGTTCGACGTTTTCAGGTAGCTCTGCTCGTTAGCCATGAGGAGATTGCGCACCGAGAAAGGGTTGAAACCGAACGGCGCTGTGCCGGGCCGTCCACCCACCGGAGTCGGGG
The DNA here is from genome assembly GCF_013339725.1 of Rhipicephalus microplus. Lineage (NCBI taxonomy): Eukaryota > Metazoa > Arthropoda > Arachnida > Ixodida > Ixodidae > Rhipicephalus > Rhipicephalus microplus. The sequence goes on from NC_051165.1 coordinate 126,033,256, forward strand.
CAGCGTTGTTGGAGGCTGCCGCTGCGGCCGCGGCCGCCGACGTCATGAGCATCTCCTGCAGCATGAGACTCTGATGGTACATGCTCTGGCTGTACAGGTACTGCAGCGGGAACGACGAGTGCGGCCCTCCACCGCCGGTGGCTGCTGCCGCCGCGGCGGCTGCCAACGGAAAGAAGTCCCCGAAGCCGCCGGTGTGATCAGGCGAGCCGGCCGAGCGGCCGAGCAGTCTCGGCGACAGGTCGCCGCCAGGCGGTCCCACCGACGACGCCTCGTCGGCCGATAGCGATTGCTCCGTCCGCCGGTCGTCGTCGCTATAGTACGAGTCGTCCGCTTCGATCTTGGTCGGACAGCTGACGTCACTCGGCGCCAGGGCACCACCCGGAAGTGACTTGGAGGCCGGAGGCAGCGCGTACTTCCTACGCGAGGAGAGGGGCAGACGGAAACCGCGGTTTAATTGCCACGGACTGGTAAACGCCGTTGCTACACTGTAATGGTTTTGTTCTTTTAGCTTCTTGAATGCACTCTGTCTCCCCTTCTCCACAGTGCAGGGTAGCAAACCAGATACTTGCATTCCGGCTAACCGCCCTGCTTTTCTTCTTACTATATATATATCTTGGGACATGAATCGTCTGGCTGTTGGGTAATTTGCAAGTCCTCTACTTTCATCAGCTGAAAGGCCTTTAGTTAAATACCCGCTAAGCAGAATGAAAGATTATATAAAAATAACTCTATGAACAATACTGTTAGATCTATGTCGGGAGCGATTGTTAGCTATAGTAGGGTGTAATTTAAAGCCTACACATGGGCATACATTTAGGACAACACTACAACACTCTATTGAGATCAGTTTCCAAGGAAGCATTCCTGCTACTCACTTCTTGTCTTTCCTCGCGGCACCAGTTTCTCGAAAGCCCTTCGCAAACGGGTTGTTGTCGATTTTCAGTTGCGTAATCTGCGTGTGAGAAGAAAACAACATAATTAGTACGATGGTCCAGAACGTGCGTGCCCAGTATTATGGTGCATCAGTCACATTGTTTGCAAAGCTTGCAAACTTCTTCCAGTGAAAACCGCGAGTGAAACCGAAACTGTCATAAGTTTACCGCTTAGCGGTTCCTTAAAACAGTCGACTCTTCGAACAGACGACATGTTGCCACTAGAACAGTACTAAGCTCTCTGCGTGTTGTTGTTCAGCGCCATGTGTGGCTGTCGGACTGTGAGACGTGTACGCGTGGACGAGCTATGTTTGACACATACGTTTTTAAGCTCACCGTGACAGGAAGTCAGAAAGTTTCCGACCCCTGCAATAAATTTCGCCGCTAGCGCGAAACAAGTGATTGGCATTGAGATCATCAACGATTTCCTGCGGCTTCTAGAGTAATATCTCACGATCGTTGACAGGGCTAACATCGTTTCTTCATCTCCATCTTTGGGTAGAAATTATATTCGCCCACTTGTACTGGGTCGCACAACACGACCAAAGCTTTCGTTTCATGACCTCTGCTTTGAATTATTATTCGAGACTTATATTCCTTGTGACCAAGACACGAGTTGTCTTGACACTCTATGCAATTTTTTAAACCCTGCGTACTCCAGCACCACACCTCGAAAAAATTCGATGCTGTTCTTGCACATTTCACAAACTCTGCAATCCATACCCATATGCAAGGGCACGCAATTTCTTTTTTTTTCTTTTTTCTTTTTTTCTTTTTTTCTTTTCTTTTCATCGTTTTTTTTCACATCGTAGATGCTTGGTATGTCCTCACCACCATGCTTGAAGTGACTGAAACGTTCTATACGCTACAAGACGGCTTGTCGAAGCACATCTTGTACGCACCTTCTCGTTTTGGTAAGCAGTTACAGCGATGAACTCAGTCTCCGGAAACACGTACGTCCTGAAGGTGCTGTACGGCAGCTTGAGGATGTCGTTGGCCCGGACCAGGTGGAAGCGCGGCTGGTACTTGTGCATCGAGTTCAGGATGGTCTGCTTGAAACGAGACACAAAGTAGCGACGGTTTAATATTGGCTGGAGCCTGGCGCTGCTTCCACGTATACTGCACTCTTGCAGATGCAGTTAAACATAGTATACGTGCGGGCTTAAGTTCGTAATGACACTGAAAGGAGTCGTACCGAGACCACTCTTATTCGCCCAGGTCCTGGGTAAAGTGCTAGCTATATTTGGCTAGAGTGTTAGCTATATAGTCAGCAAAAGCAAACGAGCAGGTCTGTGGCTTCCTGGGCCTATTTAGCGCTATAAGCAAGACAAATGTGGCACGTAATATTGCACACACGTGTACACGGGTAACTCTGTTCCTTTCACGGTTATGATCCGAATTACTAACAGCTGCGCATTCCACAACGACATAAGCCTCAGTATCCCAGTGGGCACTGAAACATCACAAAATTCACTTGAGCAATGATGCACTACATATGCTCCGTTGTCTGCAGTTACTGGGCCGGTAGTGCTTTTCGCTTGAGCCGTGACCACCTACGTATCCGGCCTTCGGAAATATTTGTGATTCCATATACCCTGCCATGCTCGATATCTAGTTCCGTCTTTTGGTTTAATGAATGAGTTGTGTTGTACATAAAGCGCACACCAAATTTGCGCGCTTTAGAGAAAGCGGGATATGCCCAATTCCAGCTACACTTCCTCATCATGACTACTAGTTGTATTTAGATCGCGTGCCCTTAATATATCGACATAGATTTCCCTTCTAACTTTCCTACGTCCCCCCCCCCCTCTCCCCTGAACTGCCCCACCACAAAGCTTAAAGCTTAAGAATCAGTATATTCGGATTTTTTTAGTATTTTCGTACTGAATGATTTCTTTGTTTTTCTCCTTCGCTTTGTTTTATTGTATTTCTAAGGCCCAGCTACGCTAGTTTTTTCTCCATAGGCAGCTGTTACCACCATCTTGTAGCCTTTCCATTGTCACATTTTCCAATCACGGTGTGTAGATAATGTTGGAGCAGAGCCATGACTCGCAAAAAATTGTTCATTTCCCATCACGCCCATTTGTCTATCAACGTAAGTAGCGCGAGGCTCGCCCAAGGACAGTTTCGCGTTGTCTACAACGTTGAATACTATATCTATCAACTATATCAACTATATCGATTAAATTTTCTGCTACGTTTCTTGCCTTTAGTAACATCCCGACTCCCATTGGTTCGCCAGTGTTTTGATTGGCAACAGGGGCACCCGCGGCTGCAGCCTCTCGGGATACAGTCCCTCTTAAAACATCCCTTCGACATCCTCCCTTCCCTTGCCCAAATATGGTTCGAGAAGCAGCGCCGAGATTTCCTTCCAAGCCAGCAGACAGGGCGAGCGCCTGTATCCGCGGCGCGCGCCTCCACCTCTGCCCTCCCATAGCGAGAAAACCACTCCATGCCAGGCGGCGAAGCCGACGCCAAGAGCGGTCGCAGTGGAGGGCGATTCTTCCAGCGCCTCGGGCGGCTGCGAGGTCTCTCCGCTTGACGCTCGACTCGACGTGCCGCAAGTATCGATCGCGGGTCCGACACTTCTTGCTCCGCCATGTTGGAAGAGATGCTCGCCAGCGAAGTTGTGGGAGTGCGCAGCACGCATGGCTGCCGCTGGCCGGCCAATGGCGTCTTCCGAAACACTCCGCTCCCCCCTCTCCTCTGCCACCTCGGACCGCGGGTCGCGGTCGAAGATCGCGAGTCGAGAGAGCGCAGCCTGCTACTTGCGCGGGAGAATCTACTCTCCTCGGTAGTCTATTCCCACCATGTTGTAAGTGCCAGTTATTAAAAATAATAACTGATATGATCCAATAAAGATAACGCCAAAAAAAAAAAGAAGTGATGAATTTTTAGAGTATGCAACTATTGCTGGTATAGTAAGCTTTCGCGGCGAACAGGTAAGAAACACCCTGCGAAGAAAACAAGGATAGTGCTATTAGCGAAAGCTATTACTCTTCTTTGTTACCCAAAACTCCAGCTTTTTTTCTCTCTATCTTCATTTTTTTTTTCTGCTGTCTTGTAGAGAAATGCTTCTACCAGTACGTGTCATCCGTCCCTGTCGCGCAACTCTACCGAAAATCTTGCCGGAAAAGTGAGAAGAAAGAAGTGTTCTCACGGAATACTTGTACGATTCCCAGCACTGCATATCCAGTCAATGCAGCATCGTCTTCTTTAGCGCCACACAAATGCCTTCCTTTCTCATAACAATTTATAATAGACTGTTAGCACAACTGATCTTTTTGTTTGCCTAACAAAATATCTTTAGGCATTCCCCCCCCCCCCCCCCCTCTTTTTTCCACAAAAGCCCACTGCCGCACGATTCATGGTCGATCCCCCGTGGTGGTTCCAGCCATTCATCTTGGGTTCAACCAGCAAACCTCAGTGTTGCGCAGAGCGGTGAGCGTAAATATATCTTCACTTGAGCCGTTCGAGACTCAGCAGTTGCGTGGAGGTCGAGTACAACTTGGCAGTATCGTACAATACGGCCGCTGGAAGGAAAAGCCGCATAGGTTTCCACCACGCGGCCATGTTAAAGAGACCCGTGTACTCCATCCTCGGGAAACTTGACGGGGTCTGATCAGAGGCCTCCGAAACAAAGACATCGTTTCTGCTTTTCTCTAGAATTCTCGGTAACCTCCCTGCCTTTCCCTTATGACTTCGCATTCTACCATCTCCATTTTTCTCGCACCTTGACTTCGCGGTCAGACGCACTTGCGCAGCCATCCTGCATGCCTGACGACCAAGCTTCCGTTGACCTGAGGCTCCTATGCATGCAGTCGCCGGGCTACGCGCGTTGTGTATACATGCATACGCTAATCAACGCACGTCGCGTACACGGAGGAGAGCAGTGTACACAGAGCCACACTCAGACACCCACGACGCGCGTAACGAGCTGCGGAGAGTGTCCAACAGGCGTCACCTCGTTGGCTTTTACCAAGCATATTCGCACGTTCCCGTATACGTACATGAAAGACAAAGAACCTTGCCGCGAGAATAAGGCCGACGAAAGAAGCAAAAGGGCACGTCACACGTTCCAAGGTCGTACATGTAGGTGCGCGTGTTTTGTCGATGTCTGTACGAATTTCTTGTTTACTTTTTTTTATTATTCGCTCGTAATTTTCTCGTACACTCCCTAAAGGCGCGCAGTATAATCGGCGAACGCGAGAATCTAGCCTTGCAAGCACTCGACGCGTCCATCATCGCGCGATCGCGTCGTTAAGCAAGCAAGCAAGCATGGCAGAGGTGAAACGTGGCTCGTACACAGAGGCGTCATTTTCGAACGAGAACGTGCTGCCGCGGGTAGCCCGCCCTTCGAGTCTCGACTACATGTAATCATGATCTCGCGGCGCCAGAAATCAATTCAATGAAGGCCATCGCCGTCTCCCAGCGTTCATCTTCGCTATACGCACGGTCATCAGAATCTCTTCGCGTTGCACGTATGGCGTGCATTCGAGCATTTATTCCGGACGCCAATAGATCCTACGCGCGCGTAAGTGAGACAAGAAGCTCGCGCGCAACGCGAACGACATCGATTACACCTCGGACGAGGAAACTATAGAGCTGCCAGAAACGATGCCCTCAAAAAACCCGGGAGCTCGCATCAAGAGACAATGCAAGATGACGCCTGTGGGTGGAGGAAATCGAACAACTGAGCTTCGTTTAAGCGCTATCTGCCAGCGCAAACGCGGCTGCTCATGTGACTTCCTGGTGTGGCATTAAAGAATCGCGCTCCTTGAGGCTCAGCAATTCACCACGATGCGTTGTAGCAAGAACTAATGTGTTCGAGTGTGACTTCATGTACACTTGTAAGTACGTTCATGCGTCCGTTGCCTTGGGGAAGACAAGGCCAGTTGTCGAAACGATGGATCCAGCGACGATGCCTGTTCACATATGTCTCATCACTGAATAAAAAGTGGCTACCGTTCCGAAGGTCGCGGGTTCGATGCCAGCGACGGCGGTCGGATTTCGATGGAGGCGATCATGCTAGCGACCTGAGCACTGTGCAACATCAGTTAACAGTAACTTCGTGATCAACAGATGGTCAAAATTTCCGGAGCCCTCCCCTACGGAGTGTTTCATAATCATGTAATCATTCTGGCTCGTAAAGCGCCCGATATTATCATTGTTGTTGTTTTGTTGTTGATGATGATGACGATATACAGTGTAACCTGGTATACTGTGCGACTTACTATGCGGTGTCAATTGCTCGTCACTCGATACTGGCTCAGAGATAACGATTATTCAAACTATATGCTGAGGTTCCTGAACAGAATAAGGCTTTCTCAATTAACCGAGGCCAGCAAGCGCAGCTGAAGTCGATGTGTGATCGCCGTCGCGATGTTTACATGCATGAATTTACTTGCTGCCAAGACACGCGCATCAGCATAACACCGTGATCTGTACAGAGGACGTTGAGCGCACGTGAGTTAATCAGCTTGTTTACATACACCCAAGACCACCACTAAAGGGGCCTATACGTGTCCCCTCACTTACTTCAAGTGACATAATGTAGTAGAACTGCCAGCTGAGCAGGACATCATACATTCTAGCAGAAAACTGAGTTGCGCAAGCGACATGATGCCGGCTGGTACAGGCATGGGTTTTCGTCATGTTCCCACTGACACACGGTCGTTCCCCGGTTCCAAGCTTTAGCTAATCCCTTGCTCTGGTGTCAACGACCCGAGCGACTCGTGGCGACGCCCTTGGTCTCAGGGCCCATCTCGCCTCGAGACGTTCTCAGTGCAGAGGCGTCGGGGGGAAAAGGCAAGCGGGAGCCCGGCCACCGCGCCTCATGCACAGCTGCGGCCAAAGAGAGAGAGAGATAGAGGAAGAAAAATCTGCCAGCCCGAGAGGCGCGCCCGAGGAAGGCGTAAGGAGCAAATCGATCCCGCCAGGCCATGACCGTGTGGCCCCACGCCACCGGCCAGCGCTGGGGCGAGCAGCCAACATGGCGCTCTCGACGACGCCGCAGTAACGCCGCCATCGATCGCGCCGCGCGAAGGCGAGCGCTCGAGGAAAAGAAGCAAGGCGCCTCGCCTTGAAAGCTTTCCCGCGCTTGCGCGCGCGCCACTCCAAGGAGTAGGGAGGGAGGCGGGCGGGCAGCGGCGGCGGCGGCCGCTTGATATATGACGCCAATATTCCCGCCGCCTACAAGAGGGCTTCGCCCTCTCGTATTTCCCGAGAGCAGTGGTCCTTTCCCTCTTTCTATCCCGTTCCCCTTCGACACAGGGAAACAGGGAAATCGCATTTGTGCTTTGGCAGGCCCGGCGAGTCCCTACTCGGGTGCCTCAACTGATTTTCCTTTGTGCGTTACGGGCTCCTCGAAACAATGCTGCCATACTTCACATATTAGGTACACACACACACAAAGGCTATATAAGCATACACGTGCAGCACTCAACTGTGGCAGCGTCGTCGCCGTCCTGTGTGCCGCAAGCACTCGGCGCCTGGCGCAAGTCGTTAGGGAAGGGCCTTCCCTTCCTCCTCCTTCGTACACGCTCGATGTGTTTCAGCGTCGGAAAGACTGCAGCGAAGCCCGCTTTCCGGGATCGCCCTCGATCGCATGCCACTATTGCGATAGCGATACCCGACCGCTCCTCTACAACACTCGGCCTCTGAAGCAGACAGGCTAGCCTAGGAGGGGTCGGAAGGCGGGTTTCGAGGGCTCTGAACGTTAAGCGACGACGAGCTTGCAGTGTCGAATGTAGCGCGCTGCGGAAACGAGGGCGCCCCTGATGACATTTCGCTTCGTGGGTCGCCTAACAAATGACCGCCGCCGCTGCGCTGTGGGCTTGCTAAGGCTTGCTTCGCTGGCTTCTCCCGGCTTTCCCTCTCCCTCGCGGCTCGTTTCTGCCGAAAGCGCGCGGAAGCCTAGAAGAAGTTTGGCGACAGGATAAGTGGTCGCCGGTTGACCGTATATATCAAGCAACGTCACGCGCTGAGCTCAAAGCAGTAGTACCCAAGCTGGTGTTTCAAGGGGGCTTCGTGTCGTCATCCCGACTTCGCATGACGCGCGTCCTAGTAGAGCTGCCATTTTTTTTTTCCTCGTTGACTAATGTGCGCGGTCGAAGACGATGCACCTTATGAACCGTCACGTATCGGGTGACGGCATACCGAACTGGTCTACTTTCTCCTGCTCCGCGGGGAGCTGGACAGGCATATATATTCGATTATAAAGCGATATTGGAATAGCCACGCAATCGAAAAACAGTGCATTAACAATGATACTTTCAGGCATGCATGTTCAGCCTTCGACACAGTTCTTTAAAAATGAATGTAGCAATCTCACCACGACAGATTTCGTCAAGCGGAAATCGACGGCCCTACAGTGTAGCGCTTGCCTTTTCAAAATCTTCGGTATCTCACAAAGCGACGGGGAAGGCTCTGTTATGAAGAGCGCATCACATACATTAGGACGTGTGGCTGCTGCGGCAACGAGTTATAAGCGAAGAACATACGAATAGGGTAATGCAGGGTGCTTTTTCTAAAAGCAAATTTTCATCGCAGGCGCAATGCCTTGTATACTTCCACCTATCCTCTGAACTTGACGCGTAGTACGTGCATGTATGTAGAACATATGCACATGGTGAAGAGGGGGCGAGTTCACGGGCCTGATCTTGTTGCCTTGTGGACGTGCTGATGAAAATGGCACTGTTGCATCACTACATAACTTTGGCTCTGGTCGCTGTCTTCAGACAAAGCTTTGCTCGTAGCCATCTGTGACTCTCCTATGGTCTAACACGTACTGAGAAATACTCTTTAGGCTCAACGCCTCCCGCAACATGAAGGATGAACGGAATTTCTCAACATGACCTTACTTCAGACAATGCTGTAGTTGAAAACGGAGAGTACTTACAAAGCCATGCTTGTCGGAGATGTTGTTGGTGAGCTTGAGTTTGTGGAAGGAGACGACCTTCTGCATCCACTGTTCACCCGTAGACGGCGAATCCGGGTGAATGTACATCCGCTTGGGCATCTCGGGGTCGGCTTTGCCAGCGACGACCCACCTCCGGTTTTGGAACTTGTACCGGCAGTCGTCCGCGGCCACTATGTCCATGAGCATGATGTACTTGGCCTTCTTGTCCAGACCCGTCACCCGGACCTTTATAGGGCGGGAACATCCGCCTGGAGGAACAAGAAGAAAGGAGGATATAAGCACCGATAGCTCTTCGCCAAGCGCTGAACGCAGCAATTGTTGGGATCTGCTCTCTCGTAGGCACAGTAAAGGTACGAATCATTGTTGAGGATATCATACAATGAAGGGCGGAAGTGGTTCGCATGAATCTCTGCTGTATACGCGGAGCATTCAACAAGGATATACGCGGGGTGTAACAAAAGACCGATATATGACTGCATGACCGTCATACGTAACCACTTATAGGCGAAAAAACTTGCAATGTACACCGTTTAATGACGGGCATTGCTTGCAACGTTAGCAGCACTTCTTGTACTTCAACGCTTCCGGACGAGCACGGATGTCTTGTTCTCATATCTGTTTCAAACGAACCATTGCGTCAATACTTTTACTAATAATTTGTACCCTTCTATGCTAACCGAAGGCTTACGCTAACTCACGGGGATTTACACGAACGAGATGCAAAGAACGAAAGAAAAAAATCACACCATACGCTGGCACATCTTCTCATTCTTTTATATATACGCCCTGCGGCTCAAATTAAGCCCGTATGAAAGCCGGTAACCGCGAGCCGCGCACCGGCGGCGATAGAGGAGGCGTGCGCGGCTGGATGCCCTGCTGCTCCGACGGATGGCGGTAGCCAGCCATTCTAGCAGAAACAAGCAGTGGCCGTCGCTTCAGTTCGGCGATCTGTCTCCTCTTTCCTCGTCTTCCTTTATTTCGTTATCTATATATTTCTCGCTTGATATCCTCCGACAGCGCCCTCTGAGCCCCGGCGTTTTTTTCCCTATTCGCTCCCCACCCAGCTACAGAACCTCTGTCCCGTTCCTCCTTTCCGGCTCTGGGCTGTTTTTCCAAGCAGTATCCCGAGCGAGGCCTTTCATGCAACCATCTCTCTGCACGACCCGCCAGCGCTGCCCCGCTGTCAGCATTGTTCGATTCATCCGCAAGAAAAAGGAGCAGGCGGGCGCTAGCGCGGTTGGCTATAGGAACTGTTTGGCCTGGCGCGCACTAAGGCGTACGCGAGCGATAGCGCAAACGCGGGTGCGCACCCTCCCTTTGTGTGTTGCCAGCCGTGGGAACGAGTCAGGGCGTGGAACCCTGTGAAAGCTGCAGCTGTTGCTACGTGCGTCTGACAGGGGAGAAAAGCGCCTGGCTCGAACAACACCTTCCTCGGTTGCTTCATCCCCTTCCACCTCCACGGCGGCTGTAGCAGCGCACCGCTTCTCAGCTCCCCAAATTCACCCTCTCCCACATCCCCACCATCCCCCGAAAAACCCGCCTCTCTCCCTCTTTCCCGATAGCTGCTCCGAACAATGTTCCTCCCCGCTTCCCGAACCCAGACGGCCGTTGTCATGGAAACGGCCTGCGTCCCGGCCAATGGCGACGCGCCACCCAAAGGCGTCAACATTGGCGGCTTTTTCCAGGCGAGAAAGGAAAAAAATAATGCCCGACACCGTCGACCGGGCGCTGTGGGTGTCTTGCGGTGAAGCCGCTTGGCGAGTGCGAAAGAGGGGGCCCACCACGGGGCGGAGCCAAATTTCCTCAGGCCAATAATAATCGCAGAAAGGAGCCCCGACAGGGGCTTCCAAGGAAACCGATACGGCCCAGTAGGTGTGAAGCGAGAGAGGTCGTGACGTCACAAGTATTGTGGCGACACGTTCCGGTGCGGTGTTGCACTGTATTTCGCAATTGATCACATGAAATGGTGGCGCGCTCCGAACGCGCGCTTTCCGTTCTATACTCCACGGCCTGCGGTGAAGCCAATGCTCTTTTCTCAATAGGAATAAAATCCGATGAGCAGAACGAAGCGCCCATGCGACGGGGCTACGTTACCAGCGACTCCTGACGTTATATTCTACACATTCCCAGTGCGAAAGCAATGAATATACACGCTATTCGAGAATTTAGATTTTCATATGGCTATGTCAGAGCTAAAAATGTGTGCATACGTCCGCAGCCATTATATTAGGTCTCTGTATTTATCTCTGAATACGGACAGAGTGAATCAAATATCAGCTTTCAATAGCCCACCTAAGCTGAGCTCGAAAGTGTACACGTTCGTTGGAGTTTCAGTGTAGAACCTTTCATTGTTTACAAACACAGGCTCTTGATGACATCCGGTTTCGTCCACCGATGTGTGGGGTTTAAGGCCCCAAAACCACCACATGATTATGAAAGACGCCATAGTGGAGGGCTCCAGAAATTTCGACCCCCTGGGGTTCATGAACGTGCATCAACATCTGAGCACACGGCCTTACAGCATTTTCACCTCCATCGAAAATGCAGCCGCCGCAGCCGGGATTATATCCCGCGACCTGTGGGTCAGCAGCCGAGTACCTTAGACACTTGACCACCGCGACGGTGCACCGATGTGCCTTAATAGCATCGGTGAGCAAGAAGAGCTTTATAAAATGGACCACTCATTTTCTACACTTTTCTTGCTTTGTTTGGCAATATTAAAATAAATGTTCTTTTGAACCCCATAAAAATTGAAAAAGATTGCCTGGAACTTTGTGCACGTTCCTATAATCCTAAAAGCTAAAGATAGACTTTCCTTATCCTACTAAAAAAACTTGAAAACGCGCTTTCAGTTTCAATGTTAGGAGCTTGTAAATGAGGTGACGGGAAGTTTTTTTGGGTACAAACCTTGTGACCTTGAAACCGTCTATAAAAAAAACATCGCAAGATGTACGGACAAGGCAGAAGTTCACAGGCTTTGTGGATCATCACTTATTTAATAGTTCAACAGTTTCTCCTCACTTCAAGGCCTTAAGAGGAAATTCCGAACCCGACAACTTCATGCAGACTCAGCGACTATCAGTTACCAGTGTGCCAGGCATAAATACATAGCAGCCTTAACTACGAGCGCAACTGCAGAGGAGTGTTTCAAAATCTTGCTGTATCGATCATACACTGGAGCTAAGACAACGTAGGAAGCAATTAAATATAGAGTATAATAAATCATCCTGTGCATGGCTTTCCTGCAATGATGGCCGAAATTGTGTTCGCAGTGATCTCTACATCAAACCTTTCTGAGAATCAAAGGGAAATTACAACTAGTGCAATCTCGCGACCGACGTGCATTTCTGTGTACGCACGCAAACACGGGTAAGGATGCACGCTTACGCATACAACACGTGTGAGGCAACGTGGACTCAACAAGGGTGCGGTCCACCTCAGAGGTATGAAGCCGTAATGATCGGTTTGAGCATGAAGCCTGCCTAACGTCACCGCACCCAGGCTTTCGTCGTAAAAGCCTTCCGAAACCCCACACAAGAGTCTAATCGGCGTTATGGACAAGGATACGTATACATCTGTATCAGCTTCCACTCTACGCATCAACGTCGTTGGTTCTTCGCAGTCGTTACAGTTCACTCGCCATCTGCACGCTAACGCCCCGAACACTCCCCGCCGCTTCAAAAGTGGTATGCAATAAACGCCAGCCAGCGCTGCGATACAGATCCAAGATACCGTGTGCACACAATTTGTGCGATGACCATGCACTTTGGCACGCCCATCAGTGCAAGCATTTCTATTCATATATAACACAACCATGCGTATACGACAAACCGACGAGCACCGGTGGTGCCGCAACCTATACGAGCGTTCGCGGAGAAAGTTTAAAGCCACAGATGTGAAGATTACGAACCATATGTAGCATGTAACACGAAGACAGTATAGCAGAAAAGGCGAACTCGGTATTTTCTGAAGTTAATTGCAAAGAGGCGATTGCACGAACAGTCAGCGCCGCTATACGGAACCCGTATGTAGCGCACATTATTGAGACAGTGACTTGAAGTTAATAGCAGTGAAAGTTACACGTATAGTCAAGCCGGCCCACAGCACCAGCGTCAACGCGTTTGTTTGTCCGGAAAATAGCTCATATGCCACAGTCAGCTGTGATTTATGGAAGCATTCTATATATAACCGGATGATAATACCTGGTTATCCCCCGGGCCTTCCTCTTTATATCTCTCCTTCTCTCTTTCTCAACCTTCTTTTGTGGTTAGGCAGACTAAGGGCCCTTCCACGCGCTTCCCGCACAGCCGCAACGCACGTTGCGGCTGTGCGGAGGGTGAAAGAGCGTCGCCAATTGGCTTATTTATCCCCCGCTTGCGTGCGGCAGGGGTCCCGGCACGTGCGTTGTGGCTGTGCTGAAGGGCCATTCCACGCGCTTCCCTTGGGATCATATATGGCCTGAGACCATATAAGGCTTGAAACCATATAAGGCTTGAAACCATAAGGCTTGAAATCATATAAGGCTTGAAATCATATAAGGCTTGAAATCATATAAGGCTGGAAACCATATATGGCTGGGAACCATATATGGCTGGGAACCATATATGGCTGGGAACCATATATGGTTCCCAACCATATATGGTTCCCAGCCATATATGGTTGACGCCCCCACATATGTGGCTGGGAACCACATATGTGGGGGCGTCTCGAGCGCATGCTTCTCTGCTACTGAATCTGCGCAGTCAATTTACAGTATTGTCGTGAACAGGAACGTCCTGCTGCTATCCCATAGTACACAGTCAACATGGCCTCATCAAGTGCGATGCTCACAGGACGGCTTTATGCTCTCCCATCGTAGAGTACTAGTACTCTATGTCGTTGACTACTCTACGTACAGCAAAATACCCAACACTCTAAATCGTTAAACACTTTTTATAACGCCATTGTTGGGGTGGCTCAATGCTTTCCAATAGTCAAGTAGGCAGTACCCGAAATCGTCAACACTCTTTCTAGGCATCATCTAGTCTTTGTTCACACCATTGGTCTGGGGCGGCTTTCTGCTTTCCCATAGTAGAGTAACAAGTATTCTAAATCGTTAAACACTCTTTCTAAACACACAACTTCGGTGTACAAGAACAGCAATATACGGGCGAACTAACAAGACGACGTTGTCTGCACATATGTTGCCCCGGACAGCACGACGGTTAAAGAGTTGATAGATCGCGCGACATTAAAGGAAAGCAAGTGCATAATATGCTAGAGCACACAGCAACATGAGCACGACTACGTCCATTCAAAGAGATGGAATGACAAAGGTGTGGGTAGCACCTGTTCCTCTATTAAAGCGTACGTACAAAGCTTTTTTTTTCCTTTTAATTCCTCTTTCACATGAGTGTACGGTTGGCGCGCAACGCGATATAGCACGCGGGCTGCGGGAACGTCTCAATCACGCGGCGAGCGACGAGGCGTGCATCCTATACGGGCGCCGTGGGCGGCGTCAAACGCTCTTCTCGCACGCGCGCCATCTGCAATACACACACAGCTGCGATATGCGATATACTGCTCGCGCACTCGTCTTCCCTGGGATAAATTGCGCACACCCACACACACTATATATATATATATATATATATATATATATATATATATATATGCACGCCGTGCACACATACGAGATGTATATATAGGATGGTTGGCGGTCGTACTGGTTGGAGGAAGAAGGCGCCTAATTTCTGCAGCCAGGCAGGGAGCGCAGCGCAGCGGCGGCCGCGAGAGGGCGCTGTGCGCGTATGCGCTTCTTTTCTCTTCTCCCCCGAATTAAGCCATCAGGCCAGGCCTCCGCCAGCGGTGGGAAAAGCAATGCACCAATGACAACGACTCTTTCCTGTAAAGTCACCTGAAAAGTCCCAATTAACGGCCACTCATAAAAGTACAGGGTTTGGATCTATCTATCTATCTATCTATCTATCTATCTATCTATCTATCTATCTATCTGTCTATCTGTCTATCTGTCTATCTATCTATCTATCTATCTATCTATCTATCTATCTGTCTGCTGTCTGTCTGTCTGTCTGTCTGTAAGGCATCTTCAATGTCACAAAGCCGCCCCATAAATACGTACATCTTCGTCGCCGGCATGACAGTGCGCAAACGGAATTCGTGTGCCCCCGAGCAGCACATGTCCGTGTATTTGCTGAAACGGCTTGCCGTGAACGCTCCATTTTCCTAGACATACATTTAAATATGGATACAAATGCATTTTAACTCGCCTTCTCATTTTTTTCTATTTGCAGTGTCTTGGCACCGTCCTATTGTTGAAACACCGGTCATGGTGCGATGGGGCCGCATTCGATATACGCGCTTGCCTGGGTTCGACACAGTTGTCCACACAGTTAAACGACAATGCCGCTGCATGATACGTCTTGCTCACAACGGCACCTGCGCGTGCCCAGCTGAGATGTCAGCTGCTTGCGCGTGCGCATGCTCCAGAAGCCCCCGACATTGCCAACTGTTCAGTTAAAGAAACTTTGCACTGTATTGAGAAAAGCGTGCGTATATTCCTTACTCAATAATTCATGCACCTAATGCTACTCATTACATTAGATTACTCATTACAGTACATTACTCATTATACATACCTAAACTAATTAAGAAATAAACAGGCACATGAGGCTATACTTACTTTTATGGCAAGGTTCATCGCCTCTTCTGGTGACCACCCATTGAAGTGTGCAAACACCGTCACGCGTTGTTAGATATACTTTGAGGACCCCTCTCTTGCTGTCACTGCATAGAGTTCTCTATTGCGTACATTCGGTCGTCGCCCACATAATATATATACACAGTATCTCGGAGGTAGCGCACACTGTCTGTGTTTGCTCACGGCGTATGCAAATGTGTGTAGCCTGTATATATATCAATGCACGCTTCCGCACCTCGACGCCCACCTTCGTGGCACATGCGAGTGCCTAACCCTCACCTAACCATGATCAACGCAACAAGAAATAGTCAGCAGAGTAATGCCTTCCACCACACGGTGCGCCCTCCCACGGACCGTCCAATCAGAGTCCACTTCTTCCGAAACTGGCACTAAGTTCACCACTTCACGCATGGGTTTATCCCTGGCAGGTTTTGTGTGTGCACGTATACGTGCGACATGCAACGCTCCATCTTGTTCCCGGTAGCCGCAGACTCGAACCGGAGATGGTGGCGTTAGGTTTAGAGACAGCCTCACCTAGACGAAGAGGGGGAGGAGGAAGAAGAGTGTGAAAGGAACGAAAACAAAGGAAGATAGACAGGCAGGCTCCGGATAAAAGGGGGACGCGAGCTGTGCCTCTTCCAAGGCCGTCGCGTGTGCTCGGCTCATAAATCATCCGCGCGTCTCGGAGCTTTCGCCGCTGCGGCCATCACAGCGCGCGGACTTTCCAGATCTGCGCCGCCACCACCCTAGAAAGAGAGGGAGGCCTTAATCCACGCGTGAAGAGTATAAAACTCGCGTATGGAGTGGTGGCAACACCAGCGATAATCGCAGCACTCACGATGGGAAACAGGGCTGTGATTAGCACGTTTTTTGTGTGTGTTTTTTGTCTCGAAGCGCGCGGGCAACTCACGCTCGGTTCCGTACTACAGCTATCGCCCTCATTTTTTTTGTTCACTTCTTGAGAACGTCCTCCATCCACGTGCGAACTGCAACTCATGCGTGATATGCCGACCATGTTGTAGTGCGCGTTTATGCCCGTCGCAGTCGTTTGCGCGTTGCAGCGGAAAAGCCGAAGTATACAGTTCTGTAATCACGACTCTGAAGAGCGCAGACGCGTTCACTTTGTCTACCAGGAACTGAGGGCGATGAAGACGGAGGGTGAATAGGTGTTGGATTGGAAATGTTAGGTTACTGTTGATAAAGCCAATAACAGGAGGTGGAACGGCGTGTGCATATTAAGGCGGTATCTTTGAGCACACACGATCGACTACAGCATAACACACCTATATTAAATGCAACAAATGGTAATACCAAATAGGTGATGAAATTCACGTTCGGAAAACGAAAGCGAGAGGACAAGAGCTGACATTGTGTCCCATATAGTTAAACGGTTCGTATGGACAGGTAAGAAATATTTAATGATTAGCTAAGAGACGTTAGCCTGGTGTCAACGCCTGGCTTGTTACTCCAGCTGTCGGGCATTGAATACGGTGTATATAATTATTCCGTATACTCCCAGATAGTACGCATCGTTACGCACACACGTATATACAAGCGAGTTATTCATATTGCTTTCATCCTGACCTTACGAAAATGCCATATATGGCACCTATATAGACTATGCAGCCATATATGTGATTGGCTACTGCTTGCCGTATCTGGGTGAAAACGGGGACATATATGGCGTAAGTGGTCTCCCGTGACCATTACTGGTTGATTTATTGGTATAAAGGTCATGATATACTGACAACTATATGATTATAATATTTGTAATTGTTCACCTTACTCATGGAGGCTGGACACAATTCGACCGATTCCATAAAGTAAGGCCGCAGTTGCTACCACAATGGTGTGATGTCAGAGCATACTTGTAACATACTAAATATGTTCCGGGCACTTGCAAGGGACGCCTTTCGTTCGACCCTCAAACAATGACGGCGCTTCGTCAAAAGTATAGCTGCTTCGTTGTGATGCACACAACGTCGTCCTCGTCAAGTCTCGTATGCTGCTAGCTGCGCGGCCTCCGAAATGTGGGCACATACATTAGCCACGCCTCTCCGAGTCTACATGGTGTGTGTACAAAACTTCACATAAATTTTAAGGCCACCGTTCAGCGGTTGCTGCACTGGACTCCCACCTGAACACTTTCGCAGGTATCAGCGGTTGATGTATATATAGCGTGCGGCTGCTAAACTTCAGAGTTCAGTTTTTCTTCGCTTTATACAGACAGGAGAAAGCCTGTGGTTAGGAGGACAGTGATCTGACCAAACGGGGGCAAAGGTTTCTAATATATGCAGAGAGGCGCATGAAACTTCATTGCGTTCAATCTTTTAACGAGATGCCGTATCCAAAAAGGCCGAAATCACCGTCCCCAGTTTCAGTTCGATATCAACGAGCGTGGTCATCATTGTCACGGTCATTGCCATAGGCAAACAGCGCCTGAATGCACCGTCAAACGTTCTTTGTAGGCAACGAAAACGAATATTATCAAGAGTTTGCCTATCGACGAGATGCGGATGCAACTCATTAAATAGACTGTCCACTGGAACAGTGATCTCCAAAACATGACAGCACACACGCTATCTCACTACACTACCGGCGCACAATGAAAATAATGAGAACCAGACTTCGACGACTCGCTCTCTCGTTTTGTTTCAGAAATAATTATTTATAATGCGTCAGATACCTGAAAGTGAAGCCACGTCTGAAAGTGTACGCGAACGACGAACGAATTCCAAGCAGGTTGTTTTGACTGCGGACCTTGTTATCATCGCGGCGCGTGTACACTGTGTTCGCCTCTTATCTTCGTTTCTCCTCTGTCGCCTTTGCTTTACCGATCAATCACACGGCGTTAATGAGTGGCTCCGCGATAGCAGCCACGTGCGACAGCTGCGACGGGCGCCGATTTGTCTCGACGCGTTTCGAGGCATCGTGCGCCGATCGCGCAAACCAGCTTTCGCTTCAGTTCGGTCATCGCTCGCGTATGTACGCGAACAACGCAGAGCGCGATTCCCTCGCTGCCCAAACGCTCGCGCACAACAGCGCTGCACGAAACGCACGCACGAACGGCCCTGTAGCACGGCTTCACCTCCAAGCCTCTCTCCCTCTTGCTCGAGCTCTCTCATATGCCGCACTTACCGGCACTTAGTCCGCAATTCCATTCTGCAATCAGAAAACGGCGAGTGGTCAGTCACAGATTTCAGGACCTGAGGAATCATTCTTGCAAAATGTATACTAATGTCGGATCATACGAGGCCACTCACGTCAAGTCAGTTGTTATTGTGTAATTGCTAAGCTGTGACAGCAAAAAGGGGATCCTAAGAAAGTATTTACTTCAACGGCCACTTCAAACACGTCAGATTATCACATCAGAATGACTAGGAGGAAAGAGATCGAACATGCTCCAAACTACACTCTTAACCATGTCCTGCTTAAGGTATCATATATAGCCAGGACACTGCACGAAGACTGTCTACTTTGACGGCTATAGCCAGCAGTTTATCCGGGACCTGATGAAGAGTGTAGCTCATTGGGCTTAATAGTACAAACATCACCGTACGGGGGTGCCCGTAGCGCCCTAACATTTCCTTGCAATAACGTAGTTGTAGTCACCTGTCGTTTCTGCGTGACAAAGCAGGCACAATACTCCAGCGCATTGCAGCGTGCGTGAAACGTATACAACAGTGGTGTGGTGGTTTTCAAGGTGGTATCTAAAGTGACACACACGAAACTGCATGTGCTTCATGTACGTACACCGTGACGAACGCCACAATTTCGTCCACATTAACGCGCTCTATTGTTCCCACCAATCTCCGCAAATTCCACAGGCACGCTGCACCAGCCAAAACGCTTTACGCCTTATTCGCCGGAAAACACGGCACATACGTTGCTCTAATAAGGTGGGCCGGCCACCATCGCTTGAGCAAACAGGCTGTTGCTTATCGGGCAATGTTATCGCGCAGGTATGAAACTATAACAGCTACAGAGGCAACATGGGGGTGCGAGTATACGGGAGTAAGAGGGGGGAAAACAGCCACAGCGGCGCCGGATACGGCAGCGACGCTTTATTACGCTAAACGTCCTCTCTGCACTCGTCTGACGCGAGGGAGAGAACGTGAGTATATTAGATGAGCGAAAGGGCGACTGAGAGGCGTCAAGCCTGACGCTCGCAGCAGCAGCAGCAGCAGTCAGTGTGCCTAGCTGCCCGCATGCAGTCCTCGCTGCGTCTACGTACACGCGCTACGTCTCGCCTCGCTAGCGCCGAAGCCTTATCTCGTCTTTAGCGAGTCATTTATTATAAAGAGTCCAGCCTGCAGCCTGCCCGCAAACCCCAACCAGGCTTTTATTTGTGTATACATTTTCAGGGGAAGGGGGGCGCACGGAATAACGGACGGACTGCCGGCAGCCCCCGGATGTGTATCGGCCAGCACAACATGTCTGCGCTGAGTGTGAGAGACGCGTCCGGGCGATATCTACGCGTCCATTTGTACGGTTATTTGTTCTTTCTCGGCGATAGCCCGCACCTTTAGGACCAGTAAAGCAAAAAAACACTGCCTGCTCCCCATTGGAAGTTTCCACTTATTCCACAGCAACGCTGCTTACCCCTCCCCCAAGCGAATTCTTCGTGTATTGGTTGACAACATCGATAAAGCCCAGGAAAGAACGGTGGATAACAAATTACAAATAGCTACCAAAGAAAAAGAACTACACCCAGGCGTATTCATTAGATGGCACATAAACATACAGTTATGCCTTAACCATTTTACGTAACCACGGTTTTATTTCGTAAGCACGGCGACACTATCACGAGCGGCTGCAGTTGTCTGCACGCCACTATCAAGATATGTGCAGCAGAAGTCAAGTATAATCCCCACTAGATTCACGCAACATCCTTATGTAATCAAGCTTGAACTTCGGCTATGTTTGCGTTACACGTTAGCGATACGCAGAGGAAGAAAAGGAAGAAAAAAATGCTGCGCAAGCCATAGGACCGCCAATACGTGTTTTGCATAACCTAAAAAAGCGGATAGCTGTAAACGCGCCACACTTCGTCAAATTCACCAGCGTTGCTTCGGCCAATTAAAGCCACGAGGGGTCTTTTTTTTTTTTTCTGGCTTCCGTTCCCGCGCTCTCACTTTGCGCTGGCTTTCGGCAAATCGCGTTACCTAAAACCGCTTTATACGTGGACCTCAACAAAGTTTGGTAACTCTATTAGGGTGTAGACTCTAGTACTGTGCGTCTACATACACTGCACTGGGTGGCGAAAGGCAGGCGCACCCTGCATCATAACGACCACCGGTAATTCGAAGATTGTCATTTTAGCGTCGAGTCTGCGCAGTCAGGAAGTGAAAGAAAAAAAAAAGAAGGGGGACGATGTATCAGAATCAAAAAGCACTGCCACTTTCAGGCACTCGGGGGTTTTTACACGCAATAGTATTTACACTCAACACATATACATACATAATTTTAAAATTAGAGAAAGCGAGCTTCGTTACACGCCTCTCGTTTTTTTTTCATTTCATTTTTTAAATGATTAAGACCGAAGCGAGAGCACAAATAAAACATAACAAAAAACAACAGCGAGTGCGAATCAAAAATGTGAGCGCGCATACATCATGAACCAAAAGAGAGCGAAAGAAAACTAGAAAATGGAGCTACTCGCATCTGCCCCAACAATCTTGCTGCTCACATTTTTTTTTTTTTTAGAATTTCTTGTTTGCTTTACAGGCGCAGCTCCACGTAAGCTGAATCAACGCTAATGGCCTGTCGAACTGATGACTCTATCGATTAAGGGTACGACAAGCTCACGTTTTCAAGCTTCCCTGTTTCTTTAGTACGTTTTTTCCTCGAATTAGGCTCAAGCCTAATTTGTCTGCGAATTATATATTTTTATTTCTGTTATCTTACAAAGAAGTCAGAACACGTACATATTGGCAGCTGAAACCTAGCCTTTTTCCCCCATCTCTAGGCTTTTTCTTTTAACCTTTTTCCCCTCTTTATTTGACACCACAAGCCGCAGTAAGTCCGAGGCTTCCCGCATTTTTTAACCGCGTAATGAGATTAAGACATTAAGGGGAAAAACGGTGGCCCTTTTAAAAAAAGCGTCGCGTACGAGGGGTGGGTGTTCTGCATATGGTGCCTACGAGCGCGTAGGAACGACCAAAGAACGAAAAAAAGAAAGAAAGAGAAAGAAAGAAAGAAAAAAAGAAAGAAAGAAAGAAAGAAAGAAAGAAAGAAAGAAAGAAAGAAAGAAAGAAAGAAAGAAAGAAAGAAAGAAAGAAAGTGCGAGTAAGCGGCCCAAAGTACGTGCACTCGTGAGAACCTCTCGTGGAACGTGCTGGGATTAGGATACACGTACTACACGTACACGCATTAGAGAATAGAGTCATCACCGTGGCTCACACGTATATATATATATATATATATATATATATATATATATATAATATATATATATATATATATATATATATATATATATATATATATATATATATATATATATATAAAGAGAGAGAGAGAGAGAGAGAGAGAGAGACCTCCTGCTGCGTCGCTGTCCACCCAGTGACGACGAGGAATATTTCATATTCATGACGGTTCATCTCCTCCCCGGGGGCCTACACTCCCACCTTCCCCGATGACCGGCGAGCCATTATCGAAAAGTACGCAAGCGCAGTTTTATGGTCGGGGCTGGCAGCCGCGATGCACCGTGGATTGCATGTCGAGCGAACGCGTGGTCAGGCATACGCGATCGCTGCAAGCGATCACACGACGACGTTTTCAGATTCAGCGGCGAGTTACAGCAACTCATCCCGGTTCAAAAGACGTAGTAAAGAGAAAAAGTAACGCACCCAGGTGCGAACGATAAGGTAATTGCACGCTCAGGCCTCCAGACGACGGCAATTAGCCAATCAGAAATTGCTCTTGTATCTGTTTTTTTTTCGTTATTCCCTCATGAATTTTACGTTATGGCTGCTAAACGAAAGCGCTTGTTTCTCGTTCGAACGGTATAAACAGGTTTCCCCTCCTATCAGCAAATGAAAAAAAAAAAAACACCAACACAAATCGCTCACAAGGCAAGATAACAAAGTGCGTGATGTGTTGATTGGGGTCAGCTGGAACTCCTCACGTTTTCTCTTCGTGCTTAGCTGCGTTCGTAGCGGTAAAACAGCATACAGCCGCTTTCATGGGGTGATGTAACTCCCTCCTGCCCTTAACACTCTATCAAAAAAACAAGTTATGTTATGTTTCTAGTGTCCTTTCTATTTCCCCACCCCACCCCCCACGCGCCACCTCTAATCTTGTTATCTTAATTTGTCTAGCTTGTTCGCGGCACCGTCCAACAGCGCACCTCCGCTAATAAGCGAGAAAACAAAGCCGAAACCACGTATTTCGTCTCGCTTAGCGGCTTCGCGCTAGATTCGCGCGTGTACCTATGTAGGTAGATATATACGAGAGAAAATGGTACAACGACGCGTCCTTGCGCCGACAGCTCGGCCGCACATCTCTCTTACAACGCAGAGCCACTTCTGTGCCGATTCTTCATTATTCTTTCTTTTCGTTTCAGTGTTTATAGCAACCTCGTTGTTTCCCCCGTTCTTGCTTCTATATATGTCTCTATTGGAGAACGACACACACACACACACTTTCCTATGTGTAACGGTCGACGACGCAAGCACGTCGTCACCTCGTCTCGCACCATTCGCAGATCATCACGTACGACGGCGTCAAGGTGTGCATGCGCGCAGGTAGACGTGTGGAAAAAAACGGTGGATGTTCACCCCAGCGTATACTTTCATATAGCGTATAATTTCATCTCGTGTGCGTGACCGGGACGGAACAAGTTCATCCCGCTTCCGCGTTTGCGCACGCGCTATAGGATATTGTGTACGTGTGCGAATGTGTATGTGTACACTGATGTGCATGGATTCGAGCGCGCCATCCACTTATGGTGCCCGCGTGTACGTTTTGTTTAACCTCTTTTGTTCATAGCTTCTCGGGGGTGATACGTGGAGACCGACTCAATGCGAGACTGTAGCGTTACATATGTTACTCCCGATTCTCTAGCGTTCCTTCTTCTTTTGTTGTCCTATCTTGCGAAGGCCCCAAGATATATAACCCAGGCAAGCAAGTTTCGCTTTGAGGTTTCTGTTCTATCGCGTCCACGACACTGTTTCCACAACAATAATAAACTTAACTGTACTGTATACTAGAAAACGAGTGAGAGAACCTATATAACTGTTTTTTTTTCTTTAATCAAACTCGTTTCAGTGGCCATATTGCGCAGTACCTCTTAACGCAACACGTCTGCTAATCTCTGCCGTGTATATACAGCAACAAAAGAGTCAAAGAAACCTTTTGTCTGTCTGCGCGACTGAACGAATTCAAGCAGATTAATATAGCTTTTCACAAGTTCTGAAGTCAAGCATATGTAATGCACCAGCGAAAAACGTAACACACGCTGCAAGTTTTCGCACACAAATTTCTCTCTCTCTTTCTCTCTCTCTCTCTCTCTCTCTCTCTCTCTCTCTCTCTCTTTTGCGTACAAAATCGGAACGATCGCCCACTGCTATTTTTCCCAAACGCTGCAGAGAATGGCGCGAAACCACGTCATTCCACGAGTGCATGCTAAGGTGTACGCACGGATAAAGGTTCGATTTGCTCATGTTTCGAAGGAGAGATGTAACAATAGCATAAAAGCACACGCAAACGGGTTCTCGTGCGCAGTGTTCAATGCGTCGCCTATGCGTATACATACACACGACAGAAAAAACATGGCACGCACGTACGCATATAGCTCGTGCTTCACTGCTGCGCGCGGGACACTTGGAAGGTCAGCCGTTTTTGTTTGCTTGTTATGATCTGTCGATGCGAGATATGCGTCGGTGGCATGTCAAGGCGTCATCAGGCGCAGATCGTCGGTCGAGCTGCGCCACGACGTCGGTTTCGCAAAAAAAAACGAAAAAACAAAAAACATGCGACTAGTGTGTAAGCGAGAGGGTCACTTTAGGATCGACAAACATTCAAGTTATTCTCAGAATGCGAAGCTATTTTGCGTGTGGCAAAACAAAAGTTGGCCGCGTACATATCGTTAACTGGGTATGCAGGCATTTCGTTATAAATGAAGGAAAGGTTTAAAAAAATATAATAAAATGCATTCGCTGCTGGGCACACGTGATTTTTGCATGCGTTCGTACTGGCGCATGTCAGAAAACCCCAGCTCCCGCTTGGAATACTGCCTTGCGAATTCCTGAATTTCTTGAGTAGACCCGTGATAAGAGGCTCTGGAGGTATATATCTCGATCGTCGCTCCGTTTTACTTAACACTTGCGTCGTGCACGCACCCACTCGCTGCTGAACGTTGAAACGACTAAAATGCACCGTAAATACGCTCTACGTAATTTGCACAAAGAAAAAGGAAAATAGAAAAGACCCGCAGCAGCTGGCATTTACAGCTCTCATGAAAATTAAGTGCTAGATGAATCATGATCGCTCATCTGTTCAAGAAAGAATGCGAAAGTATTTGACGGAATCAAAAAAGAACGAAAAGAGAAAAGCGAGGAAGTGCAGGGAAGTTAATACGTTTGGAATGACCATATGCAACCCTACACTGGGTAAAAGGATAGAGGAGAGTTTAAAAGTTAGAAGAGTAAATAAAGAGAGAAAGAGGAGCACTCACGCACATACGCACAACCTCAGAGGCAGTAAGTTTTGTGCACCTGGCATATTTCTGCAAGCCTTGATGAAGGCCGCGGTATGCCAGTCGATACTGCTAAAGAGTCGATGCTTAATTGTACCGCTTTCATTATCCCCGGTTGCGAAAGTTTTCGTATGTTGGTTATTTCGGAAAAGTAGTGTAAACAATTTTACTTGACTGTATATGCTCTTTCTGCCATTTTTCACCCTGGATGTCGGTCACTTCACCGGAAACACACACACACACACACACACACACACACACACACACACACACACACACACACACACACACACACACACACACACACACACTAGAGATGAGATATTTTCAAAGATGTCTTAGTGTTTTTAACCCCATTTCAATGTCTTTCATTTCGCTTTGTCTATTTTTTGCGTGCATTCTATTAGGCGAAGAAAAGAGTGCCGCGAACATTGCAGTATCAACCACCCACATAAAATACGCACTCGTGCACACGCAACCAAGTAAGTGCACTCACAGACGTGCCACAAAACAATGGTCGAAAATTCGAAGCCGCGAACAATTGTGTGAATGCGTGGCGCCGGTGTCTATATGGTGTAAACGGCCCTGGTTTCCAGTGCGTGCACGCCCTTTCAAAGAACGACTCGCGGTGCGAACGCTGAAGAGCGTGAAAACCCACACCTCGTGTAGACGCGAATAAGGCTCGCGCACGCAAGCTATAGTGTATACAATGTGTGCGTATACTATGAGTTTCCAAGTACATATACGTAATGGACTCGTGCAAGTCTGCCGCACAACTTTGCGGACACGGAATACGTTACAAAACGCAATTCTTTCGAAGCTCAGATCTGCAGGTTCGAAGATATAGAAACGTTTATGAATATGTTCAGGACACCATCTTACTATACGGCTTTAGTGATTCGCAAAATTAGAAACATTGCACGGATACCTGCGTTTATTTTGTATCTCGAGGTCACACTAAAAACTACCTGTTCTTTATTACCCTCATGCAGCTTCCCACCTATTTTGCTTACGCTGCCGCCGCGGTCCTGGCATGGATTTTGCTTCGAAGAATATGCCACATACTGCGAACATCTGTGTATTACGCGTGTTTGTAAAACATCAGCGCCAACAGGAAAGAAAACAAGACGAGAAGCACACGGAATGAGCGCTGATATGTTGCATATTAGGATCGTATTACGCGATCGCAGAGGTGGTGATTGACAGCCGAAACGACATTGACGTGCTAATAATGTTTCACTTAGCAGCGATGTCACGAGTCTGGGTTTAGGACATCGAAAAAAAAAAGGGGAAAATTCTGAAAAAAATGAAAAGTACTCCGGAGTATAGAAATATCAGGGTCCTTCCGTTGGAGCGTAGTTCTGTCATGCATGAATACGCGAGATATGCAAAAAAAGATGACAAGAATACATTACGCCTAAACGAAGACTTTGTCATACACACCTCGAGAATATGAACACAACAAAGTAAGAATAGGCACGTTTATGGGAAGGGCAATAGGAAAATAATAACGGGTATGCACAGCAGGCAGAGACGAGAAAACAGTGCTGGTTGTCTACGACCGTCTGAAGCAATCCTTCAGCGCCTCTATCGGACGTCCGTGCTACATATACGTACACACCTAACAACGCTGGGCGTCACCAAACGATCCATCGTTGGGAGCGAGCGAAATTCGTCGCATTCGGGACGATGATGACGGATATACGCGGGCTTAGACGTCTGCACACGGGAGATAAGGGGAGAGCCACGGCATGAGAGGCTGCTGGCACGACTCTAGTGAGAGTCTGTATATAATTGAGACGTGGTCGGTATAAGCGTGAGTGCAACGCACGCTGAAAGTGCCCGTTGAATGCACTGTATTTTAAGCGTGTTCTTGAAGGAAACATATACTGGTGGGTTCCTCCCCACCCACTTTCTCCATGGCGAGGTATGATGCTGCCGCCGATAATTTCTGACCAAATTGACGTACCGTATTTACAAGAGTACTACCAGCTCTGATTAAGGTCAGCTATACGTTTTCGCTGACATTTCGAAGGTGTTTACTGAATGACGGCTAATGTTGGCTTGTACTGCAGGATAATGCCGGCTATGGGGGGCTGTCCACAGTTATGACAGCAACCTTGTTTTGGGTGGATCCCTCCAACGATACAAACGTCTACCAATCTTTCCTCTCTCTCTATCTCTCTCTCTTTCTTTCTCTCATCGCATAATACTTTTTCGGTTCATTGTCTGTCCTTTCTCCGAGTATACTGATCTTTGTGACCTGAAATGGTGGAAGTCGTTCTAATCTTGTATAATGGCATGCTTGACTTTCTCTATTCTCATAATTTTTCTTCAATTTCTCCACATGTGACTGAAAGATGCGCACTCTTTATTAACGAATGTCTGTTGTCATTAAACTCTGTATCATGACTTTTCGTTTGCAAATGTGTTATTGAGTATTCTCCTATCTTAAACTTTGTTATATTGTGTGAATATATAATATTTGTAGATACTTCTACCCACTCCTGTAAATATGCTGGGAGGATCGACAGTATAACTAAATAAATAGTTTAAAAAATACATTTCGTGGGAAGCTTTCGAAATAGTTCAACAGACCTGCTGGCGACAATGCTGAAGGAGGGACACACGCAAACAACTGCAGCTGCTACGTCACGTGTTCAATTAGTGAATGAAGGAAAGTTGTTACCGAAGGCGATACGAGTACACTCGGTCGTCCGGCTGATTGTGTTGGGTGCCATTTGGGTGCTGCACGCGGGCAATTAGAGAAGTCAATCGATCGACTGGTCACAACTTAAAGATATATTTTTTAATGATTACCCTGAATATCCTTAGCCTGGTACATCGCCTGGCGTGCAACCCTATGAGTAGGGAATGAATGGACGATTGAAAAATGTCGAAACAGTCTGTTTATCCGATTCGCATCTAGTACGCGAGTCACTAGAGATAGGGCAACTACACATAAAATGGACTGTGTCGGGACCACACCACAGTACACCTGCACATGATTCGTAAGCGGTTTCGTCGCGAAGAAGTCTTGCCAAAACCACAATAACCGCGAGGACTATGGTTTCGATAAACGTCAGTCAGTTGCTCACACGTGAATCTGTATTTCCTGAAGACGCATGCCAGACTCCATGCCAGACGCAGGTGAATCTCAAGACGCATGCCAGACGCAGGTGAATCTCAAGTATGCTGCTCTTAATGGCTTTTTTCGCGGAATGCGAGAGAGAGCCGGAGAGCTACACGTAAACTTATATATTATATATATATATATATATATATATATATATATATATATATATATATATATATATATATATATAAAGAGAGAGAGAGAGAGAGAGAGAGAGAGAGAGAGAGAGCTAGGTAGTGAACAGGCGATAGGCAAGCGCGTAAAATATCCCCCGAGAAAGCAGCACACGACGAGAGCCTCGAATGCAACGAGTGAATCCCCGTTCGCATGGGCGACAATGTGATGGAGGGAGAACAGCCCCGCAGTAGACATGTCTTGTACAATTTATGTAACGACGCGCCGAAAATGACTCCATCAGGGGCTTCGTTCCAAGCGGGCGTCACTGAAGCGCGCGTCTGCAATCACCGAAAATTCTGCGTCCTCTTTCGCACCTGCGTGCGACGCGATGCACGTTTGTCCATACGAGCACCTCGCAACAGGGCCCCGGCCCCCCTAAAATGTCGCAAATAGATGTCTACACGCGGAGCCGTCTTGGTAGCGGACCGATACGAATAGGATGCGGTGGGTCGGGTTCAAGGTTGGCATAATGATAAGAAGAGGCTACACAGGATACAATGAAAAGAAAGAATTAATGTAGCAAAGAACCTGCAAGGAGCTCCACGGAGAAACTGAGGGCTGACATTAACTCATCAACAAGAGATCATAAAACCGGGCCAAACGTCTCGTCTTGTTATTAGGGGTGATGCAGGGAGAGAGAGAGAAAATTGTACGTGCCCTAATGTTCTGGATTATAAGAAAGCACGGCAGGTGTGCGGACGCCTAATCACGCGCTGTTGTCACAGTCGGGGCGAGGTCGTCAACCACCGTAGATATTGATTAGCATTGCGTCGACATTTGCTCGACAGTTCACTGGTGTGGTGCAGCGTCTCTACATGCCTTCAAACACCGATAAGGGCGACACATGATCGGTATGGAGAGCAATTGTTAATAACCAATGAGTCCGCAGATATTTCGAGACGAGCACAAATTTCGTGAGACAGAGGGAGATTACAGAGGACAACGTACCATGGCCTTTCATTTTTCAGTAAACTCGTGCTGGCCTCCCCGCATCTTTCAGGCGGAACCTATACACCAACCAGCCCAACTGATGCACAGTGCTAAAATTAGTAACAGATAAGCAAGTAGGACGATTAGGATTTTCCATGTATTAAGGCACGCGTATTTTATATAACAAGCGAACAGGTCGTATACATACACTGTTACAGAAGTTCTTCTTGAAGTGCTGGACATTTAAGAAGCCGGACATTTTTCACCTGGTTTCCTGGATATAGGCCGCATTTAACCAGGACCCGATTCAGAGTGGTAAAATGTTACAATTTCCGGTGCTGTCTAGAAATTCTCATCGCTTTTATTTTGATTATTTTTTTTCTTGTTGTAAGTTGAAAGACAGCAGTTGAAAAAGACAACCTCGTGTTAGCCGCACTCACTCGAGCGACCGTCACAGCGCGCCAACGAGCACTACGAAGGAAAAGGTGAATATTGAAGGTAAAAACGGGCGAAGCGCGAACACCTTTAGAGCGCTTTGCCTCAGCGCTACGAGGTGAGCCCTATAACGCCGCCACAATCGCCTATTCCCAAAATAAAGTAAGTAAAGAAAGAAAGAAAGAAAGAAAGGAGCAAAGAAAGAAAGAAAGAAAGAAAGAAAGAAAGAAGGAAAGAAAGAAAGAAAGAAAGAAGAAAGAAAGAAAGAAAGAAAGAAGGAAAGAAAGAAAGAAAGAAAGAAAGGAAGAAACGACCACTTTACAACCATCGAATCGGAGAGAGCAATCCTAACAATAAATGAGCAGCAACATTTTTTCGCTTTCCGCCGCGTGTTGCCACAACCTCGCAGCATACACGAACCTCGTCACCTTCGACGGGTGCGTGCAGTTCCGTATAAGTGTTACTCACGCAGACTCAAGTGTGTGTATACGAAGATGGCGTGTTTGTCCTTGTTTGACGAGTTCCCAAAGCACCACCAACAACACCTTCCGCGCCATTACAATACGTACACGCTGCAGAGACAAAAGGAAAAGCGGAAGGTGTTCGGGCGCGCGCCGCGGCAACGCACATTACGCACGCTACATGGACACAAGCCGACTTTCGCACGTGTAGACGCTGATATGTGTATTCACGCCAATAGAGCGGTGGGTCCACGCATGTTGTCGTGATGCAATGGTGTAGCCCTGCTCAACAGCATTTTGCGCGTGTTGTACACGCGCGAAGTGCGAATTATACGAACATACAAGACGCCTTGTCACTGTATAGTGTACATTAGCAGAGCCTGTAGTTTACATTAACCGAGTCTATAGTTTACATAGGCCGACTCGGTAGTTTATATTATTCGTGTCTGTACTTTACGTCAGCCATACCTGCAGTTCACATAAACGGAGTCCGCAGTTTGATTAGCCAGGTGTGTAGTCTACATTAAACGAGTTCCTAGTTACATTAGTCAAGTCTATAGTTCCCATTAAACGAGTCCGTAGTAACATTATATAGGTCTGTTGTTTACATTAGCCAAGTCTGTAGTTTAAATTACCAAGGTCTGCAGTTCACATTAGCAAGGTCTGCAGTTCACATTAGCCAAGCGCTGCAACGCTCTTATATATAATACGCATAAACGCAAGGATGTGGGCGCGGCCGCTGCTCCTCGAAAGCATACATGCATGCACGCATTCTGGAACATGCATGTCGTGGGTTGCGGCAGTTACCGCGCGATCTCTTTGACTCTGCACACAGGCGGGTGTTGGGAGTTGTGCTGGCCGGGAATTACACCTGCATGTACTCAGAGCTCTCTCTTTCATTGTTTTATTTTTATTTTTTACGACCCGACATACCCCCGGGGGCGTCAATTGTTGGCGTGTCCATGGCACGCACGGCTCTATGTGCACGTTATCCAAGTGAAGCCGTGAGTGTTCTGCAGTTGTGGGGGCCGGAAGCCGTCCTTTCGCGGCTTTATTGCATGCGTGTTCGCGGTTGCACGCGATGCGATTGCACGTGTGGCCCGCAATGACTGCCGCAACACGAATATGGGCTTCCCCGCAGTTGACTGGTCAGTTTCGTATAAACGCAGACATTTCGTCGTTTTCGCTAGAAAGCGAATCATCCGTAGTAATGTACTATAACCTCATCATCCAGGTACGCGGCTGTCATTATAACAGAACCTAAAGACGTCTCACGGGTGCTTTCTCACAGCTCTCAGAAGTGTTGCAGAGAAGCACTAGCTATCTCGCGTCTGCGCGTGTGTGTTAATGTCACAGAAATAATGCAACGATCGGAAAAAGAGCAGGACGTTTGGTACCCTTTAAAGTTTCCTTCCGTAAGTGATAACTCCCTATGCGGATTTCCTCCTCTCTGGGTCTAACTGTCTATTCAACAATTTCTCAATCTGCCTTGATCGAGCAGTAGAGCTTTGAGAGGAGACGCTATCTACTAACCGTTTACTGCCTATTTAGAGGCTGCCTGCCTCTAAATAGGCAGTAAACGCGCACAGTTTGCAAAGCAAAGCGTATTTTCTCTTTAAAACAATAATTACTCATTCTATTGTGTTTCGTACGGCCGGATTTAGGTCGGATTGCTTCACGCGAACGCCCCAGTAAGTGCCTGGCTCATACACTACTTAAAAAAAAAGGTAGCGCTACTTACTGACTTTTGAGGTAGTAAAGCGTTTTCACAACCTACACTACCTAAGTAATAACTGCAGGTAGTAAACCACAGACATTTACTACCTCAGAGTAGTAGATGTCTGTGGTCTACTACCTACATATCCTACTTAGGTAGTGGATGTCGTGACAGCACTTTACTACCTCAAAAGTTACTAAGTAGTACTACATTTCTAAGAGCATAGATATAGTAAAGAAACTTTCACAAAAAGAACATATTCTGCAAGCTACTCGGAACTGTATTACGCATGCACTTAGCTAATACGAAGCACTCCCATGCAGCCCCTTTCCTATTGTACATCAAATATCTAGTTTCACACGCCTTAGCGCACACGTGCGTCCAAGCCTTCGACTCCACCCTAGTCCTGTAAAACTACCGTCTACAACAGCTGGCAGTAGCGTCGCCTCCTCACTCTCGCAAAATCGCAGGCAGTCATTAACATCGCCACCAACAGTACATTCGTTACGAGATGAGGCCGTAAAAGCTACCGCTAGCCACTAACACACGGACCAATAAAAGCGCGCCACGCCGACAACAACGAGCTTCTTACATTTTTTTTTTTCGTGGAAGAACAGGCGGCCCAGCACACTATACGCGCATATTACGCCCTAACTGCAAAGAAGGTCGCGCGAAGCTGCTGCGGCTGCAGTTGTAGGGCCACACATGTGGCTTGCCTACTTTCCTCAGCCAGTGCGCTGGGTGGTTCGCCTCGTAAAACGAAAAAAAAAAAAAAACGCAGCGAGTCACTCGCTCACGCATACAACCAACTCTGGCGCAGGTCTATACAGGTAGCACACGCACATGCACACACATGCACGGCTGAGCGGTCGGGTGTACACGTCCATAAACGCCCGGGGCTGTGGTGAGAAGAGCAGTGCTTCCAGACACCACATCCTTACCCTTCATTGTTCCCTACCCATTAAAGTGAACGGAAAGAGTTAAAAGAGAGTGTTCTCGCCATCGCCTCGTCTACAGAGGCACGAAAAGACTGCTCTAGGTCCTGCTGCATGCACGCGCTTCAAGTCGAAGTAGCCTGTCACGCGACGCAGCAGTTTCGCATTGTTTTTCGTCGTCCCGTTAATTGCAGTTGTACGACGACGGCGCCCACAATTCTGCGGCGCGTAGGGTGGACCTAAGCGCCGGTGTTGAGCTGGTTCGCGCGAGGTGCGCGCACCAAGGACGCGATTACGTGTCACGAGCTCCACTCGCGTGTAACGAGTTGTATGACGCAACGTGTATCACGTGACTTGTGATGTGTGAATGCAGGCGCTTTAGAAATTCGGTGCGACCTTTTCGCCCTAAAGGTGTAACACGTTTCCGCGTGTTTCAGCAAGTGCGACTTAATCGTTTAATAAATAATATCTTCGTGGTGTTTCGGCGCACCGAAATTACGACAAGATCTTTATGAGCCACGCCGCGTGTGGCAGGGCAGCGGAAATTTCGTGCACCTGGTGCCATTTGCCCTGAAACTTCACAGTGCGCGAGCCTCTATAGAAGTTCACTTTGAACCAAATGCGATCCCCCACGGCCAAGATCAAACCCACAACTTTCAGGTCAGCAGTCGAGCAGGGTCACGACTGATAATAATAATAATAATAATAATAATAATAATAATAATAATAATAATAATAATAATAATAATAATAATCAGTGTTGGTGTTGAACATTACCAAACTACCATATGATTATGACACACGCCGTAGTGAAGGGCTCTGGCAGTTTCGACTACCTGGGGTCGTCACCTAACGTGCACCTAAATATTAGCACATGGGGCTTCAAGCATTTTCGCCTTCATCGAAAATGCGGCCGCCGCGGCCGGGATTCGAACCCGCGACCTGCGGGTCAACAGCCGAGTATACCTTAGCCAGACCGCCGTGGAGGGGCAATGTAACCGCTTTACCACCGCGGCAGACTACCATTTGTACCCGGCCTGTAACTGTGCTTCTAAAGATGATTACTGAAATAATCTAATGTAATTCAAGTTTTGCGTATAAGTAGAGTTTGCGGGGGACTGATGAACAAACGAAGCCTACCCCACGAGCTACCTTTGTAAACTGCACAGCTCGAGAATGAAGGTGGTGCGCGAGTTTGTGATGGTGTACCTGTAAGCGCTAGAGTTCTACTGCTGATGAAGTAAACATTGTGGCATAAGTATTAACAACAGCAGGCTCACAGAGCAGCGAGCTTGCTTGCTCGATCAGCACCGGTTCGCGCACACAGTGACAGACAAACAGCTTATTATGACACGTTGCGGATAGGCTATGCAGCGATAAAACTTTCCACCGAACCTGTCCCGTATACAGCGAGTTGATGTAAGCTGCATTTAAAAGTTTTACGCGCAAATACAACGGTATCGTTATGAATGCAGCCGCAATATGGGACTCACTACGAAACTTTCAACCCATAGAAGTTCTTTACGTGAGCATATTAATCTACAGCTCACGAAGTTTCCAATGAGTCATTCTTTTCTGCAAAAAGAAAGCCGTAACACAGCAATTAAAAAAGTCACAGGTGCGTTCCAAGCAGGAAGCCCGAAGACTAGACAAATCAATGTGCTATAGCCATCGTTATGGTGGCCGCGCCGACAGGTGACGATTCGGCCTTATGTATGCGTATTGTCAACATGAGTTACAAGTTAAATAATGTGATCCATGTCCATGGGCGCGGCCTATATACACCGAAATACTTAATGCAATACTGTATAGGTAATGCGGGCCGTAACAAAACATGTACACCACGCGATATGTCCACGTGTCATGAAGCGTATCATGCGAAGGAGCCTCACGCCATTCTGACGAGCGTCACGGTACATGACAGCTTGTTTTTCGCAGATCCGAATTGTTATATGTGCACCGGGTTTCCGCGAATTCATCAGGCGCATGCGTATGTACGAGCGCCGACACAAACGCCTTTAGCCAAAAATATGCGCGATATGACAGGCGCAAGGAAAAACAGGTCACACCGATGTCACCTCCTCCTCGCAATGCATCAACCCGTTCCGTTCTCGTCAAAGCTCGCCTTTCAATTGTTCTATTATAGCAGGCCTCACACACTTGTTTTCACCGTGGAGGCACAGCACGTGTCAAGCAAGGGCAGTGAAGATGTTCAAAGAAAGGAATATATCTAAGCTTCCGTGCAAAGTGAAAGCTGCAAAAACTACGGAACGTATTCCTCTGTATTTACTAAGCGTTCGTCTGCTGTTTTCAAAGACGATAGTCTTTCTTGGGGACCTTCGACGGAAAAATTTTGGTCTGTCTGTCTGTTTGTACATTTGTCTGTTTGTCCGCCCTAACGATACCCCAAACGGCACCAAGCGGCCAACCCCATTCGCAGCGCCCACCAATATTGCTCAAGGTTTACGCGTTCAAAGTTGTGCGATTTTCAATTAAAAAGCAATTATTGCGCATATCTAATGCGCCACAACAACGCTTCGATGTTTTCTATGTCTGCCCTCATACTATAGAAGAGGCACACACTAGTAACTCTAAGGAATGTAGCGTTTAATCGCGCTCCGCTGACAGTGTAACGCGATGCTCAAAAAGGTGTTTCCAACGCTTTCCTACGACGTCACGGTGGTGGCACCTGCCCGTCGCTTTGCGTTCTACACCTTATCACCTCCAAGACTGGCGCGTATCTTTCTCCGCGGGCTTCGCGCCTTTGTTTTCGAAGATAACTGACAGATGGCACTTGTGTCTAACGTGCCTAGATGCACTCGGTCGCCTCCGCCACACGCTCGAGGCACTCTAACGCGGCGCCTGCAGAATACCATTCACCGAATTTCTTGCACAGAACATTAAATAAACGTTTTGTTCACTCTCTCCAGAAGTAAGACTATCGTCTTTTGACGACATTTACAGTGTAACATGTAACAGATTCGGGCCAAGTTTTTTTTTTTCATTTCTTGTGTTTATATGTTCAGTTCTGCTCTTTTCCTGTGATTATGCAATATATTATATCCTCTTCTATTTTAAAGACGATGGTCTTTCTTGGGATGAACACCGAAATTTCGGCCATTCTGTCTGTCTGTCTGTCTGTCTGTCTGTCTGTCTGTCTGTCTGTCTGTCTGTCTGTCTGTCTGTCTGTCTGTCTGTCTGTCACAAGATTCAGCCACCCAGCCAAAGTTTAAGCACTTGCTCAACGCCCAGCGATCATTAACTGGTGGCTGCATTCATACTTGTGAACACTGTCACTCAGAAGACAAATATTACGCACACCTGAGGCGCGACACCTATACGTAAGCTTAGGTGGCGTATCCCTTTACTTAAAAATTTACGGATGCGTTATTCTTAAGACCTCAGTGCTTGTTACACTGCGATAAAAGTGCGACGCTGAGCAAGAAAAGGCGCTCTGCCGATGATATGGTGCTGCCACCTTGCAATGACACTGGGTTCTACACAACCTGATGTTTCCCGACGGCACTGCCAGATGTCGTCCTTATCTCAGCGCTTCCTCTATTTTGTCATTACCAGCCACATGCGGCCGATTCAACATAACCGAGACGCTGTCGGAGGCAAGGGAAAATATAAATGGCCGCGTGGTTGGCCGAAGACCATCGTCTTCCAACGACATTTGCAGCGAAGCACGCAGATATGCAGCCATTTTTTAGGGGCGAAGCTCCTTACGCTGTGGGTCGTACGTCCCGTGTTTGCAGTAGCAGCCGCCTCTCGTCTACGAATATCCGCTGGATCGCTACTTGTATTCACCTTTTCATAAACGCCTCCCTGGGAGCCGCCATAGCCCTCCTTGGGCTGTGCAAATTGGTGCGTCCCCTCGAAAATGCACTGACAACGCTGCGCCCTTAGCCTTTGTACCCCCGCGCACAGCCCATCATGGCAGTGTTTTTTTTTCCTTCCTGTGAAAATGTGTATATGATGAATACATGATGAAAAGATGCGAGATGGCGGTACTTGGAGTTCACTAGATGGATGGACGGACGGCCGGCCGGACGGACGGCCGGACGGACGGACGGACTGACGAACGGGCTGACAGTCGCATGGACGGACGCTTCGCTCAACTCATCATCATTCCCTCCGTGGATGTGCTGTGATTTTTTCTTCTCGTGATTTTCTGATTTATTTTTCGCTTAAAGTTATAATATTATATGGTCTACTTTCTCTTTTCTATACTCTAGGGAATTCCATGAATGGTGGGCTTGACACCCAGGGCATTTTGCCTCCGATTCTCTCTTCTTCTCTCTTACGCGGACCTGTGACTTTGCTCCTGAAGTTGGCGTTTTACTGTGGTTTCCTTGGCTAGGGCACACGAATTAGCCATGCAGCGATGTCGGCGTTTAAAGTCAACCACGTACCAGCGTTCTGAACGTTCGGCCTATAATTAAGGTTTACGCGTATGAAACGTTGGAACCTGCATGACTCCAACACGGGAAAAGATACGACTACAGGTCGGTTCTTCGAAGTGCTCCGCAGCTAAAAGAGCAAGAAAAGAAGTCCACGTGGAGATAAGAGGGTAAATACAAAATAATTGAAGAGAACTTGGGGATTCACGGAAAACAAAGAGA
This sequence comes from Rhipicephalus microplus, assembly GCF_013339725.1. Classification (NCBI taxonomy): domain Eukaryota; kingdom Metazoa; phylum Arthropoda; class Arachnida; order Ixodida; family Ixodidae; genus Rhipicephalus; species Rhipicephalus microplus. The sequence continues at coordinate 126,070,925 of NC_051165.1, forward strand.
AAAAGTGATGAAACTGTCGTATCAGACGCGCAAACATATCATCGCCAGTGGCCTTGCCCCACTTTCATTGTCCGTGCCCGTCACCGTGTATACGGCACGCGCAAGAAAGATGGGCGAAAAGACGCGCACGCAGAAGATGGGCTGGTCTGACGAGTATGACGAGTTAGCGCGGTCTTTTCTTATTCACCTTAAGCCTGTCCTATACCCCGCGAAAAGAAGAGAATGTACAGGCCTACGGCGAAGGCATATAGGCGCCGCACGCGCGCCTTATCAATCTGTCAAGTCGCTCGCGAATGAGAGAAAGGAGAAGGCTGTGTCGTCCTGTCGTGGATGTGCGCGCTTCGTGCAGACCCCAGCTGTAGCGTGCAGCGATGGCTTAGACGCCGCGGAAACATGCGAGCTGGGGCTGTATTTATTGGACGCGTGCCGCACTGTGCGCGTATATATAACGCACACGCGTCGACAATATCGCGGACAGTGCGGGCGCGTCCAACGTTCCATTGTGCGGGGAGACGGATCACCCGGCGTGAATGGAAGGAACAAGGCACCTCGAGGGGCGTTGCAGGGAAGCATTGCAGGCGCCCGGCTGCTGCGTAGTCATAATTCTAGCCCTTTCCTCGTTTTCCTTTGTGAATGAACATACTCTCTCTCTTCCATTTTCCTCCATTGTTGTTTTTGTGTCCACTCTCTCACCATCGCGTTCACTTGTTTGAAAAGTTGAGGAATGGGAGAGGCAAAGGGGACGGCTGGTCCAGAGATATAGGTTTCACTACTTCAGACAACAGTTAAGAGGGTACTTGGGTACTTATATAAATAAAAAGAAAGATAAAAATACAAGGCGATTTGTCAATTCTAATGGTAATAATATTAGTAATTCTAAAGAAACATATAAGGAGCCCGTTGCGATCTTCCGCATTGTCTGGGGTGACGTGTTGTTCACAAAATTACGTGCAGCAAACAATGTAGAGTACTGCAAAAAGAGCATAGTGAACACTCCACATCAATGTCGATGCGTAGAGAGGAGATACAAGTTAAAAATATTTTAGCGAAGTTATTCATCAAAAAGTATTCGGTGCCGCATCCGTCGTTACAGTCTTGTAATGTGGAACAAGTAAGCTATGACCTGAATTCTAAGCTATGCACTGAACTATTTCGCTGGAAATGATAAAGCTCGAACATAATCATCCGAAAGAGTTAGAGATAGACTGTATGGGACAAATGGGCTGGAAGCGGCGACAGTGCGCAGCGATCCGACCCACAGAACAATGAAATTGACTTTCAATCTTTACAGACTGAAACATACCTTCATCAGCAGGGGAGAGCAGAGGGCTTGGAGAGGGTGAATGGGTCGAGCCACGGCGGCACGGATTTCGGGCGCTTGGAGGCTTGGAGGACTCGAACTTGGAGGACTCGCGTTATAACTGCAAGCTCTCTTATTAAGTGGTGCGCGCTCCAAGAAGCGAAATGCCTCGGGTGTAGCCTAAAGACCTGCTCATCAGTCTTGATCGATATTAAACGAGCACACTTCCGAAGAGTAAGCGTTCTTGAGGTGCGTTAAGTTATGAGGCACAGCGAAGCGTAATCGCATGGACGAAATTTCACTTTTGTATATGCGAGTCATTTCAGTTTCAGAAGGAAGCTATATACAGAGTATTAAAAGGTGAGCATGGGTGCTAATCACGTCTGATAGTTCAAAGCTTCTATTTATTCATAATACCCCAAAGGTCCCACATGGGACATTACATGAGGGGTTCCCTAGTCGGGAGATTAAGGAGAAGCACGCTTAAGTAGCTTAGCGAAACAAGAAATGCCGTTTAGGCACTTGTGTACGCAATCTTTTCCTCATAGTTGTTTTTTCCCTCTCACTGAACTAACACACTTTTTAGCACTTATAAAGCAAGCTTGGCCTAGCGAACTTGCACACATGAGCAATAGGTAAACCTAAGTAAATTTGCATTCTTTTGTGCTTCCCTCATTCAACACTCTGAGCCGCAAATAGCGTTCCCTTATTATTTTAGTCCCCTCGTATCTATGGAACTGTTTATTACAATTAACCAAAAACATGAAATCAAAAGAGCAGGGGCCCTGTATACGTTAGCCGACACAAATAAAACAGAAAGTAAATAAGAGAAGGAGGGAGAGAAGGACGCAGTGTAATCGAAAGTGACAACATAATCTCTCCGGGCGCCAGAAATTATGCGGAAGCCCATACGAGACGTCGTACGCGCCTTTTCCGCTCTGTCGGCGTTATATAGCTGCACGCATAAATTACGCGCTTGCGTATGCATGTGTGTCACGGCAGAGCAAAAGCGCGGCGTATCGTACACAGCGCGGGGTAGGCTAGTACACTGCAGTACCCCTGGATTGCTCCAGTGCATAATGTTAACGAGAGCAACGCAGCTCAGATTTTCGGTGCACGCAATTAAGCGGCGTCGTCTACAAACAGCGACCATGGACTTCTACAACGAGAGAGGCGAGGAGGGGGTTATTCAAAACGCGGGACAGCGAGGACCCGACTGCAATCTATACACGCCAGAGAACTTGGCGTTGTATAACAGCAGTATACATACATATACGTTGCGGCTGACGCTCGAAGAACAGGTATAGCAACCAGTAATTGTGTGTATACAAGTTGAGGTCGACGTGAGAGGGTTAGTGATGGGGTAGGACAAAGAACGTGTGATAGTTAATAACCACGTCGCCTGTGAGAGACGTTGCGGATGTATAATACAGAGTGCGTACGCCTGCGCATACGGCAGGAAGTGCACCACGGCACGCGCTAACAGGTACGGAGAGCTACGTACGGGGCTAGTTTGCGCGCATAGCATGTGAAGAAAACATCTAGATACAGCAAATGTACTCACGTGGTTCCAGTCTGTCAATACAGTATACAGTGTCAGAATCTCCGATCACCGTAATTGCTGATTGGCTCCCTTGCACAACCATTAAAATAAGAAACATGAAATAAGCTTGACAGCACGCATTAGATGAGTAACTACACGTCCGCAGTGATGTGGTCAATCTGTTTGCCTTTACTGCGGTAACAACTGAGTTAAATATGCGGGTAATTTATCTTAAAAGAGCCATAAGAGTCGAGGGCATTTGTAATGCACACTTTTTTCCACTTTCCCGGCTTTTAAGCAAAGGTTGCGTTAAAACTCGTCACCAACCATGTCGCACGACAAGTCGTATATTACGGCCCTTAGTTGCACATCACCTTGCAATCACTTCCCTGACGTGTCGTTTCACCCATAATGAGCGCGTTGGATCTAACAAGCGTCGCCAACTGGAGCTGTTTAATTCTAGTAAGAAGCGCGAAACATCGAACTGACGAACAAAGACACGTGCTGCACAAGAAGAAGCTCGTAAGGCCAGTTTATCTCGGTCAACAAAGAGACACACTGCACTTCCTTCAATCCGAGTACAGTTTTGTTCTCAGAAGCACTGCAACAAATATAGCGAACATCATCACTGTACGATGCGGCATCAACCTTTTCCTTTGCTGTCGGCCGAATTTCAACGAACAGAAAACAATGCGTACAAGCGAACGAACAGGAAACAAATAGAGGCAAAACATCGAGACAGGCTCCAGACACCTCCGCGTATAAACACGAGCGAGGGCATCTCAGGTAACGCAAGAACGAGCGTCGCGCCACCCCTCAGCGCTGCCGGTCGGCGGCGACAATTAGCGCCGGCGAGTGTTAATTGGCGTCGTTGTGCTTCCCCTTCCCGGCGCGCGCTCAATTAGGCATGTGAGCGGATCTCTGGCTAACGCCGAGCTTTTATACTGCACCGCGCACAGACACGCGTTTCTTTTTGTTTTTTTGTTTTTTACCGGAGGGCCGTCGCCGGAACGCGTCGTGCATATGTAGGTAGGCCTACGTGTTTCTGGATAGGCCTACGTGTTTCTCGCGCTCCTAGCGATAAGGTTCAGTGCCAGGGAATAAAACAACACAAGGCGTTTGATTACCTGTGTTGCGAAGGGAATACCACTGCGCGTGTTCACGGTACGGCTCGTATACCACTGCGCCGGGAGACCCCGTGTAAGGCCACTTATGGATCGAGCTTTCCAATGACTCGAGTAGGTTTCCAACGGTTCGTCACCGTGTTACGTCATGGTATGTGACGTGAAGTGCCGTCATAGCGAAGGCGAAAATTTCTTGCGATCTGCGACGCCATGACGACGTCACTGGCAGTCATTACTACGCGGTGAAGATTTTTCGCGTCGCTTCAGCTGCGCTGATTGGCAATTTTTTGCGTTTATTGAGGTAAATATGCTTTCTCTTTAAAAATAAGTTAACGTTATTTTCAGGCGATAGTCTTAGACGCTTCAACAAACACGAGAAGTGACCATCTACGTAGGGGGACTCAACACGAGGGGTGCGAAAAATCCCCGTGCCATTATGACGACACCGAACGACGTCATGCAGGCATCCCAGCGAGCTTTTCCGAGTTCCCGTTTGTTTCTCTCCAACACAATCTGCACGCGTGTACACACACTCTAAATCCGCGCGTGCCCAAGAACAATGTCCGCGTATTCTAATAACGGGCAGGCGCACGACATGGCTGACAAAGTGTGATACGCACAATGACGAGCCTTGCGAGACGCGCCAAGAGATGGGAGGAGCGCGGTGAGAGGTGCCCTGCCGTCCTTGGCGCAAGCCATACTGGATCGGGTGCGAGGGCGAGTTCTCGGCGACCGACGCGCCACTGCCGGAGGCGCGAGCCATACTGGATCAGGTGCGAGGGCGAGTTCTCGGCGAGCGACGCGGTCTACATCGCGGCTCTGCGCGACCACCACTAATCACGGCCGCGCGGCCGGCAGCAGGAACAGCAGCGTGAGCGAGATAGATTCCACCGATAGCATGCACAGGCGAACCCGCGTGTGTGTCTGTGTGTAGAGCGTCCTTAGCGAGCGCGCTTAACACGCTCTGCACAGTGCGCGCGCAGCTATGTACCGCATCCACTCGCGCAGAAGGCACATTTGTTGAGATACATATGCACGTGCGTGGTGCGATCCCCACCGTACTCACTGTTTGTTGGACTTGCAGGGAAGTCTGTGTGGGCGAAATTCAATCTTGAAATAAACATAATAAAACAAAAAAATTGTTTTACCTGCTGCACCGAAGTATTGCAGGCAAGCAAATTAAGTAAACAAATATTAGGACAAGTGTCAAATGGTAATTTTCAAGAAGAAAAGATAAGAGAAAAAAAAATTTTACAGAAGGGAGTGCCACCACCGTTGCCCACCACCTGCAAGAGAACCAGCCAGGAACTCAGCGACAGGTTGTACAGAACCATACAACACAATACGCATATAAATACTCGGACTCGGTCTTGACTTACAAGCTCTTGACTTAGAAATACACTTTTTGCTTCTTTATCTTCTTTTCTTTATCTTGGTCTCAGTCTTCCATCTTCCACGCAGAATTTTACATTTTCGTTGCTTCTTCTTTCCATGTCCCTCGCTCCACTTCCTTGTGTGTCATCATCTGGGCTGGCATCAGCTGGCTTGGGCCTCCTGATTTCTTGAGATCATTTTTGGTCCTCCTTTTCCTTTATCTATTTCGCGCTTCTCTCGTCCTCTCCCATACCGACCCCCGAAAGTGTCTCTGGATAAGCTTCGTCGTCGTCGTAGTCATCATCATCATCATCGTCATCCTGACCACGTCCACTGCAGGACAAAGGCCTCTCCCATGTTCCGCCAGTTAACCCAGTCCTGTGCTTGCTGCTGTCAACTTATACCCGCCAACTTCTTAATCTCATCTGCCCACCTTATCTTCTGTCTCCCCCTAATCCGCTTGCCTTCTCTGGGAATCCAGTTAGTTACCCTTAATGACCAGCGGTTATCCTGTCAACGCGCTACATGCCAGGCTCATGTTCATTTCCTCTTCTTCATTTCGACTATGATATCCTTAACGCCCGTTTGTTCCCTAATCCACTCTGCTCTCTTCTTTTCTCTCAAGGTTACACCTACCATTTTTCCCATCAGGGCTTCGATGAAGTATATATAAACATTTGGAAGAAATCTACAGGAGATCAACTGCAACCATAGTGCTTCACAAAGAAATACCAATGCCAATCAAGAAGAATACAGAATACCAATCAAGAAGGGTGTAAGGCAGGGGGACAAAATATCCCCAATGCTATTTACCGCGTGCTTACAGGAGGTTTTCAAAATCCTAGAATGGAAACAGTTTGGGACGAGAGTTAACGGAGAGTACCTTAGTAACCTGCGCTTCGCCGATGACATTGCATTGCTGAGTAACCCAGGGAACGAATTGCAACTCATGATTACGGAGTTAGAAAGGGGAGCAGAAAGGTGGGTCTTGAAATTAATCTGCAGAAGACGAAAGTAATGGACAACAACCTCGAAAGAGAACAGAGCTTCGAGATAGGTAATAATGCACTTGAAGTTGTAAAAGACTATGTCTACTTAAGACAGGTAATAACCGCGGAGCCGAACCACGAGATTGACGTAACTAGAAGAATAAGAATGGGGTGGGGCACATTTGGCAAGCACTCTCAAATTATGACAGGTAGATTGCCACTATCCCTCAAGAGGAAGGTATATAAACAGCTGTATCTTGCCGGTACTTAGCTACGGAGCAGAAACTTGGAGACTTACAGAGAGGGTTCAGCTTAAATTGAGGACGACGCAGCGAGCAATGGATAAGCTTACATAAACCTCAATACACACCAACACATGTAAATAACAAACACATTTTGTGTGCACACATATACGTATTGTACAATCACAGCATTCTACAAGTTCTCTTTTTTTTTCAGTCAGAACTTCATTTTTTTCTGTTCTGTTTTCTTTTCTTTTTTTGTTTTTTTTTCTTTTTTGATTTTTTTCTTTTTTGTTTTCTTTTTCTTTTTGGTTTTTTTTTCTTTTCTCTTTTTTTCTTTTTTTTCTTTCCTCTTTTCTGTCTTTTTTTTTCTTTTTTTCTTTGTTTTTTAGATTGCTTTTTTGTATTCTTTTCCCGCTTCTTTTTTTTTCGCCAATATTCATCAAAGTAAAACATGTCAAAACATCAGACAAAAATAATCGTGCCCTCACGGTCATTTGTTGAATTTAGAACATATAATATCAGTTGTTTTTGTACGTAAAAACCCCACATACAAGAGATCGATGTCTTTATTTTAATATTTTCATCTCAACGCAATTATTTTGTAAGTCACCTCCAGCGACGAACATGCCCATCCAGGGATGGCATGGCACTTTCTATGTAGTTTTTTTTTTCGTGCATAAAATCAGCCTCTTTATTGCAGCGTTACATACATGCTGAATCTATTGCTGTAAAACGCTCCCAGTTAAAAAAAAAGTGATGATAATTGTAACATTTCTCGAAACAGGGGGAAAATTGAGCAGAGGTAAAGCAACCTTTTCCCACCCTTAGGAACCCTCCTCGATGCAGAACATCACCGACGGTAGCAGGAGTCTGGACAGCCTGGTATTTTAATAATAGGTTCGGGTGTAGAGAATTCATTGGCACGGAACTTGGGACCGACAGGAGTAGGCGTTGCTGCGGGCTGCCAGGTAGCAGCGACAGTTTCAGCAGAAGAGCCTCCGAAAGATGTGCCATTGCGAACAGCGCTTGAGAACTGTAGCGGGGGGGTCATCCTATACCGGTTTCCGTGGTGACTCCATTCAGTGCACAAAGAACTTTGCCCTTACAGGAGGCCCATCACCGGATGCCTGTCCCGTCGCAGGGGGCCAGTCTTCACTTTCTCCTTCATTCTGTGTTTGGACTAACAGTGCATACGATGTGCAGTACGACTTCACACAGGGGAAAAGAGCAGGCGTGTAGGACACATTACAACGCAGTAAATATCACCGGCCCAGGAAATACGCGAACGAACAAAAGAGAAGACAACTTCAATTAAACCGCAGCACTCGTGTGGAGGTAACGAGCAAACTAGCTTACTGCTTGTCACAACACATAAAGCGTCTATAAAAGTTTGACACAGCAATACGGCAGTCGGTGCAGTCCTCAGTACATATCTGCATGCTTTTGGACATCCCAGCATTAAGTTGAAACTGATTATGTTACCGATATGGTCATTAAATACTTAGTAAACTGCGGTCAAGCTCTTCCTTTTTAAAGTGTAGGATTCCTATGTTTGCGTACTGCTACGTATGTGTTACTATTAAAGGGTGTAAGACAAGGGAACACGATCTCCCCAATGCTGTTTACCGCATGATTACAGGAGGTCTAGAATGGGAAGAGTTGGTGATACTAGTTAATGGAGAGTACCTTGGTAACCTGCACTTCTGCGATGACATTGCATTGCTGAATAACTCAAGGGACGAATCAGAGCACATGATTACTGAACTGGACGCGGAAAGTAGAAGAGTACGTCTGAAAATTAATATGCACGAAACTAAGGTAATGTCCAATAGTCTCGCGAGAAAACTGCGATTTGCGACAGGTGGAGAGACGCTGTAGGTTGTAAAGAAATATGTCTACTTGGGACAAGTAGTAACTGCGGAGTCGAACAACGAGATTGAAGTAACTAAAAGAATGAGAATGGGGTGGAGCACATTCGGCAAACATTATCAAATAATGAAGGGTACATACATTGCCACTATCTCTCAAGAGAAAGGTGCTGGTACTTACCTAAGTAGCATAATCCTGGAGGATTACGGAGAGAGTTCAACTTCAGTTGAGGACGACACAGCAAGCAAAGCAAAGAAAAATTATAGGTGTAACACTAAAGCACAAGAAGAGAGCAGAGTGTATCAGCGAACAAGAGACATCATAGTTGAAACCGAGAAGAAGAAATGGTCAGGGGCAGGATCAAGGAGGATTAAAAAAATTGCTGGAGTGGAAATGATTGCGCAGAAGCGAAGCCGTTCCTCTGGCAAGATGGCGGTTGTGGCGGCCATCTTGCTAGGGGCATGATAAAGTATCACCGTTCAGCGATTATAAATGAAGCGTTTCCCTCGCACGCCGAACGAGTGTAATGTGGGAACTTTTTCGGGCCACACAGTGCTCCAAGTGTGTCTTAAAGTTACTAGTTTTCCGTATACAGTGAGCCTCTAATTGGAGGCAAAGTTCTTTGAATTTTCAGTCATCCATACTTGTTCCTGTGTGTTATTTCGTCGGGAACAACTATCATTTAATATAGAACTAACGTAGCATTTACATAACGTATCAAAGCAACTTGATCTTTAAGTGGGCACTATCAGAAAAGAGCATGTTTCCGCCATCTTGGCAGAGGCAAAAGGTGGCTTCACTTCTGCTGGCAAGGCATTGAGGAGCTTCCACTCCAGCAATTTTTCTTTAATCCTCTTTGGGCAGGGCACGTAGCGAAGAAGAGGCCTTTATCTCGCAGTGGCCGTAGTCAGGCTGACGATGAAGATGACGTACGTGTTAACAAGCGCCGTCATTAAACTTCTTCACTCGCCAGACCAGACCCATAAGTCAAAGCGAGAATACATTGCCTACCGTCTAAGCAATGACCGCGACATGACATGGTGTCTTAACTCCACCACTAGATTTGGAAAACAGCCGCTTAAAATTGATTGACTGAAGCGAGATCACGTGACCTGTACATACGAAACCGCCTAAACCAGTAAACCAACCTGGGTGTTGTTGTTTTTTCACACAGCTTTTTTTCGTCGTAGCTTAGTGACACTTAAAGGTAGCTTTTGTCTTTTATATGATTTATATCGTTGGTCTTATGATGGTTCATCGTTTGGGTCGTTGTTGTGCAAGCATGCGTTGCACTCTTGCTTTTGCCTCCTGGTGTACGATAAAACCTGGCCACTTCCTAGAAATAAACTTCAGTTCAAAATGAGCGCTCGATCTGTCCGGTTCTCGTGTCTTGTGCGTCTTGCGCTTCCATCGAAGCGCGAAGGACCCGTGACGGCACTTGCATGTGCAATCACGAATCCTTACAAAATCGATCACGCATGTGTTCTGCTCAACTGATGGAGTGACTGAGGGGGGAAATGGGGAGCGACTCTTACATACGAGTGAGTGCGGTACACACGACGAGCTCGAGGCATCGTCGCCGTCGTGCCTGGACGCTGCCCGTCCGGACAGCCGTGTACAAGGCGAGAAGGAAGAGGAGCAGGGTGAGATCGCGGGTCTCTTCTCGTTAACCCCGCCAATGGAGCTGCTCATTAATAACTCCGGCCAGCAGCAGCGAGAGGCGCCAGCGTGGCCTTGCGGATGTTATCGGCCGACCACGTCTGTGTACACACCACACACTGTACCGGGGGCGCTGTACGCCGTATATACATTTACGTCTGCAGCGCGAGCTCCTTCGCATATGGTGTACACGGGCGACGTACGAGAGTAGCCCGGCCATGCGACTCTGACGGTGGGGAGGGGCGTGCGATTATTTACGTCCGTACGCGTTTTCTACGTGAGGCAGTTTTGAATTTAGTCAGTTCTGTCTGCGTAATACATACGTAGATACGTTGAAACCTGATTGATTAGCTTGATTAGTAAACTGCGTAGCCGGTCCATTGCGTGCGTACTGTCACCAACGCAAAAGCAGTTGAGATAGCTCACAAAGCTTGCACACAACGACGATAGTTATAGCGCGAGAACAAAACAGCGACACAGAGACAAGAAGGACACAAAAGACACGCGTCCTTCTTGTCTCTGTGTCGCCATTTTGTTCTTGCGCTATAACTATCGTCATACCATACCAACTAGCCCAAGCTGCCACGCTTCTAAGTTGCACACAACGCAACAGCAGGCAGTCGTGTCCTCTCTAGTTGAACCCGATGCTCCCATACAGCACCACTAATGCTGCCGTTTAGGTCTACGATGCTGATGTTTGCTTGCTTGCTTGTTCTTTTCTTTTGTGGCTCTCACCCACTAAGGGGGATTGACCAAGAAGCCGGTGGTTAATGCAAGTAAATACCTATACATTTTCTAGATTAGGGGAATATGATTACTGTGTTTTGGCTGTGAAATTAATTTGGCGCAATGTCAGAAAAAAAAGAAAAAAAAGGGGGGGAATAATAGAATTTGTTGAATATCTGTGGTGGAATCGTTATATGAAATTCTCCTGAAAGTTGATTCATTGCAGTGTATCAGCTAAATAATAAGTGGTAGTGTGACTAGTAAAATTCGAGAGCTGATCGCTGACTCAGCAAAGTAATCTTCTTGTGTTATATATGAATTCGAAGAGAGCCCCGCAGATGTTCCTGTCGCTGTGTCCGAATGAAGTGGCCCCAAAAGACAAAATATTGGGAGTATTAAGTGATATTCCTAATTTTCTGAATAAAATTTCGAAGCAGTTTTTTCTTTGATTTTTGAACTGGTGACATGTGATAAGAAAATGGTCGATATCTTCAGGTTCGTTACAGCTTGAGCACAGAGGGGATGGCACCAGACCTTCTGACCTGATGTCTCTTGGAAGAATAAACTTCTTTTCTTCTTTGTCGTCGTCTTCTTCTTCTCAATAACTACATTCACTGCCTGGAATTTGTTCTGCAGTAATCTGCAAGGTGGAGAAACATTCATGAAGGACGAAATTTTTAGCATGCTTATGAAACTGTTTTTGCACCGCACGTAGTCGCCAATGAACTGCCAAGCTCCATGTCTTAGAATCCTGCATGTACAAATTTCCACAATAACGTCGCGCAGAACGAACAGGTGGATGAGAAATATTTCGTTGCGATGGCAATTATACATGCACACTCTCGGCTAATTTTTGCCATCGCCGTCATGTCCCGAATGTGTATATGTTCTTACATATGTGAAAAAAACAAAAGAAAAATATCAGTAGAAAAGAATTCCAAAGATCCACACTAAGGATTTGAACTAGTGACCCCTCGCTCCACAGCTCGCTACGCTAGCCAACACAGCCACTCGCGATTTTTTTTTTTCATTTTTGGTTGAACTTCACACACAGGGGGAGGGGGGGGACGAACTAAATATATTAAAATACACAACTAACGTGGCTTATCTGTCCGTGTTTACTAAGGCTACTGCATGCAACTGATGTTTATATTCTAAGTTATGGTATGTGATGCAAGTGTTGAAGTGTTCTCGGGTCAATGTGCAAAAATTACATTGGTTGTTTGCAAAATTTCGGTGAGTGTCTAACTGCGAAAGGCGCAGTCGCACGAATTCGTTTAGACGGGTGACGAGAGGAAGTCTTGGTTTAGAACATCAGTTGATCAAGCTTTTAGTAAACATGTTTTTTTTTTCAGTGAGATAAGACGTCCTTTTCGCTAACAGTGTGTGAAAGAAGACTAGGTAGACTGCTTCCTGAGTGTGTTGTGAGCACTCAAGTTATGACATGTGCAGTGCAAGGCTACAGCGTGCGTTTTGTGTGTGCGTGCGTGTGCGTGCGTGTGCGTGCGTGTGCATGCATGTGCATGCGCGCGCGCGCGCGCGTGTGTGTGTGTGTGTGTGTGTGTGTGTGTGTGTGTGTGTGTGTGTGTGTGTGTGTGTGTGTGTGTGTGTGTGTGTGTGTGTGTGTGTGTGTGTGTGTGTGTGTGTGTGTGTGTGTGTGTGTGTGTGTGTGTGTGTGTGTGTGTGTGTGTGTTTTGACTGACTACCTGTGTCTTGTTGGAAAGAAAAAGAAACGACGAAGATTTATGTGACACTGTGCTTCCCATCCCACCGTACAGAGCGCTATATACAGCATGGATGGAAGGGTCAGAATGTACATAAACGAGTGACAAAAAAAAAAACGCAGGTAGCTCCAAGTGCAAAAACGTTGCTTTTTAAATTACACACCAAAACACTTCCTGTAAGAGCCTTAGAGGAGCGTGGTTTTTATATGCCGATGGGGTTTGAAGTTTATTCATCATTGAAGCATACACCTTTATCCAATGGGTTGATGGGAAGGGAGGGGCGAAAAGGCAACTAAATGTCTGACAATGCGCCAATCCCAGCCCGGACCAAAATAATGCACAACACTCAGCATATCTTTAGAGCATGAACACAAATTCAACACAGAGAGAGAAAAAAATGAAGAAAAAAGATACAGCGAAAATAAAGAATGAGCAGAGGGAAAAGAGATAAGAAATTCCCAGACACTCATACATGCACTTTTCACACATACGAAAGAACCCTTTAATAGTACAGTGGTAGTTTTGACGAGGTATTAACAAGTGACAGATCGCGAAGTGAATGGGACCGTAGCTGGCTTGCACAAATTTAAGGCGCATTACACTTCTTAGACAGTACACGAGATGCGCAATCGTATACAGAAGAACAAAACAGACATGTCATGTTTGAAGCGAGAGTAGATAAGCGTGAATTTTTTTAAAAAAAAACTGTTGTTGAACGACTTTATTTCACTATGCTGATAGCCATGCTGCTTGAATTTAGAAATGAAGGAATGAGGTGTGCTAACTTTTGCCTGCCATAGTTCGTCCGAATTCTCTCTCTGTAATGGGTGTTTTTTTTTCTTTAAACTATACGTTTAACTGTCTAATCTGTAACAAACCGGAAACAATTGACCACGTTTTCCTACATGTGCACTTTGGTGTTGGGAAGGGGTATACTTTTGGGGTGTTTTACCGAGGACAATAAAAAAATAATTTCCGTTAGACCCTCATGGAATCAGGTATTTATCAATAAAGAATGATGACGGGTTGCCCTTTGCTTATTCATGATGACCGCCTTGCAAAGTATATGGCGCTCTCGAATGGCTGGATTTCACTGTGACCCTGCAGGAGACCAGCAAAACAGTCTTTTAGAGAAAGTACTATACCAAGATATTTCGAGGTAGTAGGAACAACTTAATGTGTTCCTTCATGGTTAAAAAGGGTATAGAAACCCGGCTTACTAGAAGGAATTTTAAGGCGTGATGTGCTTTAGCAATGCCCGACAGCCGTAGTTTGGTGAATTGGTGTTCTTTATGGATGATGCAACCTAATATTTCAAACTGTAAAACTATGCGAGTTTCCCGTAAGCATTCAAACCTTAATTTTACTTATTCCCTGCGGTCTAACCATCTCTCTGTATAGCAGAATCGTACCGATACCTGGGTCTTCTCATCAACAGCAAACTAACATGGACTGCCCATATCGCAAAGCTTACTGCCGATGCAACCAAAACATTAGGTTTCGTCAGAAGAGCCCGGTCCTGCTCACCGGCCTCAGTTCGTAAACTCGCCTACGAAACCTACGTCCGTACTAAACTCGAGTATGCCTCTCCAATTTGGAATCCACACCAATCTTATTTAAAGACATCTTCGAAGCCAATCAAAATCGCGCGGCTCGTTTTATAACACCCCAATACAATTTCCGCACAAGTGTTACTACCATAAAATCATCGCTGTCTCTCACCTCTCTTGATCTTAGACGAAAAATAGCACGCCTTTGTTTATTTCACAAACCGTATTTCAATTATTCTTACTTACATGCATCCCTGCTTCTCCCACAAATTCGAACTTCGCGCCGTCTCTTGAGTTCTTTGAGTGTCCAAAGTTTAAAAGTTCAACCAACGCTTTTAACAAATCTTTTCTCCCGTTAACAATTGTGGATTGAAATCGGCTTTCAAATGCAATAGCCAACGAACGTAATACTCTGAAGTTTAAAACCTTACTTGAAACTCATTTTACAACCGCACCGTCGTAATTTCTTTGTGTAGCCAGTTGCATTTTTCTCATTTTTATGCCATTTTGAATCATGGTGTTAGTTGTATAACGATTTTTGTTATTATTGCCCTGTAGTTACAATTTTTGGTTGTATCCTACTTTATGTTCTTGGTCTGTAATTGCCTTTGTGTATCCTTGTTCGACCCCACCCCTCCCTTATGTTATACCCCGTCAGGGACCCGTAAGGAAAAATAAATGATGACGATGATGATCATAATAATGATGATGATGATGATGACGATGACTTTTTCGGTCACAGCCACTTGCCTTGCTTGTGACGGTGATAAAACGGCGAGCTATTCATATGCATCATTTAGATATCGGAAAAGCTCGAGCGTGTTTACGGTCCCAATATACTTTTACGTATTTTTTGATCAAAACTGCTCTTGAGACACGCAGAAAAAAAGTGGCCTCTTTGTTTTCCACTCATGATGTAAAAGTTGGAAAAAAATGGCCCCGTATCTGCACGTTATCTGCAAATGTTGTCGAAAGACGATAGTCTTGCGTGTGCAGAGAGTGAAGAAAACATTTATTTGATGTTTTGCGCAAGAAAATCGGTGAATGGTATTCCGGAGGCGCTGCGTTTGAGTGCCTCGAGTGGGCAGCGGAGGCGAACGAGCGCATCAAGTCACGTCACACGTGAGACATGATCGCCATCTGGCAGTTTTTTTTTTTTTTTTGGAAAACATGGCACGTGGCTCTGAGACGGGTGTGCGCGCCCGTCTCAGAGATGATAAGGTGTAGAACGCAATGCGACGGGTAGGTGCCACCACCATTTAGTCTTGGCAAAGCGTTGGCAACACTCGCCTTTTCGTGCAAGCGTTGCATGGTCAGCGCGGCGTGATAATCGCCACGGTTCTCCTAATTACTTATGCATGCCTTTTTCAGTAAAAGGCGCACATCCAGAATACATACGTGTTGTTATGGCGCCCCAGACATGTGCAATAATTGCTTTTTAATTAGCAATTGCACAAGTATGAACGCTAAACCTAGAGCAACGATGATAGGCGCTGCGGATGGGGTCGGCCGTTTCAAGTACCCGGTGCCGTTAGGAATGGACAGACAGACAGACAGACAGACAGGTCCCCAAGAAAGACTATCGCCTTTAAAAAAAGAACATGGGTGGAATAGGCGTCCGATGACACAGCGTGGCAGGAGACGCAAAGGGGTGGGTCATTTCTCGTGTCGCATTAAAAAAAAAGGAACAAGAAAAAATAAAACAGCGTCGGCTTCTGCGTGGCGGACATTTTCATCTCGGTCCTCAAATACAGACACGTAACAATTACGTCGGTTTTCAGTTCACATTCGTCCAGTGTATTCGCACCGAGATTGGTCTACAGGTGGCAGCACCGTCACCACACTATAGTGTGGATGGGCGGCCGGCGGCGCGCATGCAAATGTACGCACCCCCCCCCCCTTTTTGTGTGTGTGTGTGTGTGAGTGGTGCGAGCCGATTGTCTGCGAATGATATGCGTTGACCACAGCCTACCAGTGCTATATACGTCGTCCATGGCTAAACAAACGCACCAAGCTCGCCGAAAGTTACTATTACTTGTGAGCGAAACATAATCTGCCATTATATTCGCGATTGGAGACTGCCATTTTCGCACTGAATCAATTTTCTTGTATTTTTATTTGTATGTGTTGAGCCTTTGCTCACACATACTGCACACTGCTCAAGTCCAACCGAATCCATTTTTTGCTTCATGCATGCCGGTCTTGGATACTGAAGAAATAGAAGGAAAGAACCTCATCTTTTTGAACGATAAGCTAAAATGACCACGAATATGCATTCGTATTTGTTCTGATTCAGCTCTCCATGAAATGATCGTAAGGTAGTTAATGATTTTATTCGAAAAATTTACGCGTTTGGCAGCGCTTTAGAGCCCCTGTTCTTACTCCAATAGCGGTATATAAAGATGACAGTTGAGCATGCAGCATTATTCGATTGATTATCGGTATGAAAGTGACTCAAGAAAGGTTCGGTTACTCTATGGGGCGAAAGTATTTATTTCATTTTTTTTTTAAGGAGTAGTGTCCACTACTTCCGTCAGTCTATAATAACGCTAAAAAAGCGCTCAAGATAATGTAAAGGAAGACAGACGACGTTTTGGATGAAATCATAGGACATAAATGTGAATCACGCCGTCTCGAATGATTTTCACTATCTCGATTATTTAAAGTGAACACAAATCCAAGTGTACGTATAAATTTCACCTGATTATAAAATTTTTGCGCGGCGACTTAATTACTCACATCCATGTCATTCGAATTTTTTGTTCTATTTACGGGACAATTTAAGTACCGAAGTGTCATAATTTACTAGACAGCAATATTTCGCATGTAGTGGTTTCAGAACAGTACGAAAAAGGTAATCTCAAGCACAAATTAAGCTAATCGTATAACCGATTAGGACACCTCACAACAATGCAAAACTTCGGTTATAACAGCTGAGTGGCTGAAATGCTGCATTCACACAATATCTAATACTCCCCATGTTTAGGACGACGCCAAGCACACCTTACGATTTGCTTCAGCAACAAAGCAGCACCCACGCCGATACGATTCTGGCGAGCGACGATAGACAGCAGTATACGACGACGATAGACAGCGTTCTCGGCAAGCGCCCGAACTGTTCTTGTTGCAATGCATTTAACAGCCGAGCAAGGTTCAATGTGTCTGTAGATCGTGCTATATATAGCAAACATACAAGCAGTTAAACTCGCGCTAACACAGCCGAGACTATCTGCCCTTTCAGAATGAGCGTGACGTACGCGCACATCATAGCTTTGAGTGGCTAGCAGACGACGCAGGGAGCTATCCACACTAGGCGCGCTTCAGCTAGTGGCCACCAGGCGGCGACTCCACGCGATCTCGGGGCGAATACCTATACATTTTCGAACGTCCTTCTTTGTTACGTGCTGAAACTGTTGAGCCGCTTATCGTTCTTCGTGTTATATTCTAATTTCTTGCTATCGCATTCATTAGTTCACTCTAGTGGCGAAGCTGCGACCCTTTTTTTTTCTCTACACTAATCACGTCTGTGCAAATGAGACAACTTCCAGTCCATGTATGCCCTCGTATATGGAGCATATAAGAGCGCCAATTGCTCTGGAGTCGCATCAGGTTGCCTTGTGCAAACACAGACACTCGCAACCATCCGAAGCCGTGGCAATTGGTCTGTTTGCCCCGCAGTGCGGCGCGCGCACACCTCAGCGCCACCACGCAGCAGGGGCCACGGTTAAAATGGATCCCGACCGTATATAATAAAGCGGAGCTGACGGTTTCGCTGCACGCAGGCGCCGCGGCAATTACTCACTCGCGGCGCGCGCATCGCATCCGCGGTTCGGTCATTTTTCTTGTCCTCCTCCCGAATATGCGCGCATGACGGCGGCCGGCCGTCCGTTTTGCGCGAGAAGCTCATTATAACTTCCACTCGAGTGCGTGAAGCTATCAAATATTGCAGCCGCAGGCTGCACTTACTATGCACGATTTCGAGAAGGTATACACACAGACATGCTCCACTATAGCGTGTTTCCACGTGCGTTTCGCGTATGAATCCCTGGCTGTGTTTCTACGTTCCTGTGTGTTCCTATGCGATTCCCTGCCTGTATACGCATGAGTATCCGTGCGTGAGTATCTCTGAATGTACTCGTGTAGGTGTATGCGTACGTGGATACTGCTATCTGTGTCTGACTACGGCGGTGCCCCTGCTGTTGTGTGCGTGTTCGTTGTTTTGTGTAGTACGAAAACCCCTGTCGTCTCTCTCTCTCTCTATCTGTGTGTGTGTGTGTGTGTGTGTGTGTGTGTGTGTGTGTGTGTGTGTGTGTGTGTGTGTGTGTGTGTGTGTGTGTGTGTGTGTGTGTGTGTGGGTGTGTGTGTGTGTGTGTGTGTGTGTGTGTGTGTGTGTGTGTGTGTGTGTGTGTGTGTGTGTGTGTGTGTGTGTGTGTGTGTGTGTGTGTGTGTGTGTGTGTGTGTGTGTGTGTGTGTGTGTGTGTGTGATTGCGTGCGTGCGTGCTTGTTTTTCTCACACCTCTAGACGTGACACGAACGCGTTGCAACAGTATCCTCACAAGAATCCAGAAAGGACAGGCGTAACGGAATGCTCAAAGTCTGAAGTGCTGCCGAAACTGCAGCTAATACAAATAAATGAACATGAGCATAGCGTGTTCGGGCGGACGATCACGGGCGCTTTTCTTCTGCCGAGGCATGCGCACAGCTTACGGATAGTGCGTTCGTATATGCGAGCGAGCGCTTATACTTCGCGCGAGAGAAGGGGAGACCAAATTAATGAATCGCGGCCCCTCGAGACAAGGCAAAAGCGAACAGGGCTCGAATTACGGTGCTTATAAAGGCGTATTAGGGTATTTATGAAATTAAGGAGACCAACCTGCTGCTTTCGTGTGGGAAGAGCTAGCTTAAACGGGCTTCGCGGTTGCGTGTGTCGTATAGACACGCCTGACGGTGTCTCCTATGAGAGAGCGCACACAGTAAACAACAACACTACGCGGTATCAGAGTCGCTCAAAATTCATCTCACGGCGTCGGCGCGCTTAAACGAACGCGGTGCAAAGCGAAGGTAAGAAGGAGGCGAGTGAGAGTGTGAAACGCGAAAGCACGTGTGTTTATTATCCTGCCCCTTTTTGAGCGGTCGTGTACGCACAGTTCGCCTTGTGTTGGCTTGGCTATACACGCGGGCTTCTGTGCCTCGATTGAAGATCCTATAATCACGGTATAGGTCACGCTAATCACGGACTCCTTCTCAGAAGGAGTCGATGGAGGCGGAAATGCTGTAGGCCCGTGTGCTCAGATTTGGGTGCACGTTAAAGAACCCCTGGTGGTCTAAATTTCCGGAGCCCTCCAATACGGCGTCTCCCATAACGGTATGGTGGTTTTGGGACGTTAAACCCCACAGATCAATCAATCGATCTTCTCAGAAGGAGCGCACTTTCGAAAGCTCTCGTGGCGCACGACTGTTCTCTTTCTTTCTTTCTTTCTTTCTTTCTTTATTTCTTTCTCACTTTCTTTTTTTCTTTCTTTAAACATTGCTGCGCTTGCTTTGATTCCCACAGAAGACTAGATGTACAGACATCCAAGTGCGGCGCCATTGCGACGATGGGATCTCTAACTTCAAGATTTTTCTGTCTCCCACACGCACGCACTCTTGAATGTCATATACGGGATACATGACGGCATTCGACACAGGAATGGCCCAGCGCACAGAAGCTCGCTTTTCTGGTTCCCGGTTGCGTTGCGATGAATGCGTACACGTAAATTCCGGTTCGGTAAGGTCTTGGCGCAGTGCGATGCGTCGAAGAACTTTGTCGCCTCCATTAGGCAACTTCAGAGACAGCGACCAAGTCTTCCTAATAGCAGGCGCTAATTTTGCCGCGGAGTCATATTTCAGTTATGAAGAATTCGCGAACCCCCGAGAGGTTTCTTTTTCGAGGGTTCACATCTGCGGTTTCAATCTTAAAACGTCGATTCTTGTCCCTAAAGATTTCTTTTTTGTTATAATTCCAATAGAAGCTAATCCTTAAGGCGTATAACACATATACTCTGTGCGTGTACATGTGTACTAGACGCGTGCCATGAGTCTGGTATTGTGTAGGAAGCAAAGTCACGGTGTTGTGGATTCTGTTATCATGTATCCAGCGGTCATAGTCGGCCGTGTCACTGTAAAGAAAACCGGCTTGCACGCAGGAGGTGCCGGGAGCGTTCGGATCGTAATTCTTGGCATCTGAGATACGTGCGTCAGCTTGCATTAATGGAAAAGCGGAGATTTTATTCAAGGGAAGATGTATATCTGTAGACATAAACTGACTCACCCGAGCCCTCGCGTATCGCGTGGTATAGCAGACGCCTTGAACGAAGTTTACTACAATCGAAGATTTGTCATCCCCAAGCAATCGGGCGTTGGATTTAAGTGTACAACGAACAGCACGATATGTACGAAATTATATGCAGGGAATTGATTTTGATGCAATACACTGAAAGGCACAAAGCCAGTCACTCTCAGCATCACTGCTCGAGATGCAGCCTAAGCTATAACTAATGATAACATGCGGTGGTTTACGTCCCCTTGACCCGATAAATGCCACGTTCCCTCCTCAAGTCTTGTTATCGCCCCGTTTCACTCAGTGCAAACCGCTCCTACAGAGTTCGAGAAGCTCCGGGACTGCAGTAGATCATTTTGTTAAGATTACGCCCGCTTCGTAAACATTACAAATTATTCTGCAATTCACGTCACCGCTAGCGATAACGCTAGAGTATGGCAAGTGTAATGCCGACACGCTTCGCCTCTTGTCAGTTGATCGACGGCCAACGCTCAATTCGTCGCTATCAGTGCCAGTCTGTTGCTGTAATCCGACTTTCTTTTTACGTGGCCACAAGTTAAGCCGAACAAACAGTTTAATCTTCCACCTACTCTCTGCTCCCTTTGTCGACGTCATGACCCCGTGAAAATATGTCTGGGGGACGCCGTAGTGGCGGTTTCCGGAAATTTTGACCGTCTGATGTTCTTTAACGTGCACTGCCACCGCACATTACACGGGCCTCTACCTCTTCACCTGCATCGGCTGCAATCAAACCCTCGACCTTCCGGTCAGCAGCCGAGCACGCTATATAGCCACTGATCCACGAAGGCGAACCCCAAGCTGTAACTATGTAGCGCATTTTCCACAGTTTCTTTCCTTCGTTATAGTTTCACGGCACGCGACGCAGATAAAATGCCCACCAATTCGCACGTCTGAAGTGCTGCCACCGTTCTAAGCCACCGTTCTAAGCTCGACCCCTTCACCGCTCTGAAAAATACGGGACGGAGTACGTGAGATGGAAGGGGATTCTAAGGGTATGCGGGCCGTTTCTTTTTCACGCTTCCGCGCCTACGCGAGTGCGCAGTTTTACTAATTGCGTGCAGCACTATAGAAGCCTGACGAGTATCCACGTATGCACACCTTTGTTGCTGTGGCGCGGAACCCATACCTGCTCACCCTTGAATCTGGTCGCGTCAGAGAGTGATATTTGCATCGAATAAGAGACGCGCTGCGAAAAAAGAAAAAAAAAAACTGCGAAACAGTGCATGTTTGCTGATTTATCACGCATAGGAAGATTTTTAAAATATTTTTATCTATGAATCTTATTAGCCGAAGTTGCGTCCAGCAAACCCTTGTGTCACTTTCGATCTTGCCATCTCAAGGTGAAAATGTGTCGAAGCTTCGATACGTGCTCTTGAAGTGCAACTACCAGCTAAATACGAAACTTGCATACCCAGGAAGCTCCCTTGCGCCCTCGGTATAGCTGAGAATGCACGTTCAAATTTTCAAGAAAAGCAGCGAGCGTTCCAGCGATATTGCGGTCAGCCAAACGTTTAAGTATATATGCCTGACGATTTGCGAAGAAAATAGACAGGATCTGAACAGAAAGGCTGAATAAAAAATTAATCTAAAAACAAGGTATACGAAATTTCAGTACCGCTGACCGAACAGCCCATAACCGTAATCACAATTGCACCGCAGGAACATGTAGGCCTCAGCTGTGACTGCGAAAAGTGCAATTCGCATCCTAAATCTGCTTCTCGATAGCTGCTTCCTGTCTCCCCTTGCGTTATTTAGAGTATGTGCACAACAAAGATGGCGCCCTCGCACAGAACTTATATAAACACACGGTCAACGCCGCACGAAAGTGCCGCCTGCAGTCACCTCTATGCATCGTCACCGCACACCACTGCTTCTCTGACTTCTGTACATACACGCTATACACGCAGAGGGGTCACCTCTCTATCACCTACATAACAACCTCCTTCCCCGTCTTAAGACATTACGATATCAGCGCCAAATAGCTGTGCGTGTGCGATTTCCACCGTACATGACCCGACAGCGGAGTATAATGGCATATAAGGACGCAAAGCATACAAAACTACTGCTGGAGCACCCGCATGTCGTAAATAGATGGCGTTCACTCGCAAACGAGGAAGGCGCCGCCTGGTGGCACCTGCGTTCAAATGTGTTGTGTCGATGCGCCAGGGCCCGTCATTTGCAGTGGCCTCTTCCACCTGCGCTCCTCACTTTATCTATCTCTTCCCTTTCCTACACATCGTTGACGCCAGAAGCCCTACTGTTGATTGCCACCCATCCCCCAATGACACCCCGCGGAGCTACAGCGAACGGTCGTATATAAAACTGGCGTGTACCGTCTGTTGCTCTTCGGCATCCATTTTCTCCGTTGTGCATCTTTCTCGCTAAGGGTTCGTAACAATGCCTCCGCGCGCGTAGTTGTTCCGACTGTATATATACAGTGCGTGGCGCGGATCCCCAATCGCAGTTTGAGGTCACTAAGCATCAAATATATACCTTTCATTTGTTCGTATTTTTTTCTCGCTTGAAACCTAACCACGCTGCTTGTATGCGATTTCCTCGTCGTGAATTTTGTGCATGCACGACGAGGAAATCACGTGCATTCACGTTGTGCATGTGGGCCCTAATTTTTATTCCCTTTTCCACCCTTATCGCTCACTGATACATCGCGAATGCGACCGGCTAATTGATTCATGAAGATTGTGGCGAAGCAGTGCAAACAACAGAACATACAGGACATAGTGCTGTCCCCTCTATAGTGTGTCCCGTTGTGTAAGCTGTCTTGCCACGACATGTAAGTTTAATGGAGATTGTTTTGTTGTTGTTTTTTTTTCATGTTGGCCATGTTGCTGTCGCTGTAAAATCCGCCTTCATTTCATCTTGTTGCGTCCCACACACTCGATTGTATTGTGGCAGGAAGTATACAAATGCCGACCGATCAAGCCAAATAGCACGCGTCACCGGCGAAAACTCGTCAACCGATAGTCGCGTACCGATAGATATAAACTGCGCTGCGGGCGTCGTCTCCATACAATTGCGGAGTGTCTGTTCTAGTCATCACACTCTTTAAGCTGATTCCTCGAAAGGTATTCGGCTATAACGTCCGCTGAAGATGTCTACATAACTGAAAAAAAAACAGTGACAGTCGATGTTTCTGGACAGCCATTGCTTCAATGCACGGGTACGTATAGCACTGAGGTCACTGAAGGTGTCATGTTGGAATACTAGCATTGGGAGGGAGAGGATGAAGTGAAGTTTCTGACGTCACGTTAGTGATATCAGTATACATCGCGCGCAGCTTACTTCGTCAATTGTGCACAGAGGGTAAGGACTTTCCAATCGGAATCCGCTGCGATGCAGCAGCGGTGACGGTGCGCGGCTGCTGATTCAAAGGTCGCGGGCTCGATACATGCTGCAGAGGTCGTATTTCTATAAGGGCGAAGTGACAGAAACCCGCCTAGTGCGTGATGTCAGTGTATGTTAAAGGGGCCCTGCAACACTTTTTGAGCATGGTCACGCGAGCCAAATGTTATAGCACCGCACGCGGCCTGGAATTCACAATGAATTATCAAAGTCAACTAAAGATTGCTTTCTGTTTCTTCGACCAATGACGAAAAACGCTCAAAAATCCCACGTAGTTACCAATCTATCAGCCATTGGCTGATTTGAACATGGCGCGCTGGTTGTTACAGAGATCGCCGCGAGAGGCCGTCACTTGTCGACGCGTGCGCGCGCGATCGCACTGAACAAGCCGCGTATTCAAAACGAAAAAAGTGCTCAAGGTCACTAGGCGCGCGTGACATTCTTTGTTTGCCCTTCCCGCGCCTCCCTGCTTAGCTTCCAGTGCTTTCGTCGGGACGAGAGAAGAGAGAATGCGATTGCAGCATGCGACAAACCTTTGCAACTCCGCTCGTACTGGACGGATTCTTAAAAATTTCGCGGCGTTGAATTTGTGAGTCAATACGCTTTTCCAGTGAATCAATTCTATGGTTACTCAAAGAAGTGTTTCAGGGCCCATTTAATGGTTGAAATATCCGAAAGCCTCCTCCAGGACGGCGTACCGCACCTCATATCGTGGTTCTGGCACGTAAAACCCAACACATTATTATCACACACAACGCATAGCAAATAATCTCAATACATATAACTTATGGTCATACCATATATGTGTCAAATGAAAGCGTAGGCGTTCGCTAACAAATTAAAAGACATTGCAAACTGATGCCCGAACGCTAAACACTGTCTCTTCAGTAATTAAGAGCAGGCTTTATCGTTTATATGCCTTTTTTATATGTACAAAGGTGAGGAAACGTGTTTTTTTTTTTTGCGTCATCCATATTCCACACAGAATTCGCAGGATTGTTTATTTATGTTCACCGACAAAAACAAAAGACAAACAAAAACAAACGCCCTCAACATCGACTGTTTGTAGGAAGAAAACGTTGCATTCAAGTATACGTGGGTGAGCTCTGTCGACTTCGGCAATGAGTTTGCTTTGCGATCGAAGCTGTCTCGCTGACTGATGCTCACGAGCGCACACGTACTTCGAAATACCGATTCCGTTGCAGCCGGCGTAAGTTGACGCGAAGCTCAAAATCCATGATGGATCAGTTGTTCGGTGAGCGTGTACTTATATACTGCCGCGCGCGCACAGCGGCCCCCAGCAAGCACTGTGTGAGGCTTTACAGCTGACAGGCGTCCGTCTCTATCTCGCAGCCTGTCGCTCGGCGCGCGCATTCAATGACGACTCTATCATACACTATGCGATCAGTGATCGTGATCTGTCAGTGCTGCTCGTGCGTTGGTTCAGCCGTCGTGGGATCGAGAGACCGACTCCTGTATATATACGAACGCTGGGAGCAGTTCTATATACTAACAGATCTCACGAACTCCAACACACCACGCCGTTCACATTCCATCAGCTCTGCAAACTCTTCTTCTTCCTCTTCCTGTCAGCGTATACACATACACGGTTGCAAAGCGTTACAGAAGCGCGCACAGAGCGAACACACTTGATTGTGCGTTCGTATGCACAAAACGGGCAGGAGTGCACACCGTATGACTACTATACATAGCGTGTACGTGTCTTCGTTTCGTGTCGACATGTTGCTTCCTCGTATCGCCCGCTATAGGAACGCCGTGGAAAAGAAGAAAAAAACTAAAGTCGGTATGTGTTTCTATAAGCCGCCGTGGCGATGTGGCGTGGGCGTAGTAAGACAACTGAGAGATGAAGATCCTCACGAGAAAAAAAAAAAAGACGTTTCAGCCGGGCTCAGGGCTTCATCAGGAAGCCCCGATGAAGTCCGAACCCGGCCGAAACGTCAAAAATGAAAAGTATCCTGCTGTGTGCAAGAGAACCTCCTCGACATTATATATATATATATATATATATATATATATATATATATATATATATATATATATATATATATATATATATATATATATATATATATATATATATATATATATATATATACGAAAATTTGATAATTGTTTACTCTACGTTTCGGCCGTGACACGGCCGAAACGTAGAGGAAACAATTATCAAATTTTCGTAAGTCTGCTTTTTATTCCTAATTATATTTGCACCGGACCCACAGAATTTACTTTTTTAAATGATAATGATATATATATATATATATACGTGTTCGACGCGAAAGTATGAAGACGACGAAAATAATAATAAATGAACTGAATAGGAAAAAGTGAGAGTTCCAAAGTAGTGGACGCAGCACGTTCACAGCGTGCCTGCTTACAACGAATGTAAGTCAATCGACACTTTCAAAAAAAGAAGAGTGATAAAATTTGAAAAAAAAAGCATATAAAGGATACACGTGCATGGTCTGAAAAAAGTACAGGGCCGAAAAATCGTCACACTTTATTATCTCCGTACAAAGCTTGCATCTTACTATTCTATTTCTTTTTCGTTCTCCGCCATACGTGGGACTAACTTCAATGAAATAAAAAAAAAGTAATGAAGCATCAAGGCTCATTAGGTCGTAAAATATTAGCAAGTATTGACGCCGCCAACTTCCCGAACATAATCACACTAATAAATGAATGGTTAAGACATGGAATGCACGTGTACGTGTATGTATGTGTTTACATATGTACACGCGTGCGTGAGCGGTCGTGTTTGTTTGTGTGTGCGTGCATCTTTAATATTCTCGTTCCACAGCCAGCCTAAAGCAAGGTTACGCTCACCGTGGTTGCGTTAACCGCGGTTACGTTAACCGAGCTTTGCAGCCTCGGTTAGCCAAATAACCGAGAAAATGGCGGCGCCCTGAGGAGTGCACGCCGCGAGCACGCGTGGTGTTTTCCTGTCGCGAGAAACGCGGCTTGCGTTTCCAGCTTCAAGAAAAACATTTGCTCCCCTCATTTACCAGAGCCTAACGTCGGAACTGACAGCACGTTTCCAAGTTTTTCTCAGGAGTAAGGAAAATATCCCTGTTGTTTTTCAGATAAAAGGAACGTGCGAGAAGTTCGAGTGAATCTATTGTGTAACATTTATGCTGCTCGAAAAAAAATTAATTTGAAAATATTTTGCCAATAGGCGAAGGAAAGTGTAGAAAATCAGAGGGCTATTTTCCAAAGCTCTTCTTGCCCACCGATGCTATTAGGGCACATGGGAGGACGAACCCAGATGTCACTAAGTGCCTTAATTTGTAAACAGCGTAAGGGTCTATACCGTGTTTGTGTCATGTATGTTGTGCTTTGATATTTGTTTGTTAATGTGCTTGTTGTATAGACGCTCGTTCCATAGGTTTGTTGCGTCCGACGATAGAATAAACTTTTAAGTGCGAATCCACTTTATAAGCGACCCTGAATCCGCCGTCCACGGAGCGCCTCCTCCTCTCCCCTAGCGACGGCGCGAGGAACGGAGAGGAGCGTCTCTAGCAACGGCGCAGCGACGTCACACACCACGTGATTGCGCGCGCTCCGCCCTCCGCTTCATGTCGTGGCTGCGCGGGCGCGCGCAGCCACGACTTTCTCGAGATCGGCAAGTCTTCATAGGTATGGATCCATCGCAGGCATAAACCTCGACTGCGATACCTCCAACAACGAGTACAACGCAATCGAAAGCGAGCATTGCACGCGTCGTTGAAGATGTCGCGCCGGTTGAAGACAAGGCAGCGTGGCGAAGGGCCCGTGATGCCGAGCGCAAGCGGGCGAAGCGGGCCGCGGACATAAACATCATTATAGTGCGAATTTACTCTCACATATACGCGTAAGCTCACCAAGATTTCCCGAGAGAGTCTAATGGTTCCTAGGAATCGCAATCACAATCACAATTTTAGGAGTCGCAATCGCATTCACAATCGCAATCACACGGGGGAGTTTACATTAACTCACTGGCGAATGCCAACGGATTTCAACTTTACTCCTCCTCATAGCATCACCCCGTGCATTCGCACTTAACCATGTTCACCCTCGGGGAAATGCTTGGGAGTTTTTCTAAACTAACAGTGAAAGGGTCTATACCGTAAGTGGCTTTAACCACGGTTCAACGCGGTTAACCGTAGTTGGTCGTAACTGCGCTTCTAGCTTGCCTGTGTAGCACGAATATGAGATTAACGCAAGCAAAACCGGCCAAAAAGCCTCTCCGTCATGTCTACATCGTTATGGAGAAATACGGTGCGAATTAAAACTCCGCAAATGCTTCTTAATGCACGCATGCGAGCGTGTGCTGATCGAACATGCTCTACTAACACGGCTTAGCAATTCTTAAACACGGATTGCGACTGCTGTGCAAAAGCTGCATGCGCGGACCTTCCCCGCGCACCATGTGCGCGGAGAATGCAGTACAAGCAGTACAAAAAATAAAGCAGTACAAAAAAGCAGTACAAAAAATAAGCAGTACAAAAAATAAAGCATCCCAGCAGCGAACACAACTTCCGTCTCAACCAAAGAATTTCAAGTCACTAAATAGTTATTTTTTCTCGTTCATTCGTCCATTCGTTCTTGCTGCATTTCGCATTGCGTGTATGGTTTTAACGTTCGGCATAGCCGTTAGCACGTTTCCAAGCCTCGACGCACTCACTCAACTCTATACTCGACAATATTATTGTTAATGTGCCAAGAAATTGACCACGGTCTTATGCAAGCACCACATATGGATGAAAAGTGTATAACATGAATTCATGTCTCTATACCTTGTTGCATTCGTGTGTCCCGATATATATTGTCACGTATTGCAAGAGGGTGACACAAACAATAGCTTTATTAAAGGGCGAACTTGTGCCCAGAAAAATAGGTAAATAACTGAGTCCGCTAAAGCGTTCCACACTAGCGTCTCTCTCGAACACCTTTTTTCACAACCCGTCGATCAGGCCACCGTCGCGAGCCCAAGCACGAGGAGCAATGACTCGCGTTGCTACAGCGCGCGCAGGTGCGCTACGTTGTAGACGCTTGCATAGCGTCTCGCTGGTTCTCCTGGTAGTTGTAGACGCTTGCATAGCGTCGCGCTGGTTCTCCTGGTAGAAGGCAGTCTCTGCGGCAATATTTAAGCGATAAATAAGGAAATGATGACGTCATTCACACACGCTATTAGGAGGCACAAGAAGTTACGTCGATTGTCAATAGCGTTACGTTTTTTTTTTTTTTTGTTATTAACGTACAATGGTGGTGGTGATGATGTGAATACCAACGCGTGGTTAAAGTTAGCAGACGTGGCCGGCAAGTGTCCCTCCTCAACGACTCTTTTCACGAATAATAACGTGAGACGTAGTGCCAATCCATTGCCTTGCTGTTAAGATAAAATAACGTCAGACGCTTCCTTGCGAACCATCCGCGCACCTTCCGGAAAACACAATCTGTTCAGAGCGTGCACTTCGGGACAAACTTCTTTTTTTGTTTTTTCATGCAAAGCATCAGTTCTCCGTTTTATGGGCTAAGGCGCTTCTGTACCAGATACGGTAGCTTATTTAGCCAGCTTCACTGCTCTCGGGATACAATAAAAAATGGGTCACTGTGCATAGATATTAACACATTTGCTATAGTGTTTTGTACAACTATCATTATGATTTACGAAAGGTAAAGGACGTTCTAATCGATGCTCTCGCCTATATGTACAATCGAGGTAAAAGGAAGAATGTCTTTTGCGTGCAACTACATCATTTCTTTCGCGAAGAATTGTACAAGCCCGTACCTATTATGTACTACATATAGTGAACCAAGGTTCACCAGGAATTTTCCAGTTTATTTCCTTGCGAACTAGACTTATAAACAAAGGTCTCATTTAGGAGCACAGACAGTAAATGTACGTTATACAAAGTACGCAAATGCGTACAGTGTATACTGCTGCGTACAGTGGCAAATGCGTACAGTGGCCACGCATTTGCTGTACGCAAATGCGTGGCCGTAGTTTTATTATGGAAGGTTGTCACGTCACGGAATCATATCGAGTGCAACAAACAGCTGACTATAATTTCGGCTGAACGTGAATCACGAAAAGTAAGTTCTAGTGCAGAACCTATGCTTGTACCGGTACGTCAATGTAGCGATGCTTTGTCCTTGTCACGGCATTTAGAGCCCAAATTCATCGAGTAACCGAGTGCGACAGCGCTGTTTTTTCAGGCCAATAAATTTTGCGATAAAGCGATGTTGCATAACGAGCGTGGTTTCCGTGTCTGGTTTTCGTTTTTTTTCCTTGTTCATTGCTTCGTTAATCGCAGCTTAGCGACGGTCTCTTGTGTCTCTATTGAACCGAAGCAAGCTACAAGTGAAGTCCAATGATAGTGCATGTAGAAAGTCGAGAAAAGTTGACCATAAAAGTATTAATTTTTATGTAGTAATAAATACTCTCAATTTATTTCTATGAAGCCAACAGCCAACAGCTCTATTATTCAGTACATTTTCGATCATTTATTGAGACCCAGTGACACAACTTTCGTTTTTTTTTTTTTCGCGTAGACCTGTAGACCTTACACGGAAATATTGAGGGCTGCAGCTTCACATTCAATCAGTAGAAATCACTCAGACTTACCTCACCAAAAAAAAGAAGAAAAGGTCACGAAATACATATGCCGTCGCTCTAAGTGGCTCACTTTTTTTTTATTTTTCAATGAAAAGAATATTCGACCGATTTCATTAGGGCTCATTTGTTCATTATTCCAGGTATACACGCATCTTTAGCTCGTCATGGAGTATAAAACTGTAAACAAAATTTGGTCTGGCCGAACACTACGTTGACGATTGACCGCCCGGTCAGCGGCGTCCCCATACTTGACTGATATCTGACACATAAAAAGAAACTACGCTCGATGCGTGAAACACAATATATTATTTTTTTGTCATACGAATATGACCAAATCAAAGGCACAGCTGTCGGTACCTGTACCACACAACATTTTCTTTTCCTTTTTCTTTCAGCGTTCGTTTCATTTACAGAAAAAAGAAAACAGACAAATACAGCGGGAAGAAACTGGAAGTCTAAGTATATGCATGCGTATAGTTGCGTCGTTCCGCTGCCTGCGCCTGTTCACACTGCACCGGCAGTCAAGTCGCTCAGTATATCGGACGACGCGCAGACTTCCTGCAGTGATTTTATACACTGTAGCATTGCGCATCACACGCGCAGGTGCACACTTATACGGAAAAAACAAAGAAACAAGAATGCCACGGATAGATATACAACGAAACGCGCCTACGCAGTGCATACACGCGGGCGCACGTGCATGAGAAGGGCGCACAGTTCGTGCGGCCGGCAACCGTTCACACGGGCGTCATTTGCCGCGCGGCGAAGCGCGTCCGAAACACAAGAGTTGCATTAGCAATTCGCTCCGCAGAAGCCTGCTCCATCCACACCTTCAACGAGTGCCCCCCAACATCCTTTCCTCTTAACCAAATTCTCTTCAAACTACGTGCATTTTCACGCGCACTATCGCAAGTGCCCCTCTCCCCTTTTCACCCCTCCACCCACAATGCTGTCTGATAAGGAGAAATGAGTGCCGTCTCTAATTACCGCAGACGGGCGGAGACGCCGAGATGTGCACTTTTCGACACAGCGAAGAGTATACGCAGCGCAAAAAGCCTATATGGTGCGCAACGTCCGTGTTTTTCGGAGTTGAAGTATCGTCTTAGACGGCATTTATACAGATATCTGGGCTAGTTTAGCCTGTCGAAAAAAAAAATAACGCCAGGCCTGCGCGGCAGACGCAGCACAGTGGCAACAAAGGCTAGAAGAGCGGTCTTTCAGAGCCTTTTCTGAACACTCATTGGGTAACTGCTGCAAGCACACTTGCTTGATACCCACCACGGAAATAATAACAAACATTTTTGGGTAGTAGACCGGCATTCGCTATGCTATTTTTCGTCATTCTCCTGAGAAGTGTGGTATCTGTTAAACACTGCCAAGGAATTTGGTGCCAATCGTTCATGCAGTGGCTGACGACGATGAGGAAGTGGGTATGCGCCACAGTTAATAGGTGATAAGAGCTGTTTTACGATAGTCCCAGACAAAGTGGTCGTGTCATCGCGATGGTTATAGACGCTGAAAACGGCATTTCCGTGTACTCGCTGATCATTGCCCGCATATGCGTGCTCCGACCATTTCATCGTCCATGTTACACCAAGAGGATTCTCAGTGTTTATATATGGGGACTATATGTACAGTTTACAAGAGACGCTATGAACATTATACTGTATATGCGTTGATTAGCTGCAGCGGCCGATCTGAATCGTGCACAGCCCGCAAATTGAATAAAAATATATAAACGACCATCAGGTGCAATACTATGCACCTGAATGTCCACCTGAATGTTACATTCAGGTGCATTACAATGCACCTGAATGTCACGCCCGTTTGTGGAGATTGCAACTTCGCAGGGACCGGGCATAGTTCCTCGAGTTGCACTAATCCTAGCAATCACTTTCGAAGTAACCTTCAAATGGAATAAAAATGAGCACGTGATAACACGTACCACATGCGTAAATTCAACAACGAATTCCTAAACTACTGCACAATGCAATGTTGTTCTTGTTTTGTTTTGATTTCTAGTTCGCCCGCATTTTTTATGTCAGACTTCGATACCAGCTCATAATTAAAACTATATGCATTGTTCAAAACCAACTGTGTCAGATAGAGCGACTGCCCGTCGCCAATCAATAGGTGTTCAACACGTTACCCGCGTGATAGATGTTCTGATCACCCACTTCGATTCCCCTACTGACAATACAATGTCCATCAGGCAGTGAACTGTGGTGGTCATTTATGTGATCTGCGGACGGCCAACGCAATTGGCACGCGGGACTCGCAAGATCACGCTCCTACATGACTTAAAGACGAGATTTCGCTTACGATATACGAATCCGCATTGTCACCGATCCTTACTTCGTGAATTATACAGGAGCTATGTGTTTGCTTTCGTTTGAGGAAGTTTATTCGGCGCCCAGAAAATATAATCGGTATATACACCATATTGTTTTAGCTGAAATCAAGCCGCAGTCCATAAGCGAAGTCAAACGCACTTCTTACCCATATATATGAGTCCGCGTTTCAATACATTAGTGGATTGTAAGTTAACGCAACGTCCTGTAAATAAATGCATTCTGTACGAGCATGTTTCCTGACAATATTGTTTAGAATAAATACTAGACGACTCACAGTATACTCCGTGCTGAAGTATATGGGAGAACTGTCAGCAGCTAGCTGTCCCCGACACCCACCAGGTTTCAAGCTTGCATTATCACAACCGCATATGTGTTTAGAAAAACTGGTTAAGGATTTAGAGTACCCGGTGCTCTACTACACATAGTGTGCACGTGCGTCCCGCAGCGCCCCTTGGTCACTTCCGAAATGCGCCGCCGACATGCCCGGGCACCTATACCGACTCCGTCGCCTATACCGCTGCCGTGTTGTCTCCTCGTGCTTGCGCCCGTTTAGTTTTGCCTAACGATGCAAGTTTGAGGGCTGCTAGGTGAGGCAAGTTGATTTAGTAGTCCCCGAAGAGGGAGCAGAGCTTCGGGGTGTTTCTTCGCCGAAAGTTATTACCCGAAATTGAGAACGCACATTGCGATTTTTCCGAAAAGTACCGGCGTGTTTGGCTGGCGCGGATTAACAAAAAAACTACTTGAAGAAACTCGGTGATATTTGCGTCTTCAGGTGTCACTTCAATTCCGGGTAAGTGCCATAGTCAAGCACTTACCTGCAAACAGAGATAGCTTACAAAGATACTGATGTACATAAAAACTTGTCAACGACCATTGCATGCACAATCAGCGTGTCAGGGAGGTGGTTAAAATCGTGATGGCGATCGAGGAAATTCAGGTATTGCTGATGATTGATTGATTTGTGGGGTTTAACGTCCCCAAACCACCATATGATTATGAGAGACGCTGTAGTGGAGGACTCCGGAAATTTTGACCACCTGGGGTTCTTTAACGTGCACCCAAATCTGAGTACACGGGCCTCGAACATTTCCGCCTCCATCGGAAATGCAGCCGCCGCAGCCGGGAATCGAACCCGCGCCCTGCGGGTCAGCAGCCGAGTACCTTCGCCACTAGACCACCGCGGCGGGGCAATTCGGGTATTTCATTGCAACAAACTGTGAAAATGGATGCGAAACAATATTAGTTCACTTTGAAGTATATTCGATCGGTTCGAGTTGGGGGGTCAGGATTTTGAAAAGTTGGTCAATTAGTTCCCTAACATAGTCTCCATAATTTTCAGGGAATCCACTGTACATTAGCGTACAAAAAAAAGGTAAAATACAAGGTGACCAAAGTGCCAAAACATACACGAAAAAAAAAAGTGATGACCGGCATTACCGCGGCATGCACCACGTGAAGTCTCTATAGCTGCCTCGCATAATATTGTATCTCTTGCAAACTTGCCTATCTCTGCACGACTCGTTTTCGATGGGAGCTGCTGTGCTTCGCTCATCCACTCTTAAAATTGCGGCTTGAGAGACTTTGGGCTTTCACTTGTTCTTGGGCCACGCGATTTGCGGTGTTTGTAGGGAAAGCGAGATAATGGAAGTATATATATGACAGCTTGGGCTAGTTGGTATGGCATGACGATGTATAGTATGGCAAAACGACGACACAGAGACAAGAACACCTTTGTGTCCTTCTTGTCTCTGTGTCGTGGTTTTGTCCTCGCGCTATAACTATCGTCACGAAATAATGGGCCCTCGTAGGTCGTGGCGGGCAGCCGGTGTGCGCTGTGGCTGGTATACGTGTCGCACACCTCGATTTTCTGGTCTTGTACCGAGTGAACAAACGAGGC
Organism: Rhipicephalus microplus; assembly: GCF_013339725.1. NCBI lineage: Eukaryota > Metazoa > Arthropoda > Arachnida > Ixodida > Ixodidae > Rhipicephalus > Rhipicephalus microplus. The sequence continues at coordinate 126,105,595 of NC_051165.1, forward strand.
CTTCCTGATCCGATGAGCTCGTTAAAGTACCACAACAAAAAAAACCACAATGCTTCCCTTTCAACATCGTACACAGCAACAGACGCCGTTGTCAGACAGGAAGGAAACGCGGCACCGAAGGCGCTTTGTCTCAGAGTCTCACGTGACTCGTCAACCCATCATCATCCATACGACTGTTCCGGCATGTCTTCCCCCCCAGGGTTGTGTGAGGGGGAAGTTTTTGGGGCCGTTGTTTTTGTTTCGGGCACAAGGCCATAGCCTGGCAAGGGGTCCGCCGCCAGGCACCAAACAGACGCGGCCTGCCTCCTAGCGTACAAGCCCGGGAGACCCGGGCTACCCTTCGGTGCAGTAATTCAATCCCGACACACAGAGCGGACGTATCCTGTACACAGCAACAGATGACGAGCCCCCAACAAACCGCGCTGCAGCACGCGAACTGCCGTAGGTACCCAGGAAGGTACCCAGGATGGCGGGAGAGGGCGACAACGGCGGAAGTGACATCACATGAACACTACGTATAAAAGCCATCCCGTGGTCCTCACACTTAGAAACCGAAACAGTATTATCAGAATAGCGCAAAGAGACATGCGTGTGTATATATATATATATATATATACACGCACAATATATATTTTTATATATACACGCACTATATATATATATATATATATATATATATATATATATATATATATATATATATATATATATATATATATATATAGTGGGAGTAATATTCAATGGGCCAGTTAGTCTTCGTGAATGTATGGGATATGGCATAACGGAAGCGTTGTCAACAAGGATAAATATATTTAAATATATTTATTCCCCAACAGTTTCGGGAGGGGTCCTCCCTTCATCAAAGGATATTCGTTAAGACATACCCCGATACTAGGCAGTTAAATCGCAGGATTTCTGGGTAACATGCTGCTTTACATAAAAAAAAGTGTCGTTGTATGAACATGTGGTTTCAAGAAAAGCCGGGGAAAGCGGAGCAACTGTAACTTGTACAAATGCAAATTGCTTAAGTAAAATAACGAATTAAGTATGTGCGCGTTCGTAAAGTCACCTTACGCAAACGCAGCATTATACAAATGCGTTGCAGCCAAATAAACTGTACACATTCGAAAAGAGTATGCACGAAGAGTAAAGTTTGGTTTGCCTGAATGAAAACGACAACGCGATACAGATATAAATAACATGCAGCGAATGTACTACACGTAATTCGAGCGCCACTTAAATGAGATAAACTTCGGCTGTTAATAAGAAAAACATAGATCGAACTCAGGGGCCATTGTCGAAGTTTCGGAATATTCCTGAACGCTTCCGCAAGCTAGCGTTGCCACAGCCAAATCCTACCGTGTACAAACTCACGAAGCGTATCCCTTATACTCAAGAGTTGATCAAGTTTGTAAGATATATACGCTTTCATAACTATGTGGAAGAGTGACAATGAATGGATCATTAGCGAGTCGAAACGGAAATACAGCCTATCCATACAAACCAAGTGATTTGTCCATTCAACACCCGCTGACAATAGTGCCCCCATGTGGCCAACGTCACTCGATTTGTACGAACCAACTGAATTGTGTCGTACTGTATGCGTGCATATGTATAGCGGTAACCGTATGAAGTGATAAATTATAAATATGAATTGCTTCTGGTTACCTCTTCGTGCGCACGTGATTATAGAGGTATGTTTAGTTAGAGTGTATAATATTTTACCGAATGTACAATGTTAGCGCACCGCACTTTGAGGTGTGATCTTATAAAGCAAATTTATCGCCTGCTACAACTTCACGTGCCGAATACGTGCAATCGCTTCTCAGTTGGCGACGGTTGCACGAAGGCATGCAAAGAGTGAGATAATGCGGTATTGCAATGCTTGCCGTCTCATTTGTAACCGATTTTTGTTTTGGGCGGCAAAAGTGTAAAACGCGTACCATTTATATGAGCACAATTAAATCATGGCGAAAAAACTTAGATCGACTACTTGGCGCTCTAAGCTGGACCGCCGGACATCGGCCTGTCCAACTTGCGACTTCGCGTTGGCATGAGTTACACTATACACACCCTCTATTACATACCACCATCATCATCATCATCCTGACTACGTTCACTGCAGAATAAAGGCCTCTCCCACGTTCCCCCATTCAACTCGGTCCTGTGCTTGCTGCTGCCACTTCGTACCCGCAAACTTCTTATTCTCACGTCTGCCCAGCTAACTTTCTGTGTCACCCTAACCCGCTTGTCTTCTCTGGGAATCCGGTCTGTTACCCTTAATGACCAGCGGTTATCCTGCCTACGGGCTACATGCCCGGCCCATGTCCATTCAATCTTCTTGCTTTCAACTGTGATATCCTTAACCTCGGTTTGTTCCCTGATCCACTCTGCTCTCTTCTTGCCTCTTGTACACACATATATATACACAATTCCATATACACACTTTGGAAAATACCGATGACATTTTATAGCTAATCGTGCTTGTGCGTTTATTGATGGAAATTTACGCATTTAAACAATACCAAAACCGGGGGTAAAAAAGTAATTGTCATCTGAAAGTTCGTTAATCGAAACATATTGAAAAAGAACCGTGGGTGCATATGGTGTCTGTTGAAACCAAAACATAATCAGGCATTTATCCTAGAACTACATAGTACTAGATACTCTACCAGAGTACCATATTCAGCGGTATGTACTAAACAGAGTGGCACATTAAGGGCCTGGTAATACCGACACGAGTCACATGTAGAACCATGAGCGTTGGCCACCGTCCGCGAAGTTCACGAAATACGCTAAGGGGGACCGTAGCGAAGGAGTTCGGATGTCATCGTACATGCATTAAATGACGAACAACCGCACATTTGCGTCCGGCATAACCACGGCGCAAACTGCACGAAGGCTACGCCTCATAACACGCAAGTTTAGAGTCGGAGCACCGAGTCCAACGATACAAAGGGCATCTTTATTTCCGTTACCACCGGGGTAAACATAAGGGCGAGTTAACAAAACGAAGGCCCGTCCTAAAAATATCCCCCGCTTAGTTAACCATGGTTTCTGGCGCATCGCGTCATTTGTAGCGAGATTCCCGAAACGAGCAGGTTCGTTGCATACGCTCCTGTTAACGCGTGAAAGACACTCTCCAAGCGGGCCTCACACAAAGCGTACAGAAGTGCATTCAGGGGGCGCGTGCACAGTGCGCATCTATTTGCACCTCCTTCAGACCCTCACCCCACCGGGACAGCTTCGTCCACCGCATAGAATACCTCGCTGACAATAGTGCCCCCATGTGGCCAACGTCACTCGATTTGTACGAACCAACTGAATTGTGTCGTACTGTATGCGTGCATATGTATAGCGGTAACCGTATGAAGTGATAAATTATAAATATGAATTGCTTCTGGTTACCTCTTCGTGCGCACGTGATTATAGAGGTATGTTTAGTTAGAGTGTATAATATTTTACCGAATGTACAATGTTAGCGCACCGCACTTTGAGGTGTGATCTTATAAAGCAAATTTATCGCCTGCTACAACTTCACGTGCCGAATACGTGCAATCGCTTCTCAGTTGGCGACGGTTGCACGAAGGCATGCAAAGAGTGAGATAATGCGGTATTGCAATGCTTGCCGTCTCATTTGTAACCGATTTTTGTTTTGGGCGGCAAAAGTGTAAAACGCGTACCATTTATATGAGCACAATTAAATCATGGCGAAAAAACTTAGATCGACTACTTGGCGCTCTAAGCTGGACCGCCGGACATCGGCCTGTCCAACTTGCGACTTCGCGTTGGCATGAGTTACACTATACACACCCTCTATTACATACCACCATCATCATCATCATTATCATCATATGCATCATCATCATCATCCTGACTACGTTCACTGCAGAATAAAGGCCTCTCCCACGTTCCCCCATTCAACTCGGTCCTGTGCTTGCTGCTGCCACTTCGTACCCGCAAACTTCTTATTCTCACGTCTGCCCAGCTAACTTTCTGTGTCACCCTAACCCGCTTGTCTTCTCTGGGAATCCGGTCTGTTACCCTTAATGACCAGCGGTTATCCTGCCTACGGGCTACATGCCCGGCCCATGTCCATTCAATCTTCTTGCTTTCAACTGTGATATCCTTAACCTCGGTTTGTTCCCTGATCCACTCTGCTCTCTTCTTGCCTCTTGTACACACATATATATACACAATTCCATATACACACTTTGGAAAATACCGATGACATTTTATAGCTAATCGTGCTTGTGCGTTTATTGATGGAAATTTACGCATTTAAACAATACCAAAACCGGGGGTAAAAAAGTAATTGTCATCTGAAAGTTCGTTAATCGAAACATATTGAAAAAGAACCGTGGGTGCATATGGTGTCTGTTGAAACCAAAACATAATCAGGCATTTATCCTAGAACTACATAGTACTAGATACTCTACCAGAGTACCATATTCAGCGGTATGTACTAAACAGAGTGGCACATTAAGGGCCTGGTAATACCGACACGAGTCACATGTAGAACCATGAGCGTTGGCCACCGTCCGCGAAGTTCACGAAATACGCTAAGGGGGACCGTAGCGAAGGAGTTTCGGATGTCATCGTACATGCATTAAATGACGAACAACCGCACATTTGCGTCCGGCATAACCACGGCGCAAACTGCACGAAGGCTACGCCTCATAACACGCAAGTTTAGAGTCGGAGCACCGAGTCCAACGATACAAAGGGCATCTTTATTTCCGTTACCACCGGGGTAAACATAAGGCGAGTTAACAAAACGAAGGCCCGTCCTAAAAATATCCCCCGCTTAGTTAACCATGGTTTCTGGCGCATCGCGTCATTTGTAGCGAGATTCCGAAACGAGCAGGTTTCGTTGCATACGCTCCTGTTAACGCGTGAAAGACACTCTCCAAGCGGGCCTCACACAAAGCGTACAGAAGTGCATTCAGGGGGCGCGTGCACATGCGCATCTATTTGCACCTCCTTCAGACCCTCACCCCACCGGGACAGCTTCGTCCACCGCATAGAATACCTCGCTTAAAAGAACACAAGACAACACCCGTACCCCAGCCACCACTGCTTGTCTAAAAGGTGCACTGTCCGCGAAAGAAACAGCACTTCAGCCCCCACGGTAAAATGTTGCTGCCTATGGCACTGAGTTTGTGGAGTCAGCTGCTAGCAGTTGCAGCAGAAACTAGAAACCGAAAGCCACGGCGCTGAAGCCACTCACCGGCCCGATTTGGTGATGATCATCTCGGTGCCGAGCTCGCAGAACCGCTGCCACAGGTCCTTTCCCTCGAGGTTCACCTTGGGGTCGTCCTGCACGCCGTCGTCTTCGGGCTCGAAGCCCGGCGGCGCCCGCAAGTGGCGCGCCGCCAGCAGTTCCTCGGGGGTGAGCTGGGCCTGCGCGCCCAACGGCGGCACGGGTGGCCCAACGAGCTTGGGGCCGGCACCCGGGAACAGCTGAGGCGGCGCGGGAGCAAACACAGGCGGCAGACCGAGGTGCAGGTACGACGGCTGCTGGCTCAGTATCGAGTGCATCGAGAAGTCCGACGAGCTCCGCGCCGGCGGGCTCGAACTGGCCGTGGCGCCGGGCAACAGGAACGGCGTGAAGGCCATGCACTGCCCGGACTGTAGCTCGGGCTCCACCCGCATCGGGGAAGGGAGTCGCGCACCACCGCTCTTACTACTACGCTCCGGGGAAACACGTCAAAAGCACACGATGCCCGCCGCGACGACCGTAGTCGCCGCCGCACGCTCACGGACGGGGCGTCGTCAGAAGCACCGGCGCCGGTTGCTGCGACGGCAGCGGCGGTGGGCCGGCAGCAGCGCCATCGCCTGCCTCCTCTTTCTCTAGGCCGGAGGATGGAGAGAGGGCTGAGAGGGTGAGCTGGTGGCACCCGGAGCAACACCAAGTACGAGGCGCCAGACCGCTCACGAGCCGACGAGGCCCGAGGAGAAAAGAATCACTGATCGCCCGTCGGGATCGTCGACCGACCCGCGTCGCTTGGGCAGTGCCCGTCGACTGGCCTGCGTACTGCCGGCAGGCTGATGTCTGGACGGCGGTGGTAGTGGGGAGCTCTAGCTTAGCCATCGCGAGCTAGGAGAGAGGATTCACACAGCAGGCGGTGGGGACGCGGGAAGGCGAGGAGGGGCGGCGAGCATGGTGAGAATCTCGCGCCCTGCTTGTCTCCCTGGACGTGGCAAGGAGGCTGCCGGTAGGGGGTGCCGGGAGGGGCCGCGCCTCAATACGAACGCTTAATGAGATGCGCGCGGGCGGCCAATGGGAGCGCGCTTGGCACCGCGCCCCGGCGCCGCCAGCTGGCGCCACCTTCCGGCGCCTCCACGGGAGGCGCGATAGTAAGCGCCGTCGGTCGACGCCGTCCGTGCTTCCGTGGTGTTGCAGACGAGCCGCTTCGATCTTCTCCCCTTCGCCTAGCGCTTCGTCGGAAAGAGAGGGGCAGTTGCTCCTTACCACCAGCGAGTAGCGGTGCTTTCCCCGTCGCACGAAAAGCTCTTTCACTGCGTCGTGTCCGGCAGAATGTGGCTTTATTTGTTCTAGTAGACAACGAGGGAGCAAGAAGATGAAGTGACTAGCTCTTCGCATGCACTTGACACCACAATAGAGTCGGTCTCTTCATCGAGGCATTAGCCACGGGGGCAGGGAGGGTGGATTGCTCAGAAAATTGTGACTCGGTATCTGGTGACAAAGAACCGAGTGGAAATGTTCGAGAAATCGTCGCCCATTGTCTGTCCCCGTTTCGTCTTCACAAGAATCGTGCAGCCAGCTGGAGTTCTTTCAAAGGGCCCCCTCTCTTCTACATTTTAACCCTGTCGTAGCAGTTCCATGAGGACCATTGCAGACTTCTATGACATGGAATGTTGCGGCAAAAGGCACACAAAGAACACTCACATACTGAACAAAGCTAATACCCGAGCTCTTGTTGAACAAAAGTCTTTTGGCAAGCAGCTGCGTCCGGCGAACCTCCGTATGAATGGTATTCGACCGTGGCGTTGCCGCAGGTGTCCAGTGGCTTCGGAACTCTTCCCTTCAGAGGGTTGTTGCAGTAAATGCCCTTCCAGGGAAGCTAGCTATCATGTTTGACGAATATGCTGCTAAGACGGGGATTCCTTCTAACTTCCCTGTGTGAGTTCGCCCCGCCGATTTGCACGCATGTCACGGAGATCTTCGTTAACCCTTCGTGGCAATGCATGGAATGATAGGACTTTATCTTTGTTAGTGAATCTTCTAGAAAAGTAGTCGAGTGCACGTGCACGTTCAGTAGCACTGATAACTGGGTCAGTTGGTATGCGTTCGTTAATGGAGACTAAGCCACTGACATGTGCCACAGGTGTAGTGTGCAAACTACTTTTGTCATGTGACTCTATGCATATATTATCAATGACAACTAACAAACAATTCTCAGTGTACTTGTGTCTAACAAATAAAAACGAACCCGTGAATTTAAACTTCTTTCCTTGCGTATACACGGGGCAGACCGGAAGATTGTGTTAATGTAAAGTTAATATCGAACGAGCCAAATATTCGCGCTGATGGCCTGGCAGATGCCTGCGCACTTCGCAATACAGAAAAACCATAACAACAGTGCTACAACTCACTACCATGACAACCTGCGAGATTGTCGAGGCCTTTCACATACACAATAACAATTCTTGCATTAGCGTCGCATCTATCGCACTGCATTGAGAAAGAAATCGTGCATTTGAGATGCGCGATTTCGATACCTTTTGCTGCCTTTGTGTGTTTTTATGCTGTGCGCGTAATCACGCATAAGTTTAAAAGTGTGTGCCAAGATGAATAAAGATTAGTTGAGAGTCCGGCACCTGTTCTCGTGTGTTCTTCGCAACATGTTTATCGTCCCTCGGTATATAGGGCCGCTTAAAAAGCGCGTGCGCGTTCTACAAGCCCGCAAATTGTTTTCACTGTGGCACCTGTCCTCTAGTTACGCCGTGTAAGTATTGACCAAAGGATATGACAGAAAAAAAATTGTATAATCATGGCAGCCAATGAAAGATTCTTAAGCAGCTCATGCGAAAAGTTGGGTTGCTTTGGATCCCCGGGCATGCCGGAATGGGCCTTTTCCATGTCGCACGCCGGCCTGGATGAGGCACGCGTACGGCATGTGTCATGATCTTTGGTGGCCAAAACGTGACGACACGTACAGACCAAGCGACATCTGGTGCCACAAACATGAGAATGTTCTACCCAAAGAGAGGCGTGAACGCACGCCTCAGAGATTGCCTACCGGCATGTGGAGGGATATTTCGGAGTCCAAGAGCCACCAGTCTTTGATTTCGGTGATCTCCGCTTGGGGTGCTGTGCGGACTAGGAAAAGGCACATCGCACTAAATGAAAGTGGTGACTTGCTCGCTTCGGCGTCGTTAAATTTCCTGGTGGTTCCAGTAGCTCCACGGTTTTCTTTTATTACAGCTGAACGATTTAAACGCCTGTTAATCTTAAAGAACAACCAAACATCGCTCCTACAATCCGATGAAAATCCCCGCCGCGGTGGTCTAGTGGCTAAGGTACTCGGCTGCTGACCCGCAGGGCGCGGGTTCGAATCCCGGCTGCGGCGGCTGCATTTCCGATGGAGGCGGAGATGTTGTAGGCCCGTGTGCTCAGATTTGGGTGCACGTTAAAGAACCCCAGGTGGTCTAAATTTCCGGAGCCCTCCACTACGGCGTCTCTCATAATCATATAGTGGTTTTGGGACGTTAAACCCCACATATCAATCAATTACAATCCGATGAATTTCGGCGCTTGCAATTCACATGGAACACCGCAAAATGCATTTCCCATCAATGTGAGGTGACCCTCACAAGCTTTCGCTGTAGAGTTCTCCGGTTAAATTATTATCTTCACAAATTGGGATTTTCATTAACTAACCTATCTGCAGTCTGCAATGAACCGGAAACAATAGATCACTTTCTTCTCACATGCCACCGTTTCGCTTCACTGCGCCGAGCCCCGCCGCGGTGGTCTAGTGGCTAAGGTACTCGGCTGCTGACCCGCAAGGCGCGGGTTCGAATCCCGGCTGCGGCGGCTGCATTTACGGGGGAGGCGGAAATGTTGTAGGCCCGTGTGCTCAGATTTGGGCGCACGCGAAAGAACCCCAGGTAGTCGAAATTTCCGGAGCCCTCCACTACGGCGTCTCTCATAATCATACGGTGGTTTTGGGACGTTAAACCCCACATATCAATCAATCAATCACTGCACCGAATAATTTTTGAGAGGCCGATTGGTATGCTGGGATTGGCAGTTAATACATCCACCCTTTTATCGTATGGATCCAGTCAGTTGGGTGCAGGCCGCAGTGCTTTTCTGTCAACGCTACATAAATTCATTCAGGCAACCGAAAGGATACGCTGCTATGGTGGTACTGCCAGATGAACCCAATTCTTTGCCCCCCTTCTTCCCTTTTGCTAATTTGTTTTATATATTCTGGTTTATCGAATTCTTTTGCCCTTTTCACCTTTTTTCTTCCTTTTTTAAAGGAACTTTACTATTGTTCTCATATATCTGCTGTATCTGATTTTTTTCCTCTTTTAGCAAGCATTGTATAAAAAAATTGCGTTATAAGGTACAGTGTGGCCAATTCCCCTTGGGGGTATGAGTCAAGGTGATCTAGGCGACAAGACAAGACATTCGCATGTCCGTTACATTATTATTACTGTAGTTACTATATCAGGTAGCAGAACAGTCGCGCAAGTTTTTCTCGATTATAGATGCAATATCGCCCATGATATCCCACGGGTATAGTACCCCAAACAAGGAGCAACATTTTCGATTTCTAAGAAATAGGTATGTTATGCCATTGACGCATACTAAAACTCCGTAATATAAACAGCTGCCCTCAATTCAATAATTAAGAAGCTTAATAACGAGTCTTTGTTCATTAGTCGCAACAGTGTCATTTTAATGGCGCCAAAGTATTTCCACCACGACGTGAAGTTAGTGGGCTTAAAAGAGGAAAACTTTGCTCCTATATAGACCATACTCCCGTAAAGTTTTTTTTTATAAAATGCCATTAATAATATTTCAAATTCAAATCAAAGCGTTATTTTTTTACATAGCCTTGTTACAGCGGGAAGAATATACAGAAAAGCGTCCCAAAGTTAGGAACGTACCGGGACCCTCTGTAAATAATAATAATAATAATAATAATAATAATAATAATAATAATAATAATAATAATAATAATAATAATATACCTTGGAGTTTAACGTCTAAAACCACAAAATTAGAGTGAAAAGCTTGTATTGTCTAGAAAAAAGAAAGACATGAGTATATGCATGTATATATAAGTTCCCCTTGAACGTGTGGCTTCGATACGAATCTGTACATCGTAGATAGGCATCTCTTCTCAGTTGTGTTATTGCCTTCTCGAGCTCATCGGATCAATCTTGCATGGCCAACTATATATAAAATATCCAATCAATCCTGAAGCAATTTAATACAACCCTGATTTCATGTTCTCGCTACGTATAGCAAAAGTGAACCGTTATTTCGTCATTCTTGCAAAGGGGTCTGTAAATTTCATGACATGATGAATCCGCATGTATCTATAACTTCAACTCGTATCGCCCAGCCGCGGTGGTCTAGCGGCTAAGGTACTCGGCTGCTGACCCGCAGGGCGCGGGTTCGAATCCCGGCTGCGGCGGCTGCATTTCCGATGGAGGCGGAAATGTTGTAGGCCCGTGTGCTCAGATTTGGGTTCACGTTAAAGAACCCGAGGTGGTCTAAATTTCCGGAGCCCTCCACTACGGCGTCTCTCATAATCATATAGTGGTTTCGGGACGTTAAACCCTACATATCAATCAACTTCAACTCGTATCGTGTCTACGGCAGAATGCGAAATACGTGTGGGTACGAACGGCGGGCTGGAAGCGCTCACTTTTATTAACAGGGTTATCGCCTCATACAAAAATACTGTATTCAATGTTTGATAACGTATACCCACGATTGTTGGTAGGTGACTTTTCATTGCGTTCAGAAGAAATACGCCATGACGTGGGCTTTGTGAGCGAAAAAGAGAGCAGCCTTACTTTCGTGCGATGTTTTTTTAAAACAATGTTTATTATCTATAGAAAAAAATAACACCATGTATATGTGTATACGTATAAGTTCCTCCTTGAACATGTGGCTGCGCTGTCGCAAATATCTACTCGTAGATATGCTTATCAGATACACGGAATGCAGGATCTCGGCAGATCGATCCAGCGCCAAGCAACATAAAACAACGTAATACAACCCCGACTTCATTCCGTCGCTATGTAGCAAGAGTTAACCGTTTATTCGTCATCCTGGCAAAGTTTTATATAAAAAAATTATGAACTCACAGAACCTGCATTTAGCTTCAAGTCATCGTTGTTATGGCAAAATACGAAGTGCGTGTGGTAAACTCAAGGCGGGAACGGCACGCGGGAAGCCTTCAATTAATGATCAGAGTTTACGTGTTTCACAACAATACCGTGTTTAGCTCTTTTGCAACGCGACCACGATTGTTGGGTAACTTTACATTGTGTTTAGGAGAAATAAAAGTACCCTTTCGGTATTCGGCTTTAACGCGAAGCTTGACTTGAAGTATAACAACAACAAATTCCAAAATAAAGAACTTTTTTTTTACATTAGGTAATACTAGAATAGGTAATAAATGTCGGGCTTTACGTCCCAAAACCACTTTATGAAGAGACCTCACAATGGAGGTTTCCGAAAATATTGAGCCCCTGGGGTTCCTTTAGGTAAGTCTGAACCTAAACACATGGGATTTTAGCCATTTGTTTCAATCGAAATGGGTGCACCAGGACCCCTTTTGTACAAGTCACTTGATACTATAAAGTTATCTGATATGGCTACGTACCATAATGTATGTAAAAGTCACAAGAAAGTGGTACAATCAGGTTCATCAGCATGACAATGTACAGTACATGAAACCGTAAAACTTTACCACCATGTGATACGTAAAGGCCATTCCATTTGCTATCAGTGCTTACCTGAACATTGCGGCATCAGTATCGAAATGACTCCACAGATAACGCCGGACGTGCGTCACACCAGGAAGCAAACATTGCTGCAATGCCGCTTTCAAGAAGCTGCGAGGCAGATTCATCAAGTGGCCCGCAGTCTCAAACTAACACAGTAGAACGCTCCAAACGTAAGACATTGCACACCAGGCTCCCTAAGTTTAACCCTTCACTGCAACTCCAATCTCCATCCAGCCTTTATCGACGCGAAGCTTCCCTTGTCTATCGCCTTTAGTTGGGAGTCGCTTTCACGAAAGCGTGATGTAATGTTTATTGTAGGAACTGACCGTGCGACATGCTGATGTTTGCGGCACCGAAGAAAATACCGCACACCTGCATAACCACATGTTCTTGTTTTGTCTCGGAGCGAGAAGTACTTGTCAAGGCGTCAAGGCGTCAAGGCGTCAGAATGGTCGGCCACTTATTGTGTAGTTGACTGTACATCCCCATTCACACCTCTCGACGGCCCACAATGCAGTGGAAGCCCTTTGGCGCTTTCTGAGAACGACGGGTTTGTGTGAATTTGTGTGAGCGCGCCTCTCACTTGCGGTGGAGTTCGCTGCAGTGAATCTACCTTCACTCACCCTTTTTTCCCCTCATCTTCCTTCCTCTCTCTTTCTCTCATCTTTCTATTATACCCCACTATAGCAAACAGGAAGTCTTTCGGGTTAACCTCCCTGCCCTCTCTCTATTTGTTTGCTTCCCTCCTTCTTCATTCTTTATTGGTATCGGCAATACTGACGGCACAGTGTGAATGTAATGTACAAAATGATTAATTAAGTCGTTAAATCTATATACTTATAATCGATCAATTTAACAGGCTTAAGAACAACCCAACAAGATATAAATATAGTGCTAAATCAAGCATCAAGCCAAATAATAATAATGATATGAAGGCAGCCTGGAGTGTATCTACGCACTTCCACGAAGTGAATAATGAAGAGTGGGTGAAACTCTGGGTATTCTATATAGAGATCGAGTAGCCGTATGTTACCCGAGTGTTGCCCCATATAATGTAAATTGAGTGCCGTAAAGTGACATATAGTTGCGTTTGTTGTCCCACAGGGCTCCGTTTTAATACTGTGCTATTTTTAATTTCTATAAATTATCTTGCCAACAATATTAGGTGCCAAGTTAGTCACTACGCGGACGATTGTGAAGTTTATCAGGTAATCACTTCTCCCAATGATCACATCATACTTCAAAATTCTTTCTCGCATTTTTTATCATTGTGCTTGGATTAGCAGAGGTGCATAAACTTCCGAGAAAGCGTAGTTTTGTCTTAATAAAATATTTGTGGCGCCAATGATACGAACATGAAGAAAAAGAGAAGACAGGATAGGACGCCCTATTTCATCCCCTACTTTTTTTTTTTACCTTGATTCTATCAGTTGCGGCACAAATATTTTATTAAGCAATGCACCAACTCTCCCAACCTCACACTCTGCTAAAGCGCATATACTTTTCTCATTCACTGCGAACAGCCATTTCCCATCACATCATGCGAAGTCCTTCATCACACGCGGAGAACGTCACAGTTCTCCGCGGCACAGACATGCATACAAAAACATGCGGTCGCACCACATAGACTACGTTACATGTAAAGCATTTAAAATTTTCGGTTACTTAAAACGTACGTCAGCTATACCTCTTTAAAATCCACCAAAATGCTAATTTACAAAGCACTGATTCCATACCCCCGAAGTACGCCTCGTGCGCCGGTGTCGATAAAATTGAACATGTACAAAGGAAAATTGTTCGTTTCATTTTGCATCGCTATGGCCACTATTTTTCACCCTCATCTACAATGCGATCGGAAGTTATCACCATTGTGTACTAATCGTGATATCCACTCTTGGAAGCTACTACAAGCTTTTGTTCATTCGTGATGCCAGTTATCTATAGACAATTACGTCTTGTATATGCTAGTGCTCTACCAACGAGACGAGGTCACATTTTAAACAGACCGAGAACTGATTGTTCCTTCAACACCGTTATTTTTTTTTTTTTTGGCGCGATAGTAAGCTTACCCCTTCGTCGTATTGAGGCAGCAGTAGTTGATTCCAAAAGCACGCATAGTTAATTTATAAGCAGTATTTTTTATTTGAAAAACTCTGAACGCTGATGTGCCTTTCTGTCCAGCAACACTGAGAATTGATAGCGATCCCGCTAGCTCTGTGCATGCTAGCATGGTTCTGCTTTCACAGGAGTTCCTGTACCTACATGCTTAACCACGTTTAATCTGAGCTTTGCAACTATTTTTAATAAGAAGCAGTTACGATGAGAGGATGTGGCTTTATACAGTTTCACTGTATTTGTACCGCGTTGCGTGCGTCTGCGCCCAAGGTTGATGCGCCTGAGCCGTGGATGACTTGTCCCGTCGTCGTTATACTCTCTCGACACACGGGCCAAGCCAAGTCACCGAAAAAGCCACTGCGCATATGCGTGACCGTGCCTAGTAGTACTACACATTTCTGAGACAAATTGTAGGTATAGAAAGACCGCGCTGCTTTTGCACGCGTTTCATTGAGCACGCAGAAAAGTTATTCAACACGCTCTTATGAGCATGGGATCATTACGTCATACGAATGCAGTGCCACAGCGATGCCTATACTATACTAACACAGGCCTATATGTACATTTTTATGAAGAAATATCTTTGACTATAAGAAAGCAAGCAGTATTTCAATACAAACAGGAAAATTGTTGACCGCATTTTGTGGTCACATGACAGGGCACATCGCATGATTGAAGAGAGAGAGAGAGATAAATAAAGAGGAAATGTAGGGAGGTTAACCAAGCTTGGCTCGGTTGGCTACCCTACACTTGGGGTGGGGGAAAAGGACAATAATAGAACGGAAAGAGACAGAAAAGAAGAGGAGTAAGAAAGAGAAGCATAAATAGTCAGCTCGAGACTACACAGCACGGCCTCGCACAGTTCTTTCACAAAGCGGTCGTGAAGTTTGGTGGTCCTTAAAAAGTACAAGAGGGCATGATTGAAATTTATGCCATTGGCTTGCGGCACAGACTATTTTCGCTATTTAAGATAGCGAAAATAGTTTTAGGAGCGGCACAGACTATTTTCGCTATTTTTAAGAAATAAAAATATAACTCCAATTTTCACGATTTGATTCATACGTGGGGTTTAACGTCCCAAAACCACCATATAATTATGAGAGAAGCCGTAGTTGAGGGCTCCGAAAATTTCGACCACCTGGGGTTCTTTAACGTGCACCCAAATCTGAGCACACTGGCTTACAACATTTCCGCCTCCACCTGAAATGCAGCCGCCGCAGCCGGGATTCGAACCCGCGACCTGCGGGTCAGCAGCCGAGTATACCTTAGCCACTAGACCACCACGGCGGGGATCCACTTTTCACGAGAAAAAAAAAACGGGGTTGCTTTCAGTCACTCTATGAGAGACAATTTTTCCAACCGTGCAGTTTGATCTCAATAATTGTTCTGAGAAGTTGTCGGTCACTCAAAAATAAAGCCATCTTTCGCACATGTTCAAAGACAGTTTCTTTTTTCACGGACTATAGCTTACTGGAATGATTTACCTGGTTCTGTTCGTCAAATGAAAATATCATTTTTACAGCGAAAGGTGTTATGAGATCACAACTCGGGTGACGCGTCACCGGTGTCCGTGACCACATCGCACTAAAAAGAAAAAAAAAACGTAGTGCCAATGACACAGTAGGGCTCAAGCCCGGATACGCTACGGTGCCTGCCCAGTATTCTACCAATGAGCTACAGCAGTGCTTGTGACTCGTTGGCGAACTTGCTTCAGAAAGGCTTGATGTCGGGAAAGGAATCGCGTCAATAAAACTTATAAAGCGTCCTTTATAAGTTGTATTGATGCGATTCCTTGATGCGATTCCGTGACCCGAATTGTTGTCTCATCCCAATTTTCGCTGTGAAAAAAAAGGAACCCTCGAATGGCGAGGTATGTAAAACATCGATAGAAAATAAAGAGAACAGGATTGTTCCAGAAAAACTGCAGGACAACTTCTCTGCAGGTGCTTTTTTTTTTTTTCCAGAGAGGCATTCCTTGACAGACTGCTTTCCGTGCTCGTGCTGTTGCTGCTCTCACTTGCAGTGGAAGTGCATTCCTGCGGGACGGTGTTAGTAGTGATTAGGCGAGGAGGAAAGCACGTAGGCTCATTTCTAACACGGTGCAGCGTACTAAGTCCCTCTAATTGCACAATTAAGTCCCTCATGTAGCATGGCAGGCTGGTAGAGAAGGGAGCAGGGGAGACAGTTCCACAGTAACTTCCTCTAGAAAGCAATGCGTTGCTCGTGTTGACCGCTAAAGCACAACTGGCCAGAGAAAGCCTCCTAACGAGTGTGGTGGTTCGGGCTGGACGATAGTACTAGCGCGAGAAGCAGAAGGACGACAAAGGAACTCGAAGGAGACGAGCGCTCGTCTCCTTCGTGTCCCTTTGTCGTCGTTCTGCTCTTGACCTATATCCTCCGAACGAGTTTCTCACAGCAGAAAAAAAAGAACAACAAATAAAAAGAAAGAAGTATTTCCGGGATATCTACATGCATTCATATATCAGCTGGAACGCTGTGCAATGGGTATATGCAGAAGTTCCATCAAAAAGGTGAGTCAGCATAGGCCTCCCAACCACGCCCAGGGGGCGCTGCGTCAAGCGCGTTTTGCCCCCTTTTTAGCAAAAACCAGTCGCTATGTGCCCCTGCTACCACCTTCTTCCTGCGATCTCTCAACACGTTCACGCGCTGCCCCTGCACGTGCAGGGTTGTCAGGTTGCCAGCCGAATTGGGCAACATTTTTGTGGAGTCGGTGGCATTTTCGGTTTTTGGCTAATTTGGCTAGTTACTTTTGCGCTATTATCTGTCTTAACCTCAAATGCTTATTTTCCACAACTTTTTCTTCTCCTGATTGGTTGTGCCTAAAAGTCAACATGAATTAAGTGCTTACGTGTATAGGTGTCGCTCTATATAATCATGTCCCTGTAACTTCGCCTTATTTAGCTATCAGCAGCCTTCTACCGACATGAGTTGTGCTTGTCAGTAGTTTAATGAATTCGCACATTTCCTTTCAAAGCGACGCTTCCCCGGCTGGTTTAGCGAGGCTCCCGAGTCATCCATTCTCACGCCATAAGTGAGATTATAGACTAAAACGAAACCGAAACGGAAAGCGTATGCAAATTATTTATTAAGCTTTGTGAAACTACTGGTGCCATGCTTATATGCTTGAAATCGCAAAAATCTACGCATCGCCGTTGGTTTTAAAGAATATCACTTATGGCTTTACTTTTGTTTCTTGATATAAAATCCTGCATAAGCGTTGAATGTGACTGCATCATTTAGCCTAAAAGTTAATTGCTTAAAGTAATAAACCAGCGATTTAGTCTCCGTCGTACAACTCCTTCGTCTTTCTTTTCTTTGGTGATGAACCTCAGATTGTGGCCTCACTTAAGAAGACAAACAATTTAACTCAACGGACCTTTCATGAAGTTGATTATTACCTGCAAAAAGCAACAACAAAATACAAACACTAGTAAGCAAAGCAAAATTTTTATTCAATTTCTCCTATCTGCGTCACATTCAATCTTGCATTGAGTAGCGGCATGAGACGCGCATGCCACAGGCGTAACTTTCCACAAAATGTCTCGCTTGTTTTAATCTGGTTTCTAGTAGCAAGTGTTGCTTCGTTTCTTCATTTTGGTTTTTTATGAACTCTCTCCGTATAAACAAAATAGGCACAATATTGCTTCTTTAACCTATTATTTTTGGCTATTTTGGGCTATTTTCAATCAATTACATTTGGCTACTTTTGGGCTATTATTGAGCCTGAGTTCGGCGGTTCACGCTCTGAGTACCTGGCAACCTTCTGCACGTACAGCTGATGGAGGAAGGAAAACAATAGGAGAGGCTGTATTCGTGAAGCCACCGCATCGCAAACACCCGCTCTACCTCCTAGCGGAAAAGTAGATAAACACTTCGCGATTTCCGGCGACCAGCCGCCGCGGTGGCCTTGGATGTGGCGTCGGCGGAGTGCTAGGTCTCTGCCGGTAGCGAGTCAATTCACAAGTACCGCTTCTTTTGCGTGTTTTTTTTTTTCAGGAAAGCTGTATGATGCCCAGCTGTAGTGTATACTCGGTGCGAATCGCGTGCACCGCCGGGTGTACCTGGTGGCACTCATCACGTATGTTCGCTTCGCTGTTGATCAATAATGCACGGTATTTGCATGTGGAGCTCTCAGCTGTACGCTCCGTTGGTTCTTACTCACCGTGTCAGCTGACAACAAGCGCGAACTTTCGTTTTTAGTTTTGTAGGCATCGTGTCGCGTTGTTGAAGTTGTGTCGTTCATACGGAAGGACAATGAACTGTTCTAGTTATCGGACTAAATGTGTATGTATTGTACGGTGTGCGCTCGCTAAGTGTTAGTTGTGTGCGCACTGGAATTACATACTTTACGCGCACGATCGCGTATGGAATACAGTGGTGCCTTCTTACCGACGTGAAATACGTCAAGCACTAGGCTGGCGTTGCACGGAATAGCTACGAAGGAAGCTCTCAAAATCGTGCGTTGCCACACTGACACTATATACGAGCAAAAAACTGCTAATCAGCCCGTAGATCAGAAAATCTGGCGAAGAAAAAAAAAAGGCCTTACGTCGAGGAGAACGCGTATGTAACTGCTGGGTGAGTTGAAATACGATGATGTAGGGGCTGAATGATTTAGTTACGACACGTGCCGGTGTTCTCTGCTGTTGCACAAAGACACTCCACGAAGTACTTCAGCACGCAGCGCTCGGACCTGCCACGCACAAACAGTCTTGGATAGGATTGCCAGCAACATTTTACTGCATGCAAACCATACAACATGCGTCAAGTTTACGCCGGGGCTATAAGTCCGCGCAGAAGCGAACCAGCGCTGAGAGCACGCCGCGGAGCGTCTGCTGTTTTGTTTGCTCCATACCGGTTTGTTTGCCCCATACATTTGACGTCACTTCCGTCACACTTCTCGCAATACTTTGGGATAAGATATGGCCTCTCCTCAACCTTTCCTTCCTCCACGGTGCAGCTTCACCTGCGAGCTGCTCCGAAGGTTTACCGAAATTGTGAGACTTTCGCGGGACCAAACACGTCACACACGATGTGATCACGAGGCCCACCACTGGAGGTGCGAGCGCTGCAATCGCTGTGACGTGCAGCGTTGGATCACGTGATCTCGTCTCGCTCTGGCGAAGGAAAGCTGGTGGTTGGATGCGTTGTTTTTAATCGCGACTTGGTGTTGTTTCCATTTTTTAACAGCGTTGTATTGCTCTGATTTAAAGTGCAGAGACTTCTGCAGAGTACACTATATGCAAAAAGTCGCTGTAAATGTTACCGGCGGCGTGCCACAGTTCGCTGCGTATGCGATGCCACTGTCACCTCTCTCTTTGTGGTGGTTATTTCATGCCCATGGAGATAAAGTGAAATCAGACCATTAATGTTCACATAAAAGCAGATCGTTTCAGTTTCTGCATGAGAGCCTCATTTACAACGAAAAATGACGGTGCAAACAGTCCGATTTCGTTTTTTTTTTTAAATGGTACGTAAGAGTGTAAACGTGGGGGAAGTTACCATTATAAAATTTAAAACCGGGTGCCGTTGTCTGAATTCTTAGAGAGTCATAATAGCCTGAAAGTCAATTCTTTTTCTTTATTTTCTCTATTTTCACCCTATTTCTGTGTATTTCGTAGTCAGTTGCTTCTAGTGCTCGGCCAGCGCGTTCGATGAAACTTTCTTTCTTACATCATAGATGTGCCACTCCAGTCCTTGCTAAAGCTTACTTCTATTGCCAACGTAACATCTATCACAGTCTGTGCCACCATGTACCTGCCCAGTTCTCCGTCCCCATGTGTGTACCCGACCACACGGGTTTCCATCCACCAGTGGCGTAGCCAGGAGAACACCAAACCCCTGCGCCCCCCCCCCCCCCCCCAGAAAAAAATGGATATGGTATATGCGCACAACACAATAGTGTACTACCTCTGCCTGCCCGGACACAACTCTATATATCGGCAGCTGTATATCGGCTGCGGCTAATATTACTTCACGTGCCAAAACCACACTATCACTAGTAGGCGCGCCGTGGCGTGAGACTCCAGATGAATTCCGGCCACCTGAGGTGTTCTCTTTTTTTTTTTTTAACGCGCACCTAAATCTATTTGAAGCGTAAGTTGCGGCGAAGACAACTGGTAGAGGCCGCACACACATTAAGCGCTCCTTCTGTTTACATTGAGCGTCATGCTACCGCACACTTGAGCTATGCAAAACCAACACGGCCTGGTTGCCATCCTTACACCTAAATCTCAGCGCGGTGTTAGTACATCTCGCTCCCACGGAAATGTAGCTGGTGTATGCGAAAATCGAACACTTCAATCCTATAGCGTCGCTATACGCCTCAGCCTGCAAACTTTTCGGTGGGTGTTGCTTGCAAGACCTAGCTGTACGTATATACGCTCATCGTGAACACTCAGGATAAATCTCTTTACACCGAGCGGCCAAGAGAGGTCTACAGCTATCAGCTGAATAAAACGCTTGCAGGACTCACGGTACGATATTTTAACAGTAGTGTATTAAGCTAGCAAGCTCCAACGCTTTCGCATTACAAATGGTTATCTCTGGAAGCCAGTGCCCAATCTCGAAACGTGCAGTGGTTGTCTATTTGCTCTAGCTTCAGTTTACAAACGCGTTTTCTTTTCATACGAGTCCAGCCAACACGTTTTTCGCCGTTAATAGATGATAATACTGTGCAGGACAAAAAAATTCTTCACAGTGACAAGACCGTGGAAGTGTCGATGAACTGCCAGAATTCACTCCTGACGCCATTGCTCACTGCACTGCTTGCATTGCATACGGCAGAACTTCACAGGCAGTTTTCAGCTGTGCGACATTTTTCAACTTTTGTAGTAACTCAAAACGCAGAAGTGTGTGACTGCTTTCCAGGATGACGAAGAAGCGGTGCCCAAACGTGCGAAAACGTGAGGCGAAATACCCGAGGAACACGTTTTTCGTGCGCGAACTGGGAAAACTTGAAGGGGCTAGGAAAAGCCAAGCAATCGCGGCCTGTCCCAGCTACCAGAGCTAGAGCGGCGAATGGTGCGGCGCAAACTTTCAGGGAGCGTACATGACCACTTTGGTCTTGCCGGCTCCATTGAGCCTGTTTTCCCTTTACACCTTTTCACTGGATGCAAAAAAACGCCGCGATGAAGGGATGCACGTGGGAGTATACAAGGGCTACTGGCATAGCCTCCACAAAGCATTTTTCGGGGGGTCACGCCAGCTTGAGCCGCCAGAAAGGATTACGGCGGCGCTCAGGGAACCATTCTTGCCAAAGTCCATTATACTCGCGTCTCACGCTTGACTTTCGATTTTTAAACGCTTGTGCAAGCGGAGTATGGTGCGTGCGCTGATCTGTCGTGACACGTTTCAAATGAAATGCGACAAAGCAAGAACACGGCACGCTCAGTGGTCAAGAACAAACTCATTCCCAACCTAAGGTCCACTCGATTCACCCTGCGCTTCGGAGCTATATCTGTGTGCGGTTTTTGTGCAGGTCACGTTTCAGCAAGTGCTGCAGCGATGATACGCCGAAACGAATACGAAAGTGCAGATGTCGTTCGGGACGGCTTTTTGCAGGTTGAACCGTTTCGCCCACGTGACCGTTCCAGTGACGTCACCGAAACGTCATGGCTGCTCCGGCACTTTTTTTTTTGTTTCATTCGCAGTACCTTTCAAGTTGAGACAAGCCGTGGCAAGGTGAAAAAAAAAACTGCTTACGGTTGAAGAGGTGGCATGAAGTGTCTGAAGAAGCCTTGAACGTGAAAATTCATTCTCTGTTGAACAAACGAAAGTCGGCAAAAAGCACGTTCCGTGTCAAATCCGTCGTCATTGAGTATTTTGCGGGCTGAGAGGTGTTAGCAAATCCAGGCTGCGGCAGCTGCGTTTCCGATAGAGGCGGAAATGTTGTAGGCCCGTGTTCTCATATTTGGGTGCGCGTTAAAGAACCCCGGGTGGTCGAAATTTCCGGGGCCCTTCACTACAGCATCTCTCATAATCATATTGTGGCATTGGGACGTTAAACTCCACAAATCAATCAATCACGAGGTGTTTGGAATTAGTTTCGCGTCGGTCTTCCGTGCACACAAACATGTGGAGATCACTTCGGTGGCAAATCTGTTTGCGCTTCTTGCTTTGTGAACTCTCTTCGCTGCGAGATAGCCGGCCAGTGCCGTAATGCCCCGTGTTGAGACTTATCGTCAACTTTTGCCGTAAGCAAATGGCTGCATCCGCTGCATACAATTTGTATGGAGAAGCACTTACGATTACATGCTGCTTATTTAAGCGAGGTACATTGGGGTGTTTTGTGGTGAAAGGGTGCAAAAACGTTATTATGCCACTCGTTGTCTTGCCTGCCACGATGTGCTATTGCGTCTACGCTGCAAAACATTCGCGCGTGTTCGATTAGTTTGGCTTGGAAAGGAAGTGCGAATGCATTGTGCGCCGTCTTGTTGAACTATATATTTATCAGCAAACTGCCGTGTGCATGCCTTGATCACCGTATACGTTATGGGTGCTGGAATTTTCGCACGCATGTAACGCAAAAGGTCTCGCCAGCCTCCGCAGCATTGCACCTGATGTATGAAACTGAGTAGAAGGCCAAGACCATCTCCTTCTTCTCATTTGGCACGCTGATTTTCAGACTTCATCCCACAACCCATCCGAAAGCTCTCCGCACCTAACTAAAGTGGCTGCTCGAGCATGCTTCGGATTGTTGAGCTTCTATGGGCATCATTGGGCTAGGGCTCGGACATCTTTCGTCATGCTTGAGCGTGCACCTAATATGGCTTTGCGCTGCGTCTGCGATTGGGCCAGCCTTGACCAGGCAATCATATCAAATCATGACTTTATCATATGGGATATATTCGCTTGGTCGAAGGTGGGCTAATCGTGGAAGCAAACCGAAACCGAAGTCATCGCGTCGTCATGTGACGTCACAAGTTGTCACCACGTCGTAAGACACCTCTGGTGATGACGTCATATAGTGAGCGATCAAGTGACGGTGATTTTTCGCATCACTCGTGTTGACGCCGCCGACGCTGGACAATGACGTCAACGATGATGAATTTTCCCTTATGATAAGGTACTTATTAATAAATAAACAAGAAACCTTGCAGGAAAGCCGTCTCGAAGAATTTTGCCAATTTAAAGCGCACGTGTGAGGTGGCTGGGAGACTATCTGCCTGCGAGCTCGGGAAGGCATACGCGACCTGCTCTACCCGTTGCGGGCCAGGCACAGGTGGTTCTCAGGATTTTCCGTCATCATCACAGCATCGCGCATGGTCGGCAGTAGATGGTTGGTAGTGCAAACTTTGGCTGTGGTAGAGTTCGAGGACGATAGTTCTTTCTGCTGGCAAGATGGGCAACATGGCAAAGTCGGTGAAACATAGGATTGCTTGGCCAGCGTCGACGGCGATGCCTCCACGAACGAGGGGTGAATAGCAAGCGTTAGGATGTCCATGGTCGTGGCAGACTCCAGGGTGTGCGGCGATGCAGTGGTCGTAGAGTCTGATATGTCACATGGGTTGTGGATCGTGGAAGTCGGGCAGGATGGCGAAACCTGTATGTAGCAGGCGTGACGACGTCCCGGATCGTAGCAGACTCCAGGGTGTGCGGCAATGTAGCCGTCGTGGAGTCGGACATGTCCGAGAGCTCGTGGTTGGTGGAAATTGGAGAAGACGTGTGGGTGGCGATCGTGCCTGAATGACCATCGGCCGGGGACTTCGAAAAAACGGACCTCGTGGCGGACTGGTCGTCGGCAGCATGAGCGTCTTGAAGAACCTCGTCGGGTGGGCAGTAGGGTGCGGGAATTGCGTCGCTAGTGGCCAGACGAGAGGTTGAAGGAGACGTAGCCGGACAATCGAAGGCTTGTTCAAAGCAGGGATGATGGCCGGTTGAGACCGCTTGCTGTGGCTCACGGGAAACCGGCAAGTCGCGGGTGAACGGAAGCGAGCGGTAGATGAGGCCGTATATAGGAGGCCAGCACCGCAGAGCAGAGGTCATCGTAAGGCTATGGGCTGGAGCTTGAAGTGGCAGAGAGATGACGTAGCTCTACAGGAAGGACGTTGAGAAGAATGGCGTGCATCAGTGGCTGGTCCGTGACGCCATTGACCACAAGAACGGCGTCGAGCTGCATAAACCATACCTTTGGGTAGGTCGATTGGAACGGCGGCACTGGCGGGCAGAGTCGTTGGAACATGGCGGCCGATGGCTCATCGAAGGGCGCGTCCTTCAGATCACCAGTTTCTTCAGGCCCGGGACGGTAGTGCGGCTGCAAGGCTTGTGCTGGCTGGAACATGGCCGCGAAGCTCAGAGGCACCGGTGCAGTGCCAGTCACTTGTCCGTTGGTTCGGGGTCACCATATGTTTAGGAAGGAGAGGTGAGACGGCGGCGCTGAGCCTGTGCCGAGTTCACAGCTTTTATTTGGGACGCAGGCGTATACGTGTAGTCACCGCTGCAGCGTCCAGTCAGGCCAACAGCTAGGCCGTTCTCCAATTCCTCGTGGCTCACGCCACACGAGCCACGCAACTCGCTTCTTTTTTGGCGCGGCTAGCTGACCAATTCTAGCATGGCCCTACAGTCTATTCGATATACAATATAAGTGACCTGTTCAGGCAGTGGGTTATACTATGAAGAATTGCTTAAAGAGAAAGAGGAAGGTGGTTTCACCAGCATTGAATTGATGCCAGGTGATGCTCAATAACGGGAAGGAAGACATTCACGGGAGAGTCAATAATTTAAAAGGTTATAAATTTTGACATGCTCTGCTGTATTTAGAAACGTCATTTCATAACACCGACACATATGCAAGTAAGAGAAGGCGAATCGCGACGCACAAAACGCTCGAATGAAATAGGAGGCGGAATTCCGCAATGACGACTGTCCGGGAGACGAGAGAGGGAACCACCCTGTCGTATCCCTGCTATTTCTGAACAAGAACACTCTGCTCCTCGCAGTGAGCACGCGCCCTCAGTATTCTGCAGATGGACACGTCATGCATGGTTTCGCCGGCGTCACGTCACGAGAGGCTGGGCCTCTAAAGTGTTCTGGCCTTGAGAATGAATAAAATAACGCACAGCGAATGAATAACGTTGCGTCTGTACGTTCCCACTAACGTGGCCGTGTAAAATACTCTGTAGAGCGCCTCGCGAGGTCGCGTGTGTGCAAAACCCAGGCACATGCATTCGCCCATGCGATTACGAAAGGCAGGCACGGTTTCTTCGTCGAGAAAAACGCGTCGAACAATGATGAGTTCCTCGTTGTAAGGAGCGAGATGAAAGTGACGAGCGAGAAGAACAAAAGAGACAGACGGCTATATAGACGCTTGAGTCGGCGGGCGTACGTAATATCGCCGTACGGCAGCAGGGAACGAGTGTCCAGTAAGCGGGGTCGTCATTGTTTTTGCGTCGAGGTCGCACAACAGATTCAGTACCACTGCTTCCAGCTGCATGCAGTGGCAAAAGAACACTTATACGCGCAGTGGCGTAGGTGTTTTTGCGCGATCGAAAGATATATACTCGAACAATTGAGTGAGTGGGCCGACACGCGAAGAGGTCAAATCGAGACACCTGGAAGAGGAAAGGCTGACTCTCGAGAAAAAAAAAAACTGATATACCTAAGGTCATTCCGCATCAAGTGTACCATGCTGAAAAATTGTACATGTTAGTGTGAATGTGAGAAGTACCTAGTGGGGCGTTATAAATCGCAAAAAATTTGTGTAGCCTGTGGAGGGCACTTGAAACTTTGGGCACCCACGTGAAACATAGTCGCACAAAATAATTTATAATATATGAATTTAATGCTTTGAAAAACCACTACGAAACTTTTTTTTAAATATCAAGGGGCTACACTTCCGTGACTATGATAGTCTATTTATCTTTCCTTCCATTTTCTTTCTTTTTCGCTTTGGTGAAAAATTAAAATCAGTTGCGTGTTTAGCATTTTTTTTTTTCATAAAAAGCACAAGCCTTTTCTCCAGCAATATATTTACATCTTCGGTTTTTATTTGTCCCTATACTAAGTGAATAAAATACCTTAGGAGATATGAAGCAAAATTTTTGCCAGTTTTTTGTTACAAATCTGGAAAAAATAACATTTTGACTCGTATTGCAGCTTAATTTTTGCAATGTAGCGGTCGAAGTAAAATTATGGGTTACGTATTGTCGCATATTATACTTTGTCAGTAAAACACACAGCAAGTTTGAAAAGAGTAGTTGGTTGTTTTAAGGGAGGAAAAAAATGCATCTGAACAACCACAAGGTAGGACATAAGATTGCCTTCACTGCACATCACATCAGCGCGAGGTTCCAGCGGTGACTTTTCGGCTGTGAATAATACACGTCATACAACTGCTTGGTACTTGTTTTAGTAATACTAATAAGGGACACCATAAAGGACCTCATAAAGGGACACTTATTTATTGAACATTATCTTCCCGCTTGGACCATCAAAGGGCAAGTTATATTGAACCACTTTTTAGTCCCAATGGGCAGAACTATAATGCAGCCGTTGGCCTGCAAAGCAGTATTTGGGCGTTGTCTCTGGCTTCTGATAATTATTGCGCATGATCCTAATAATCATTAACGACATAATTGAAGCAAAGTTTAACCTATTTTTATGATGTTTCAGGTATAGGCCAATGCGTCACCGCTTACTACTTACCTGATGTGCATAATGCATAGGTGTTCTCTAGGTGTACACGCTGGAGATTATTTAATATCGTGCCCATAATGGCCCTTAATGCGCCGTTTCTGGTTGTCACTAATTATGTTCATCCAACTTTTTTCAATTGTCCTAGGGTGTTGAAAACGTTTGGAGCAAGTCATCATTACCGGGCGGGCTTTTAATTAGCCTTTCCCACCTGATTTCCAGCCGTCCACTCTCCACGCACGAGTAGTGGCCCCGCCGCGGTTGACCAGTGGCTAGGGCACTCGGCCGCTGACCCAGAGGTCGCGGGATTGAATCCCGGCTGCGGCGGCTGCATTTTCAATGGTGGCGAACATGCTTGAGGCCCGCGTGCGAAGATTTGTGCACTTTAAAGACCCCCAGGTGGTCGATATGGCCGGAGTCCTCCACTACGCTGTCTCTCATAATCATATGTAGTAGTTTTGGGACGTCAAACCCCAACAATTGTCATGTCGGGTGCTTTAAGCATCTCACGTTTACGGCTCCAGTATTCTGGGTCACTAGGAAAGCCGACTGGAATAAGGTGATCGCAATTCGCAATTGGCTTATTTTACTCGGCGGCTGGAGTCTCGGCGTAGCCACGAGAAAGACGGGTTTGCGATACGATACAGGTGCATAAATGTCTAGCCTATTCGGTGAGTAGTTAACGTTGTGTAAAACGTCTACGTTCCCTAAGGCCCGCGCAAGCGCATATTTCTGTCGGTACCCGGTTACACGGTAGGACAAGGAAGTATACGTACAAGCTAAAAACCCCTAACACGAGGTCGACACGTATACTCTCCGCATGACCGCGTCGACGCAGCGCGTACTCGACTGATGTTGCAAAACACACGCAACAGGTGTACCGCTTCAATGAATCTCTGTGTGCACCTTAAGGGGTGTCCACTGCCTCTGTGATCAGCGAACATTTGACCGACCGACGTTGGAATTGGATGACGTCATGTGCAGACGTCATCGATCAGTCGGAAAAGGTCATGCAGGATTTTATTTCGCTGACGGACACCGCGAAATCAAGTATATGCGCGTCACATACAGCTCTGCTGCCAAAATTTGTAAGGACGTTAACGTGAAGGCGAGCATCCAGTTAACCTTGTATAGCCTTACCCTTGGAAAGAAGTAATAGGTGTACATGTATTAAAATAAATATCAGATGCACTAAGTTGTACTGGATAAACGATGCAATAGCGCACGGGACGCAGGTTAAAAGCACACTGGAATTGCCAAGGTATAAGGTCCTTTAATTTCAGCAATGTGTTCAACCTTAGCACCCTAAAAGCTGATTCACTTTTCGGAGCACCTTTTACTGTCATGAGAACAACCTTCAGTACGTCTCTTTCCGTTGGGAATATGCGTCCGAATATCGTGAAAGGTATGAGAGTGACATAACGTTAATGACACAGGAAAGCGGTGATGCAGGCGGAGTTCTTGGGATAGGAAATGCACGCCAGTGAGGTGACGACAATTGTTAAAAACAAAGAGAGCATCCAAATATTTCAATTGTATCAAGAAGCGACTACACAATCAAATATTTAGCCATCGCTGCATTTCTATATACGCAACAGTGCTAGCTCAAAAGATAACTTTCCGACACGACGCGAAGGGTTGTGGGTGGTAGGCCTTGAGACCCCATCAAACAGCATTGCTGCATAACTGTGATGTGTGGTGCGCGTTCAAAGTGCGCGCCTTCGGAAAGTGCGCGTCACGGAAAAAAAAAAAAACAAAAGGAGAAATACCAGAGTGCACGTGCGGTGCTGCTTAAACAAGAATGACGACGTTAAAGAGCGTCAAGCACGAGGATGCGTGGCAGGACGTGAAGTAAACAAAAGGTAAAACATCCAATGGGCAGCGAACACGGAGATTTCAAGGCCCAATGGCTTGACACCACGAAACAGGAGTATCTCCAATGAGAACGAGACAAGTGGGCCAGAGCTGAAGCAGGAGCCTGGAGCAGACCAGAGCAAGGGGAATTCGAGGCAGGCAGTGCAAGCGGAAGGTCGTCACCGGACCGGGCGCTGAAGATGGGCCGTTGGGTTCCGGACCCGAGCCTACAGGACTTCCACCGGCCGGGGCCTCCTGCTGTCGGGTTCCCGCTCCAAAGGACCGTGGCCATCCGGTCCTGAACTCCTTTCCAGGGCCTGCGGACTTTGGTTCCGGCAGGCGAGCTACAGCCGTCGGGCTCCGGGCCCGAGCTGTGCGCCCAGCTGCTTGACTAGGTCGACCCTAGTTCCCGGACGCGTCGCCACCAGCCTGCGTTCTCCCGTCTCCGACGTGTCCACGCTCCTCAAGCCGAAACCATCACGATTTGGTAGGGCTTTTCGACGTGTCGCCAGCAGCCAGCGTTCCCTCGTCCTCGTCCAGCCCACGCATTGACGCAGGAGTCACGGCGTTCCGGTTTCTCATCACCGCCGAAAACCAACTTGTGGGTGAGACTGCACCGATACTCTTGCGCTACTCCCATCACTCAGCCCCTTTCGAACGTTAGGTTTAGTTACTGACTTTGAACGTTTTTGTTGGGTGTTTACAGATGTGTTTCGTCATGTCCAGTCAACTGTTTATTAAGTGTTTTGTTTTGTGAGGAATCTTTGCCTTTTTTCTTTTCAATTAAACTTTTTGTGTGTTTCTTGGAAACCGAACGGCTTTGTCCTTATTAACAAAACTCTCTGAGGCTCAGCCCGGGAGAAAAACAAATCAGCAACAAGAACCCTGCATCACAAATTGGCGTCCGCGACAGGACAAAGTCGTTTGTTTTTCCAGTAGATTTTTTGACGCGGTTAACACGATGACGAACACGTGGGAGTTAATTGAGTTGGCGGATAAAATGGGACTGACGGGAGCGGAGTTTAGAGTATGGTACGAGGAGCGGATGGAGAGGGAGCGTGAGCAACGGGCTGCAGAACGAAAGGCGGCGAAGGAAAAGCTTGAATTGGTGCTTAGAGCTAAGAAGGAGGAGCTAGAGCGCGTAACGCGTGAAAATAAAGTGTTGCTAGAGCGTCAGACACGCATACTGAAGCAGCAGCTCCAATTAGAGAGGGTGGACTTCGAGCGGCGACTCGAGCTTGCGATGGCGAAAAGGGGGCAGCTGGCGATGCAGAAGGTCGAGCAAGCGGTGAATGTTTGCTCCGATAGCAGCGTTTGCTGGAGGGAAGTCGATTCCTGCAAGGTTGGCCTCGAACCTCGCGACAGCCTTACTTCGGAGCGAGAAGCTCAGATAGAGGAAGGCAGAGAGGTGGACAGCCAAGAAGGCAGGAGTCATGAGGAGTTTGTTGAAGCGACGGAAAGCTTCTCTGGCTGGGAACATATTACTTCCGTTAGCTGCTTGGGGACCTCTGAGAGGCCAAGCACCTATGAAGAAGAGCGCCTGGATATGGGCGACCTAGAAGCTGTGGAAAATGTGGTGGAGCAAAGCTTCGATAGCAGGGAACAAAGAAGTTCCATTCAGAATGAGGTGTGTATCAGAACGTCTCAAAGGCCGAGCACATTTCGGGAAGGGGTAGGGCTACCTCTCAATAGCTCCATGGAAGGAGCGCTAGAACGTCATTGGGAAGATGGCAGCGAATGCCATGAAGGCTCTGATATAGTGGCCACTGATTGTTTTGTACCGACAGAGGTAGCAGCAGGCACCACGTCAATGGTCCTAGACCATACGTATATCTCACTCAGAGAGAGAGGGGATTCTAGTTCACAGGATAGCGTAACTGCTATTTGTCCGAGAAAACACGATGGGAGTGCTGAAGCACTCTTCAAAATAAACAGTATCGAATCGGAGGTGGGCTCGATAGTAGGTATGGAGAATGCCAGACAGGGTCTTGAACCTGAGAACGTGATTGGTTTTGAACCTATAATTAAGTCCACTCAAGATGAGCTGTATAATGACCGAGCACAACGGCATCCCTTCTCAAGAATCCAGGAACCTCACACGCTTGTCGGAGCGTTTGGGCTTGCTGAGGGCACCCCGAGCTTGTGTTCATTAGATGGTGAACTAAAAGAAAGCATTTGTGTGAGAGATTGTGGCATTTGGACATTCGTGTCTCAGTGCGTTTCGTGTCGACGCCGACGGCTCGAGACCGCGCCCTGTTCCTCTGTGACCGGTAAGCGTTCATGTGGCCGGCGGGGGCGCAGACACGCGTTTCAGCGAAAGTGCATAAAAGCATGTTTGCCACAGTTACTTTCGAAACGTGCGAGAAGGGCAGTGCGTCTGGTTTGGGACGCGATAACCTGAGTGTAGGGTTAGAAAACCGGTAGCTCTTTCTGGACTTCGACTTTTAGATGCGGACACAAGTAGCTTTGTCCATAGTCGATTTTGTAGTAAAAAGGTTTATTCCGGGTTTCAGAACTTTTAAATGCAATTGGGTGAATCTAAAGTTTAAGTGTGGACATTTGGACGATGTAGCGAACTGTAGCCCGGTGATGTGTTGAACTGCGTGGTGCAAATATGTGGTTTAATTGTGACGTAGTGCAGAACGCGCACTCATCGGCAGTTTTTTTTTCTAAAAAAAAAAAACTTGAATAAAAGGGGGGCGTATGTGATGTGTGGTGCGCGTTCAAAGTGCGCGCCTTCGAAAAGTGCGCGTCACGGAAAAAAAAAAAAACAAAAGGAGAAATACCAGAGTGCACGTGCGGTGCTGCTTAAACAAGAATGACGACGTTAAAGAGCGTCAAGCACGAGGATGCGTGGCAGGACGTGAAGTAAACAAAAGGTAAAACATCCAATGGGCAGCGAACACGGAGATTTCAAGGCCCAATGGCTTGACACCACGAAACAGTAGTATCTCCAATGAGAACGAGACAAGTGGGCCAGAGCTGAAGCAGGAGCCTGGAGCAGACCAGAGCAAGGGGAATTCGAGGCAGGCAGTGCAAGCGGAAGGTCGTCACCGGACCGGGCGCTGAAGATGGGCCGTTGGGTTCCGGACCCGAGCCTACAGGACTTCCACCGGCCGGGGCCTCCTGCTGTCGGGTTCCCGCTCCAAAGGACCGTGGCCATCCGGTCCTGAACTCCTTTCCAGGGCCTGCGGACTTTGGTTCCGGCAGGCGAGCTACAGCCGTCGGGCTCCGGGCCCGAGCTGTGCGCCCAGCTGCTTGACTAGGTCGACCCTAGTTCCCGGACGCGTCGCCACCAGCCTGCGTTCTCCCGTCTCCGACGTGTCCACGCTCCTCAAGCCGAAACCATCACGATTTGGTAGGGCTTTTCGACGTGTCGCCAGCAGCCAGCGTTCCCTCGTCCTCGTCCAGCCCACGCATTGACGCAGGAGTCACGGCGTTCCGGTTTCTCATCACCGCCGAAAACCAACTTGTGGGTGAGACTGCACCGATACTCTTGCGCTACTCCCATCACTCAGCCCCTTTCGAACGTTAGGTTTAGTTACTGACTTTGAACGTTTTGTTGGGTGTTTACAGATGTGTTTCGTCATGTCCAGTCAACTGTTTATTAAGTGTTTTGTTTTGTGAGGAATCTTTGCCTTTTTACTTTTCAATTAAACTTTTGTGTGTTTCTTGGAAACCGAACGGCTTTGTCCTTATTAACAAAACTCTCTGAGGCTCAGCCCGGGAGAAAAACAAATCAGCAACAAGAACCCTGCATCACAAATTGGCGTCCGCGACAGGACAAAGTCGTTTGTTTTTCAGTAGATTTTTTGACGCGGTTAACACGATGACGAACCGTGGGAGTTAATTGAGTTGGCGGATAAAATGGGGACTGACGGGAGCGGAGTTTAGAGTATGGTACGAGGAGCGGATGGAGAGGGAGCGTGAGCAACGGGCTGCAGAACGAAAGGCGGCGAAGGAAAAGCTTGAATTGGTGCTTAGAGCTAAGAAGGAGGAGCTAGAGCGCGTAACGCGTGAAAATAAAGTGTTGCTAGAGCGTCAGACACGCATACTGAAGCAGCAGCTCCAATTAGAGAGGGTGGACTTCGAGCGGCGACTCGAGCTTGCGATGGCGAAAAGGGGGCAGCTGGCGATGCAGAAGGTCGAGCAAGCGGTGAATGTTTGCTCCGATAGCAGCGTTTGCTGGAGGGAATGTCGATTCCTGCAAGGTTGGCCTCCGAACCTCGCGACAGCCTTACTTCGGAGCGAGAAGCTCAGCTAGAGGAAGGCAGAGAGGTGGACAGCCAATAAGGCAGGAGTCAGAGGGTTTGTTGACGCGACGGAAAGCTTCTCTGGCTGGGAACATATTACTTCCGTTAGCTGCTGGGGACCTCTGAGAGGCCAAGCACCTATGACGAAGAGCGCCTGGATATGGGCGACCTAGAAGCTGTGGAAAATGTGGTGGAGCAAAGCTTCGATAGCAGGGAACAAAGAAGTTCCATTCCGAAGAGGTGTGTATCAGAACGTATCAAGGCCGAGACATTTCGGGAAGGGGTAGGGCTACCTCTCAATAGCTCCATGGAAGGAGCGCTAGAACGTCATTGGGAAGATGCAGCGAATGCCATGAAGGCTCTGATATAGTGGCCAATGATTGTTTTGTACCGACAGAGGTAGCAGCAGCACCACGTCAATGGTCCTAGAACCTATACGTATATCTCACTCAGAGAGAGAGGGGATTCTAGTTCACAGGATAGCGTAACTGCTATTTGTCCGAGCTTGTGTTCATTAGATGGTGAACTAAAAGAAAGCATTTGTGTGAGAGATTGTGGCATTTGGACATTCGTGTCTCAGTGCGTTTCGTGTCGACGCCGACGGCTCGAGACCGCGCCCTGTTCCTCTGTGACCGGTAAGCGTTCATGTGGCCGGCGGGGGCGCAGACACGCGTTTCAGCGAAAGTGCATAAAAGCATGTTTGCCACAGTTACTTTCGAAACGTGCGAGAAGGGCAGTGCGTCTGGTTTGGGACGCGATAACCTGAGTGTAGGGTTAGAAAACCGGTAGCTCTTTCTGGACTTCGACTTTTAGATGCGGACACAAGTAGCTTTGTCCATAGTCGATTTTGTAGTAAAAAGGTTTATTCCGGGTTTCAGAACTTTTAAATGCAATTGGGTGAATCTAAAGTTTAAGTGTGGACATTTGGACGATGTAGCGAACTGTAGCCCGGTGATGTGTTGAACTGCGTGGTGCAAATATGTGGTTTAATTGTGACGTAGTGCAGAACGCGCACTCCTCGGCAGTTTTTTTTTTTCTAAAAAAAAAACTTGAATAAAAGGGGGGCGTATGTGATGTGTGGTGCGCGTTCAAGTGCGCGCCTTCGGAAAGTGCGCGTCACGGAAAAAAACAAAAACAAAAGGAGAAATACCAGAGTGCACGTGCGGTGCTGCTTAACAAGAATGACGACGTTAAAGAGCGTCAAGCACGAGGATGCGTGGCAGGACGTGAAGTAAACAAAAGGTAAAACATCCAATGGGCAGCGAACACGGAGATTTCAAGGCCCAATGGCTTGACACCACGAAACAGGAGTATCTCCAATGAGAACGAGACAAGTGGGCCAGAGCTGAAGCAGGAGCCGGAGCAGACCAGAGCAAGGGGAATTCGAGGCAGGCAGTGCAAGCGGACGGTCGTCACCGGACCGGGCGCTGAAGATGGGCCGTTGGGTTCCGGACCCGAGCCTACAGGACTTCCACCGGCCGGGGCCTCCTGCTGTCGGGTTCCCGCTCCAAGGACCGTGGCCATCCGGTCCTGAACTCCTTTCCAGGGCCTGCGGACTTTGGTTCCGGCAGGCGAGCTACAGCCGTCGGGCTCCGGGCCCGAGCTGTGCGCCCAGCTGCTTGACTAGGTCGACCCTAGTTCCCGGACGCGTCGCCACCAGCCTGCGTTCTCCCGTCTCCGACGTGTCCACGCTCCTCAAGCCGAAACCATCACGATTTGGTAGGGCTTTTCGACGTGTCGCCAGCAGCCAGCGTTCCCTCGTCCTCGTCCAGCCCACGCATTGACGCAGGAGTCACGGCGTTCCGGTTTCTCATCACCGCCGAAAACCAACTTGTGGGTGAGACTGCACCGATACTCTTGCGCTACTCCCATCACTCAGCCCCTTTCGAACGTTAGGTTTAGTTACTGACTTTGAACGTTTTTGTTGGGTGTTTACAGATGTGTTTCGTCATGTCCAGTCAACTGTTTATTAAGTGTTTTGTTTTGTGAGGAATCTTTGCCTTTTTTCTTTTCAATTAAACTTTTTGTGTGTTTCTTGGAAACCGAACGGCTTTGTCCTTATTAACAAAACTCTCTGAGGCTCAGCCCGGGAGAAAAACAAATCAGCAACAAGAACCCTGCATCACAATAACACAAAATAAGGTTGAATAGTGGCGCGCTTGCAGCGGGTGCCCTACACAAAAACCAACCGCTAGTAGTCGCTGCAGTCGTCAGCGACGTACGCGACGACGGGAAACGGACGGGAGCCACACTTCCTCTCTTTCCCCATTCCTCCACGGCGCCCGACTACCTCCTCTCTCCATTACTGGGCCTCCTCCGCCTACCTCGTTGGCAGGCAGACAGGCAGGCGCATCTGTCGCTTTAAAATTACACGTTCAAATCGAGTCCATAAATTACGGGGTCCGGTAGCGTTGTTTGTTTTAGCCCCCCTCCCCCGGAGCCGCCCTGGGAGGGTGGATGGCGTGCGGCAAGCGTGTTGATTGTTTGCTTTGCACGCGGGGGTCCCTCCCGACCAACAAGGCGAGGAGTGGTGGAGCCACGTCGAGAGAATCTCCGTCGACCTAGTCTCAGCGCTACTTGGAGCGGCCGTCCACACATTCAAACTGCGGAAGTCGTGCGGAATAAAGCTGACTCGTTGGTTTTCTTTCAGGGGCGAAGCGCCTTAAGCCGTGGGTCGTGCATCCGCGATGTAAGTAGAGTCGTAATAGTAGTAGTAGTCATCGTAGTAGTAGTAGTAGGTAGCCACCTCCACGACCACACTAGAGGAGCGGCACGCGCACACTCCTTTGAATTGAGGAGGAAACCGGCACACGCTAATAAAAAATACATAAAAAGATCGTTGTCTCTTGAAAACCAACCTACAGAGATGAATATCGGTGATTTAATCGTCAATGATTTGCCTTGAATTTGATGCTTAATAAAAAAAAAACTAGTAACACAAGGACACACTTTGAGCATTATCTGAGCAGAAAAGGTTGCCACATTAAACTGGCTGGGCGTCACCTCCTAGGTTTTAGCAAGGTTTAGCGAGGTTGGGCTGCAGTACCTTGAACCAGAGTCCTTCAATTGAAGGACTCTGCTTGAACTAAGGGCGGTGAAAGGTGGGAACTAGACATGAAGCGCACACCGTAAGAAAGTGCGCGCGTGCCTCTCCTCTAGTCCGGCCATGTCACTTCTCGTTTAGTCCTTGGAATGGCCGCTGGGTGGCGCTACTTCTATATGCGGAGTATATGATGAAAGGATGCATGATGGTGGTACTTGGAGTGTTCACTATATGGGCGGACGGATGGACAGACAAACGAATGGACAAGTGGACAGAGAGACAGGTGCACGGATGGACGCGAAGACAGACGGACGCCGAGACAGATGCATGGACAGACGGATGCTTCCCCCCCTCATCATCATACACTCCGTCAATATGCTATTCGCTCTGATTTCGTTCATCAAACAAAGATAATTTTTGTTACTTAGTTCTCGCTTTCACTCCACACAACACCTTTATGTTATCAGAAATGGCCAATTTTGTCTTCTGTATATGACATTGGCAAACGCTATAACGAGCACGATGATTTTTTTTAACCTACGTTTTTTTTTCCTTCTTTAGTTGTTATTACAGTCTCGGAGCGACTGAGAGTTAAAGCTACAACATCGTTAGCTGAGCAGCTGGACACTCACCGTGCCGAACACACACACACACACACACACACACACACACACACACACACACACACACACACACACACACACACACACACACACACACACACACACACTGCCACTCCGTTATCACGAATCATCGCACCATGTTTTCCCTTGCCGAGTCGTGGAACGGGAGTCACCGCCAAGTTTGTTTTCTGGCTCGTTCGCGGAGATCTCGCGACTCTGCAGGAGGAAGTCGGCACGTCGTTCTTCTGCTTAGCAGAAGAAGAAGAGGGGGATTCTGGATCAGCAGTACTCAGCGGGGCACGCAATCGAGTGCAAGAATTGAGCCGAAAAGGGAGAGAGAAGCAAAATACGCGAGAGTGAGTGAGTTAGAAAAAAAGAAGAGTGAGGCACCGGCTGACGGTCGCCACGAGGGAAAAAAAAAAAAGCGAACCCGCTGCCATCACCACCATCAGCACTCCGAAAAGGGGCAGGGTGGTCTTCTCCTACAAGCTTTAATGTGCGAAGTGAAGCCACCAGTTTTGTTTCTGCCCTGATGATCTTTTTTTTTTTTTCATCAGTGGTTCTCGCTGCGAGCTACTGTGTGTGGCATGTAGGAACCCGGAGGATACTACCAGAAATGGCACCACGTGATGCCCGATTTCTATTATTTGCTATTTGTAGCCATAGTACTTCCTATTCCATGAATGCTACATCTTTGTCATCTATTAACTTCTATCTTCAAATGTTTCTAACATGAAATGGTTTTATAGCCGTAATCTAATCAGACGTATACATTTAGGATCCCACCGCATCGGTGTGATGAAGTAAGAATTGTGAACTATTTTATTTACCAGCAGATGTTTCGGTTTATGTAAATGAACCTGTACAAATTGGTCGACATTATCTGCGCGAATGGTTCAGTTTCTCTACGTGGTTCAGTTTACGAAAACAGGGAACTAATAAATCTTTATTTAATCAATAATAACAAATAAATAATGTATTGACTATGTCTTGTACTGCTTCATGAGCTGAAATCTAAGCACGGAACCAGTACTATCGACAACTGCTGCACCGAAGCATGCTTGATGAGAGCTTGGTGTGGCTCGACTTGCCAGGATGTTCGCAGAATGGGCACGCAAGGAGAGTTAAAAAAAAACAGAAAAAAGTTGTGTTGCTTTTCGCTTCTGTTTTCTTAAAAGAAAATGTAGAAAAGCTGAATTACAGTTGTAGCCAGGTCAATGTGATATAATATGGCCTGTTTCGTTTCGCAACACTGCTCTTAACCAGTAATATATAGAGATCTTACGATGTTGGTGGCGAAATCGGCTCATCTAATTGTTTAAATGCAAACAGTAGCGTTCTATGTGCCTGTCTTTGGGCACACTATACACACCATGCATCTGATCAAAGGGTTCATTTCACATATACTGCGCGTTGTTCCACGAAACTGACTGTACGACAATGGTAAACGACTACAATCAATGACATTTAGTCGGCTACAGCTTAAGCCGTCCGTAGTGACTTAGTTAAAAAATAATCCTTCTTAGGGGAAAGCCAGCGCCTCCTAGGCGCTGGTTGACCTTGAGTTTGGTCACGCTGCCGAAGCGGATCATAGGGGCCACGTAGAAATAAGAACGTGGTTGAGATCTGTGCCGCCAGATGCCGCAGTGATTCCAGCTGATCACAAGAAAACCGTTTGTTCTTTCAATGAACTTTTTCAAATATTTTGGTAATTGTCCTGGTAGTTGATTAACCGTTACCTTTTGGCAAACGTATGCTCCGTTATTATAAATGTATCTAGTGTAACTGTTACCTTGAACCAGATGCCGTCGATTTCGAACCACT
Organism: Rhipicephalus microplus; assembly: GCF_013339725.1. Classification (NCBI taxonomy): domain Eukaryota; kingdom Metazoa; phylum Arthropoda; class Arachnida; order Ixodida; family Ixodidae; genus Rhipicephalus; species Rhipicephalus microplus. Next base: position 126,143,967 of record NC_051165.1, read on the forward strand.
TCTATATTTAAAATACTTCTGATTTTTTTGTAAAAGTGGAAGTGCTTGCTTGGTAGGAACGGCTTGAAAACGAAACAGACGAGTTATTCATTGCAAGTGCCCCTTAGAAATCTTGATTACCAATTACTGCACGCGCCACTCCTTTTCCAGCTGGCACCACCCAGGCGTTCCACACGGCCATGCGTACGCCAAGGCCCCCATATTCTTCGTGTGAGTTCCGGCCTCTCGCAAGCGAACGCCTGGAGGCATCGTCTTTTCCTCGGCATGTCTCAGATAGAGACGTTGCTTTGGCGTTCCCGCACACACATACACACACTACGCAAGAACGACTACTTTATGTGTCTGTGTGCGAGTAGGTGTGAGGAGGACAAGATCCTCGAGACCGCAGCCTGAGACAAGGCTGCATGGCCCTCACGCGAACGGGCACTTTGGAGCTGCCATTCGGCGTCTCTCGCTCCCGTGGTAGGCTGGCATGACATAGTGGTGGCATGGCGCTCCAAGCATGCACTTCATGCGCGTCGTCTGCTCGCGCCATCACGAATGGCCGCCGGTTGCAGACGACGCTTTCGTTCGTTCGCCGATGCATGGAAGAGCTGGCGCTTCCAGCAGAAGACACGCAGGTATAGTGTATAGACTGCCAGCAACGTGATTAGCGTTCGAGCTCCTCTCCGCTCATCTTCATTACGCCTCCCTCTACGGTTTGCACGCACACCGCACGAACACAGCGTTCTTTCCCAATGCGCAGCGATCATTTGTAACCATCTCCTTCCTCGCAGATGCGGTCATTTGTCGGTTGTTTAGCCCATGACGAAGCCGTGCATGCACCCTCGTCAGTGCCAATTCCTCCTGCTTTGTGGCCCGGATACGTATATGCCAGTGGCCACGATGGAGAGGGGGTTTCCTTTCTTTTGTTTCATGTGTGTTTTCTCGGCGATTGCATTTAGTGGTGCGATATATAATTGGCCTCCATACGACGTCTCAGCGTGTAGAGCCTTTTCATCATCGCTACTCACTAAGCGTGACTGCGTGAATGTGTGAAAAAAGTAATAATAATCCGTGGGTGTTGCGACGACAACGTTGTGCTCGTCTACACAGTCATCAGCCCGATACTCGTCGTTTGGTGGAGACGCCCGTGAAACCGTCATTGTGGAAGACAATAGCGCGAACTAATAGGCTCGATTCACGCTTTAATTGTTCACCCAAGCTGCGATGTCGGGTTGTTTGTTGACCTACTCCGTTGATCAGCGCTAGAAGATGTGGTGGTGTTTACCGCAGACCAGTGTGATACTTTCTATATTTAGTGATCTTGCATCTCCTGTGCGACAGATAGGGCGTGCCCACTGTGCTGTCCAGGAATTAGGTATGTTGGAAACTGCACGAGGCACCAACGGCAAGGCAAGGAAGAATAGTGAAGAGCGATCTTGAATTATTTGTGCTCAATAAAGGAGGATTTCAGCGCGCACGTAACATTCAAGGAAGAAAGAAAGTAGGCGAAAAAGTGCTGACTCACAAGTCAGTTTTGTTAGTGAAATGAAAGCATACACACATATATAATATCGACCACTCCACGGCGTCTAAAAAGTTGAACTAGCTGCTTTGCGCGCTGCACTTTGTGTGGTCAATCGGGAACCATCGCAACAATGGTCGATTTTCAGTGACTCATGGGCTGGCCTACAATCTGTGCTCTCAGCACAGCGTCGCGGGCCGTACGAACAGCTTGTTTTCGAAATTCGATGCCTTCTCCACACTTCACACGAAAAAGGGCACTATGTGACGTTTCGATGGCTACCAAGTCGCCGTGGCGTCATAGGGAACGAACATGCCGACACGGCCGCATGGGCAGCTCTTGAAGGTACACGAGAAGAAGCCATACCACTTTCGCGTACCCATGCTGCCAGTAGTCTTCGACGGCTTGCGCGTGAAATCACGTTTTCACTATGGTGCCCACCAAGCAACCAGACCACCCAGACGAATCGTCAACGCCACATGTCCTCTTTGATGGCTCTCCACATGTCCACTAGGCTCGACCGAACAGAAGATACCCTTCTTCATCGCTTATGGCTAGGGGTTGCATTTACAAAATATTGTTCATTTCTCATAGGAATGGCCGACAACGCTCTCTGCGATGCCTGTCATTGCGGAAAGACGCTACACCACATCCTGTGCGACTCTCCATTGTATGACATCCAGAGACAGTCACTGGCATCCGTTCTTGCGCGCATCGACAACAGCCAAATGTCTGTGGACACTATACTTTCAAGTGCCCGAGATCATGATGAATCAACATTTATTGGGCCCAACATTGCTGGTAGTGCGCGCAGGCACCAGACGGGGCGGTTCCCTAGTTGCGGAACCCGTATGTATCCAGTAGCTCCTGGCCCCTGCCCGTCAGTGCACGCTGAGTCAGTAGGGCGGGGCTGGATAACAAGGTATCCCACCGCTCAAGGGGTTGAGGATTCGGGGTGTCGGGAAGAAGGGACGGTGGGGGGTTCTTAAGTTCTGTGCACTCTGCCAGGATGTGCGGCAGGGTTGTGACAGGATAGCTCGTGCCGCGGATGAGATTACTCCCTTGCGGAAGCTTCCATAGGCTGTCTTTGAGTCGGTAACCACTGTGTCCACGCTCGGCTGTACGAGTGTGAGTGCCACAGCCACTTTCTCGGCAATTCATGGTCTTTTGTCTTCATGGATGCGCTGACGATTGCCCGTCAATGGACGTAACCACTACCGCAGCACGGTCGCTGTGTTTTCAGAGTGAGGCGTCCACGTACAGGACCCTGGGGTCCTCTTCCAGCTTCCGGGCCATGGCTTTGGCCCGCGCGGCGCGCCTCTCGTCGTCCTTGCCCGGCGCCATGTTCCGGGGAAGGGGTTTCGTTTGAATTGTTGTCTTCCAGTCCTCCGGAAGGGCCGCCTTGATGGGTACCGGCTCGATCTGCCATCCTATCTTGCGTAGGACAGCTCGTCCGTGCTCCGTGTGTCTGAGTAGGTTTCTCTAATCAGAGAGGTGGGCTTCGATGAGCTCCTCCACCTTGTTGCGGGCGCCCATGTCTAGCAATCTTAGCGTAGACGAGTATATTGGCACGCCCAGTGCTTGCTTCATTGTCTTGCGAAGCATAGTGTTGAGGGTGTCCCTATTCACCGTCAGCTGGAGATATGGGGTGCAGTAGGTAACCCGCGACACGACGAACGCGCGTACCAAGCGCATGACATCGTCCTCTTTCAGGCCTCGGTTTCTATTGGATACCCTTCGAGGCATCCCAAGAATCTGTTCGGTTGTAGTCTTGATCTTTGTGACGGCGGCTTGTGCCTTCCCATTACTCTGAAGCAGTAGACCGAGAATCCTGATTTGCTGTGTTGGTTTGATGGCTGTTCTGTCGATGGTGATAGTCACGTTAGGCGGCGGCTCTTTCTTGGGTTTTCCAGGTTGGATCATGAGCAGCTTCGATTTATGGGGAGCGCAGCTCAGTCCACACGACTTGACATACTCGTGCACGGTCGTCGCCGCCCGCTGCCAGGCTTCCTCTGCCCATGCATCGGACCCGGCTCGGGCCGTCCACAACGTGATGTCATCGGCGTAGAACGCGTTGTCCACACCTTCAATTTGCTTGAGCAGACTCGGTAGGGGCAGAAGGGCCAGATTGAAGAGCAGGGCCGACAGGACCAACCCCTGAGGGGTGCCTCGATCACCAAGCTCGACAGGGTCTGATTTATCCTCTTCTATCCTGATGGTCGCCGTTCGGTTTGACAGAAAGTCGCTTATGTAGCCGAATGTCTTGCAGCCACACCTGGTTTCGTTTAAATTTTGCAACACGCTCACGGGCGACACGTTGTCAAAGGCCCATGTCAGGTCGAAAGCGAGTATCCCACGTGGTGCGTGCTTCATTGCTTGCTCGACGACCAGCTCGTGGAGTTGGATCATCACGTCTTGGGTGCTGAGATGTTGCCTGAAGCCGTACATCGTCTCCGGCATCTGATCTGTTTCTTCAAGGTGCTTCTGCAGCCGGTGAAGGACCATACGCTCCATCACCTTTCCCGCACAGGACGTGAGGGAGATGGGTCGCATGTTGTATATCGTGAGGGCCTTGCCAGGCTTTATAATAAAGTGGATCTCGGCTTCCTCCCACTCCTTCGGCAACCGCGAGCTCTCCCAGGCTTCGTTAATGCGCTCAAGGAGGCCGCGGGCCGCTGCATCGCTCATGTTATCAAGCAGTTTGTAAGTTATGGCGTCCCTGCCGGCTGCGCTCCTCTTGTCGCTTTCGTCTATCGCTGTCCACATTTCCGTCATGGTAAACGGCCGATCGAGCTTTTCGTTATCGGGTCCTTCGTATCTCTCTGGCACCGGGTACTGGCCCTCCTCTGTCTTTAGGTACTTCACCTCAGATCTTCCAGGAGTCTGCAGCCGTCTTCCTTGTACACGTTCAATACTTTGGCAAGGTAGCAATTGGTCGCGGTTTTGCTACACAGCGGGTCAATCAGATGCCTCAAGAGGCACCACGTCTTCCGTGCCGAGAGCTTGCCCTGCAGGCGGTCGCAGGTCTTCAGCCAATTTTCCGTGCAGAGCTTGGCCGCGTGCTCGGCGATTTGTTTGTTCAAGAGGGCTTGTCCGTCAATGTGTAACAGTAGCTCCACTTCCTTATTGCGAATGCCGCGGCAGTTCCATTGGTAAATTACGGTAGTGCCCCCCCCCCCCCCCCGGTCTTGGTATGCTTTTTACTCAGCTTCTGCACCAACCTTTCCGGAACTCTCGAGTCGACCATGCTTTTTCGTGATCGCGTCCTTTATTCTTTTGGCCCACTCCTTTTTTTTTCTTTTTCAGGGACGCGAACTGGTTCCGTTGAGGCTACATTTGTCGCAAGGTGGTCGCGCTTAACCGGGAGCGTGTGACGCTGACTCTCGACAGCTTCGAGTCGGGCATCCATATTGCCTAGCCTTACATTAATTTGGGTGATTACAGCCAAAATGGCCGCCAGCTCTCCTTCTCGCGGGATCTGCGTCGTTGCCGCGGTCGTGGTCTCTGCAGTCACACGGCTTTCATCAGCGTCCATTGCCTCTAGGTTATTCGATGCCCGTTGCGAGGCCTCAGCCTCTCCTGTCGTACAACCTGGGCGGGTTGAGGGGGGGGGGGGGGTCCTCTACGCGGCACCTTGCTCAAGCCTCCGGCGTTGTTTCCTGCCGTGAATTGTTTTGGGGTTTTGTAACTGCCGAGCTGCTATTACTCATTAGCGCTTCAATCTTGCCCAGAAGCGCTAGTATTTGGGCGTTCTGCTCCTTGATCAGAGCATTTTGGCGCTCAATAATTTTCTTAAGCTCTGTCACTTCGTTTTTGTCCTTTGCCGTATACCCTTTAAGAGATCGGGAGGGTGTGAGGGGTGGGGATTCGGTTTCACTGTTTCGCGCGACGGGAGACCTGGTAATCCAGCCCACCTTTTTTTCGGCGATCCCTCGATGCTCGGTTGACTCATGCCGGGGCTTCGAACCGGCCCTGGAGCTCAAACTGGCCTGGCAGCTGGAGCCCATCCAGGGTTTTGAACAGGCCCGGCAGCTGGAGCCAGTCCGGGGTTTTGAACAGGCCCGGGAGACCGAGGCGGTCCTATGCGTCGTCTCCACCGCCTTTGGCACCCCCGGATCGTGGCTTCCATCGGGAGCGGCTCTGGCGGCCGTTTCCGCTGCCACTGTTGTTGCTGCTGCAGTCCGGCGTTTGTGACCGGTCTCGTTGTTTGGAGGCGCTAAGGCGGAGTCCACCTGCAGGACCTCTCTTGTCTCGCTTACCTATCCCAGCGTCGTATTGTTCCTCCACTCGGCGCCGCTCCCAGCGTCGCCGGCAGACAATGTAAGGCATCTTAAAGCGGGCCTTGCAGGCCCTGTCCGCGGTCACGTGATTGCCTTCGCACAGGCCACACTTTACGATGCAATTGTGGTCTTCAGTGGGGTTCGAGGTTCCACATCCCCGGCAGAGCTTCTTAAAAGGATCCGGGCACACGTCCATTCTGTGGCCCATTCTTCCACACGCACACACGTTGATTTGTTTTCTGTGCAACGTGCACTCTGTAAGCAGGTTGCCGTATCTCATGTAGTTGGGTACTTTGAATCCTTCGACAGCAATGACGACCGATCGGGTCTTACCGATACGGTTTGCCTGTAAGGTCATTTGGGTTATGCTTGTGCACAACGTAGTCCTGAATTTCTTGAGCCGTGTCATCGAGCGGGATGCCCCTTATGACGCCCTTCACCGTGCCGTGGGGAGCCGCTTCGTAAGTACTTATTTCGTGCGCCGTGCCGCGTATATCAATTGTTCCTACAGCAGCTTAGCGGTCGGCGTGCTCTCTTTTAGAGGTGCTCACCACGACGATATTCTGCAGGGGGTTCAGGCACACGACGTCTTCGTTTGCTTCGTTTGCGTGGATCTGTGCCACTGCCGCAATCGCACGACTTAGTTCAACGCGGGTCACTCGCTCACGGGGAGCCCGCCTCTCGGTCGCAGTACGATCTCTATGTCGCCGCGCGGCAAACCTGGCATGCACGCGCATTTCAGCAATTTGCCTTTGTTTATACGATTCGCTCTTGAGGTACGTGAATCGCTGCTTGTGGCACCATCGCCGAGGTGGTTGCCCCGGCTGTTGATATCAGCCGTGGCCTCGGCGCCCTCTTGGTTCGCTCGAAGTGCAGGGTTTAGGCTTCGCTTGTCCGCGCCTTTGAGCCTGACTTTCTCGCCGGCAGTTTTCCAGCCTTGCGATCTTGTGCACTCTTCCGGTGAAATTTCGTAGCCGTCCTCTTCTACACGCATAGCGGTAGTAATTTTAGGGCAATGTTCACTGGCGTAATCCCTGAAAGTTGGATTTTGACTAGCGTCTTCGCCGAGGCTTGGGCTAGGCCTACCGCTTCTCCGGCCGAAGGCGAAGTCGACGTTAGGCCCAGCGACGGGCGCTCCTCACGGGCATAAAGAAAGTCTTCTAAATTCAATCAAAGTGGTCACCTACCTCGAAATTGGGGTTCCCTGTGGTCCACACGGCTTCATACATCCGGTCAATGCTTATTCATGAAGGCGCGACTCAATAAATCGGCGAAATCAGTGAAAAAAGAACGGAGCGAAAGAAACGCCCACCTACGCTCGACGCCAGGTGGCAGCACCAGCCTCAAAAAAAAAAAAAAAAAAAAGAACGGAGCAAAAGAAACTCACACCTACGCTCAACGTCAGGTGGCAGCACCAGCCTCAAGTCCCCAAAAGAAGACATTGCAACAGAAGGCGACAAAAGCCCTGTTGAGATTCCTAAGCCGCACAGACTTAAACAAGTGGCTATAACACCAATGTCACACACCACGAAAGACAAGACTGGACTATGACTGAGTGTGCGCGCGTGTGCTGCTCAATGTGCTTTGTTTATCTCTCTTCCCTCTCTCCTCACTATCTTTCATCTCCCCATCCCCCTTCCATACGCAGGGTAGCAAACCGACTGCGTATAGGCTTGTTAACCTCCCTGCTGTTCTTTTCCTTCTATTTTCCTCTATATAGCTTCAAAACGCATTTGCAAAATAAAAGTTGCGAAGGATTTTCTGACATACCATTTTAGCGCCGGAACCCGGAAAACAAACATTCATCCTGACTAGCTGTTGCTTCTCATTTGGGATGTTTTTCTGCAACCAGGCCGTCATGGAGCATTCCAAGAACACGCGGCGTCTCACCGATCACGGAGCGCAAGAATTTTTGCATGAGGTTATAACCAGATCATTCAGACTAAACAGCTACTAACGCTTCCGCTCCTCCGCATATAGCCAGTTAAAGACGGTCAAACGTTATATCGTATAATGCAAGAGATATTAAAAATACCTAAAGACGAGTACATACGCCTTCCCGGAAAACGTAGCGCTAGATTGATTCATGATGCCCTCATTAAACCTTTCAACGCTCGCACTGACATCTTTCGGTGGTCATTTTTTCCGGATGCTATAGAACAATGGAATCGTTTTCCCCATCCTGTTTTATATTATCGATGTGCAATCTTTTGACAAAGAAATTGATGCTTATTTTGTTCGTGTTTGAATTGAAATACTGCCAATTTCGGTTTCTTGTGTGTATTGCTATTTGAGTGTCAGTTGTTTTGGTTTTCAGTTTGTACTTACTATTATATTCCCTCCCTGTTTTGACCCTCAAGCGATGGTTGACAGTATTATTAAATAAATAAATAAAGAAGTTGCAATTATCTGCTCTGAACGCTGAGCTGAAAGACCAGTGAACAGGCAGCAGAGATATGAGATTTTATTATAGGATGTGAAGATGCTTCTACCTACGCCTTGGCCCTGCTCAAACACCTCGTTAACAAACTCAACGTTGCCTCTTCGTGTTCGACGGTGTACCATCCTGGAACAGCTGAGGGTGACCAGCCAGTATAGCCTCGGAAAGGGAAACCATGTGACATCCACTCAAGTTTAGGCAATGATTGGCCAAGCTGTATATCTTTTACGCTACGATCTGTTTCGAGCGAGCGTTTTAATCACCGTGACCGCCAGGCCGTAAACGGGCTGCATCTTTACGCTGCAATGCATTTCAATTTCTCGGCGCAATCTCTATTATTATAATTTATTTTTATTTTTATTTTCTCGCTTAAGCATACACATTTTTATTTATGTTGAGTTGTAGCCACAGCTACAGCCTTCACGTGGCGAGAGAATGGCGAGATCGTGATATATTACAAGGTAACCTTCAAGCCGAATTGCCCTTTAACGCAAATGTGAAGAACATTGAATAAATGGTGGCAAAGAAGCTGTTGTCAGTAGAGTGCAAAGCCAGAGCTACATTTTTGGACGAACTGTATAGGTTAAGCACGAGGTTCATCCAGCCGTATGTTATGCGGTGTACCCCCTTAAACATGTATACTGCGTGAACTGCACAGCGTAAGCCAGGAAACTATAGATCCTCTTTTTTTTTTCACATGTTTTCTTAGCTTTGTAGCTATAGAATTTTCACCGAGACCTGATTAAGAGCGTGCATACGTACGAGTGTAACCCGTCCGCGATCCTCCACTACGGATGGATGGATGGATGGATGTGGCCGTATACCCTTTAGATCGGGCGGCGGCTAACGCCACCTAGCCGTGATACTTAGTGAACTAACCATTACATCTATCCTTTTTTTTCCTTTAAATAATGAAGTTGAGGATTCGTACTTCGCAGTGAAGGGTTTAATTTTCACTCGTGCCTTGACTTTAGCCACCAATCAGATAACCTCCTTCTAGTTAAGTCTACCCGCTTAAAGTCTATTTTGCCCTCGCTGTCCCTAAATCCCAGTGCTTTGAAAAACTCTGCGCCATCATCCTGAACTATAGGGTGAAGCCCTTTACAGAACATTATCAAGTGTTCGGCAGTTTCTTCTTCCTCTCCACACGCACTGCATACTGTGTCGACCCCTTCGTATTTGGCCCGATATGTCTTGGTTCGCAGTACTCCCGTCCTGGCCTCAAACAGTAGAGAACTACCCGAGTATTATCATAGATCCTTTCCTTGGCAATTTCCTGCTTAAAAGTTCGATAGATCTCTAGTGCGGACTTCTTAATCATGCCCATTCTCCACATGTCAGTCTCCGTTTCCTTCACTTTCTTCTTGACCGATAGTTCTTTTTGGTTTGGCCACCTGCTGTTTTCTAAGTATTTACCAGTCAACTTCCTGGTTCGCTTCCTCCATTTTGTATCGACATTCTTCATGTACAAGTAGCTGAAAACCTTCCTAGCCCAACGCTCTTCCCCCATTTCTCTCAATCGCTTCTCAAATTTTATCTTGCTGCTAGCTTCCCTGCCCTCAAATGATGTCCATCCCATATCACCTTGTACTCCCTGATTTGGTGTATTCTTGTGAGCTCCTAAAGCAAGCCTACCTATTCCACGTTGCTTAATTTCTAATCTTGTTGAACTTCTGATCTCATGCACAAGACCGCATTGCCGAACGTCAGCCCAGGAACCATGACCCCTTTCCATATTCCTCTCACAACATCATACCTATTGTAATTCCACAGTGCCCTATTTTTCATGACTGCTGCATTCCTGTTACCTTTAGTCGTCACGTATATTTCGTTTTCCCTCAGATACTCGGTCCCATTGCTTATCCATACGCCCAAATATTTGTATTTATCTGTTATCTCTAGCGTGACCTCCTGTATTCTAAGCTTCGTTGTCATTGAAAATCATGACTGCTGATTTTTCCCTACTGAATCTAAAATCTAACCTATCTCCCTCATTACCGCAGATGTCCATCAATCTCTGCAAATCTTCCTTGTTGTTGGCCATTAGCACTATATCATCTGCGTACATTAATGCTGGTAGTGCCTGATCAATAAGTTTTCCTTGTTTAACTAAAGAGAGGGTGAAGCCCAGTCCACTTCCCTCTAATTTTGCCTCTAATTTTCCTCCAATTTTGCCTCACTACACGCGCACGCATGAGCGCCCCCTAGAGGCGAGCGAGCGAGCCGCCATTGTTTCGAAATAAGGAGATTAATTGTGCCCACGTAACGATTGTGGCGAGCGGCAGCCGGCGTGCCGTATATACACTATAGTACACGCGATACAGGTGTCCTCACCCATGAATGCGTCCATATCGTTATACGGTACGGCAGCGCACCTTTAAAACGCGTATAGGCGCGTGTGTCCGTGTACACATACCCGCCTCCGCATTAATAGGTTACCACACAAACACACTGTATAGAGATCCATATAGACTCTTCTATGGCGCGGCACACATACGCCTCTGCGTGTTGCCTCTCTCGTTTATATATATCTCGCTTGACTGATAACGCGGCGGTCAGACGCCAGCGCTCGCCCGCGCGCCCGTTCCTAACACCCCCACGCGCAAAAGGCATGTTCCAGCACACAATGCCTATCGACGCTGCATAGATAATGGGAATGCCGGAGACGGCTGAGGAACGCCCTCTTCTGCAGCTCCGCAGCAATGCATGCCAATATAGTACAGGTATGTATACAGATGTGTGTGTACACGTGTGTGTGTGTGGGGGGGGGGGGGTGCTCTGAGTGAAAAATGACCATTTGACTGGCTCTCCGCGAAGCGACCGATGACAGTGGGTTGTTAATATGTAAGGATGCACCACACGAGTATACGAGCTCTACACGCGCGTCTTGGTATACGCACGTTTTAGAAACTGTGCGAGCGTATTCGGCGCGTAATGCACCGTGTGCTATAAGCACCGTTCTCGTGTTCCGCATGATCTCATTATTCTCCTCCCTGATCGTTTAAAACGCCCCGCAGTGAATGAGAGCTCGGGCGACCCGCATGCTGAAGTAGCGTATACGAGACAGAACAGGAAAGGGTAATAGGGGAGGGCTGGAAGGGCCTTGTTCGTTCCGCAAGCGGCTCTTCATGGGTGGCCAATTTATGTACCGCGAATTGCGGGGGTGTCGGGAGCGAGAATTAACGATGCGGGACATTGTTTAAACTCGAAGCGATGTCTTGTTTTGTTTTCTGGCTTATATACGCGGTAGAGTGGGACCCCGCATGAAGATGTCACACGGGGTTCGGGTAGGGCGCGGGTCTGAAATTTGGCTAGCCCGCCGCAGCTGCGAAATTCAGTCACACTAGGGCTGGACAGTAAATAAGGTTAAATAGAGGGGGGCGTAGTTTTAAGTAAATGTCAAATAACATTGTCGTGTAAAAGAACAGGACCCTTCCCAATTTCAAATATATGGGTTATTTCTTAGAGGAATCGAGTCTCATGACTCGAGTGACATCGCTGACAACCATGGGCGTGCCGCGGTACGCAGGCGAAAGGTGCGCGGTATTCGTATTTGAGACGCCTGCAGTATTGGATACGGTCGCTTTAAACAAAGGTAAAATATCTGCGTCGTCCTTTGGAAGTACTGCACAGACGTGTATACATGATGACCCTCTAATCTGGTTGGGTGCTTCCCGTCCACATTGGAGAGATTAGGAGTGAGATAACGAAACGTATGAGCCCCATGACGGGTCGATGCGACCTTTGTAATGCATTATTATTTTTTATGTTTATTCATTTATAAAACATGGGCTAATATATGCTGGTCCATGCGAGAGGCGCAATACAACAGCCAAATAAGCACAAGATAAACACAATATAAAAAGGAGAAAAGTAGACACTACTTGAAAATAATGCAATTTATAGCCTTCATTGTCTTCAATAGTATTAGCGTACTGCCATATTCCGCAAGTCCAGGGTATTTTCCCCGAAAGCCGGAACACATTTTTGCTGTTCGCATTTAGACGGCTCATATGAAATGTTTTTCACACGTTTCTTAAGTTCAGTTTGTCACTTTTCTCTCTTTTTTTTCTGTTTTGGGTTTCTTCGGTTGTGTACGAGGGGTTACTATTTATAGGTTCAGTTACCGAGTTTAAGTTACCTGTTCTTTGCTCTTTACTCAACTGCGAATTAACTGCCACTTACGTCGAGTAGAACATGCATCGGTATATTTCAGCAAACTGAAGGTGTGTAGAATACGGGAAAAATATGGCACCAAGCCATGCTTCTGCGAGATTTGCAGATGATAGCGCCACCTTCCTGTTTCTTTAAGAATATCATTATAGGAAAAAAAAAGGGGGGGAATGGTTCAAGGGTTCATTCCTTCGCTATGTGCACTCCCCAATTAAATGAACAGACAATGAAGCCAACGGAGACACGGAGTAATTGATTTGTAGTATCGGGCTCCAGTGTAGTGATTACGACACAAATGCAAAGCAGTGTAAGGAGAGGAAGAAACAACTTGCCACCGAGACACCCAGCCTTCAACCATCGTCATGGTTACAAGTGACCCTGGCTAACACCCCCAAATTAACCCACGAGTACAGTATAGCACAGTGCAGTACAGTACAGTAATGTACAGTACAGTACGGTACCGTATATACGCCTGATATGTACCCAATAAAGTATAGCCGGTATACCCCGACCATCTAAGTCATTTTTCAGGCTTTAATAAAGCCGAAAGGTATGTTTATTTCGTTCACCTAAATATCTGCATAAACATATGAGAGGAGAGGAAGGAGAGTCGGCTATGCAGAGCTCGGAAAATTCCAGGGGTGTTGTGGCACTGAAGCACCCCTTCCTGGTTAAGTCTTGCTAACCTTGCTGGTACAAATTAGCGAACCATTGCGCCCCTTCAAAAGTGGTCTTACGTGTTGTGTTTTGCCATCTATTCTTTTTCCGCTTTAAGAGAAAAGAAGGTTTGCGACCTAAATACTACAGAAAAAAGATGGGGGGGGGGGGGGGGGGGGAGAAGAATAATTCTGGCACTCGTTGAAAAAAAAAATACTTTTCTGCGTAAGAAGAAACGCCTATGCTATTATCATTCATTAATAACGACGCACGGATGTTTACTCCGATACATACGACACACTGACATCGGCTAGGAGCAAGCACACCCTTTAAGGTGAACCCCGAAATACATCTCCAACATAGCTTCTCGAGTGAGTTATGCAAATGCGTCGTTCTCCGCCTCTACTTCATTCTTACTATTTGTTTGTTTTTTTTTCTCTTTGTTTCCGTCTCTGTCGTGCCATGAGAGGAGCTAATTGGGCCGCTCCCCGATCGGCGCGTCCCTGACGTGAGTGAGAGCGTAAGATAGAGAGAGAGTAGATGAACGATGCTCACTTGGGAGAGAGTGTGCGTGCACGACGCGCAGCCCACCAGGCGGCGCCACCGTGGCGGCTGCACGCGATCACCACGAAGTGGCCATGCACGAACACGAAGAGTACGAACGTCGTGCACGCTAGAAGCTGTGCCACGCAAATGCTCCTCACCCTCCCTCCTCTTATTCACATCGGAAGAATCTGTGAAGAGCTATTTACGTCGCGGAAAGGGCGAGGAAACGATGACGAGTTGCACGCAACCAATAGGGTTTCGTTAATCTGTCCGCTTCTCTTAACTACGATAACTGTCTCGCTGAAGCTGCACAATTACGTGCAGTGTTGAGCGGAGGTTTACGCCTTTGAGCAGCTGGAAAGGTGAATACGTGGGAGAGTCGAGGAAAGTCGTCGCATATATATAAGAAAAACGAAAAATTGCGGAAAGCCAGTAAGGCGTATGCACATTCCAGATGTTGCCCACTATGCATGAAAACTTAATTTCGTATATTCTATGAACAGCAGCTGAAAGACGTCACTAGAATGTCCGTTACCTCAACTCCATATAGACAGATCCCGCTTAACAGTTCTACATTGGCACACACAATGCATACGAGAGATCGATGTGTATCGATTACCTTTGCTAGTTCGCATTAGTTCGAGGCACCTGGCATGTTATCTTGAAACACCAAACACCAAAGCGCTGCCTCGCTTGACAGTTCATCATGTCACGACCTCACCGTGATGACTTTCCCCGACCGTCAGATAGCGGTCGCAGCAGCCGCAAACTGAACCCATGACCTTGTCAACTACATCGACCTACTACGTCGTTGACTGACAAGCCAAATTTCTTGGTAGTCAATATCGGTCCGAGCCACCGTGTCGTAACAGTGATCCGAGGCTCCGGCCACTCATCGAAAAAAACGCGTTTTTTTTTTTTTTCGTGCGAGTAATCTTAGCATACCGCGTTGCTGATTAAGTGACTCCGTCCGTACGCAGGCTTCACGATAGATGCACGCTTTATAATGAGTCTGAGTACATAGCTGTCAACGAGCGCTGGGGCGTATCCCTATCCATTATACATGGACAAGTGCCTCCGCGAGGCTCTCTCCTCGCGTACAAGGCGCAAGTGTATCCACGTACGGCGCGACGAGCAACATCATTCGGCCGCTTCCCTCACTCTTTTACACCGCGGAGCGAAGGAGAGAGAAGGGTAGAAAAAGGAGGAGGGCAGACGGGCCATCATTCTTTTCAACAGGCAGCCCTCCTCCTTAGCCACACACCACCACGCGCACCAAGGCCCCGCAATGACGATGATGATGATGACTGCGATAGCGATGGGTCGCTGATAACGGCCTACGCTGCGTGCGTGCCTCGAGCCACCGCCGCGGTGCACGAACACACCTCTCGGTGGACGTGCTGCCAGGCCCACTAGAGCGTCTGTATACCAAGCCCCCGTCATTATAGCTGGCGAACAAATTATACCGTAGACAAACTAAACACAATTTATAACAGCTTGCGTCCCTCAGCTCCGTACAGGAAGAAGGGAAGGGATTTGCGAGCGTGCGTGCGTGTGTGAAATGTGTACGAGAATCGCTGGCGAGCCTGCCGAGCGGACCACCGGCAGTTGCGCCCGCAGGCAAGTGTGGTCCTTTGTTTTCGCATTTACTTTATTGTCTCGTGAATGCAGCGCCTCGGTCGGCAGACCCCCGCAAATGCATCGATGGACGTCCGAACTGTAGTGCTACAATCACTATACCTGAACGGCGAGGCTACGCTAGTAAAGTGTGGAGTGCACCCGCGCATCCATCACTGTTTCTCAGATAAGCGGCAGTTTCCTTTCATGGACTCCAGAGACCTATGGTCACCCTTGGAAAAATTCACGCCTCGGACCTCTGACATCACCGCAGGTGCTAGGCTGATGAGTTCGTTTTTACAGATTTCGCATATGAAAGAGATTTCTTCGTCAGATACAGAAATGTCAACTTGGCCCGCATCCTACTGATACCTAAACCCTTCGACAGAGAATCTGTCTTCCCACTTGATCGGCGAATGGAGGAGCTGTGCAGGTGCGTCGTCTAGAATGCCATTCCCAGTGCATCCTTCAGTGCGCTAGGTAAGTGACCCTTGAGGACGACAGGCCTGTAGTAGCTCTTTGACTAGTATAACAATCGCGTCCGCAACAACGAAATTACCGCTTATTTTTTTTTCCCTTCTCAGCTCTTTAACTCCAATTTGTCTATACGTCTTTAACAATCCGCCAGCCAAGGGTAGTCAACCAGACACTCTGGTTAACTTCCTTTGCCATCTGCCTTTATGTGTCGTTTCTTCCTCTCCTCTTGAAATCCTTCGGCATGATCGACTGATTCGAGTTTAGTCTACTTAAGAAAGCGCATTTCCACGATGACCTCCACCGTAACACCATTTGTTTGCTTCGTTATACGAACCGGTATCGAATATCGGCGAGAACGCAGAGCTCCGCTCCACGGCTAGTTTGCGCGGAACAAAGCGGAGCTAATATTTTCTCTACGCTCGATTGCGGACGCGTGTCGCTATGTAAATACTGCGCGAGAGGTTGAGAGAGAGGGAGAAGCACCAAAGAGAGGAGGAAGACGCCAGCGCGCGCATCACCCGCGCGTCGCGTAGGAATCCGCGCGTCCGTCCGCAGCTCTGTCCAAACTGGGCGTTCATCCCTGCGTCCTCTCCTTCTCTTCCCTCCCCACCACGCACCCACCTCCGCGCTCGCTCCCAAATATACAGTCCTCGTCTCGCTTTCTCGACTGCCTTGCTCACGCGTGGTGAGCTGCATTGCCCCGCAATCGGCCGACGTCGTTGAGACGCAGGACGAAGAAGAAGAAGACAAAACGCCCCGACGTCTCACCTCAGCCTCCCGCGTCGTTGCTCGCTGCCGTATAAGCAGCGTCTTCTTTTTTGTTTCTCTGTATACGCACCCCCCCAGCCCTCGTTCTTTTTCTTCCCTCCACCTGATCACGGCTGCCCCACGGACACAGAGGAAGAAGCGAGGGCCACTCCGCGAGAATCATCGCCTCCCGCCGCAGCACGCCTTCTTCATTCTTCTTCTTCTTCGGCAGTGCGCGCACTCGCCTCGACGAACTACGACGGGGGCTGCCGTGCTGGCGCCTTCGAGAGAATGAGCTCCCGGAGGGGCAAAAAACAAACACAGTAAAGACACAAGTAGGCAATAAACGCTTGCGGGGTGGGCACCACGTCTCAGCAGCACGCCTGCCTCACCCCCCTGAAAACACAACCCCCTCCCTTCCCGTGCCTACCGGCTTCTCCTGCGTGTCTCTTCTTCTTCTTCTTGTCCTTCTTTCTAGCGTCTCTCTTTTGTTCTTACTCTGCAGGCGACCCCCCAAAACTCACCTCCTCCCGCTCCTACCTGCCAAGAAGGACCGGGATTAGATCCTGCTTCGTTTCGTGTGTATTTATTCTGCCATCGAAAGGGGCGTCGCGGGACCCGGGCAGTTTAGCGCTGCGTGCTCAGGTCACCCGCTGAGCGCGATGGTTTCTATATACCTAGGCAAACACACAACCTCCCAATCAACCCCCCCGCCTTTCTATTCCTCCCTCTCGTTCCTGCAGCTCGGACGTCTTTTTTCCTCGTTTGTTTCTTTCCTCTTCAAATCTCGTCATATTATAACGCGCCCCCTTGCTTCCTGTGGACTCACGTTCCACGCGCGCAGTATACATAACTGGCACTCTTTCCTTTGCGTTTCTCCTTCTCTCTAACTGCCTGCCGTTTCTTTTTTTGATTCACACTCGGCTTGGAGCCGAGGTGCCGGGTAAGAAGAAAACTGGGCGGGTGAGGGGGAGGAAAGGAGACGTCACGTCACGAGCTCTGATATTTTAATGGAAGGCCCGCCACGGCTGCCACGCTCCGTGGAAAACGGCGCCGGACAAGCCAGCCATGCCCGGCGATCCAGCGCGCGTCATGACAGCCACGCTTTTGTTTTTTGTCTTTTGTTTTTCTACCTGTATACCTGTTGTGCTAGGCTCCGTCCTTCTTCGTCTTGCAGAGCCGTGTGCGTCTGTTACTCGGGAGTGATGAACGACATCGGTTACGAAGCGCAGCCAGAGCTTTTCCTTTTCTTTTATAGTTTAAATAGTGCACGTCGATCACCGTGCAGATGTTGCCACGTGAGAAGAAAGAGGTCCTCTATTCGGCCTCTTCCTTCTCTCCCGCTTCGTACCTGCTGCCGCTTTGTTCAGTAATTTGTGGAAGCGCGCGTAATTTTCATCACACCCGTGTGATCTGGACGCTGCTGTGTGGTTGGCACGCAGATCAGAATGCGCGTGCGACATTGCGATACATTCGCCCACGTTTACTGAATATACTCGTCACTGACTCATCATTGGCAACACATCAATGGCTACTCATTAATTGCCATCCGCCAATAGCAGCTCGACAGCGGCTATTCACGGGCACGAAGCAAGTACAGAACAAGACGTGCTCTCAAATGCGTGACATTTTTCTAAGACGACAGCCTTAAACGTCTCCTCAAATTCGAAATCGGACCGTTCACGTCACGTGCGTTCGGGACGAGTGATGAAAAAAAAAAACGTCATCGCCTGACGACGTCATCATATGACGTCATGACAGGTCACAGATTGCTATCTGTTGTGACTTCATCACATGACGTCGTAGCTTCGTCAAAGGTGGTCAGATCATGGAGGCAATACAAAAGTACGTGCAGCGGCTCCGGTGTTAGAGATGGTGCAAAACCACAATATGTGCAAAAGCTTCCCAAGGGTGGCGATGCAGGATCAATACAATCAACTGAAGAGAAAAAGAAGATGCCGTCGACTTTCGAGTCGTCTTACCTGTGAGCACAAAGGACCCCGTGAGTTTTCTCAGTGGCATGGGTATAAGCGGTGAGACAATTCACCAAGCAAAGCACTTGCTGGCGTTTTTATAGCCTATTGCACTGGGCTCCCAAATGCGCTGTTGGAATAATCCTTTCTTCCTCTCGCATCACCATATATATATATATATATATATATATATATATATATATATATATATATATATATATATATATATATATATATATATATATATATATATTGAAACTGCAATTGCGTTGGAGTCGCTTTACGTTCCTCCTAGACAGGAATTATTTTTTTCTTGGGTGTGGAGGGGAAGGGGGGGGACCTATCCAAAGTCTTCATTCAACTTTCGGGGCTCATCTCAGCCTCCTCTTCGATATGATCATGCATTTAGTAAAATGTATTGAATGACATGTACTGGAGCTTCAAATGCAGCTGGTGAGATAGGTCGATAAAGTTGCATGCTGATGGACTAACAAATCGTAATAAAAATGCTTATCGAGAAAACTAACAACTAAATACTAGAGAGTTCGCACGACTGTAAAAAACGTGTCAAACGAAACACTAGCTAAATAACTGGAACGCTATCGAAACTGATGGAGGCTTTTTTGAGGCTTGGTTTGACAGTATTTGACTTCGTTGAAACGTCAGGAGCCGTGCATATGGCATGGCTGATAGGTTATAAAAAGAAAGCTGCAATGACATCTGACCACGGGCCAAGATGTAATCGTCTTCACGAAGTTCAGGCTCTGTGCTTTCAGGTCGAATGTATACGCATAGCCGGTATTTGAGGCGTGTTCTGTTACATTAAGGCGAAAGCCTTCAGTGGCTATGGGCGCGCTTGCACCTCCGTTACACTTGCGCGAGACATGGCGAGGCTCTACGAGTCTTTTGCGAGAGCCTTTCCGAACAATTCGCTCAGCCAACCCCGAGGGAGTGGACTGTCGCGAAATGGGGTGGCTTAATCGTTCATGGTATATCATGAGTGCCTAATAGACAGCTATGACATCGTATGAGGACGTGATAAATTGACTTTGTTTTTGGCTAAAAGTGTGCCGATCCCGGAGGCAATGCATGCACCACGCTGTGGTTCAAAAGGCTTCAGAGTGATGAGGGAGAATAAAGGTAATCTACTGAGCGTTAATAAGTGCGCATTATCGATTGCACTATAACGTGCGCAGCAGGCTTAAGCCTTGAAATGTTACATACCATGTAGCATGCTGCCGATTTTTCCTTACTTTCGATAGAGAGAAGCCTTTTAATGGGAGGATCTGCTCACCGACACCATCAGACTCATCCGGAACAACGAAGACGATCGGCGACTTTAACCATTACGTACACAAGCTCTTAATGGCAAACTCTGAGTGCTTCAGAAGGCGTGTTAATCGGGCATATTGAAGCAAGGCTCCCCAACCGTCGACCTCACCACGCAGATTGGGCAAGGAGCGCGAGAATACAGGAAATGCAAGAGGCTTAGCTATACACCCTCTACAGTTTGCTATCTTATATGTGAGGAGGTGAGTGACAAGTAAAAAGAAAAGACACTGTTATATTTGTAAGGCCTCGTAAACATAACTGAGCCTAGAGCTGAACCATGGATAGCATAACTAACAAACTTTGCTGCGCTAAACAGCGATAGGACCAGAGCGCAGTGATGCAACGCGCAATTGGGGTCCCCGTGCCGGTGCTTCTGCTTGTTCTTTCGTTTTCTTGCATGATTGGCACTATTACATGCGCTTGCCCCAACGAAACTCACGTGCGGGAAAATTTCTATTCATTAAGTGTAGTTCGCACTAATTTCAGACGCTTTATGCAAATTAAGGAGTATACCGTATCTGAGACTTCCCCGAGCATGCGACACGACGCGGGACTTGAGCTGTGAGACGTTCTGTGGATGTACCTTCCGTGTCTCTGAACTGCAGCCATTTCAAGTGCTTGTAGCGTCACCGAAAAATACAGGTCTTGATGAGAACTTGTAAATACTTCTCGTGTCACTGCAATTGCATTATTGTGCGCGTGATATAGAGTCGATGCGTAAGTGCTTCGTCTTCTTTTGTGATCTAATCTTGGTTTTTTTATCCGTCGCCATGTAACCTAGACGGCATCCGAGCCAGGTGGCTACGCTGACATTTAAAACACAATTAAACCTTCCCCCTCTCTCTCCCTTTCTCTCTCTATCTCTCCCTCTCTCTCTCTCTAATTTTTCTGTACACTTCTATGTACACCTAAGGGCTGAATGTCGATAACACTGGCCGTAAATCTGCCATCGAACACACACCGCCGAACGAATTTCCGGAGAGGGTGTACAGTTCTCTATACGACTAAATACAGCACTGCTATAAGCAGGGCTATACGTGGAGAGATCCGTGCCCACCTTCACACAGGCGGCCACCCGTGACCGGATTGCATGTGTACACAAACCCTTCCCACGAGCAACGCATGGCTTCCCTTGCATCGCGTTGGCGGCTAATTATTATTCCAGTCTTCACGGGTCCGTCTGTGCAGTGCACATAACATGCACGCTCGAAGCACTGCTCGCGCAGCAGGTGTTCAACCTGCTGCGCCACCTATGCGAGGCAACGCACTGCGCTGATTGTTATCAGAGGCGCGACATCGGACACGTAGGATGCACGCGTGATTGCCGCGATAGAGGGCGCGACGCACCGCCAGGGCTATCCTATTCATTGCGGTTGCGCCTCGTGTTAATCTGTATAGATGTACGAATGCACCTGCGGTAGCTCGCGCCTTCCGCTTCCCACGCACATCCGTGTGGGAAAACGCCACGCACGAGTAGGCGTTAGCTGTTCGCACGTGCACGTTGGCTCCTCTATCTGCCTTCGACTTATTGTCTTAGTCCTAACCACAGACAGTCATATCTTGAGTTGAGGGATACTCCAGGCACACGAAAAAAAAAAGGTCGTTTGTGAATAGTACGCTACGATCGCTTTTGATTGTTCTTTGAGACAGTGAAGAAGACTGGCGATTTGGGCTAGTTGGTTTGAATTCATGGTAATAAGGGCTGCAGCGCGAGCACGAATGTGCTAGAAGAAACAGACGAAAGTCGAGGCATGGAAGGCAAATAGGACTCGTGTTGTCTTTGCCGTTGGACTCAGCGCTCGTGTTGTCCTCTTTGCCTTCCGTGCCTCGACTTTCGTCTGTTTCTTCTAGCACATTCGTGCTCGCGCTGCAGCCCTTATAACCATGAATTTGAGACAGTGGTCTCAGTACAAAAATTAGCTTCGTGTCAACTTTTATAAACTCAGTTATGCTGGAAGGTGTGTTTGTCTTAGTTTTGCAAAGACTATGCACACAGTGTTTCATTAAAGTGAGCCTTCCTTTTCTCCTTGTTACGTGTGTTGCTGAACGACGGTGGCTACTGCAGTAGCTTCAATATCGGCATGCTTCGGGCTTGGTAAGCTTGTCTATAACGTGGCCTCTCTTTGCTTCGGCATTTCAGCACGCAGCCTGACCTTTAGTGGAGATTTCGCAGCTCTCCATTGAACAATTCTTTGCAGGAAGACTAGCATCGGCCCATCGCTTGCGCTAAAGTGAGACGGCCCAGCCAGCGCACTCTTTATGACGAGACTGAGTGACCAAGTGCCAGCGAACCAGCCGTTAAACTTTCGCCTGGTTATGTGGTACCACCGCGGCAAGGCTCCTAGCGAGCGCAGCTGCGACCCATCTTAACTATAACGTGGCATGATGGCGCGTCAGCAAACTATAGCGTTCCGGTGGCTCAAGGTCATGGCGATGTGATGAATGACCTTGGGAGACGTATAGCGGATGATAGCTATCATTCTAATTTATATTTTAACGCGTGTTTATCGTGCGTTAGTTGGTATCCTTTGCGGCACTGGGCCTATTGATCAAGTATTTGTAAATTCATATCTATAAATAGTATGTCATGCTCAGCGTACTTCAAAGCAAACACAGGCACTATATATACTTAGCAAAGAACCTCTGCCTGATAGTTGGCTTACGTAGCCTACATGTCACATTGAAAAAAAAAGATTAAACGAATCAGACGCAACAACCATCAACCTTGGGCTGGTGGCCATATAACAATGAATCATCCGCAGTTGCCTTCCTGACGAAATAAAATTTCGCCATCCATTATGGCAAAATTTTATTTCCCATATAAAGTATGATTATTATGAACTACAGCTCAGTTACATCTGAGCCGCACTGCTGCTTATATCATCGTCCTGAGATCAACGTGTGCTTTCACACAACGTCTATGTATATAGTATAGGCACTGCACCATTCTCAAGGCGCAGATACTCAGCAAAAGGAAAGCACCGCAGTGTTAACACTATGCTGGAGGTGCATTGAGCGATTTGTAGTCGATGAAGCGCTAACTTCGTGAAAAATGCAGTATTGCTCGCCTTAAAGAATGCTATTACACAAGCCACGAGTGCGACTAGTAAAACATATTTCATCATCATCATCATCATCATCATCCTGACTACGCCACCTGCAGATAAGGACCTCTCCCATGTTCCGCCAGGCCGACTCAGTCCTGTGCTTGCTGCTGTCACTTTATACCCGCAAACGTCCTAAGCTCTTCTGCCCACCTAACTTTCTGTCTCCCTATCACTCGCTTGACTTCTCTGGGAATCCAGTCTGTGATGAGGACGATGAAGTGCCGGTGTGGCAAAATGCCGAATGTTTTAGTTCTGTGGATTTTTGGGAATCATTTTCTCTCACGTGCGGTCCGCTGCTGTTGTGCAATGAAGGTAGAGCCCTACGAAAGACTACCGGACACCGGAATGACCACTGGTGTTGCTTCCAGGAAGCGCTACAGCTCCGAGAGTGGCACTGACAGTTATGACACCGAACCCTACTACGTCAGCAGTGATGAATTGGGGCACGACAACTTCGAGCTTGTGAGAAACCGCAAGGGAAAGAGACAATTTCTGAGCACGTCACCCAATTCGAGTGAGCGTGCACCATGCGATCTTCGCGGAATACCAAGCTATTAACCATCGTTTTCATGCCAGTTCTCGCAAGTGACAACATGAGATGCTTTAACCGGCATGCCGTGTGTGTACAACTAGAAGCACTGGTGCCGAATGAAGTAAAGGAATTAAGAGTGAATATAGCCGCAAGAACATCCTAGCGATTGAGGTCAATCATGTGACTACGCTTGACAGATTGTATGAAGTAACGGAACTTGATGTTACGAAAGTCCGCTGTCATATACCGCTGGGCAAAGAAGTGAGCAATGGTATATTATATGATGTTGCCGAAGGCATTACCAACTCGGACCTACCAGTCTTGATTAGGCCGGCTTCGGAAGATGCCATTATTACAAGTATATGTCGTATCGGTACATTACAATGCGTAAGAATTATATTAAAGGACGAATCAACATCACACGTAAAAGTAGGCCACTTCCGACACGCAGTTTGCCCGTTTTTTACCGAAACCACTTCAGTGCTGCAAGTGCATAAAGTTAGGTCACGTAAGTGGTGTGTGCATGAACTCTACTGTCTGTTCCCCATGCACTGGACACCACAACAAGGACACGTACCAGGCCACGACTCTGAAGTGCTCAAATTGCAATGGGCCACATGATGCATCTTCGAAGGACTGCCCTTTTATTCGAAAGAAGCTAAAAATGCTGAAGAAAAGGACTGGAGATGACATCTCACACCAAGAAGCAGCTGCATCTATTACGTGACGATGGTCCCGTCACCGGTGCTGCACCGAAGCCACCAAGACCTCGTCACCTCGCGAAGCACGTCCAAAACCACCTCCACCTCCCCCACTCTGGCCAAGCGCTGATGGTTCCAAGAACAAAGGCTCTTCTGCTAGCAGTGGAGCTGGCCCTTCATCCTCATTGACCAGTCAGAACACAGCCATTTTAAAGGAAAATGATGCCTCTACCATCAATGCAGGTGTCGCTTGGCTCGAACTCCCAAAGATACATGCGCCTGATGAGAGGCATCAGACTTCGACAGTGAGGGACACTTCATCGGTACCTCATAACTTGACGGATGAAGGACAACTTATCGACATGGTCAGCACCCTCGTCAGTGCTATGCGCATGCTGCTGAGCAAGATGCAGACACCGACAGCTGAAAGCATGTTGAAACTGTTTGACACCATCATTCCAGTGCTCACAAGCCTTCAGAAGTCTGCTGCTTGAGAACGCAAGTGGCACCATCATGGCTTCACCATCGGCAAGATTTTGGGTGCATGGAACCGCGCATACAAGTTAATGCAATGAATGAACTCAATTGAATAAGACACGGATGTGACTCACCGTCTGTGGTGTTAAGCACATAACTGCCATTTTGTCAACGGCATAAGTGACAATTGTCCCCTTCTCTCTCTCTCTAACCTTTATTCCCCTTACCCCCTCCCCAGTGCAAGGTAGCCTACCAGGCTCAGCCATGGTTAACCTCCCTGCCATTCTTTCATCCTCATTATATATATCTCTCTCTCAGTATGTGATCCTTAATGAGCAGCGGTTATCTTGCTTTCACGCTATGCGCCTTACTATGACCATTTTTTTTTCTTCTTGGTTTCGAATATCTTGTCCTCAACATTCATATGTTCCCTGATAAACTCGACTCTATTGTTGTCCCTTAGGGTTATACCTATCATTTTCATTTCCATTGCTCTTACCTTCCTTTTTTCTCTCGTTTTCTCTCTCTCCATTGCTAGATGCGTCATCCTCAACTTAAGTGGAAGCCTCTTCGTAATCCTCCAGGTTTCTGCTTCGTAGGGAAGTACCTGTAACATGTGGCTGTTCTATACCTTCCTCTTGAGCAATAGTGGTGATCTACCATTCATGATTTGAGTATGCTTGCCAAATGTGCTCAACCCCATTCTTATTCTTTATTCAACCTCGCGGTTTGGCTCTGCAGTTACCACCTGTACTAAGAGGACGTACTGTTTTACAACTTCAAGCGCACTGCTACCTACTTCGAAACGCTGTTCTCTTCCGAGGTTGTTCTACATTACTTTCACTTTCTGCAGACTAATTTTAAGATGTACCTCTTTGCTCCCCTTGTCTACTTCAGTAATCATGAAATGTAGTTCGTCCCCTGAGTTACTCAGCAATGCAATGCCACTTGATCATATCGATGGCAATGCTGACCATTGCCGTCACTGTCGTTTCCTGGTAGTTCTACTGCAATAGTTCTACTGTTCCAACGGCGAAAAAGAATGTTTTGTAGTTTGCAGTGTATTAGCAATTTAAATTACCTGCTATCATCACCTGCAGGAACAGGTCCGCTCGGCAGACGCGCATGCGTAAACGTGTACATGTTCAGTGCATGCCTAATCACTTCATGTATATAAACTCACTCTCCATCGCCCTTCCACCAATGAGAATCGCGCCCGTCGCCGTCACCAGAGAGCGCCGCTCAGATACATATTCCTGGCACTTCGCCTATAAGCGACTCGCCATCGTCTACTCCTGACTGATATATGGACCCGGCGCTGCGCGCACGGCCGATCCGGAGAACGATGACGCGTCCGTGTAACATCTGAAACAGAGTGTTACATACATATACAAAATAAAGGAAATTCGAGGCAATGCGGTCTCTAGGAGCCGGTTCACGCTGGAACAGTAAAAATGGGCGTGCTACATCATGGGACCGCAACTCGATCTTTATTTAGTGCGTACAGCAATGTACAAAAGGACGTCGAAAAGCGCAACTGCAGAAGTGACGCGCTAAAAAAGAGTGGGGTGGGGGTGGGTGGGAAGAGCGATAACGAAACAGGGACACGGGACAGAGAACTCGTCGTGGCTGGTCGTCGCCGACGAGGTTTTCGCTAGGATTTCAGCCACGAGCGACTTCGGTTGAAGAGTCCTCGTCGACGTCGTCGTCGCGGTCCGAACGCACACCGCACGTCGTACACGACCGCCTATCTCTTCGGCCATCGATGTTCCCGTAGTGATGGATGACTGCGGTCATCGTGAAGCGTCTACTCTCCCCCTCCCTGCACAGTTGTCCACGTGTGCGTGTGTGTGTGTGTGTGTGTGTGTGTGTGTGTGTGTGTGTGTGTGTGTGTGTGTGTGTGTGTGTGTGTTCCTTTGCGCGCGAACGCTCCTCTCCCATTCCCCCTTCGCGAGACGGCCAGCGTGGACGCACCACGGTCCTAGCGGACATTTCCGAGAAACACGATGAGAACATCTCTCCATTTGTTTCGAACCATCATGGTTTTTTTGTGTCTCCTTGCGCTGCGTCGCGGCACCCGCAGTTACAGGGCTGCACCAATGTGTGTTCGTGCACGCCTGCAGTGCCAATGTTTTCCACGGTGGCCATCGAACCTAGTGTCGTTTGTTATAGTCTCCACATGTACAGTGTGCAGCCACAGTAACGACAGTCTGGCTGTGTGAGGTCCGTGGCAGCGTGTGAAAGTGCGGGCGTGATCAGAATTCACGCCTGTTTTTCCCGTTCTTCATTATAGAGTCGAATGTGAGGTGGCATGGTTCGGTTTAGATTCGATATAGATTCGTGGTTAGGATTATTGTTGCCCTTTAACCGATTTCACGCAATCTCGAACTGACACCCACCATTGATTCATGTTCTTAGCTTGTGTTCTAGTATAGCCAAGCGGCTCCAGTCATGGTCGACTTTGCCTGCCATTCCATCGCCTTGTCTCTAAATGTTGTTTTGCCTCGTGTATGGCCTCTTGACTAAGTGTAAAATATATATTATAACTGTTAGTATTTCACGCCTGAAAACCATGATATCATTGTGAGGGACGCCGTGGTGGATGGCTCCTGAAATTTCGACCACCTGGTGTGGTCTAACGCACACCTAAATCTAAGTACGTCACTTTCTCATTTCGCCTTCACATAAATTAGGAAATTGAGGCAGGGATTTGATCCCATTTACCTCCGGGACCACAGTCGAGTACCACACCAAATGTTTGGTCAAAGTTTGTACTACCAAAGGTAAGAAAAATACTTTTTCCGTCGCTATAGCTTCTGAGGGGATGCAAATACGTTTAACCTCCCCACACACACGCGAACGCACACGCACACGCACACACATACGCACACACATGCACACACGCACACACACACAAATTAAAGAAATCAGCGCATGAATGAAGATAAATCTCAATCAGCTCTCACAACGTTAACACGTAGCCCCTCGATGACTGAATGGCTACCAGGGCACCGTAGGATCAGTGGTAACCATCTCGCCGACAACGCTGCCTGATGTGCCCACTAGTGAGCGCCCCCCACTGCTCGTATTACCCTGTCAAGGGTCGACGCTGCAATAGACGTTCGTCACATTGCACACGATGCCCCACCTATGCAGTGCGATCTCGCACTAAACTTCATTCGACGCCCGCAAAGCTCCTTATTCTAACTACAGCTGCCATCAAAAACTTCACGACACGACGTTACAATGGTGTGTCGGTTGTGAGTTGGCGTATATCCTTTACCAACTAATTCAGTTATTGCATTGGTATGGCTGACTCCCCCAAATGTGATAACTGAAATTGCGTAGAAGCCCTCGACCATGTCCTATGTCATTGCGCATACTTTGAAGAAGATGACCGGACTCTCCAGTGTACCTTAGGAGACTGTATGATCGACTCTTTACTCTGGAGAAGATCTTGGTTGCGTGGCCTTTAAGTACATCAGCCCCTAAAGCCACACAAGTCATTCTACAATTCTTGAGGGTAACATCACTGTGCGACCGCCTGCGAAAACTGCATTGTGTGTGCGGTGTGTGGTATGTGCAATATATATATATATATCCTTCTCCTCTCTCTCCCTCTACTTTACTCTCTCTTTCCTCTCTCTCCACGTGTTGGATAGCAAACTGAACTTAGTCTAGTTAACATCCGTACCTTTCTGATATTCTTTCTCAATCTCTCTCTACACAGTGCGACATCTTCGCCAGGTGAAGAACGCGCTTCCTCTTCAGTGTTTCGTATGCACGAATTAAGGAAGAAGGTGAAGCCGCGGAGGAGGATGCCAGCAACGAGCTCCTCCGAAAACCGCGCGGCCACTGCGGCCGTGGCGAGCGTTGAGAGTGACCTTCTGGGGGCAGGACGAGACTGCTCTGCTATGCTGGCCGACTGGCCTCTGCAGGCAGCCTCTCCCTGCTCTGTTCGTGCTTCGTGGCGATCAACGGCTGCTCTGTTATCCTGTCATCGAAGAGCGATGATCACGCCTCTGGAAAGCAAGCTCGCGCATCGCTTGCTGCAGGAATTCCCGTCGCGGCTCTAACACGTCTGCTGGGCCTGCATTTGGAGTGATCTAGCGCTAGCTTGAGGCTGTGCGTGTGCTTGTGTACGTCCACATCGGTGTTCGTCGTCGTTGCCTCACCCTCTCTGTTCTCCGTCTGAAACCTGCGTTTCGTCTCGAGGTGTCCGAGTCTATACACACAAGTCGTGTCCCGCGTGGTTTCAGTATATCTCGTACATCCTTTACTGAAGCTCACGAGAGATGAATACGATATACCATAAGAAGAAAAAGCGAGACGGAAAAGCTGGATCCAGGTTGTCCCGTATACAGATGTCGTTAACAAAATCTCGTCTTTCTGCTTACGAGTCGTTGCATTGATTTTACGTCCTCTTGATAGTTGAAGTATTATCGGGTATGGCACAGAACACTTGGTATTACTGCAGCTGAGCACAATTTGAAACATAGTGCTGACTTCATGGTCCCACGTCGTAATTCATAAACGTCTTGTAAAATCACAACGGGAAGCTCGCTCATTCTCTCACGCATTCGCCTATTATGACTCGAACGCGAAATACATGCTTGTTTTCCTTTTCTTCTCGGTCTATTCTATATGGCAAGTGTTCAATGTACGGATTTGCAATTAGCCTCAGCATAGATCCCCTGATACGATATTTTCAAAGCACAATGGCCCGTTTCACTTCACACCTGAACTTCGTGGAAATAAACTTCACGTAGGAGCTACCTGATTCCGTACCACGATCTACCAGCGCAGAAAGAATCCCGAACAATTGCGAAGTTCCCGCGGAGGATTGACCTGTACACGAAGAGAGCTACAGTACATACAAGACATTCTGTACGACGAAACTATGCACGTCCACTCTGGCACTGGCCTTACCTGTACACCTGTTTAAGAAGTCACACAACCACGAACACTCCCCAGATGCCCTCTTCAGCGCAGACGTATTCTCCGCACAAAACGTTCGCGCATGCAAATGCTTCAGTTCCAAAGCTGCATGCACGGTCCTCTTACACACGCATGCAGACCAAATGTGGGCCCACTGTCTTATCTTCTTACTTTCCAGTATATATAATTAGGCCCCCACTTCATGATCGCGAACGCGGATACACGAGTGTCAGCGTGTATAATGCTCCAGGAGACCACACCACTTGTCGGCGCCTCCTCTTTCTCCAATGTTTTCTCCCTTTCCGCTCGGTACGCAAGTGAACGCGAGCTTATGCTCGAGCGTGCCGACGTACAAGGTGTCTGTTCGCTTTCGATGCTTAAGGAGGCTTGGTAGCCGTGCCAAAGTAAGGAAAACGCCGCGAAGATGTAGCTGCTATTAAGCACTGATAGAGAAAAAAGAAAACAAGGAACGAACATCAGAATGAGCGTACAAGCAAACGCGAGCGTACACTGCGGGGCTGAGGAACCACGGAGCTGGAGGAATAGGCGACTACGTAATAATTACTCGCCTAGAGGGAGAAGGAGGGGTTATAGCATCGAGGTGGCACGAGAGCAAAGGGGCGGGAGCACAGCTTTCGAGAAAAGAAATAAAGAAGCATACAGGAAAAAATGATATCCTGCCACCGTAGGGAGCGATCATCATCGCCTCTGCGGCCACCACCAGGCAAGGCTGTTATATTACGCACGTCCCTCCCCCTTGCCCCAATTCAACGTCGTCGTTGCGTTCCGGTGCGTGCGTGTGATGCCTCTGGCCGTTGTTACCGTCGCAGCTCGCACACATCGATAACGCTTCGACGTATACATAACGAGCACCTCCGGGTGTGCTTCGTAACTCGTGTATGTGTTTGCATTGCTTAGATACACTGGACGCGGGGCCTCTCGTAACCTCCACCCACCCCCCAAAATCCCCGCGCCCGCTTGTACAGATGCGTGAGCGAACCCCGGTATAACGAAATAAAGTTGGAAACAGCGAAAGCACGTTGCCGTAGAGGGGGAAGGAAAGCGAAAGACGCCCCGAAGACAGACGCTGCCCAGTGGGGCTCGCAATGAAGACGACGACATGGGCTCTCCCTCACGCGCGCGAAACAAGTGCCAGGCAGGGTGGGCGAGGGGTAGAAGAAGCAGCGAGGCGGGAGCAGCCACGCTCTAAATAGCAGTCTCGCGCGAAGGCAGCGGGGCAGCAGCCTTATCGGCGCCTTCCATCGACCACACCCTCTAATGAGCAGTGCACACTCCGTCTTGCAGCAGCAGACCGCGAGGAAAGAAACCAAAGATGAGCAAAACAAACAAGGTGCGTCGATCGACGGCCTGGGCGTTCGTTCACATGGCTCGTTGTGGTGGGTCCTCGTTGTCAACGCCGATGGCAGCGGCGGAGCAGGAAAGCCGTCAGCGGCCGATCGAGCTGCAGGCGCCTCGCTGGCCACGGCGACGCGATGCACGGCGAAGTGAGGAGGAGGGCGGCGAAAAATCGCGCGCTGACTGTACGACGAGCGAGCCCGAAAACAAATCGCGCATTTGCGTGGCCCTGCTCGGAGACCGGTGCATGCGCTTCGACGTCGCCGGGGGATCGCCGCATCCGCGTCGCCTTTCCTTCTCTCTCGATCGCCCCGCGGACCACGGAATACGGAGGCAGGACCTCTCTCTGCGAGCGTGCGTGAGTGTGTGCGAGCGTACGTAGCTGCGCGTGTACGTAGCGTTTGTATGTTTGTGCGCATCTGTATGTTTCCTCTCACTCGTGTGTGTCTGTGTGTGCGTGTGCAGCAGCATGTGCGTGTGTGTGTGTACGGCAGCGTGCGTACCCGTCTGTGGCATGCGTATCTGTACGTATTCGCGTGTGTGTCTGTCTGCGTGTGTATACCCGTATGCAGTGTGACCATATGTATTCGCTCGCGTATGTGCATCTGTGTACGTTTATATGCAAGTGTGTGCGTTCGTGGGTGTGTGGCGCATAGCAGTCTATAAATGCTGCTACGACGCACATCGTCAGCGCTTTTACACCGCAGGCGTGCCGCACCCGTATTTTTGCAGCAAACTCGGGTTTTCTTTCTTCCGTTTCTTCTTTCTTTCTCTCTTCTTTCTTTCTTTCTTTCTTTCTTTCTTTCTTTCTTCCTTTCTTTCTTTCTTTCTACATCACGAGTGCGCTGCCGGAGGAGCACTCCCGGTCTCTCCTGCCTTAGTGGGTTTTTGAGCGTGGTGTTGAGCCGGGACGTCCGCACACGTAGCCACTGACGCCGCGAGGCAGTTGTTCACGCTCCTATAACGAGGAGCTCTTAGAATAAGATGAAGACGTAATGGTTCCTTCCCAGAAAAGAAAGAACCACGTTTGTCTCTAAGGAGAGCAGTCACCACCATGGGGGGCCTTAATACACAACGTCTATACGCACGTTTGTGCGGCGACCACCCCCTTCCTCTCTTGTCGTCCCTGGCGTACTTACTTGGTGCCCCTTGTGTTGTCACTGCACTTATTATCACTCATTTTCCTTATTATCACTTCATAAAACCAATGGCCCCCAGCGGTGGGCTAGCGGTTATGGTGCGCAACGTCTGATCCGCAGGCCTTGTGATTGAATCTCGGTCGCACCGGCAGCATCTCGAAAGAGGTGAAACTCAGAAGTCCCCTGTACTTAGGTTTTGGTACACGTTAAGTAACCCCTGATGGCATAGACAAAGCGAGAGATGAGGATGCGAAGAAAGGCAGGGAGGTTAACCAGATGCACGTACGGCTTGCTACCCTGCACTGGGGGAAGGAATGAAGGGGAGAAAAACATATAAGAGATAGGGAAGAAAGATACACACAATTACGAGCACACACGGGGGAGCACACAATCTATACAAGTGGTCACTCAGGTTTGTTATGTTCAAGTACTGCAGTAGCACTTCAGTCGCTTACTACGCTATCAAGGCAGACGCCCAAGGTCATCTTCGCAGAGAATGGTCAAGAGTTCAGTTGGTTCCAAAGTATCCGGAACTGGCATCGCAAGTGCAGCGGCATAGGGCGTGTTCGATGGTCTCTTCAGCTCCACCGGAGTGGCATGTAGTGGTGTCTGCCATGCCAATGCGAAAGGCGTACGCCTTTTTGAATGCAACACCCAACCAAAAGTTGGTGTAGAGAGAGAGAGAGAGAGAGAGAGAGAGAGATAAGTATGCAAGGAAAGGCAGGAAGGTTAACAAGACGCACATCCGGTTTGCTACCCTGCACTGGGGAAGGGGTGAATGGGAGAAAAGAGGTTGCAGAGAGATAAGGTACGCACGATCACGAGCACACTCGGGGGAGCATGAATTTCTGGAGTCGTCTATACGGTGGTACCTTTCGTAATCATATCGTGGCTAAGGGACGTAAAACCCCGGCAACCATTATTATTTATCATCAGTCAAATGTCCTGCCACCGAGGATAGTTATAGAGCGAGAAGAGAACGACGACACAGAGACAAGAAGGACACGAAGGACACGAGTGCTAGTGTCCTTCGTGTCCTTGTCTCTGTGTCGTCGTAGTGTTGACTATCACCATGTCATACCGACTAGCCCAAGCTGCCACACTTCTAAGTCCATGCCACTGTTGCGTTCCTGAGGCCACATACACATAATGTTGTTCGCTGCTGAAGGAAACACGCGGTGCGTGTCCAAACAATAATTGGGAACGTATTGACTTCATGTAGAAGGAGTAAGAATGCTAGACGCGGAGAAAATAAGCAGAAAAAATAGTAAGAAAAAGCATTAATACTAAGGTGAAAACCGAGTAGTGATCAGTAAACCAAAGTCAATGTTAGTGGTCCTTTTAGCAGACCACGGCTAGCATGATAGCATAAAGACATTGGTTGGGACAGTGCTACAGAATTCCTCGTGGTGTTCTATACGAAAAAAGTCCTTGGTTTGTATACGTACGTATGCGTGTTGTACACTCTTGATTCGTTAGAATGTTACGTCTCGCAGAATAGGTACTACTTCCTGTCCCGCACAGCTATATACACTATAGCCGTAGTACAACCTCGGCAGGCTTCGTAAGGCTTCTCGTATGCGCTGAATCGTTCTTTCCGTGCAGGGACCGGGTATGCTGATATCTTTGCCGAGGTCTTCGCATCCGGCGCGGCGGGAGTGCGTTCGCCTTAATTGGTTTTAGATGAGCCTCCGCCGCGGGGATCGAGACAGGACGCTGCACGCTTGCGTGGCTGCTGTTTGCTCAATTGAACTTCGCCTTCGCTGCCGATTCGATCGGCGAGGCCTGGCTGCTACGCGTCGTGATCGTGTATGCCCGTATAGTAAACGCCACCTGTCGGCAGGGGGGGCAAGCGCTGCACTCTGCTGAAACGACAATTCGTATAGGTGAAGCCCATTCTGCAGAAAGGGCGTCAGAGAGGGCACACGGCCCCCTGACAATATTCTGCGAGCAAGTTGAGATTCGGACGGGTGAAACTCGATATGTCGGAAGCTATGAACTGGCGACAGCTGCTGAGGCGTAGCTGAGTGCATGAAACACCCCTTAAGCGCCTGGAACAAACTACCGAAAGAAATTGTCGATAGCCCCAGTGTGGAGCTGTTTAGTACGCACTTGACGAAAATGCGCAAACGAAGGTGTCCTTGCATCGCTCTTATTCTTTGAATTGCAGTGTTCCATGCGTTGATTTCATGATGGGTACGGTTGCTAAACTCTTGTTGATGTACTGTTTTGGGAAATATTTTTCTTTGTGTCTACTCCTGCGGGGAAAGTGACTCTGCAGTATTCTGAATAAAAAATTTAAAAATCTTATTCCGGAAACGAGGGAGGGGGGGGGTGATTGCGTCGCAATTCCCTGATCCTTGCTATGGTTAAGCATATGAACTGCTATCGTATCTTCTCTGCAAACGATATTCTGCTCGGTAACCAAATGGTTAGTGACGTAGAAAAATGGCAGCAAAAAGAACGTACTGTGGCAATATACACGCGGAAGTGGGCTTCAGAACCCTCGTCTTCTATCCAAAACAAGCCCTTGGATGTGCGCAGCGCGAGATCTGCTGCGCCAACTCCACGATCTACCACCGTAGAGGCCATGGGAGGCCATAGTATTAAAAGTGAATTTTCTTACCGCTGCAGCACTCGCTGTTCTGTCTACCGTGACAAAAAACTTAGCTTCAACCCTTGCATCGCAGGCTCCGTTATTTATATGAAAATACCGAAGACAATAACGAAGGAAATTATTATGAATGTTGAAGCGAAATCTGTGCTGGTGTTGGCGACATAAAGGTTAGAACGTTGCGCTGAAGTGATACGGGCAGCTGTGGTGGACGTATACATTCAACTTGACAACGAACGGGCTGTGCAGTTGGGGTGCGCGCTTGCCACGGATCAGCTACAGAAGCGCCAGCCGACGCGGGGAGCTGGTAGCAGACTGGCGAAATGTGTGCGCGCGTGGATTGCGGTACCGGCGTGGCGTAGGCTTAATGGTGAATGGCATGTAAGGCTTTCAGTTGTAAACTGAACTGTTGATCGTCGCCCTTAATAATAAATGTTTTAGCAAGTTTTGAGGCATCGTCGCATTCCGTAGGTTGACCAGACGACGAGAACCCCCACAGCTTGTTGGTAGGAAACCCGGGTGGAGCTTATTTTTTAAAGCGCGGTCTGTTCGCTGAGGCTATCGCAAGTGTCCAGTCACTAAAACCTCCCTAATGTTTACAACGAAAGCGTCGCTTCAAAAGCATCGCGGCAGTATACGGCACATTCCGCATAAGCGTTTGAACAAATAAAGCAGAAGGAAAACGGCAACACGAGAAATCCTGCTCTATATATATATATCCTGGTAGACAGGAGTGAATAAGCCAACTTCTTGGTACAATAGATAGGATGGTATTAATTATTAGCGAGTTGATACGATATCACCGAATACGCGAGAAGGAGAGAAAGTGAAGTGAACGAATTCACGGACGTTTAGTAGACACGCAGCTTGTTTGCTACCATGGACGGGGGAAAGGGCACCAAATGAAGCTTAATAGCTTCTAAACGCGCCATATGCGGCTCTTATGACGCGCCTAGAAACCATCCCCCTCATCGCTCATCAAAACAATCGTCTCATCGAAGATTTTCGTCGAAGTTGGCTTCTCTGCAGTAAGAGACTTTATGAGGAGAAGCCCATATAGAGATGGATTGTTTCAATGTGTTGGTTATTGGGCCAATATCGTAGTATTGGCTTTGTAAAAGAATGTCTTACGATAAAAATGAACCCCGAATTATATCCGTGGTGGCGGCGTTGTCATAGGTTAGATACTGTGAGCGGCTGCATCATTCAAACTGCCGCGGTACTGTCACCGGATGTCTCAAAGCAACAACATGTGTTCTATGCTTAATAAATGTTCACCTATCTTAAACATATGTTACAGCTGAGTGCGGACGGCAAGCATGTAAAAAACGTAACTATAATGAAGCATAACGACCATGTTAGCGTTAATAGTAATTGTTGTTTGTATGTATGCATGCATCAGTGAATTAGTGAGGATGATTTCACTTCGTGCATATGGTATAGATTATTTGTATAGTAACCATGTACGCGAATTCGATAGCATCAAAGTGTTGAGTTGCACTACGAAATGAATGCTGGTTTTGTATTAGGTGGGGTGTATTTTGAGCATTACGGAACTCGTGCACTTAACATTTGGGGAGCCCGATGTGTGAACGAATTCCTTCCCATTATGCGCCACCTTCAAACGCATCTTTGCACTCGTTATCAACCGAGTTTCCAGTTTGCTGCAGTCCTCCGCAAGAATAAATTTATTGCCCACTCGATCACTCTTGTTTTTGGCAAGAATAACGTTAGCTCCGATGTAAGCACAAAAAAGTTCTTTTTTTTTTTTCATTGAAATATCTGCAGAGATGTCCTGGTGTTCACGTGGAACGTTGCACTTAAAAAGAAGCATGGAACAATAAAAACTATATATCGTGAGGGTAGTTCTTATTTTAGCCTCAGTTTGTTGTGTAAAAAATAAAAATAGTGGTAATATCGGCCCGTGTCTGCTATCCACTGTTTTTATAGCAACATTGGCATCATGCGATAGCAAAAGAATAATTTAGTCGCATGTAATTACTATTGGTTCTTTGCCCGCCGCTGCCGTGTACAGTACGTGTGGTGCTGGGCTGCTGACCAGAAGGTAGTGGGTTCATTACGGGCCACCACGATGGCACTTTGATAGGCCCCATGTACTGCGAGACGACTTTTCACGTTAAAGAAAAAAAAAAAACAAGTGGTCAGAATTTTCTAGAGCCCTCCGGTGCAGCGTGCCTCATAAAATCCCCAGATGTTGCCGCTGTTCTCGTTCTCAATTATACCGTTGTGACTAGCTCCTGAAATGAGCACAATTTCACAAATACACTGATGTCGCTGTCTGTCACAATTCCCCCCGTAAATCAGAAGCAAGCTTTACGTACGCTTCATGAAATATAGCGGAAACATTGCACTTTTAAATGAACGAAGCAAGGGGAACTAGAAAGGCTCGTTTTTCTGCGCTAGGTAGAATATTAATTTGAACTAACCCAAAACGACAACAACAAAAAAGAAAAAAGAAAGGCAGACTTACTTCTACAGTGAACAAGATGTCAATATGGAAGACAACATGCCACTGCCAGGGACAACGACAACAACAAGAAAAAAGAAAAAGAAAGGCAGACTTACTTCTAGTGAACATGATGTCAATATGGAAGACAACATGCCACTGCCAGGGACCGAAACTGCGACCTTCGAATAGCGTGTTCGTTATTCGCGTCCGATGACGCGTAATTCGAAGGTTGGGGGTTCGATTCTTACCAATGGCATGTTGTAATTTCGTCTATTTTGATTTCTCCACAATTACATCATGTTTACTAGAAGTAACACTGCCTATATTTTCTTTGGTTTTCTTGTCGATTAGTTCAACTTTTGTTATACCTATAACTGTTTCTCCCAACAAATCAGTAAATAAAATCTCCCCATCAAATGCACACATTTATTATCTATTAGTTGTGGTGACTGCATTTCCGATGGAGGCGAAAATGCTGTAGGCCAGTGCACTCAGATTTGGGTACACGTTAAAGAGCCCCCAGTGGTCGAAATTTCGGAGCCCTCCACTACGGCGTCTCTAATAATCATATGGTGGTTTTTGGAGGTTAACCCCCCCCCATATCATCATCATTACTATCATCATCAACATGATCACATCTATGAGTTTGTTTTCGCTTTTCCATGCCGTATCATAATCACGAACATTGCGCCTGCTTGGATGTCAGACCAAGCGCAAGGTACGCATATGCTTCCGTTGCAAAAGAGCCAACCGTTTACTGTATATACAATGCACGCTTCTGTGGCTTACGGCATGAGAAAAAAAAAAAACGAGTTAGCTTCCCCGAGCGGTAAACTGGCGGTGCTGTATGTAGCCGACTAAACAAAACCGAGAACGGCGCAAACAAATTTCCTCTGCGACGGAGTGGCAGAGTTTCTGTCACTGACAGCTGACTCGGTGGAGTCAGCGTAATTACCGCAGCGCGAAGAAAGTCGCCCCGTTCAACGCAATTTACTCTTGCAGCGCAAGCCACTTCCTACGCGATTTCAAGGCTCGTTCGCGCTATAGGCGAAACCAAGCAAGTCGGAATTAAGACTCGCGTTGTACGGCGAAAGTTTCTTTTGCTTTGCAGCTCCATAATACACGGGTCTACAACTTTCCTACGTGCTACGCGATGCGAGAATTCGCAGAAAAAAAAAAGATGCACTGAGGAATACTCACCCATGATGAGGCTTTCTCGGGGCTCAGAAAAGCGCGGCTGCCACAGTAAACTGTCTACGTTAAGAACTCGTTGGAGAGGAATCCGAAGGAGTTTGTGCATTCCCGTTTCAAGCCTGTAAATATGCGCTGTGAACCATTACCAACGGGAAACACGCACACCTATGTTCGCGATTCTTGATTAACTTGTTCATTTTGGCAGTGATGACATCTGTACGCAGATGCCAGCACTGCAGGAACTCCGTTGGTAACTCCCGAGAGCTCGCCGCAGTTAAGTATCACCTGACGTTGCTGCTCGCGTAATAATTATTCGCATCTGCCAGAACAAACGCGGAAAGACAGGCAATTCTGAACAGTACTCTAAATTAAAATGTTCTCTCGGCAGGTTTTCTCGTACTGCCTTGGACCTATCGCAGCGGTTTCCCAAAATGAATTTCCTGAAACTTGTTTTGCGGAACACCCTGAGTCCACACAACTTTGTTTGCCCG
Source organism: Rhipicephalus microplus (assembly GCF_013339725.1). Classification (NCBI taxonomy): domain Eukaryota; kingdom Metazoa; phylum Arthropoda; class Arachnida; order Ixodida; family Ixodidae; genus Rhipicephalus; species Rhipicephalus microplus. The sequence goes on from NC_051165.1 coordinate 126,182,735, forward strand.
TGTAGAGCATTACGTGTTTTCGTAATCTAGACAGGTTCCAATTTGTGGTATTGCATTCGCAATTACAGCGGAACGAGGTTTGCTCGCTTAGACTGACTGTATTTGTCCGTGGCACTAGGTATGCGCGTGGTAGCGTTAGCGCGTTGTGAATAAGAAAACAAGCAATTTTGTAAAGTTTTCCGTCTCAATCTATACCCCTGACATACCAACCCTCTCTCAACTGCTCTACTATAAAGAGGAGGAGGAGGAAAGTTTAGGCGGAAGGACAGGGAGGTTAGCCAGTTTTTAGACCGGCTGGCTACCCTGTGCTCGGGAAAGGGGTGAGGAAAATAAAAGAGGATAAAAAACTTGCGTAGAGAGAGAGAGAGAGAGAGAAATTACAAAAAATAGCGACACAGGAAAGGCACTAAAGTCTGTCTCTGAGGCCAGTTGTCCGCAAAAACGGTAGCAGAGGTTTCAAAGCCTTCTGGGCTGAGTATGGGCTCGGCCTATGACCCAGCTTTATAACTCGTACGTAGGCTACATAACCCAAATTAGTTATGATGGATGACCTCAAACGCTCTGTAAAACTCAATGCCATCTACTCGGAGTCCATTTCTTTCGTGTGGTAAACTGTAGCTGGTGTAGCCGGCCCTAAAGATCGGACTTGATGCTGTCATAAAGCTAGGCATGCATGCTTTTCGGAAGAAACTGTATGCTGCTGTCTGACAAGTTTCAGTATTTCTCACGGTAAGGAAATGCATGGGACGTTAACCAGGTTGAAACGTTGAAATAGTTTACTAACACGCCCGAGCTTACGCTATTTCACACTTAAAGAGAACTTTCGGTTCCTGCTTTCGCATACTTTTTCATTAGGGTGAAGCCAGGTAGGACTCGTCCTTATTAAGTCTCAATGTTCCCCCAAGGTTTTATTCCCGTCTACTACCTGTTTCCAGTCCACGCGTAGAAAGACGCGGTATATGAGACGAGCCAATTAGTAAACAGTCTGACTTTTCCCTTATATGTATTATCACACATAAAATGGCGCACTGATCCCTATGTGGGACTGAGCCGGATGCGTGACCCAGTCGCGTTCTGCAGGACCAAGTAAAGTCATTCTCCTTCCTTCCTTCATTCGCAATCCGTCTGAGCACTCGACCCATTTTAGGCTTTTCAGTGACCAGCCCCGCCACGGTGGTCTAGTGGCTAAGGTACTCGGCTGCTGACCCGCAGGGCGCGGGTTCGAATCCCGGCTGCGGCGGCTGCATTTCCGATGGAGGCGGAAATGTTGTAGGTCCGTGTGCTCAGATTTGGGTGCACGTTAAAGAACCCCAGGTGGTCTAAATTTCCGGAGCCCTCCACTACGGCGTCTCTCATAATCGTATAGTGGTTTTGGGACGTTAAACCCCACATATCAATCAATCAAATCAGGCTTTTCAGCGACCGCTAAATCAACCTAAGGCTCGAAGTGATTTCAGTGCGAATAACAAGTACGCTACACAGTGTTCGTGACTGTCCCTAGCCGAAATCTTTCCGCTTGAGCAGATCTACGTAATCATATTGCAAGCGATGACGTTCTCTTCACTTCCGGTTCAACAGATCCGTGACGTCGAACGACGCGTCACTTCCCGCTCTCCTGAAGCCCCCAATCTGTCTCGTACTGATGCTTCTGGAGCGCGGCGCGGCGTTAATTGGTCCGACCGGGATCATCGGTTGGTTTCATGGTACAGCTTCACATATGAGGAATCGCGAAGGAAGAAGGGGAAGTCAGCGATCGGGTAGAAAGGAGGAAACAGAGCTTTATGAGGATGACAACCGTTGTGGACGACCCGAGGAAGGAGGGAAAAGAGTGTTTTGAGGGGAGGGAAATAAGAGGACCCGTGGTTGTGACTCGGATAGCGAGGGAGAGGGAGCGACTTTTGTTCCGAAAGAACGACTCTCTTCCGTCAGGTTGCTCACGGACGCGCGTTCCTCTGACACGGCGACGGCGGCGACCCCGTGCGGGCGACGCTCGCTTGCTTTATGGCGGCGCGCTGTACTGACGGCGTCTGGGCGCGATGTTAGAAGGGTCGCGCCAACGCTGGGCGGTGAATCGGGGAGACAGGCAGGCGAACGACGTGAAGGCCCTCTTTTCCGTTCGGCTGGCGACGCGCCGGCGGCAACCTGTTTGTGACAGCCACTTTATTGGCGGCACCGACAGCGGTAGAAAAACAGCGGCAACAACGACAGGCTGCTTGCTCGCTTACCCCAGGAAAGCTCTCTCTCTCTCTCTATCTCTCTCTGAGAGCAGAGAATCTCTAGCTGGAACACATCACCTCCTCTTTCCCACTGAGCGACTCCCTGACCAAAAGCCAAGGTTGAACGGTTTTTGCTTCCCAGCGCAGCCTGCGCCTCATGCCCAAGCGCGCGCACGCACAAGTCACTGCAGGAAGTACAAACGCTGCAGTTTCTGTCGTGTTGCTGAAGCTTGGGCTCTTCATCAAAGCGTGCCCCCGACACGCCACGATCGGATTGCGTCTGTCCGGCAAGTACGGTCGCGCGCGTTTGGAAGAAAGGATATCACGTATACCACACACGTGTGTGGTGTTGAAGCGGCGTGGGCCCGGGTCTGCATGCTACATTGCCCCTTTCAATTTGCGAACCGCGCAATCCTGCAGCGTCAAGCTCTGCGCGTGGCGCGCTCGCCTCAGCACCGTTCACGCTGTTTCCTGTGGTGCTTTGTACGCAGGGTCTTTTGATTTGAGATCGTTTTACTTCTGGTTTTCGCTGCGATCTTCGCTTACATTCTTTGTTTCCTATGACTTTCTTTAACGCTTCTTTCTTTTACTCTATTTGCCAACCGCTTCATGGTGGCGTTAGGAAACGGTGTACAACGTCTGAGATGATCCGCGCCATAGCGAGGTGGCGTCGCCTGGTGGCTTCTCGTGAGAGATTGCCGCGGTTGTCTGACGCCGCACGCGTCGTGTTGTCGTAGCAACGCTTTTACAAGTTAGCCCGACGCCCCCGCCGTGTGACTTTCGGGAGATGTGAACGCACGGAAGGAGAAAATTGGCTTTTGCGGGGGAGTCCCTCGCCGTACGCGCATGCGTTACTGTGCTGCGACGTTCGTCGCACGACTCGGCTTCGCGCGCGCCATGACATGAAGCTTGTATTCGTTCTCCTTTATTACTTGCATCTATACCTTAAGGCCTTCGGTGAGCCGGAAGTCCAGTTGGGATGTATTAGAATACGTAAATCACTATATGCGTCGCTGCACGAAAACAAAAACAAAAAGCAGGGCCACGTAACAGGAACTTGCACTTTTAACCACGTGTCTTTTGGTTTTATGTATGTGTGCGTATTTCCGACAATAAACGTTGAGTCATATAATCTGCGCATGCCTCGTGCTTTCTTTCCTTCGTGTTGATATTCCTTTGCTTTTTTGTTTGTTTTGCGCAAATGCCATTGATTGGTGTGTGGGGTTCCGGCATGGGAGACCTGAGTCCCGGCATGGAAGACCTGAGCCTGGGTCATTATTCTGCCAGAAAATTAATAAAGCTTTTCCATTCATTCATGCTAGGTGTCGTGAAAGGTAAATAAATGTTGTTGTTGACACGGCTTCATTCATACTTTATGCCCTTGGAGGGCTGCGGTGAATGTAGGCGGATAGACAGGATTAAATAAAAAAAGAAAAGAATAAAAAGAGGGGGGCACAATAAAACGAGCCTCTCGTTGATTGACGTACTGGTCACCCCGTCCAAGACGGAGCCTGGTGCCAACGGATCGAGCCTTAAGAATGTCCAGGAACTCCAGCAGCGACTGTCATAGCTCATTAAATGGCAATATTACGTAATACATTAAATTACGCGTACATGCGTTTTGCTATTGATCTTGTATTCCAGACTCTCGATCGGTACACTGCAGCCCTCTTCGTCTCTTCGCCTGCCACAGCGGGCCTCAAGCACCATGCCTCGTAACAATATGTACCCCAGACAACACTGGCGTAGCCAGGATGGTACAGATCATGCAGTTTCACATCCTTTCCTCACCACCCTCCACATTAAAAAAAAAGAGATCTTTGTATGTAGACACACGTTCACACCTAAAAAAAACACGAATAAACATACCAAAACGGGCTCGTGCTCTATACCCCCTTTCCGCTTCCTCGGAAAGAAATTTCTGGCTACACCCCTACTTCTCCACATGCGTTTCGACCATATACTGCAGAAAAAAAAGAACAGTTTAGCTGTTGTTGTACCGTATAGTTTTCGACATACTTCCACCAAACGCGTTGAAGAGTTTTCTCACAGTCGAGTCAGACTTGAGTGACAATCATCGGACTAGCGGTATCCACCGAATCCACTCGTCCTAACTGCGGTTTCAAACCTGCGTCCCAAACCTGCGTCGCCGAAAGACTACGTCCGAGTACGGCGCGGCGCGGGTCCGTGGTACGTATTTCCTCCACCTCGTGTCGCGCCCGCAGCGCCATCCATCACGTCATCAAGCAGCTGCTGATGCGCGCTGAGCACACAAGGCGTTCCTTCCATGACGCGTTCAATGGAAGCGGGTGCGGGTGCCCGCGGCGCGCGCTCCGTCGGAGAGGGATCACTTACGGGCACCCGGCGGGAAAGCCGTGATGCTGCTGCTGCTACATAGCTCGTTGACCAGCGCGTTGCTCACGACGGGAGGGAGTGCCGGAATGACCACTATCTGTACCCGACAAACTGGAGCGGATTCACCGCAGTTCCACATGCGTGAGGACTGCTCGCATCTGGAGGCATGTGTCTCTCTGGTTCGCAGAGAGGTCGCATGGGCCCTTAATAATTGGTCCAGAACAACTCGACAGCGAAAGATGCGCTTCTTTTCTTTTTCAGTCGATGTACTGTGAATTTGCACCTTGAGCAAGATGTCGGTGTCCGTGGTCCACAAGTCACATTGCCCCCTTCTTTTATCTTCCTTTCGTATCTGTTCGCTGCTGGTCTGGTTCTTAAAAGTGGCATATGCCAGAATTCATAGCCCCCTCTGACAACCCCCCCCTCCCAACAACATCACCTCTCCCTGGCTACCGGGAGGATCTTAACACCCCTTCCAGTTTTACCGATAGGCACTAATCAACGCCCCCTGACCCTCTTGCGTACCTGCGTTCGGGTAATACTCCCCCCCCCCCCCCCTAATGCGAAAAAAAAGAGATAGACCCATCAATGCAAGGCCACAGAAAACACTGCTACTATTTTTGACGGCTGCCATACTGTATTGCCGTTTACAACAAAGAACGCTTAATTGTTATTATATAGGTCCGCAACATCAACACTATAGGTTCTGTTGTTCTCTCATTATTTTATTCATTCACTATAAGCATTGCAAGGTAGTAAACGTCAGCCTTTCATCACTTACGCTCTATACCAGTTTGCAACTATCTCTCTTACTCTCTCTACCACCGTTAAAAAAACATGAAAATTGTCGATACAAGGCACCTGGGATTGTCGTCAAAAATAGCAGAAGACATCAGCTGTTGGTTCTTATAATAACTTTAATTAAAGCAGTTTTTTCCCGAGTCCCATGCGTAGGAAACAACCAACCAAGAAGAATCTTCTCCATCTTTTTTTTGTTCATTATTGAAAAATCGGAGCTTTCACCACATAGTCACAAATAGGATAGGCTGTCTTACCGCAGTATATCAACGCCTCCTATAGAGGTTTCCCATTATCTGTGCGTGCACTAACCACTGTCGCGACGTGGTTGTACTAAAGCAATTTATTGGGGAGCGAGTGCGTAGATCACGTGACATCAGAACACAATAAAGATATGTGTTAGTTGGTAGCTGATAAAAACTTTCAGCGTGCTACTGGGAGGCGAAAGACGACGTATATAGAAACACAGAGAACACCACAGGCGCGAAATAACTGTTTATTTATGTAAATATACGTCGGCTTGCGTATCCCAATAGCGTGCTGAAATTTTTCGCTTTGCTCATAAAATTCTTTGTATGTCAGTAATGTTATTTATGTGACAATAAAGTACCTTTAATGTCAATAAATTTCTTTGTACGAATGTATGGGCGAACAACTTGCCCCTACCACGGCTCTTGCAGACGGTACCACTGACAAGGATTTTATAACGTTAACTGCCTAAGCTAATACACCTGCAAAGCTAATCTCTGGATACTGAAGTACCACCAGTGTCCAAGGGTTCTTCACATTGGGAAAGTGCGCCTGCCTGACACATTTCAGCTTTTTAGCTCAGGGAACACAGGAACAGCGTGATATGCGACGGCTTCTTCATACACGAGGTGATATGCTACGGGTTTCGTCGTACATCAAGCTGTGCTCGTGTTGTTTCCGGAGGACTAACGAATTCAGCCGAAGTGAGACCATGAGACCATTTTGTGCCCGGAAAGAGACACACGTCTGCGCGAAACCGTTGGTCAATGACGGCGCCGTCTAATCCATGACTATTGGAGTACAGCAGCTCTATTTGCACCCACCCCTCCACTCTGAGACAGGCGCCGCATACGTACGTGGCTGACGGCAGGCGGACTTCCGGACAGCGAGGAGAGCAGAAGAGCAGGGCGTTCCAGGAACAGCCACTGGCTGTTACTCTGGAAAAGTCGCGCTCCTCGCGAGCTGACTCTCCGTTGTTTCTTCCATTTATTCTTTCCTGAATTGCTTTCATTCTTTATTGCCCTTTTTTCCCCTACAAGCTCGTTTGGCAACGTCGAAGCGAGCCGTCCACGCACTGCCTGTGTGAAAGTATTCGCCACCACGGGTGTGGAGGTAAAGTATCCTGACAGGGCGTGTTGGAAGACCTGGGCCGTAGTGAAGTGTCCGGTGGTCTGCGGAGGAGGTATGCGTGTGTTTGAGCGAGAAAACGTCCTTACGTCCATTTTCTTCTCTTTTTGTTAGCTGCGCAGTCAATTGACGACGCTGAGGAGCGTGTTACTGCGTCCCGCGCCTGGTCATTGTCTACCGCTGCTGCGGAGACGTTTGTTCGCGTTGAGAATGCGCTACTATCTCGCGCCTTTGTGCATCGTGTCCGTAAGGAAAACGAGAGGGACGTGCCTGATGATGTCAGAAGGGACAAGTGGTGGGGCGATAAGTGGTTTTTCCGTCGTCGGCCGTTCGATTGCGCGGTCACGTCTAGCCCCCGGAACCGTCCGTTTTAGCGGCTCCTCGAATGGATTGGGCTGGATGTAGATGGCTCTCCTTCCAGCACGGTCGCGAATGCGGGTGATCCACGTGGACTAAATGCACGCTCTGGTGACGCACTCTTGTGCAGATTTTACTTGGGCAGGGAACGTTCGGCAGCAATGTCTATAATCTGCACATTTTGGGAGCATCGGCTAGACGCCGCGAGACTCCTTCGGAACTGTATGTTATGAGAATGGGCGAAATGGTCAGTTTTGTGGAAATACCTAGATTCGATTACTGCGTATAAGGCTAATGGAGGGCTCCTTACTTTCTATAAGACCAAGATAGATAGATAGATAGATAGATAGATAGATAGATAGATAGATAGATAGATAGATAGATAGATAGATAGATAGATAGATAGATAGATAGATAGATAGATAGATAGATAGATAGATAGATAGATAGATAGATAGATAGATAGATAGATAGATAGATAGATAGATAGATAGATAGATAGATAGATAGATAGTTAGCCAGGATATGGTCCCAGTCATTTTGAATTTTAATGAAGGACAAACTTATCAGTTGGTTGTGCGAGGCGTTTTTTTCCGAACTGGACTTGGGTAACCAACTGGTGACCCTTGACCAGGCCCAGCCAGCGGCCATAGCCAGTGGGGCCGGAATGACAGGCTCCACGCACAGTACCCAAGTAGCGTTATTTTATTGGAATCATTTTCTCTATGTCTCTCGACATGGCAATGTTTTTTCGCCGACCAGCCATGCTGCGCCAAACGTCCGTAATGCGACATTAGATAAAGGGAAAAAAATGGATCATTGCACCTTGGACGCACATCGTTCTAGTTCGCAGCCACGTCAGCTTTTATAGGCTTTTGTGCTTCACCCATTCCGATGAAGTGGTATCTACCAAAATTTTAAGTAGAGATATGAGAGTATTATGTGACATTGTGACACAAAAACAGTTTGGAAGGGCCTTTCAGACGGGCAAAAAAATTTGGACGAAATTGCTTTCATGAACACACTCGCATTCGGCGCTTGTCGTCCTAACGTTTCTTAATAGCGGAGGGTGTTATGCTCAAAAGTAAAAATCAAAACTTTTGTCGAGCGTGAAGACATTCTGGCGATCTTCATTACGGAGGCCTCATTAGAGACTTTCCTTTACCACATCATTTTTACCAACGTTACGTCCGCAACAATCTTGCGATGCTGATATTTTGAAGTTGTTGTTTCTTTTTTTTTTTGCTCACTTTGTTACTTGTTTGTATGATGCTTCTGCAGAGTGACATTTTTTTTGTTATCATCGCTTGTTTCTCTCTCTGTTTCAATTTCTCGCGCGTGTTCCTTTAGAAACATGCGCACGTTTCTACCAAGCGGCACTATGGAGTTTCAGAGCTGTTTGCGAGCGCCTCTCGCAGACATTTAAAATCAAGAGAAAAAGAAACATGATCTATCTATGCTTTTAACTTGGGCAAATGCAGAAATTTACGTTGCCCACGCACGCGATGTGCCTGCGTCTGTGGAATGAATAAACGCGAGAGGAATATGAAGATGATCGTTAACGACATTTCTTACGGAAACAGCTGAAAGAGGGCGCACCATCTTAAAGGCAGTTTCTATACCCGCTATCCGTGCAAATGCGCGCTGGTTATGTTGTGCGTATAGAATGAAGTGCAGTTGTAATTTGTGCGTCTTGCTATTTCTTTTTGAGGCACTTACCTTTCCTTCTAGAATGTCCCTTAATGAGACTTTCCTGAAGGATAACAAATACTATTGCGATGACCACGGTGACTCGTTGATTAGGATCTTCATTTTCATTTTACTTTTACCATTGTGAGCCCGTTTCTTATCCACTGAGAGGAAGGTTTATCTTAACAATCGCCAAGAAGAGTTCGGAATACCATTACTATGATATGGTTGTTAGGTATGATCATATCCAAACTGAATAGTATACAAGAGAGTGCAGACACATTGCTCCAGACAATTTGACTGTATCCTGGCTGGACAGCAATTGACGTGTCAATTGTGCTTGACAGGAAACTTCATCACTAAATAACCTAATCGATTCTATCATCTGAAGGGGTGAATGTCTTCGAACCCGTACCTTAAACCAGTAGATAATTATTCGATTAAGTTTTGTGCTTATGGCCTAACATAAAGAGAGCCGCGAAGATCTTGTTTTATTTAGAGAATATTACCTATAGCGTCTCAAATTGTTAACATTATTTTCGAGTCGCTGCTATCGTACATAATTTATTGATTGATTTATCAATTGATTGATTGATTGGTTGATATGTGGGGTTTAACGTCCCAAAACCACTATATGATTATGAGAGATGCCGTAGTGGAGGGCTCCGGAAATTTCGACCACCTGTGGTTCTTTAACGTGCGCCCAAATCTGAGCACACGGGCCTACAACATTTCCGCCTCCATCGGAAATGCAGCCGCCGCAGTCGGGATACGAATTTGCGACCTGCGGGTCAGCAGCCGAGCACCTTAGTCACTAGACCACCGCGGCGGGTTGCCGCTATCGTACAGTGCTTGCGGTACTATCTATCTATCTATCTGTCTATCTATCTATCTATCTATCTATCTATCTATCTATCTATCTATCTATCTATCTATCTATCTATCTATCTATCTATCTATCTATCTATCTATCTATCTATCTATCTATCTATCTATCTATCTATCTATCTATGCATGCGTTCAAGGAACGAATCGAGACACCATCGACACCGCAAGCGACCGGTCGAGCCCTCGCTCAGAGCTGTCGATGTCACGAGCAGAGCAGCAACAGCGCTCGCTTTCGTGATGACCTGCATGCAGTGGCAACTTTAGCAGCATTCTCTCTGCCACGCTCGGCTCGGTGCGGATGGCGCCACTCTACTATGCGCATAGGCGTATGTATAGCCGTACAGACAGCTTGTATTTCGTCCGCTCAGCGGGTGATCGCGGCCGAGTAATATGCATGGCGCTGCCACCGGTTCTGCCCTTCACCCCGCGCATGCATTGCTTGCGCGCGCCCTATAGCTGTCAACCGAGGGAGAAGCGTTTCGCTCACCATGTGGGTGCCGTATTCACTCGTGTGTAAGACCGCGCACGCTTTCGGATAAAACTGCGTGCTCCGCTGTGCTAGCTGGGAGGTATAGGTTACTATCTAAAGAAATTAGGCCAAGATTTTGGAAGTAGCATATATACTTCCGCTTACCAACATTGAGACAAGAGTTGTCGAGGAGGAGACTCTTATTCTCGACACAGGTGCCTGGCCATGACACTCGCACGTCGTCTTTCGTGTGCTCCAGACTATTACCCGAAATAACATTGTGTTTCTCGCGGTGCTCAAGCGAATCTCAGAAGCTACGTAAAATAAAACTCATTGTTGAGGTGTGCTCCGCCAGGTGTCGTAGATCTCATCTGCTCAAGGGAAAACTTCCAGCTGTTTCAACGAACTCATTCAATTATTTTCATTATAAGTTCTGATGGTGGATTTGAAAATTTCTTCTATATGGACTTTCAATACATCCTCGCATTTTAATATTTCTTGTGGATACACGTACGACAGGTTAAGAAAGCCTACTGCCTTTGGTTATTTTCCGCATATGGATGCTCTAGCGTTTCCTGCCCTTTTAATAAAATTGATGTCATTTGTATCTCCAACCAACAAAAATGGTTTAGAGCCTTTGGAAATTTCAAGTGTATTGATTCTTGAATGTTTCATCCACAGATAAAGCACTAAAACTTTATATGCAAGAGATCTCCGAGGGCTATTGCCTGGTTGTTCAGAGATCCACCCAAATGAATTGAATTGAAATGATTTCAATACAATTCGCTTGTATGTGAACTTTTAGTGCTTTAATATACAGGAATAAAATTGTTAGTGTGCACATGTTAGACCAGCAAGGTAAGTCCAGACCCCATGAAAGTTTCGTCCACACGAAGTTTTGAATGTTTCATGCATTTTGAATCAATCCTACCATGTGTCAATGTTTAACTAACGAAGCAAGTTTATAAATTCTGAAATCTCGAGCTTTCTGTTTTTGTAACGTTTAGTGTCATTTTAATAAAATATGTTGTGGTATCACGTTCGGCTAAAAGGTCAGCCAACGGGTTCCGGAAATCATTTGTGTATGAATTTGAAACGTTTTATTCAAATTTCAATAAATTTGATTGTGGACGCATGTCCGACCAACAAGGCGAGCCTGTCCCCTTTGTAAATCTCCTGTATATACATTTTTCACTCTTTTAACCCAAGTTAAGAAAATTAATTGTGAGTTCATGTATCACATGCAAGAAAAAGCCTGCATATAGGTTTTACAAATCTGAATATTGATTTTTTTAAATTTTAATTTCATTTTAATCAAATTCATTGTGTCTGCATCCCCCCCCCCCCCGCCAGGCATCTTAAGCCGAGAGCCTTTGCAACTCTACTGTGAATAAATTCTCGAGACTTACATTACACTTGAAGGATTTTGTCTGTGTGTACACGTTCGACCAAAAGGTAAACATTGGCTTTCAAAATCTTGTTTATATTGAGTTTGGAGGGTTTCACCCCATTTCAACGAAACATTGATTATGCCGGCATCCCTGACCAACAAGGTGAACCTATATATATTTTAGGAAACTCGTGTATTTTGTTTCTCAATCTTTCATCCCGTTTTGACAAAATTGAGTGGGCGTGCATCTTCGAACTGTAAGGCAAGCAAGGAAACTGCAAATATGGTTTATATTGGTTAACCTTTAATCTCAGTTCAATAAATTTTATTGTGCCTGCCCTTCGGACCAAAACCACTGGAGATGGGAAATCTCATGCATACTGATTTCCTAAAATTTCATACCATTAACAAATTGATTGCGAATGCATGTCCGACAATCAAGGAGAGTGTAGCATTGCCATTTTTGGGTGTTTGTTAAACGGAACTCGAAAAACTGTTAGCGCATCAGTATATTTTCAAGCCTGTAGCCTTAGAAGATCTAGACTATATTGATTTTGGAAATATTTTATACCTGCTTTAATAAAATTGATTGTGGGTGCATGTTTGACTAGTACTGTTAGTATAGCTTTGTAAATGTCTCGTACATGCATTTTCGAATGTTTCATTTCTCTTCAAGAAAATGGAGTGAATATCCAAACAGCTAGGCAAACCTTACGAAATTTCTCGTGTGTTTTTTGAACGGCTTCATCCTATTGTAATAAAATAGATTGTGCCTGCTTATGAGACCAGCATGATGAGCCTATCTTTTGGACACCTCCTGTTTACGGAGCTTTAATGTTTCATCTAATTTGAATAAATTGTTTGTGTATGGATGTTCTACTAAAAAAAAAGCAATCGTTTGGAAGTGTCCTGTAAATGAAATTTTGAGAGTTTCATCTTTTTAACATAATTTATTGTAGATGCATGTTGGACCTGCAAGGTATGGCCTTTTGAAAACAATTGGATTTCCACAATGAATATTAATGAGGGTGCATGGTCGACCGCAGAGGGAAATCTACAAACTCTAAATTGGAAACCTAGTTCATATGAATTTTTCAAAGGTTCATCTCCTTCAATAAAAGTGATTGCAGGTACACATTTTACATAAAAGACGAGCCTGTAGCCTTTGAAAATCTTATTTGCGTTGCATTTTAAGACTTCCAATTTCTTATAACAAAATTTGTTGCCCGATCAGCCTTTGGAAATCTCTCGTCTATGAATTTATAGTTTTCTCTTATTTTAGTCATACAAATCGTTGGTGAATGCTGAATCAACAAAGTAAGCATTTTGTAAATTTTGCTAATGTTCATTTTCGAAAGCTTGATCCCGTTTAATAAATTGACGGCACGTCCATCTGATCAACAAGCGAAACCAACAGCTTTCGGACATCTTCATTATATTCATTTCTTAAGCTTTATCCCACGATTATAAAATTTAATGTGTGTGCATGTTGGACCGGCAAGGTGATTCCACGAAGAACTCCTGTCCGTGCAATTTTTAATGTTTTACCCCAGTTGAATCAAACTATTTGTGTGTGCATGTTCGACCAACATCTACAAACAATGATTTCAGAAAATTTTGAACCCGTTTTAATAAAATTGGTTGGGGATCCATCTGTTAACAGGTAGACAACCCGATAGTCTATGAAAATCTCGTATAAATTGATTTTCAAATTTCTCAACCACTTCTAACAAAGGTGTGTGCGGGTGCATCTTTCACGAACAAGGGAGGCGTCTAGCCGTGAAAAATCTTGCACACATTCATATTTAGTGCTTTGTCTGTGTGTGCACGCTCGGCCAGCAATGCAAGCCTTTTGGAACCGTTTGTGTGGGATCGTATCTTACAAGCAACGATAGGGAACCTTTGAAAAAATATATTTATTTTTGAAAGTTTCATCTCACTACATGAAATTGATCGTTCGTGCACCTCATTAAGACCAACAAAGCAAGCTAATAACCTTCGGAAATATCATGTTTATTGATTTTGCAACGTTTCCTGGAATTTTAATACAATTGATTGCGGGTTCATGTTCGGCCAGAAAGGTCCGCCTGTAGACTTCAGAAAGCTGTCGTTGTATGGACTTAGAAGGCTTCATCACATTTCAATACAGTTGATTGTCGGTGCATGTCCAACCGATAAGCAAATTTTGTAAATCTCTTTTGTATGGATTATTGAATGTTCTAGCCTAAATAAAAAAAAATATCCTGGCTTTGTTCCGGCCTTGCAAGTAAAGCCTATAGCTTTTGCAAATCTGGTGCATATTTATTTCTGAAAATTTTATTCATTTGCAGTAAAATTGGTCATGCTTGCACTACCGACCAGTATGACAGGTTTTGCAAATATGATGAGAATATATATAACTTTGAGAGTTACATGTATCCTATTCAGAATAAAGTGATTGTTCATGCACCTTCAAAGGCTTTATAAGTACGGTGTGCATTGCTTTTTTTTTAGTTTAACCTTATCTTAATAGAATTGTGTCCAAATAGTACGGCGTAAAGGCTTTATTAGCACGGCGTGCATTGCTTTTTTTTAGTTTAACCTTATCTTAATAGAATTGATTGTGTCCGAATGCGCGATCAACAATAAAGCCTGACACTTTTGCAAACCTCGTGTGTATGAATTTTCGGAAGTTTAATCCCCATTTATTAATACCTAGTGTGGATAGATGTCCTACAAGTCTTTGGAAATTTCATCTATAATAACATTCAGTGTTTCAGCCTATTCGAATAAATTGTGTGTTTGTTTGGTCAACAAGTGAGCCTATACCCTTTAGAAATCTTGTGTTTATTGTTTTTTTAATCTTTAATTCTATATACTTCAATCAAACTTATTGTACCAGCATTTCCGAGCAACAAGACAAACGAATATATTGAAACCTCGTTTTATTAATTTGAAAGTTCTATCCCGTTCTCAAGAACCGACGCAGCTACAAGACTTCGTTCGCTCGCGCTTGATCTCACACTGGTACAGTGGAACTCGACAGCATTCACAAATGCGTGCATGTATATCTTGGATCCCGATCTGCAGCTTCGTCTTCCATCAGGGATATCTCGAGCTGAGGAGACGCTTCTATTCCGCCTGTGGCTTGGAGTGGCCTTCGCGAACGCATACTCCTATGTTATTGGAATGACCAGCTCTTCTACATGCACGAACTGCAGCTGCGAAGAAACCATCGCGCACATTCTATGTGAGTGCACTCATTTCAACGGGCCAAGGCAAGAGCTTACTGCAGCTCTGGATAGACTGGATGATCGGCCTTGGTCGGAATCAAGGATTCTGGGTAATTGTTCGAGCCCATCCTCAGCCCAGAAGGCTTCGAAAGTTTTGCTACGCTTTTTGCAGACAACTGGCCTTAGAGACAGACTTTAGTGTCCTATTCTTTTTGATGTTGCCTTTCCCCTTCCACTATATTTTATGTCTTTTCTCTCTCTCTCTCTCTCTCTCTTTGCAATATTTCTTTTCTATCATCTTTTATTGACCTCACCACTTTCCCCAGTACAGGGTAGTCAGCCAGTCTAAGAACTGGCTAACCTCCCAGTACTCCCGCTTAAATTTTCCTCCTCCTCCTCCTCCTCCTCCTCTACTATCCCAATGAAATAAAATTAGTTGTGAGGACATCTCCAAACAACAAGACAAGCCTTATATCCTTTGGAAATCTTGTGTATAATGATTTCTGAATGTTTTACTTGGTTGTAATAAAAGTGACTATGAACGCCTGTCCGATCATCCAGGCTAAACTGTAGCAGTTTGAAATCTCTTCTGTATGGACTTCTAAATGTTTCAATTAATTTTAACAAAGTTTATACTTTGTGCATGTATGACAAGCAAGGAAAGAATTGGGAATGCACATGTGCGTTGAATTTCGAAAGATTCATTCAATTTTGATAAAGGTGTTTAGGAAGCTTGTGCATGTTTATTTGTGAATGTTTTATCCCATTTCAATAAAATTGCTTGTGTTTACATCTACAGCCAACAAGAAATATCTATATCTTTTCAAGATCTCGGGTATATCAACCTTTGAGGGTTCCATTCCATTCATATAAAGCTGATGTTGTCTGCATCTCTCACCAACAAGGCAAGCCTGTAGCCTTTCAAAATATCGTCTACGTGGAACCTAAAATGGTCCACTCTACAAGAATAATATTGGTTGTGTGTGCATGTTCTACAAACAAAGCATGCTTTTGGAAACCTCGTATTAACAGATTTTCGAAGGGCAGATTTTTTTTATATTGATGGTAGGTGCATGTTGAACCAGGAAGACATGACCTTCAGAAATTAGTTGAATAAAATTGATTAAGGGTGTACGTTCAGCCACCAAGATGGACCAACAAGGTACACTTTTGGAAACCTCAAGGACAGGGACTTTCGAAGCCATCTCCTATAAATAAGATTGATTGTGGGAGCAAGTGCATAAACAATACAAGCCTGTAGCTATTGCAAATGTCGCATATATCATTTTATAAAAGTCTCATCCCATTGTAGAAAAAAAGAAAATATGGATGCACGTCTGACAAGCAAGCAAAGCCATAGTCGTTGGAAACTCTCGTATATGGATCATTCTATTTTCTTAAACTATATCGTGGTGTCATGTTAGATCAACAAGGTAAGCCTATTTTGTTCGGAAATCTTGTGCATATTCATTCTTAAATCGTCAATGTAATTTCTAAATATACATTGTATACATGCATCTCCGACCAACAAGGCAAACCTGTATTCTTTCGAAGCATCGTGCATATGAATTCTGGAAAAGTTACACCAAGGAGCTGCCAATAGGGAGCGCTTCAGTTGCCTCAGTGTTTCGGAGGCTGCCGGTGCATTGTCGAGAAATTGGTGATTCGACTCGGAGACGACACAGTTACGCTCTTCGCACTTAGCGTCGGATTAGCGCGCGACCACTAGCATGTAAAATTGCCTATCTATCGGCCAGCGTTATATATCTGTATGATGACGAATGTCTGATAGTGTCGGGGGCGCTAGTCAACAACGTTGCACGAGTAACATAATGTTCATTCGACATCAATAAGGGGATACCTCTACCTGCTCCCAGCTCTGGGTTTTTTTTTTTTTTACAAACCCATCCCCCTTCAGTTCAACATTTGATTTCTTCCAAGCCCTGTTCGTGTTTCTCGGCTTCTCATTTTTAGACGTATCACCAGTTTGTATACCTCCTTGCATCTTGTATACCTCCTTGCAGTTCGTATACCTCCTTGTCACGGCGAAACGCGCGTGACAACGATGACGCCTCACTCTACATGGCCAGTCCTGCCAAACGGAACTGGTCGCGAACGCCTCAGTGGCGCCAATTTGCCCTCTTCTTTCAATTTGTTTTTTTTTGTATTCTACTTTAACAAGTAGCAGCAGATGAGCAGCGCCTGGAGAGCGTGCGTGTAGCGAGCAGCTCAGTCATCATCTGCACGCCCGTTCATTTTATCCGTTTCTTACTTGCCCTCCTTCTCCTCCAACTCGGCTTGAAAGGGGAGGAGGAGGAGGCAACAAAACAAAAGGAAGGCGGTAGAAGCGACGAGGGAGACAAGCAAAAAAAAAAACCGCGTGGAACCAGCCACGGGACCATGCGTTGTGCGGTGCACGCGTCTGATAAGCCCTCCCTGCCTGCCCAGCTCGGCCAAAACCCGTGCTCACGTAGAAGAGAAGACAAACAAGGAGGAGAAGAAGGAAGGGTGTGCTTCAGAGTAGAGGATGGAAGGAAGGGGGGGGGGCGTTTACCCGGGTTATCGCCAGTGGGCGCGGCCGGGGCATGCCAGGGGGGCGGGACCCGAGCTGTCAACCTTAAGCAAACATGGGCCTCAGGCGTGCTGCCCTTATTAAAAGAGATCATCTATGGAGAAGAGAGGGCGTGCGGGGTCCCTCTGCGAAGTCCGCGGAGGTCCCTACGGCCGTTGATGCTGCTGCTGCTGCTAACTGGCCTCGGCGTATGTAGTTCTTCGAGGCCACCGCGCAGCCAACCCTCTCCTTCTGCTGCTCGCCGTATCTCCCACATGACTCGGGCATGCGAGGACCTCGACACTGTGGCGAAGCGCGGGCATCGTAGTTGCGAGGGCTAGGCGTTCGTAAGACTGCCTTCACGCACCAAGGAAGAATAAGACAGTGGGTGATGAGTTGTTGCTGTTGTTCTCGGTGTTGTTGCTGTTCCCGCGTGCTCCGTCAGTACTCGCTCGTCGCGTGCAGTACCGCGAGAGCGCCACGGGCTACAACTCGCTAAACAACGTACTTTAGTGGCTGTTATGTGCAAGAACAGACGACGATCAAAACAAAACAAGAGATGAAGCAGCAACCTCCAGGCATACACGCCACTCTTCGGTCAAGAAACGTTAAAACACGAGTGAATCGGTGAGAAAGAGCGCGTGGATTGTATACACGTACACCTAGGGTGACGCTGCACGCGTTATCGATCGTGGGAACCTTGTCAGAGCTCGTCCTTCTGCAAGGAACAAAACAACGCGATCGACAGGAATGTCCGAGACGGCTCTGCTCGCGCATGCGCGCTCTTCGTCGGGCTTCGTAACGCGCACACAAACGCTGTATCGGCAGATGCATGGGGCCCTTGCATTGTGTTCGACATCCCGTACACTGCGTGTACGCACAGCTGGCCGTAAGACAAAGGAGGTGTAGCTGCGTTTCGCAGTTGAGAGGCGTCTCCTCGCGGCAATGGAGCGCGAACGAGAGAATAACAGGTTTTCGCGCGAGGTGCGAGGCCTGCGTATATAGAGTGGCTCTGCTGCGCTCCGCGTGTAGGTGAGAGCAATCAGCTTCGTTCATCTTTAGAGATGCTTGGTGTACGCACGCCCGTCGCCCGTGTAGGAACGTGTTGGCGTTAATTAGCGCGTTCTCCGTGCAGGGGCGTGGTGCCGAGGTAAGGGTTTTTTTTTTTCTGTTGTTTTTACAAAGTGGGGCGATGATGGTGGACGAGGACAAGATAGATAATCGTGTGCGGGTGTACTTCACAAAATATAAAAAACTCAATTTCACTTCGAAGACGACAAGAAATCATTCATATATATATATATGTGAAGAGAAAGAGATGAACAATAGCGCATGCTGCAACCGGGCGCAGGCATAGATCGCTATAGCACGCGGGCAGCCGTAAGCTAAAGTATAGTGCACGGACTTCATACCCCCCCCTTCCCCCTTTGCATACGCAATCCAGTCGACTAGCTTCGTCAAGCGTAGTAAGTTACTAGCCGTTGGAATTTATAGAAGGGGCGACAATATCGTGGCTTCGCCCTGGCGTATTGTGTCTTTTCTTGAACAACCGTCAACAACGCGAACTTAACGCATGGAATTACCTGATAGATGCTGCGTTTCATGCGTAGTGCATGATTGATTGATTGATATGTGGGGTTTAACGTCCCAAAACCACCATATGATTATGAGACACGCCGTAGCGGAGGGCTCCGGAGGGCTCTTTCGACCACCTGGGGTTCTTTAACGTGCCCCCAAATGTGAGCCCACGGGCCTACAACATTTCCGCCTCCATCGGAAATGCAGCCGCCGCAGCCGGGATTCGAACCCGCCAACTGCGGGTCAGCAGCCGAGTACCTTAGCCACTAGACCACCGCGGCGGGGCGTAGTGCATGACCAGCCACACAGAATGGTGTTGGTGATGACCTTATTGAACGTTTAATCAACGCATTTTTGAGGGTAACATGTAATCACCTTATGCTTATATGTGCAACTAAACTTGAAGATGTCCACCATCAATATCGCTCTGACGCTATAGTTGCTCTGTCGTTCACAACATATGGTTGAGGCACCATGGCGGAGATCAATGAGATTTACGTAAACAGGAAAATTTTTGTAGGCTGTATCACGTTTTGCAGCTATTGCATTGGCCTATATGAATAATATATAATATATGAATTGGATATAAGAATAGTATAATAATTGTCGGTGGCGACTGCGATTTCCGATGGTTCGCAAGTGAAGTAGTCCCGGTAGATTCGTGTCGATTCGATCAAATGCTGTTCTAGAAGCAGCATCACAGAGGCGGGCTTGGAACACAGTTGGTACAATCAGGTACGCGTAACTCCCCTCTGTCCCGATTGGGGCTCATTGTGGTGGGCAGGCAGACACAGTTATTATGCAGGTGGTGTCGTTCGCACTCCACATATGCATATATGGAGTGAGACACTCCTGTAGAGGACACCGCACCACACGTGGAAGGTCGAGAGATTGCGGGAAAGTTGCCGAGGTATGGTGGTATTCTCGCCATTTGATTGATCAACCAGAGGCCGTATTTTAGTACTATCGTGCTGCACACGCCATAATGTCAAGTCGGATGCCCTGGGAATTCCCATGCATACGCCGCACTCATCAAAGTCATTATTACATACATCAAGTTCGATTGCTTCGCACAAGAACGTTCTCACAAGATTAGTTCGCACCAAAACTTTGTGCCAAATGTTAAGTGTTGGCATCAGACTCCTACAAAAGAGGACTCCATGCAAGGAATCATATTTTGGTCACTCAGGTTTGTCAACGGGCAGATCAAAGAAGGTATACTACCACTTTACTTACACCTATTTATTATATTTTATACATATATATAGTATAGCATCAGTGAGGTAATTGCAGGGGCAGACCAAACACTGGCTCATTTATAGACAACCTTTCATGATTTCTTTCAAGTTGGTGAATTGATGTTCTTAGGTAACCAGTTCTAAGCTTAATTGTTGACGGGGAATAGCTTTCAAGTACTTTTAACGGCCGTATCTACAGCAGCGGAACTAGCTGCTTTGCGCGCTGCACTTTGTGTGGTCAATCGGAAACCACCGCAACAATGGTCGATTTTCAGCGACTCAAAGGCTGCCCTACAATCTGTGCTCTCAGCACTGCGTCGCGGGCCATACGAACAGCTTTTTTCGAAATTCGATGCCTTCTCCACACTTCACTCGAGAAAGGGCATCATGTGACGCTTCAATGGCTGCCAAGTCACTGCGGCATCATAGGGAACGAACATGCCGATACTGCCGCGCGGGCAGCCCTTGAAGGAACACGAGAAGAAGCCATACCACTTTCGCGGACCGATGCTGCCAGTAATCTTCGACGACTTGCGCGTGAAATCACGTTTTCACTATGGTGCCCACCAAGCATCGATGCGAATCGTCAATACCACCTGTCCTCTTTGATGGCTCTCCGTGTGCCCACTGGACTCGACCGAAGAGAAGCCACCCTTCTTCATCGCTTATGGCTAGGAGTGGCATTTACAAAATCTTATTTCCTTTGTCATAGGAATGGCCGACAACACTCTCTGCGATGCTTGTCATTGAGAGGAGACACTACGCCACATCCTATGTGACTGTCCGTTGTATGAAATCCAGAGACAGTCACTGGCGTCTGCTTTTGCAAGCATCGACAACAGCCAAATGTCTGTGGACACTATTCTGTCAAGTGCCCGAGAAAAGACAATGCAACAGAAGGCAACGAAGGCTCTGTTGAAATTCCTACGCGACACGGACTTGAACAAGCGACTGTAACAGCAATGTCACACACCGCGAAAGACAAGACTGGACTATGACTGAGTGTGCGCGCGTGTGCTGCCGAATGTGCTGTGTTTCTCTCTTCCCTCTGCTCACTATCTTTCATCTCTCCCATCTCCCTCCCATGCGCAGGGTAGCAAACCGGCTGCCTATAGGCTGGTTAACCTCCCTGCCGTTCTTTTCCCCCTATTTTCCTTCCTTTCTTTCCTTAACGGCCCACTGTACAGAGATAAGTGCAGGTTATCATAATATATAGTACATTAACCTCTATGCATTCTTCCTTGACGTTGGAACATGCGGTGGATTGCAGCGCGTAAAGTGCTCCATCTATCACTACAGAGCGGCCTTCGCTATACCGTGCCATAATCAGCTATGATTACTGGATAAATGATAACAGATTCCAAAAGACACCATTTAACTTAACGCACAACACAGTATTACAGCACACATCAAGCACATATATACGAATACTACATGCACAAGCACGGAGTACTACATCTTAAGGGCAAGCCTTAGCCCAATAAAAAGAAGGGAAAAAGTGCGGCTAGCGTAAGCGTTGACTGAATCAGTGTCTTTCTGCTCTTCAACAAGAATAGCACCAAGTGCATTGCTGGTAGGTACCTAGACGACAGCGTCCTCGTCGGAATGATCAATGATCGCAGGTTTCTTTAGGTGCTGGCCTGTACGAGGAGAAAAATATGCAGACAAAACATAAGCATCCGCCCTGAAATTCTTGTAATATAATAATAACGAAGTGAGGAAAATATGCTATTTCTGTAGCTCTGGCTGCAAAAACGTTGATTGATTGATTGATTGATTGATTGATTGATTGAATTGTGGGGTTTAACGTCCCCAAACCACCATATAATTATGAGAGACGCCGTAGTGGAGGGCTCCGGAAATTTCGACCAGCTGGGGTTCTTTAACGTGCACCCAAATCTGAGCACATGGGCCTACAACATTTCCGCCTTCATTGGAAACGCAGCCGGGATTTGATCCCGCGATTTGCAGGATCAGCAACCACGTACTATAGACCACCACGGCGGAGCGCTGTGACAACGTTCCAGCGCCATTTACAATGCTGCACCGTATATCGGCGTGGTTGTTGGGACACCGCCTTGCCGAACAATCAAGTTCTGCATCGACTTCAAAACATCATATGTGTTTTGTATGTTTTCTGCCTTATGGCAAAGAAAGAACTAAATGAGCGAATCTGGGCGTCTAAAGCCTTCTACAAGCGCATGTAGTTATTGTCAGTAAACTGCGCGCTATATAATAGCTGTTCAATAGTTAATTTTAGTGAAAATTCGAAGAGCAAAAAGAGGTGACCTCTCCGTTATCGCGTTGATCATGCACTCTGCATCGTTATGCGTAAACATTTGGGCTACGACTCAAATCTTCATTCCACCAGCTCTTTAGTTTACTCACGTGAGCATGTGAGACAGTGCCATTAAAGTGCAGGTTAGTGGCTTTAAAACAATGGCAGCGCCCTCTGTATCGGTCGCATTTCGACTGAGGTAAAATTTTAGAGTCTCGTGTGCTTAGACTTAGCTATATGCGCACGTTAAAAAGCCCTAAGAGATTGACACTTTCAGACCCCTCCGTTACAGCCTCCCTTACAATTATATCGTGCTTTGGAGAAGTAAACCCCAGAATTTACTATATTTAGAAGTTTTACGGTCCACCTGTGCCCGGTCTCCAAAACAGATAAGCGCTCCACATGAAATCTGCGAGTGCCAACGATGAGCGATTTTCGCGGTGGGCAATTCGTTCACCAGTATTAAAGCCGCTTTCCCGCGAGAATCGCCCATGTTATGGTATACCGACTGGGGTGAGCGAGACTTCGCATACGGCGTTGATGACAGCCCGAGATACCGGCCAATCGTGCCATATAGTTGCTTCTCCCGAACGAAAAACCCCTTCGTGCATTGCACCCTCCGTGACACAAAGACCTGCAACATGTGAACCAACGAAACACTTCTTCTGTATTTTTTCTCTGTTTCGTCGTCCTGGGCAGCCAGAGCCGTTCGCCATTGGTCGCTGCTAAGAAAAAGGAGAGATAGCAGAACGGCCGTCGTCCAATCGCGAACAGTTCCAGCAGGCACGAAAGGCTTCGCGTATCCACCACGCTTTCCTTCGTTCTTTATCTTTCTTTGTTTCTTTCTTACGCCACCTATTACAGCCTTCACTACGCACTCTCCATGGCCATCCACTTATTCTCTTGCTATCCACGACTCTGATCTTCTTTTTCTTACATTGGCGCCTTCAATTTACCCTTTCCCTACACCCAACCACCTCACTTCAGAGAGAACCCCCCCCCCCCCCCTGCGTCCGCCCTCGAAATCGACGTCCTTTCCGTAATGACAGGACCGGCCCATCTCTGCTCCTAATGATGCTTAGCGCCGAGAGCTGCACCTTCGCCACGTATGCATATTTGAGGCGCCCGCGTAGAGCGCAGGGTGTATTATAACGCACGACTGTATACCGCAACACGGGTAAACTAGAAAAGAAAAAAAGAAAGAAAGAAAAGGAAGAAAATAAGAAAGAAGAGAACAAGAAAGAAAGAAAGAAAGAAAGAAAGAAAGAAAGAAAGAAAGAAAGAAAGAAAGAAAGAAAGAAAGAAAGAAAGAAAGAAAGAAAGAAAGAAAGAAAGGTTTATTGCCCGGCCGCCTGGAGGCGCATCGAGCGCGAACATCGCGAGGGGAATCTTTCCGTGGGCTCACGTCGCTGAGAACGTCTCGAGGTCTTCTCTCGTTGCGGAACAACTCCATCGAGGAATCCACGCCACCGTGCGTTGTGTACATATACAAATCGACCCCGTCACGTTCGATAAATATCTGCATGCACTCCAGAGAAGAAAGCGAGACAAGGAAAAAAAAATGAAATCGAGAGACCACTCGGCGCTCTGCGACAACTCCATTCGTTGACATCGTTGCTGCCGTGGCATCGCGCGACTTCGTGGATTGCTGATACGAGTCGCACACGCTTAGTACACACACCTCTGCCACTCTCCCTTCTTGTAGCCGCATCATAATGTATAGTGCACGATCGGTCCGCTTGATAGCGGCAGTAGTGGCGCTTTTGCGTACGGCGAGCAGCAGCCATTTGGACGCGGTCCACTTGTATTATGCGAGGCGCCCCGGCGCTGATAAGTCGGCTCGATCGCTTCAGTTTCTCGCGGTCCTCAGCGTGCGCACACGTAAAGCAAAGGCGGTGTTGTCCTACGGCCGTTTGAAGCAGTCTATACAACGATCAACTGTGCGAGGGAGGGAAGGGGGACTCGGGAGGAGCGTCGACAATCGAGCCACTCGAAATGCGGGGGCGGTGTGTGTTTTTGAATGCGCCAGCGTGAGCACTGAATTCGCGACCCTATCATGGGACTCGCACTGTTTGCGCAGGATGCTCTTGTTCTTATCTGTGAAAAATAAAGAGAAGCCAGCCGTGGTCGCTGTCGGTCGCATAAGTGAGAGATCGAGCTTCTGATTACAGTGAGCCGCCGCCGCCGCCTTCGCAGCCGTAGCGTTGTAGTCGACAGCGATCAGCGTTCTGCAGTGGAAAGGAGCGTCGAACAGTGCAAACAAAGAGAAGTATGCTCGCGATATGACGATATGACGGCCAGCCGCAGCGCTGCCCGCGGTGGTGGCGAATGATGATTCGCGCCGAAGCTCTGATCGGCGAGGCGTCTCGACTGGCCATGGTGCTCGAGTGAGAGAGAGAGAGAGAGAGAGAGAGAGAGAGAGACAAGAAAAAACGTGCAAAAGGAAAGAGGGGCGCAGTCGTGTGCGTACTGCGAGGCGTATAAGTATACAAGAGTGCACGAATCCAATACTTTATCGTTACCAGCGCAGCGCAGAATCGGGTGTGCACTTCGTACTCCCGTATAAACGCACATAAGAAGCGTATACGAGTAAGCACACAGCGCCATACTTCGCTTCGGCTCTTTCGGTATCTATCAGAATGACAACAAAGCAAACAGCAGCGTTTCGATAAGGTATAAGACTTAGTTTACGCACTCAGGTTGCGCAGGGCCTGCAGCATCCCACGAGGGCGAACTGGCTAAGAGAATCGAAATGATACCGAGGCTGAAGGTATGGCGAAACATGCAGGCAGCTGCCGTTTGCTATAGGAAGACTGATGCTGGTTATGGAAGTATAAGGAAACACCATTTAAGGATGAACTTCAATGATGTACATATATTGAAAGCAGACGATTAAGGAATATAAATGACAGAGACGCTGGCTGACTGCGACCAAAACTTGATACGATCACTGCAAATGGTGACACTGTAGATGCGCATTTGTGAAGTGGTGTACGAATAAGCATTACAAAACCTGAGTAATCATGAAAAGAAGCACACAGCACACACAGAGAGGTTCCTTCATACCTTGAAGTTTCTTACGAATAGGCGTTAATATAATCCGATATTAGCAAGAGCTGCGGAAGGCGAGTTCAGGAAGGCGCTAGGAATTCAAGCGCGAACATTAACGGCTTAGTATATAGTGCGCGTACTTTCGTTTAGAGCGTCTACAATTCATGTGAGTGTTGGGTTTACTTGAATACTTGAGCGCCAACATTGCCTTTAGCTAGCAGATTTGCAACGTGCACATAACGCGAATATCATGAGCGACTGCTTACTATCCTTGTGCTAAAGCAAAAAAATTGGGATCCTTAACCTCACCTTTAAGACTTGAACGATATAGCGATGTCCGGTTCCTATAGCGCGTACTGAGTTTAAATGGCTTGTGTAACTGAAGCTTTCGCATACGGC
This sequence comes from Rhipicephalus microplus, assembly GCF_013339725.1. Classification (NCBI taxonomy): domain Eukaryota; kingdom Metazoa; phylum Arthropoda; class Arachnida; order Ixodida; family Ixodidae; genus Rhipicephalus; species Rhipicephalus microplus. Next base: position 126,208,581 of record NC_051165.1, read on the forward strand.
TGCATTCTGTGTAAATAGTAGGATGCTTTAAACCACAGGCAATTGTGCGCGTGAGATGTTTCAGAACTTGCTGTGCACCCACTACGTGGCCTTTAGGGAAAATGCGCAGTAACGTGTGTGCTTGTTGTAGTGTGTGGCCCGCTTTAAACCATGAAGTCATTATAATCACATGCTCTGACGCTCGATCGCAATGTAAGCTACATTGTGGTCCACTTGTACTGTGTATCGTGATACGTTCGTACCACGCATTATTGCTGCGATAATACATGTTGCATTGCGAAGCGTATATTCAGGACGCGTCTGTTTGTAAAGCATGCAAGTTACTTTCGCTGCATTTACAAGCAGAGGAAAGTTTTTTTTTTATCACTATTTCCAAGCTGACGCGTAGATCTCCGGTAGGACACTCGCTTGCCACGCACACGACCCTGGTTTGATGCTCACGCAAACCAATCTTTTCGTTATTTTACTTCAGGATTTCCCGATTTTTCGATCACGCACAAAAAAAAATTATTGTTCACTCAAGACCAATGTTAAAGAACCCCAGGTGGTTAAAATTTCCGGAGCCCTCCACTACGGCGTCTCTCATAATCATATGGTGGTTTTGGAACGTTAATCCCCACAAATCAATCAATCGCCCAAGACCAACGACGCTGACATTGGCGCCGATGCCGACACCGGAATTTCTGTGAAACTAGTTTTATCACGACGCCGCGTTAAAAATAAAATATACATGTCGCGTTTCATTCCGTCAGTACTGCGTACACCAGTGGAAGGCGACTGGTGTACGAAGACGACTGTACACACGGCGCAAGGCACGAGGCGGCAACAATTGTAGCCTAAACGAGGCAGACTAAAGAGAAAGAAAGAAAAATGAGATAACGGCGCTGTTTTGGGCGGCACGGGCGGTGGTGCATCGCCTATGATTTATGCCTCGGGACAGAGCCATTTGTATCTCTCTCTCGCCCGCGTTCATCGCTTCGCCAGAAACGGTGCTGTGCATGTGCACGGCTGATCACGTGGAAGCCTGAGCAGCGCTGATCCTGGCCGTAGATAGCAGTGTTCGCGTTCATGCGCTGTCCAGTCAGTACTGCAGCGGGCTCTAGTGTCGTTCGGGGCAAACAATGCACAAACGCACGCACGGCGGCCACCATAAGCAGTGCCTTGGGTACACACACGTATATATATATATATATATATATATATATATATATATATATATATATATATATATATATATATATATATATATTGCGTGCCTTATGGAAGACCTGCTCGACATTCGGTCACTGGGGAACCTGTATGATGTATTGTTATGTCGTGACGACGATTGTTCAGAGAGATAGAGCATAACGCACGTAGGGCGTATTAAACGTGAATTAGAGACATTTATAGATCATGCCCATGTCGTTGAAGCAGCGCGCTAGTCGACAAGGGACAAGAAGAGTGCACTGGACTTGCGCACTCCTCTTCTTGTCCCTTGTCTACTAAGGCGCTGTTTCAACGAAATCAACGTATGATTTTGAGTCCTGTATTCATGCCCCGAGCCAACAAAGTAAGGACGCCAGCCGAGCGCTTCCTTTTTCTTTTGTCAGGCTTTAAACCGAGGTGGTAATGAAGAACACAAAGACGACGATTCCCGGGTGTCGTAGACGTCATAGACAGGCTTCGAACAGCGGCCGGCTTGGCTTATAGACGGCTATAGTTCAACGTTGAAAGGGCGCACTGCGGAAGACGCTGATTCAGAGCCTAGTAGACTGTGTGGTAGGCTGAAGAAGTATGTAACGGCAGGAGGAGCTCGACTAGCAACGAAAGAGGCATAACGGCACGTTTCCGTCTCTAATTCATCGGCAGCCGCTGATTGACTGACATGTGGGGTTTAACGTCCCAAAAACCTCCGTATGATTATGAGAGGCGCCGTAGTAAAGGGCTCCGGAAATTTCGACCACCTGGGGTTCTTTAACGTGCACCCAAATCTGAGTACACGGGCCTACAACATTTCCGCCTTCATCAGATATAGGCAGCCGCCACAGCCGGGATTTGATCCCGCGACCTGCGGGTCAGCAGCCGAGTACCTTTGCCCCTAGACCACCGTGGTGGTGGGTAGGCTAGAGAAAGAAAGGAGAGAGAGAACCGGAGAAGAAAAGCAGGGAGGTCAACCAAGCTTTGGCTCGGTACTCTACTATAGACTTGGGATTGTAGAAGAGCAGTAATGATAGAAAGGAAAGGATAAAAGGTGAACAGTGATAAATAGATGAATGAGCACAATCATGTTGTGTAGTTTCAATAGGAATAAAGGAATAATTATGAACAGTAAAGGGGACAAACAATAGGATGCAATAATATAGATGTTCCTGTCGAAATAAATTAGGTAATAAAGTATCACTACTTCCCAACGAGAATCGCCCCCTTCCCGTCACATTAAAAACAACCCAACCCTCACGCTTCACACAAGTGCTAGCAAGGCGAATCTTGGCTCAAGAGTGTTGTAGCTCGGGCGAGTTGGTTACCCATGGAGATAGCTTGTACTAGTGCGGCACAAATAAAAAAAAAGATGACACAGACTTCAAGAAAAGTAGGCGATAAACTCGCTAACAGAAATCGCCGGTAGCGACGCACTTGGCGGTACAGCTCAGAACGTAGGATCTTACACATCACCTCTCAGTATGCTTCACTCGGTCACAAGGACACTCGTCTAGGATATGTAATATACTACGTTCTCAGCTGTACCGCCAGGTGCGTCTATTCCGGCAAGTTCTTTTCACGAGTTTGCGTTTAGCGCCTACTTTTCTTGATGTCTATGTCGTCGTTTCCTTTTTTTTCTTACATGCCGCACTGATACAAGCCTTGGCTCAAGGTGTGCTCACTTGAATTACTGTAGGATTTAGGCTTTTCCCCGAAATGAGATAATCAAGGTTACAGTGATGGCGTGGGTGCGCTGGCGTATGTGGGGTATAAGTATTGTTTCACTATACCGTAGCTGGCTATAAAAAAAACGTAAAACGTGCTATAAAAAACGTAAACGAGCAAGTCCTTACAAATGACTGGAACCAAAAAAATGTCATAGACATAGAACTTCACGTCGCCTATCTGGAACGAAACCTTGCTGTCGCTGTAAAGCAAAGTGATTTTTGTTCATGATGATGTGTTATGTGGGATTATCCATTCACCATCGTCCAGGTTCATTTTTCATCCACCTTTTCGGCATCCTCAGGGAGATCTTCTCGGACAAACTCAAAGTCCAACAATAAAGGACAAAGGACAAAGCCAAAGAACAACTCCCCTCGTCGTGCCTGTGTCTGAAGAAAAGACTCATTGATGCAAAGAGCACGTGCCCATTCCCTTAACTATGTTGTGCCTCGTTATAACGGCAGTACTCAATCAACAATTCTGACTCACAGCGTTCTGTACACAAAGAATAAAATGAGAATGAGCATTAGGCTTGCGATTAGATAATAGTGTAATTTAACACTATTTATCTATCACTTTTACTAATTTACTTTGAATATTGTTAGCCCTATTGGGCTCTTACAGGGTGGGACAGTTTAAAACGCAGAAAAAGTAAACGAAAACAGCATAAGAATATACAAACAGCATAGCACAAACAGCTAAGTGCAGACTAAAACTCAGGTATACACGGCGTGAAAAACATTTATACAAAACAACAGCAATGCATTTATACATAAGAATATCAATATTATACACCCAGTGACTGCAGTTTTTCGTCAAAACTCTCGAGCAAATTCACACCATCAAATATTTCCGCGCTTAGTTTATTTGAGTTCGCAATTGTCGTCTGCAAAAAAGAATGCTTGCAGACATCAACTCTGGATACGTAATGTCACACAACATAAAGATGGGAGGATCGAGGTGATACTCTGCCTGTAGGCCGGAAGTGGAGTCCGGGATCGATGTTTAGCATACCATGATAGAGCTGATAAAAAAAAAAAACTTTAATCTTGCTATTTTTCTGCGAGAGGCTAAACTTGGAAGGTTTGCCTTATTAATCAATGCAGTGACGGATTCAGTCCTGTACTTGGAAATATAAAGCATGCTGCAAGACGGTGCACTCGTTCAATCTGATTTATTTAGAGTTAGTCACTACGGATCCCACACTATACCCGCGTACTCAAGGGCGGGTCGAACAACCACAGTGTAAGCCTTAAGATTTACATCAGGAGATGCTTGTTTTAATTTACATCATAGCATTCCCAGCTTTCGCTGAGCTTATCCACAAATGTTGGCAACATGCTCACTCTAACTTAAGTTATGCGTGATGGAGACACCTAAGTACTTCACCTTCATTGCTCGCTGAATTTCCGTACTCCAGATTTTTTAATTGTGACAGTGACAGCTTTGTTGTGACACTCATGCAGACTGGTTTTTCGAAGTAATTTGCATGTCATACACCTAAATCTGTGGATACACATTAGCAGCAATATCATTGGTATAAAGCAAGAATAACAGGTGTCCTACCACAGAATCTTGGGGCACTCCAGAGGTGACAGGCAAGCAAGCCGAGTATTCGTCAGCGATTTCCACCAACTGGTGCCGATTACACTACGCCTCTATCGACTTTATGACCATACGTTTTCAGTTTCCGTATTAGTCTCACGTGGCGCACGCGCATACGTTTTTTCGCATGCGCACGCGCATATATACGCTTTGTCGCATGCGCATGCGTATACGCATTTTGGCCTGCGCACGTGCAGTCGCATTTTCATATGCGCATTTTCGTATGCTACGAGTGGCATACTGCCGGGATGGCGTCTTTAGATTGTCCGAATGCCACAAAAAAGTTAAGTGCCCAGGCGTTTCCAAAGGTGCTTGATAGTTACGCGTGGTGGATCGTGCACCCTTCAGGAGGTGCAAGAAATAATGTTTGATTATACTACTTCGGCCAGAGCCGCGAGCTCTCCCCTGGTGTGCTTCAAATTGACGCTATATAAAGCATCAAAACTGTGTGTTCACCGGCATGCCTCTGGACATTGTTCAACATTGTTCGGCACTATGTATCTGTACTCAAAATTAATAAGCTATATAGTATACACATAATTGACTATTTTTATTAGTGTCATTGGTGGACCTTATCTTTTTGCGATGCATACAGTTAAACGTTATATATAGAGACATTTTTGGGGCACTTCGCACTGTTATCGACCTAGTGTTAACAAATTTCAGTTGTGTAACATCTCAGAACAACGCCATTTAGAGAATAATAACACTAGACCAATATTACGATATTAAAACGCCACTGTGATAACACGTGAAGTTTTGGAGTTTCCTTGTTGCCTGAAATGAATAGAAAATGCAACAGTGTCTGATGTGCCATTCTTCATCACAGTTCTTCAAATGAACGAGGTAGCGTGCACGCAGCCATTCAAGTTCCGCCTCAAGAAAGATTCTTTCGTCTTCCCTCCAAGCTCAATGGAAGGCCTTCAAGAACCCATGGACCAAAGAACTCGAGTGCCTAGTTGCCACCAACGCGCTCATGAGTATGCAGCAATTACATAAAAAAATAACCTTTTGCCTATGATTTCATGGGCATGCGGTGTACTGCTACAGACAGGTCTTGTTAGGGCAAGTGGTGGCTATAGATGCAAATTAGCTTCTCTTCTGCGGCTTAGGACCGTAACTGTATTGCTCAGAATAATGAGTTATTGATAATATATTTTGGATCCCTCTTTACAAACCTCTCACACTGGCAAAAATAAATTAGCTCTGACATTATCATTGCACGCAGCTAAATGCGTGACCGATACGCCACGCGTTCATAATCAGTACTGTGACTCGCCAGCTAGTTTTGAACCATTGGAAGTGCTCTCGCAGCTTACAAGCTTTCTTAGTTCATCTTCGTAGCAAAGACAGTTATGATGTAGTATAGTACAGTTGAAACAAGTGTTATCGCGGAAAAGTGACAACGGCTATGCTCTCATCCTAGATGCTGGACCTGATGAACAGCTTCGTGAGTAGGGACTTTACACTGCTGGAAGTCAGGGCAATAGTGGAAGTGACGAGGCGGCCATGGCAGTCATCATGAGCTTGCTGGAAGCGCACGCTGGGACCTTGGTGGACCGGGGTACTTCAGTGGCATGCAGTGGCTCTTGCCTTGAAGCACCCGTTCGCACTCCTGTTTACGCAGACCCCTCACGAACCCTTTCTCGCATCGAACAGAAAAGAATACAGCATCTATGGACACTCATGCGAAGACATTGCATCTAGACTGTATTCACTCCAAAGAGTGTGTACGTTACCGCACAGAACTTCAAGTCACGCTTCAGTAAAGACCAAGCCCAGGAGAAAACGTTTCAAGGAACTGACGTCCATGTCTTCCAGCGTGGTTCGCGATAAACCAAGTGGCATACTTGTCTTGCAGTGCTGGTTTTATTATTTAGGCTTCCTGTGTTATAACAGCGAGTTCTGTTTCTATACAGCGATGTCGGTTATGCTCTACTTTTACGCTATCCACAGATTGTCGTGGGACCATGCCATACAGGCACTTCGCAAGCATCGTTAAGATAAACCCTATACCCTTACTACGCAGTCCCTGAATGTGTAAAGCCACACATTTGGAATCGCAGGTATCGTTAAGATAAACTCTATATTTTTTGCTGCGCATTCCCTGAATGTGTAAAGGCACACATTTGGAATCGCAGGTTTAAGAAAAAGAATAACTAAGCGAACCCTGTGACGAAGCCCTGCGCTGGCAGTGGTAGATCACTTGCAATCGGAATAGAGGATGTTAGAAGAATTGTACAGTTTTCACAAAACAGGCAGAACAATTGCCTGATTTACCTCGTTTCTGTGTAGTCTCCTTTGCAAAGCGTCAGCCGATGCCCATAGTGTGATCCCTCAAAGAACCGTGATATGATGGGGGCTTTGGCATACCCGCAGTTGAAAGGGATAGAGGTACCCATTCTGTAGACACATCATGTCATATTTGATAGTTCTAGTCGTCGCAGCCGTGTTGGCGACATGATGTGAGCTGCGATACCACGGAATATACCGAAACACCACTCTATATACATGGTTTCAAGGTCACAACCGTTGTACCCCAGACAACTTCTGGTCACCTCATTTACCAGCTCCTAACGTAGAAACTGAAAGAACGTTTTCAAGTTCTTTTCTAATGCAAGAAATGCCTCTCTTTAGTTCTTCAGATAACACAAACATGCGTTAAGTACAAGAGAATGTTTTATTATTCTTATGGAGCTCAAGACAACATTTATTCAAATATATTTTGCCAAATAAGGGGAAGAAAGTGTAGAAAATTGGCGGGCTATTTTCAAAAGCTCTTCTTACCCACCGATGCTATTTTCGCCCATCAATGGACGAAACCGGATGTCATCAAGGGGCTGTGTTTACAAACAGGGAAATTGTCTATTATGTATACTTGCGCCAAAGGTAAATAAAGTTGGAACTGAGCAATAGTCCGAGTCCCGTTGTGTAAAAGTTTGTACGATGTGCTTGAATCACGTTGTGTTTTAATCACGATGATCTTAGCGACAATTGTGAAGGCTTTGTTCGTGTCATAACTTCCACAAGCACATGGAGATATGCAGCCAACTAAATTGAGCGATGATTCTGTAATCGCCATAACCTCAATTGCGACGGTTTTATAATAAAAAATACAGCGCAATGATATTCCATGGTGTATATGAAGAAAACCGACGGCAAGTGTGCTCGTAAAATGAAGAGCCAAACATGCGAATATTTGCATCAAGATCAAGGTCATTACATGAGGTCGCGATATTGTTTTTGGCCTATTGTCTTAAAGCTATTCGATTTCTCCTGTTCAAAATACATATGTTTGAAGAATTATGACATGTTTGTTGCTGTTGTCTTTATTCTTGTACAGACGAAATCCACCAGACTTACGTCACGAAAATGCGGTGGCGCTGTCTTGGTAGGCAAAAGACGCTCTGCCTACCGCAGTTTCTGCTGGGTTTTCAATGGTGCATATGGTATTCTCAGTCAAGCAACGAGAAGAAAAAAAAAACGGTATGCCGACGAACTGCGTCTCGGTTGAATGTGAGTCGCGTCTCACAACTTAGTTTTCTTTGTTGGCGCACATCGCAGCCCTCAGCGCTTATGGCGGACGTTAGGTGCGGACGTCGCTATAATTTTACCCATAATGTCGACATCGGCCTGCCTGTGTTTACAAACATGGAATGGGTCTGTATACGATTGTGCCATTGGAGGGTCGTTAGTTTGCGCGAGCTCTGCGATGAGAAATTATGTGACAGAAAAAAAGTAGGATATTTCTAATGAGCCTAACTTTGAGTACTTATCACACAGGTAACACATGACCCCAATTTGAAGCATTCTATTTAGCGATAGTTTGGGCATTTGAAACTTCATTGCAAAATGTTCACGTAGAACAGTGCGCTACGAAGGTAACCAAGGGTGATTCTTTCACAATCGGTGCGGTTATCGGTGAGCCTTGTAACAGCGAGATAGTACTGCAGAATCCCGCAAGGTAGTGAAGGCTTATGAAAGGAAGAAATTACAGCCACACATTCGTAGCATGAGCCGACGAGGAAATCCACTAGGATTTGTCGGAACAATGATCTTCTAGTTTAAGAAAAATTCTAGAACCATTTTGTCTACGTATTCTTATTCTTTTTTTTTAATGCGAGAGAAAGATATAAACGAAGGAGAGAGGCAAAGAGGTTAATCAAGCTAGGACTTCGGTTGTTAGGCTATACCTACTAAACCAGAAATCCATGGCAGCTGACATGGTAAAACTTCATCACTAAGAAATTCGGCAGATCTCACGCACTTGGGAATCGACGTTATGAAGCATGCGGAGAGAAGGTGAACGTGTTACAATTTTTTTTATTGAGCGACACGTCATGAAATGACGCTAAATATATGTACAAATGTTGCACGCACAGACATATGTTGAAGAGTTGCAGATCTTTATATACCTAGTTGTTTGCACTTTCGCAACGATGTCAACTGGAACATGCGTGTAAGCAACACCAGAAGGGGATACGAAGTGCTACAATGCTCGCGAAGATGCTGGCCCTTCACACTGCTACATGAATCAACTTCAGCGCTTGGGAACTAACCACAATTGACGTTAACCCGACATGACGGCTGTATCAAAGGAGTAAATATGTAATGTTTATAAAATCGGGTAGGCAGCACTGCAATAACTATTTACGTTTCACGAAGATTAGTGTCTATTTGAAAAGTAGTTTTGAGACTTGGCGCAGCTGTGTGGTATAGAATGCTCGAGTGCCACGCAGATGGCTTGATTACTGCTGAGACCCTGCATTTTATTATTTGCATTCGTGGTGGGTCAACACTGCTATATGTCAGATTTTTCTTAACAGTGACATTTATTCTATGCCTTCGTTGGATCTACGCTACCGATGTCGGGTATTGCTTAACGCTCATGCGTTGAAATTGCCCATGTGTGTTCTCGTCGTTCCTGGGTACAAATAATTGTCTATTACATGTGGCACATACCAGCTGATGAGTATGTGCCACTGTTTTGCGGTAAGTACGCGACCAGCCGCGGTGGTCTAGTGGCTATAAGGTACTCGGCTGCTAACCCACAGGTTGCGGAATCGAATCTCGGCTGCGGCGGTTCCATTTCAGATGGAGGCGGAAATGTTGTAGGCCCGTGTGCTCAGATTTGGGCACACGTTAAAGAACCCCAGGTGGTCGAAATTTCCGGAGCCCTCCACTACGGCGTCTCTCATATTCATATGGTGGTTTTGGGACGTTAAACCTCACATATCAATCAAACAATCATTGACGACGTACGCGACGGGATCGTGACAATATTTACGTCTTGACCAGTGTGAGATATTCGTCAAAGCATCTTACCCTCCCATGCTAATTTTGCTTCAAGCAGGGTTAAGGGGGTCACCACGAGAGCACCCAAACATAAGCGGCTAGATAGATAGATAGATACGCTGAAAGTCGCCGAAGTTCGCTAAGAAACGCTTCGCATTTAAAAGAAGATCGGCCTTACTTCTACAAGCGTGCGTTTTCAGCCCAGTGGCTGAGACATTCGACATGGGAGTGTGGCACCATGGGCTCGAAACTCAACACAGCCTCAAAGTTTTTCTTCTACGTCTATTTATCTTTAGCGCATTGATTAGGTAGAGAGATGCACATGTCTTGTAAGCCCGGGTCTTTCGCCCAATGGGTAAGGCACTTTCCTTTGGAGCGTGAGCCAGTAGTTCCGAAGCTCAACGCAGCCCACAAGTTTTATTTTGTTTTCTATATAAGTTTCTTCGGTGCAATTTGTATAACATGAAATAGAGATGGATGGATGGACAGACACCTTTAATCACCCAGGCAGCTTCTTTGTCATCGACGTATATCGAAGCTCCGCTCAGTTTCCTTTACGAGTAGTGTAAGTAAATCCATCAATCAATCTTTATCAGTCGAGTAAGAAATAATAATAACGGTAATACAGTGCAGGTTAATATGCAGATGTCCCAAGGTAACAAACTGCACGCTGGATGTGAATAAAAAGCGTGAAATTTGTTTTGGGAAACTCTGTGATAGCGGCTCAACTTAAGCGGGACGTCAGGTTCCTTTGTGCGTAGGAGCCTCCCGAGAAGAAGCTTGCCCTGATGCTCTGGTTTTCCCGCAATGAACGTTGAAAAGCAGTCGAAAAAGTCAGGGCTCTTATCACCCTTGATAAGGCTCAAGTACTGTCTGTCGTCACAACTCGCAACGAAGGATATATTGCGCGTTTATATTGAAGCATCCCGAGCTGAAGCTTCCCCTGATGCATTTGCATTTCAGCAATACATCTCGAAAAGCAGTCGAAAAATTTTGGGCCCTTATTGCCCCTGATAAGGCCCAACTTTTGCCTGACTCATCAGATTGTCTAGCCGTTTCCGACATATGTGAAACAAAAAGATGCAATATTAGGTCCACCGCTTCAAAGTGTGGCGTCAAACAAAAGTTGAGCCTTATCAGGGGTGATAAGAGCCTCAACTTTATCGGTTGCTTTTTTTACATGCATCGGCGGAAAGCCAACGCACCAGGGGAAGCTTTAGCTCGGGACGCTCTAATATAAACGTACAATATATCCTTCGCTGCGTGGTGTGACGTCAGACAAAAGTTTAGCCTTATCAGGGGTGATAAGAGCCTGAACTTTTTCGGCTGCTTTTTTGACACGCATTGAGAGAAAGCCAATGCTTCAGTGGAAGCATCAGCTCGGGAGACTCTAATATAAACGTACAGCAAAGTGTAAACTGGTAGCTTAACTTTCTTAGAAGCCCATAGATCCAGTAGTCCGCGGCTCGTCGCAACAGCCGCCATCTAGGTGAGGAGGAGAAAACGAACAGCAAATGAAAAATGAATAATTAAATATCACATCACGGCCGGGAGTGGTTGTGACGTCGTGCATTTGCTCTACATGGCGCGAAACAGATATTTTTGTTAACTGCTTACCTTTTACGTGCCGTTATTAAAACGCAATTTTACTGCACCTTAATTGTGCCCCGCTATTTGCAAGCGACAGAGAGAAACAAAAACACAAAGATTGTGGAAGCGAAGTCGTTTTATTAGCCAAATGACGTACTTACAATATGCACGAGAAACTTCACAGAGGCAAGTATGAGACATCTGTTCACTAACACAATAGCATAACAGCTCGAAACCTAATCGTCGAAAACCACTGCAGCATAACAGCAGGTTTGAAAATATAGCTTTGGCAGCCATAGAGTACAGCGTCTCGTTGTTTAGCGTGTCGTGTTCACCGTCAGCAGAGGCGAAGGCACACTGGCCGTTCGCCAGAAAAGCAGTCGGCAGTCACAGCAGCGGCTCTGGACACATTCTGCAAACCAGTTGAGCCCTAAAATGACACATAAGTAAACAGCGCATAAAAATGAGTACAATACTGAAGGTACGCACAATCAAAACCACTACGGAAAAAGTGGGTGATGCCTTGTTAGCTTGGAAATGAGCTGAACTAGCCGAACTAAACACACGCACCAAGGCAAGACCATTGGCTCATGTTGCCAGACTGTCTGCATGTGCCCGCTGTTTCTGAAACTAAACGAACAAAATCGGGCGCTCAACCCCATACCAAACACTAAAGTTCTCCTAAAGTAATCTACTATTTTTTGTAATAAATAAAATTGAAACTATCAATGAAAATCAGCACTTAATTATTTTTTCGTTTTCAATATTTGTCCCCTCCTCACCTACGGTCGCGCTTCAAACGTCACGTGGTTGTTGTTGACTGTCGCAATAGGTTTCGCACCAGTTTTCATACAAACTTTCGCGACCTATTTTTATTGACTTTGCGTATACAGTATATCCTTCGTTGCATGCTATGACGTCACACAAAAGTTAAGCCTTATCAGGGGCGATAAAGGCCTCATCGTTTTCGGCTGCTTTTTTACCATGCATTGCGAAAAAGCCAACGCATCAGGGGAAGCTTCAGTTCGGGAGACTCTAATATCAACGTATACAGTATATAACCTTCGTCGCACGGTGTGACGTCGGAAAAAAAAGTTCAGCCTTATCAGGGGTGACAAGCGCTTCAAATTTTTCTACTGCTTTTCGACATACACTGCGGGAAAGCCAACGCATCAGGGGAAGCTTGAGCTCGGGAAAAAGAAAGGGAGGAAGGAAGAAGCGGAAGGACAGGAAGGTTAGCCAGTAAACTGGCTGGCCACCCTGTGCTGGGAAAGAGAGCGAGGGAAGCGGGCTCACCAAATCAGTAACAAAAAGAAAGAAGGAATAGAGATCGCTCCCTTCATCAATGTAAATACCTTCGCCGTCTAAGTGTGCTCATAATCACACATATTCGTTACCCTGAGGACATTCAAGTAAGGTTTGTCGCGTCACTTCGTAGTTGTCCGTTTTACAGCAAGAGCAACTAGCACAAACTGGAGATCGTTTCAAACTGGGAATACGTATAATAAATCGAATACTATGGGATTTAAAATGTAATAAACTTTTGTAGGGAAATGGTAAAAAGAAAGATACGTTAGTGGGGTTGGGTTTCGCACCTCGGGCGTGAAGGTTCAAAGGCGAGTGCGTTGACCACTCAGCTAAGCGTCAACGTTGGCCGAGTGCCAATGTATTAAATGCGAAACATTTCTTAGCGAACTTCAGCGACTTTGAGCGTATCTATCAATCTATCTATCTATCTATCTATCTATCTATCTATCTATCTATCTATCTATCTATCTATCTATCTATCTATCTATCTATCTATCTATCTATCTATCTATCTATCTATCTATCTATCTGCCCGCCCGCCCTCCCGCCTGCTTGCTTGCCTGCCTGCCTGCCTGCCTGCTGCCCACGACTATTAGCTCCCCTCGCCGTTTCGTTAATGGTATCAATACCAAACTTGGCATGGCATAACAAGACTGTATGAAGAACATATTTGATTAGTCATAACATGAAAATGATGACATGTATGTCATGAATGTCATGATTTACATTTCATGGTCCTGCAGCTCTTGCGGTGGTTTCGTTCACGCGGCGTGTTGCAAAACTAGTATGATATGTCATGATTACATGGTGAACACAAGCGACAGACCCTAACCCGAAAATCATAGCATGCGTGTCATATAACAACATGACTACATGCCACACCCATGATGCAGTGACGGCCGTTTCGCTAGCTTCACTTATACCAATTTCGGTGTTATGGGACGTGAATGGATGACGAAGGTACGATATATACTGGTGCAAACATGATAAATGTGAGATGCGTGTTAACAACATGACTACATGCTACGCTCACGATGCGCTCGCTGCCATTTCACTACCTTCACATGTACCAAGCTTCACATGTATACCAACTCGACATGACGCCACCGGCAATTCAGGCAGAAAGGAAAAAAACACAAAAGCGACCTGTTGTCATTCCGTATGTACACAAAGTGGCTCATTCATTCAAGAACGTCGCCTCTCGCTTTGAGGTCTCTGTCGTGTTCTCGGCACCTCGGAGGCTTTCGCGTATTTGTGATCGTTCGAGTGGTGTATAGCAAGTGCTGATTGTGTAACGAAGCACGAAAGAAAGTTTTTGAAATGTTTGGTAGGTGTTGTCTACTTGATCGTGCTCAGTTGTGGCAAGGTGTACATTGGCCGGCCAATGTATAAACGATCGCCTCAGGGAACATGCGCTGTCAATGAGAAACGACACGGGTTCGCATTTGCCGTATCATTGTAAGGAGTGCTCGTGTCAACAGCTACTGCACTGCACGATAATCTTGCTGAAAATCAAAGACAAAGTGGCATGTTAATTGGCAGAAGTGATGTATATTAGGCAATTTGGCGAACAATGTATCAGTGTGCCGTCCTTGTCTTTGTATGATAATGAATTCGCTTTTCTATCTGATAGGTTGTGATTATAGTTGGTTGGGCTTCTCGTGTGGTTGTTCGCATGCGTGAGGGTTTCATAAGATGAGCTTCGGTTCAATAAAATTCAGTTGCGAGTGCGCGCTTTTTTGAGTCTCTTCTTTTGTCTTCTTTCAAGTTAGCGCCAACGACGTTTTACAAAGCTACAAGCCATTATCCCTACTGCACACGTTACTCCGCAGCAGGCGTCTCGTCACCAGATAGCGCATCGATGCCTCCGGCCACGCGATTCGTGGTCTGCACATTTGTGCTCACGCCTGTACTTTTTCGTACGACCACAATGCAATAAATCTTACATTTATTTGAGAGTAAATAATAAATTGTTCATTTCTCAGGGGAAGATTACGAAGCTTCTTTGAAGCGCTGAAATTTATTTCAGAAAAAAAAAAAGGTACGGCCGAGCAGGTATGGGCGTTGGGAAGAATGCAAAGTCAAAAAACTATTTCTTAAATTTCAGTGCATACTTGGTCAGCGTCATTGTTTTTTTTTTAGAGACGCAAGAATTTTCTAAAGGCGCTGACGTTATCTTTTTAGGGAACGCGAAGGCAATGATGAGAGGCAGAAATCTAGGCACCAATCGGTTATGAGCGAGCGTCTGACGTATGCAAATTCAAGTGGTTGAAACGTAATCTTTACCCGGCCGAAAACGCTATATTTGTACAGCCGTGAACAGGCAATACATCAACTCACCCAGGCAAAGCGCAAAGAACCATTCCCTCCGTAGACGCCGACGGGAGTTGTGTTACAGTACGCGATCTTCAGCGTTATCGTATCAACAATATTAGGCAGCCGAAACACCAAACAGGTATGCAACGTAATTTAGGAAAAGGATGCACCTGGTTTTACGTAGAGTTTCCAATCGCACTTTTTTCTTTCAAGCAGCTGGTGTTGCTGAAGACTGGCAGGTCGCTGGTGTCACTTTCACTGATGATGTTACTCACAAACGAATTCTCTCTTATCGCATGTGCGGCAAAGAAAATATTTGAAGACACACCGCTGTCTTCGTTTCTAGCTGCTCGATGAATACAGATCACCTGATTAACACGCACTCATTCTCGCTCTCAAGCTTCGATGTGAACATGCTGCAACCGAGTGACGCCATCGTTGTTTACCGGGGCAGGTAAAAGGTGCAATGGCACGAGAAAACCAGAAAACTAGAAACAGCAATGAACTAAAAACCTACATGGGTGATGCTTCCTAATTAATGCGAACAATCTTGAACACAATCATTACATCTTTTCTTTTTATATTGTCTATTAAACTACGCAGTATACAAAAGATAGCGTTTGGGAATCACATGCAGCAGCAAAGTAAAAAAAGGCCGTGCTTGGGGTTCGTAGACTTGGCTGTGCTGCCATAGAAAGTTGCCGCCGAGTGTAATGCGCGAATAACAAAATAAATTCAGCAGATCCCACGTACCTGGGATTCGACGTTATGCGAAGCATGCGGCGGGTAGGCGACCGTGTTGCAATTTTTTTTCTATTGAGCGACACGTTATGAAATGACACTAAATATATGTGCCCAAGTTGAAGGCACAGATATATGTTGAAGAGTTGCAGATGTTTATATAACCAGTTCTTGGCAGCGCAACGATGCCAGCTGGAACACGCGTATTAGCAACACCAGAACCTGATATAAAGCGCTGATGCTCGCGAGGATGCCGGCCCTGGACACTGCTACACATAAATCAACTTCAGCGCAGGGCAACTAACCACTTCTGACGTTAAAGCTAGATTCACACGCGAGGACAAAATCCCGCTGCTGCGTGGACCGAATGGTCACGGGATTAGTTTAATCCAGCACAGCAGCGGAGACGTGTGCATACCTCGTGCATACTCTCAACTCCTATGCTTATGTAGCGCGCTTGAGCGACCGAAAACCCCTCGCCTCTTCCACTGTCACACGAAACACATTCGGTCGTTGCCGCATAACTAAATCACGTGGCTGTTAAGCCGGCAGCCTTCTTCCTGGCCACACCTGTGTTGACAGATTTGGCGCTGAATCTTGATCCAGGGCAGACGACCGTCAAACGGACAGATCAAATAGCGGCGACGGATTTCCATCCACGCCGCGAGCGGAGAAGAGCGGATGAAGCGAGGACGGCAATTTTGATGACGCGCCATCACATGATGCACCATCCTCTGCGAAAATTTCTCCTCCGTTCATTCATATGAGTCCACCTTAACTCGACGGGACGACTCTATCAACCGGGAGTACATGTGTAATGTTTATAAAATTGGGTAGACAGCGCTGCAACCACTATTGAGGTTTCACGAAGATTTGCGTGTACTTGAAAAGTATTTCCGAGACCTGGCATAGCTCTGCGGCAAAATGCTCGATTTCTGCACAGAATGCTTGAGTTCGATTCCAGCTGGGACACTGACATTTATTCTTTGCATTCGTCGGGTTGACGCCACCGATGTTGGGTATTTCTAAGCGCTCGCACGTCAACCTTGCCGATGTGTAATCTCGTCGTTCCTGGGTAGATACTATGTGTCCATCACCTGTGGCACATACCCGCATACCAATAGCACATACCCGCCCGCCGGGATGTGCCACTGTCTGGCGGGAAGTTTTAGATGACGTACGTGACAGGATTGTGATAATACTGATGTCTTGACCAGCACGTCTTATTCGTCAAACCATCTCACCCTTTCATGTCAATTTTGGTTCAGACCAAATTAAGGGGGTGGCCATGAGAACACCTAAACGCAAGCGCATAGATAGATAGATAGATAGATAGATAGATAGATAGATAGATAGATAGATAGATAGATAGATAGATAGATAGATAGATAGATAGATAGATAGATAGATAGATAGATAGATAGATACGCTCCAAAGTCGCCGAAGTTCGCTGAGAAATGCTTTGCATTTAATAGAAGGTGCGCTCGGGTAACGCTACATCAAGCCAGTGCCAATGCCGCCATATAAAAAAAAGGTTAGTGGCTATGCGAGTGTACTGAAACGTTTCTAAGCGATTGGTTCATGTTATGTTCAATAGTTATTCCATTAAGTTGAGTAAGTGAGAGAGACAGGGAGAATGTGTGTTTGTGCATGTGCGTATACGCGAGAATTTACACGTGAGCGAGACGACGCCGGTTTCAGTCTGTCAGCTGTCACTGGGGCACTTTTCATCGTGTCGTTGAAACGAGGGCAACAGTTGGGCGATCATAGGTGAAAGGCGCCGTCCGCGTTTGTGCTCCTTGCTTTTCGTCGACCGATTTCCGTCGCTTCGCTAGATATACAAGACACGCGAGAGGCGCCGCTGACCACACTTGCGCGGGCGATTTTCTCGCTTTTTGCAAACGTGCGTATTGGCGTCATCTGGTGTCGCTTTTCGAACTATTTGCAAGATGGAGGGAGTGGAACCGCCACCTTAACGTGCCCCCAGATCTCAGCACACGGGCCTACAGCATTTGCGCCTCCATCGAAAATGCAGCCGCCGCAGCCGACCTTAGCCACTAGACCACCGCGGTGGGGCTCCAGATGTAGTTTGACGTTAGCCTTAGGCTAAGGAGTCGCATACTTTTTAGGTGGCCTATATAAACAAATTATTACCAACCTGATTGTTATACCATCTTAGCTTGCCACTTTTCTAGAAGACATGTTGCAAAGTCTTCTCTGCCACGACGTAAAAGTATATGAATGGCACTTCTGCATAGTGTTATTCAATAAGTTAGAGATTATGTAGCCCGATGGAGGCGGAAATGTTGTAGGCGCGTGTACTCAGATTTGGGTGCACGTTAAAGAACCCCAGGTGGTCAAAATTTCCGGAGCCCTCCACTACGGCGTCTCTCATAATCATGTGGTGGTTTTGGGACGTTAAACCCCACAAATCAATCAATCAATCAGAGATTATGTAGCGACTTTGGGTGTCTGGCAATTTATATTTGTAATAAAAGTAATTTGTTGCACTCATGGCATTATCGAAATTTCTTACGAAATTCTTCTGGTTATCTGCCACGGCGGAAAGAATCTTACTCTTTCCTGCACTGTATACATCCCTTGTATACATTCCGTGTTTGTACGTGACCGCCTATAGTTCCCTCTTTGCGAACTGCTCACTATATACTTCGGCCTAGCAAATATTCCTATACGCACCATCATCAATCCACCACTTCACCTACCATAAAGCCGTAATAATGAAGGGGGAACTGAAGCGACGAATAATAAAATTTCTTGTACAAATATATACAGTGTTTTTGACGTCTATGATCATGTAGGGGGCAATATTCGTGGATTGTTCACGGTTTAGCGATGAAACCCTGCAGCACATCGTCCCACTCATCATAATTCACTTTGTGGACATGCTGTGATTTTTTCGTAGTTGCATTTATTTCGCCCATAAAATCTCCTGTATACCGAGACAGCTCTCAGCAAGTGTGAAGCTCACTAAAGGCTGATAAGGTTGTTTATTCTCATATTGAAGTCAGGTTTCGCACGGCGCATCAATGTAGACATAGAAACCAGCGGGACGTACGCCGGGCTACAGCGTCAATTCTGGTGCCATTACGCACCAGTACAGTATAGTAGTATTAACCTCAAGTACCAGAAAATACAAAATTACCGCTTGTGCGTCCGTCAGAACGTCGCAAGCGAAGTCACTTATGGCTCGACTTATTCAATTCACTCAGACTTAGATCAGGCCATGAGTCTGAGTGATGCCGGGTGTGTAATATTTCGGTGAGTCGGAGTCCGAGTCAGTCCGCTTGAAGAATCTTTTCGTGAGTGCGACTTTGATTCAGTTCGCCCCAGGAAAATTTTGGCGGGTCTGAGTCTGAGTGAGTTCGAAGCGCAAGATATATTTCTTGAGGAAGTCTCACAGAGTTTCACTTTCTTTCACTGACCTATACGGTCCTATTCATTCATCTTCAGCATTGCTATCAGCCTTACCTGGAGTAACACTTATACTCACGTCTATTCGCACGTACCCATTACAAGGCAGATCTGTTCCAACACCATTTCAATATTTATTGATCAGAGCTGTGAACTATGAAGGAGTGTGCCTTGACGTTCCCCCACCTCCATTTCTTTCATGGAAGTTCTTCATAAATATATCCTATGTAGTCATCTCTTTTAAAAAAAATGAACTAACTGGTTTTCGAGCCTCGTATTCAAAGGTACTGTTTCAAACGCAGCTAAGACGATCACAGATTACGTGAGATATGCGTGTTAAACACCAACAAAGCCTTGGTCGATATAGCTAATTCTAAGCAAATGGGCTCGTGAATCGACTCACTCGGACCGTCTCAGGTCGGCTAATGAGTGTGAGCCTCGGGTGAGTAATGAGTGTGAGCCTCGGGTGGGGGTCTCGAGCCCGACTGAGTCTTGTTTAAGAAGATTTTTGTGGATGTAATCAGAGTGAGTCTGGCTCACGAAAATTTCAATAAGTCTTAATCCGAGTGAGTTCAAAGCACCAAACGTATTTCGTCTGATAGGCGCAGTGAGCTCTCCAGGTTTAGGCGACCTATGGCCATGCCACCAGGGTACAGTAAGAATCGAAACCACCTCTAAAGCTGTTTTATAACTTATTTTTATGTGTGCGATTACGCCTAATTATCAGCCTATTTTATAGACTCTTGAGCACTCGAGTTCGTTATTTCACGCAAAAGAACTTATAACGTTCGTGTCAGTACACCTCTGAGACATGAAGTTGCTAGTCAGGCAGTTCTGTCGGGCGAATGTATGCCAGTCTGTGGCCCACTCAGAAGGAATACCTTGCAGATGAGAGAAGCAAGCTGGGAACTCGAGTCTCCTTTCGCTTTCGACAAAGTCATGCATTCGCCGTTCCCTGTATGTGCAAGCGTGTTCCGCGAAGGTGTCTCAACAGCTCGCAGACAAGAAACTCGGAGGATGAAAGAAGAAAGGCGTAACAAGGGGAAAAAAGAACTAAACTAAAAGGAAACGTCAATAAGCATTTGCGGGCTCTGGAGGGCGCGTCATGCACGTACATACAAGAGAAAAATGGGCCCGAACCACAAGAGAAAAATGGGCCCGAACCACTCCCTTCGAATTCGTGACCATCGGCTTTCTCTCAACTCGATGGGGCGCGCACAAGCGTGGATGCTCACTCGCGTTCGACGATTGTCTTTGTCGCTGCCGGGGTGACGGGAATTTTACGTGTGACGGCACACGCGCTGCGAGTTGTACATCAGCGTGCGGCGTCTCATACGCGTGCACGCGTGCAATTTCGAGTCTGAAAAGCCTTGTGCTGCAGGGGCAAAGAAGATGAAAATGCTAATAGTGCTGTGTACGCCCGTGCAACGACTTATGTATGCGTGCCTCCGCTACGGAGAGGCTTCGAACAAGAATCCTTGAGGCGTGAACCGGACACCACGCGGGCACACGACGCTTTCTTGCCTTCCTGTCATACGTACCGGCCTCCCGAGTCGTCTTTGTTTATTTTCAGGCGTGGTCGCTGTCTTTTACACGCTTGATTACCCTCAGTCGCTCCTCTTTGAGAACGTTAACGAGATGAGCTATACGACTGCGGTCCCCTCACATTTCTAAGCTCTCTCCACACACTTTCCTACACGACTGAATTGCGTCCTTCGGCTACCTCACTTTACCGCTGTCTTCATCACCTCTCGAGTCCTTTCTTTGTTCCCTTTCCATCATTCATCAACATACCCGTATCACTCTCAGAACAAGTGCGTAGAGTCGAGTGCTTCGCTCCGACATGCGCGAATACATTGACAACTGAAGGCCCTTTGACGAGAACGAATTCTGGCAGGAGAATTGCGAGAAGCCCTGCATGTAATTAAGACGTTCCACAAAACGATCGCTCGAAGAAATGACGCCGTAGGTGTGCCGCGTGTCTGTCGCGCACCACCCGAGCATGTTGCGCTTTCTTCTCGAACGAAACGGGACAGTTGTGGTTATACTGTTGGAACGCGCTGCAGTACGAGTCGAACCCGGTTGCGAAAGCGTAGGCGTGCCGTATACTTACGCAAATCTGTGGCGGGTCGCTTTTGTTAAAACAAAGGCAAAGTGGAAGGAAACGACGAGAAGCATTGTTTGGCTGTACTAATCGTTGATTCATTCGGACTTCGCCGCACCGTTTGCCTCGGAAGTCGCTTCAAGGTTAACGCGATGCTGGAAGAGAGGCTTGCATGCAGCGAGCTATTAGCATCCACACGCCCTTTACAAACCAAAGCCGCGGTCCGAGTGACACACTTCGGAGTCTAAGCGACCTGTATAGGATTTGGAAAAGCAAACAAACCAAGGCTGTGTCCATCGCAAATCACGCTGCAGTTGCCAGCATGGGTCCCTTATGGTTGTACCAGCAGCAACCGACAGCTTAGGGTGTGGCATGATAATCTTCTTGCGTTCATAAGCGGGTCTTCGCGAAGTGCAAGTGACCGGGTGGGGCTCCCTAAGGTCCGACGCGCCCCTAAGTTAACAGACCGACCCCGGCTCCCACTTGTATTTCCTTTGGCCTGAAACTTCATGCCCGTGATTTCTGGTGATAACGTCTGAGACTGCGACGCAAACGATACGTCACACGCTGCGTATGACACGAATAACAAGAAGCTTACAGTGGCTCAAGATCCGGCCAGCTGTAAGCAAACAGACATATATGTCCGTACACGACAGAGTCACACCGTTGGCAGGTGGTCTTTCCAGGAGAGCGACGTGGCACGCTTCGAGTTCTCTCCCGGACAATCGTTTACACGCCTTTTTTTTGTCCTTGAAGAAAACGGACACGCGCGACGCTGGAATGACCAGCAGCGACAAGCGCGATGCTGGCCTGGTCAGTGGCGCGGGTGAGCTTCCTACTGCTTGCTCCGCCCTTCTTCGTCTTTTTCCTCCTCCTCCTGCAGGAACCTCGGCATGTACACCGGCCGCAAGAAATTGACGCCGGATTATCCGTGTTCCGTCGCTCGCGGTCTCGCCCTGTCGGCCGCGAAGATGGAGCGACATCGTCTCCCTGCCCGATCGCTCCTCGCTCGGCGACGACGACGCGCCGGTGGCGCCGCCGGGACTAGGCTGCTGCTGCTCGCTCACTGCACTACCTACAGTTGCGCCCGCCTCCCGCAGCGTGGCGCCGCGTCTTGTATATGTGTGCATGTACACGCTCGACCACGTCGCGCGCAGAGTTCTGTGATCGCGAGGAGCTTGCCGCGACGCCTCTGCGGATGGTGGAGAGAGTTGATCTCTCTTACATACCCTCTCTCGACACGCCTACCATACCGCAATTTCGCACATCCAACCCAACGTATCTTCCACGATGTCATGTGTTGCGTTGCACTACCTTGTGTGCCATGTTGGTCAGCATACGTAAACGAACATTGCGACTCATTTGTTGCTGACTGGTGCCGAGCAGGCCATTTCCTTTTAGTAAGGCGTGCTGCTATAACTTAGGTGGCGTTGGAGCTGCGTGACTTAAAAACAGTGCCTTGGTTTGTATACGCCAGCCTCAGTGTGCGTAACTGCTGCCTGTTATGAGGAAATATATGCACCCCTCCCCCCCCCCCAGTTGTGAGTGTGTAAAGACTGCAGCTTTGCGCATAAAGGTCATGCCGAAATCTATGCATATATGCAATATGGCCCATATTTACACGTCATAAATACATCCCGTCTGTCTTACACCTTAAATGCCACTTTTTCAATTCCCAGAGGTTGTCACGGATAAGTGGTTTTCTATAATGTGAAAACCATGTTTACTCATTTCGAAATCTTCGTTTTTTTTTTAAACTGGCCCTCTCCAGGCACTGGTGATGAGTCGACAAGGAGTAAGACTAATTAGGTATTAAGATGCGTGCAAGGCCAGCAAGCTGCCACTTATATTCCTGTGAAGCGCGGTAGGTTATCTCAACTGTAAACACGGCCACAACGGGCCTTCGTATGTACGCGTGCGCAAGCGTTTACACTCATCCATCAAGAACTTTCCAACGTATACGCAATGAGCGCGAAAATGTGGCATACACGCGTCCTCTCCTTCTCTCTCCCGGTCTATCCGCGTGAACGTTGCGCGCGTACAAGAGCGCGCTTTTTTCAAAGTGCGCACATTATATGCACGAAGCGCAGCCATTCGCGCCCTGCCTATCTTACACTCTCTCCCATCCTTTCGAGTTTTTTTCATAGACGAATGGCTTTTCGGCAAAAGACAAATGGGCAGCCCCAAACCACGACGTTGGCAGCGGCAACAACGGCAAGCAACGCGGCGGCGCCAGAACGGCAACGCACGGGAAGGCCGCTAGCAGACGTGCCCGAACCCCTGCGGTGCAGGTGGCGCCCGGACGCTTTCCTTTGCTGATATTTTCTTTTTTTTTTTAGCCAGCAATCGCCATTTACATTTTCTACTGGGTATTTTCTACTGCTTCTTCCTCGTTTATACTTTGTTTTATTTTTCATTACTAGGACGGCACCCTTCCCAGGTCACGCGTGTACACAGGTCAGGCCACCAGACCTGGTCACGTGGCGGTATTCTTCGAAACGAAAAGACCGGGGGAAACAACAGCCGCGGGCAAGCGTACTTTATACGGCCGCTGCTTAAGATGCATGGAATGTGAGGAGAGCGTCCGCTTGTCGTTAATTTATGCGGATCCCAGCAGCAATGTGTTCGGTAACAACGGGGACGTTCATGGCGACTGCGCAATCACTCTGTGCCTTAATTTCGATTCGCCATTTACGACATGCTTCCTTTGTTTTAGCGTATGTACATAGTAAATGCATTACTATTACCTGCATTTTTAATAATAGCAGAGAGTGGGAGAGAATCCGCGGCCGATCTCTTTAGGTGACAGGTACGATGGACGCGGAAAACTGTTACACGCACCACAAACTATTAATCATGTCCTGCATTGTGCTGCTCATAGACATTACACTAGATTTTTTTTCTTTCAGCTTCCTCGCTAGAGCTAGCAGATTAAGCGAGACCACATTAAAAGCACAGCCTTCGTAGTCCTCCTTTTAATCATCAACATACGGCTACCCGCGAGAAAGCCGATGTGCTGCTAATTTTAAAGTGAATTCATAAAATGAAGATCAGTGTGTTCTCTATCACCCTGGTGAGACGACGACGAAGTGATTCTGGCGTAGAACACTGGCTGTCAGTATCTGTAATTTTTCAAAGTTTTTTTTGTGGCTCTGTGGAAGACACCGCTCCAGTGACTGCGGCGATGGACGTGGATTCGCCTGGGCTTCCACCGCAACCATCGACGTCGTCTGCAGCTACCACGAGAAAGCGTACGGGCCACCCGAGTGATGCCGACAGCGAGGACACGCTGATTTACTCTACGGCCAGCGACGAAAGCTCCGATGAAGGCGACTTCGTGCCTGCGACAAGACGGCAGCGAAAAAGAAGAGTAGTGACGCCGTTTCCATCAACAAGTAAGAATGCTACGAAAACGCGAGAGCCCGCGATATTCACAATTCTGTTTGTGCCGGTCGATGCGGCTCATAGTCTCAACCGGCTCAATTGTCAAGCCACGTCTAGGTCTCTTGAGGAACTCGCCCAGGGACAGATCGCGGACGTGCGGATCAATGTCCGTAAGAATATCCTCGCCATAGACGTCACTCAACGAAGCACATCGGAAGTGCTGAGCAACGTCAAGATGTTGGATAACATCAATGTTCGCTCATACATACCTGATGGTCGCGACTCTACTGCAGGCGTCATTCACGATGTCGACATTTCCATCAGTGAAAGTGACTTTGCTGCTCTCATCAAACCGGTGTCTGCAGAACTTACCATACTGCAAGCTCGTCGCCTTGGCAAATCACGCTGCGTGAAGCTCGTGTTCAAGGGAGACAGCCTTCCATCGCAAGTCGAGGTCGGCCATTTTTGACACACAGTGCGACCCTTTGTACCGAAGCCCCTTCAATGCCGGAAATGTTATAGATTGGGACATGTCAGGGCTGCTTTTACAAACCTGGCTGTGTGATCGCTATGCTCAGAGTCGCATAGCGCAGACGCTTGCCAGGCAGAACTTCGAAAATGTCGAAACTGTCAGGCCCTCACGAAGCATCGTCAAAAGACTGCCCAATCAAGAAAAAGGAAATGCAAGTGTTGAGGAAAGTGGTCCGGGACGGCTCAACTCACAGGGAGGCCGCTGCCCAAGTACGACGCCAGCGGTCTCGTCGCCGGAGGCCCCTGAGGAGACCCATTGCCGAACCAAGGACTCCACCTCGCCAAATGATCGCCGGTATACCACCTCAAGCGTCCAGACACGCCGACAACAAATCCTCCAAGCAAGACAAGAGCATCACCGGCTCGCCTGAAGCTTGGCCAGCACTGCCAACAATAGACCCGCCGTTTGAGCCGCCGCATTGCTCGTCTACAATCACTTCGGAACGAGAATGCGGTTATAGTCGTGATAAAGAAACCGTAGCCATGGTAAAGGCCCTTATGAGTACCATTCGTATGCTCCTTACTAGCATTGAGAGTCCGGCTGCTAAGAGTGCACTTCAGTTAGTGGATGCGCTGAAGCCGGTGCTACCAAGTCTGAAAAGGCACCATGGCTTCGCCTCTGCAAGCCTTTCGTAAAGAGGTCAAAGGAGCTTCGATATTTCAGTGGAATGCCCGAGGACTCAAGCCCCGTATTTCTGATATCCGACAATTTGTGTTTAAAAACCAGTTTCCAATTATTGTTATCTGTGAGCCACGGCTACACAATGCAATACGACTATCCAGGTACGAAGCCTTCAAGTCCGCTACCTGCAACGAAAAGAGTAAAGTCATTGTATATATCAGATGCGACCTTACCTATATCGAGCACCGTGTAGCACCTCACGACGACAACCAGTATATCTGCTTGACAGTAAAACGTAGAGACCTCAAGTTCACGCTGGTAGGCGCATATATATCACCTTCAAGCCGTTTCTGAACCTGAAAGACTACGTGCACCTGTTAACAGCCACACCTGGGCCATGGATCATCACCGGAGATTTCAACGCTCAACACCCACTATGGGGAAGTCAGGAGACAGACCGTCGCGGAAGGGAAGTATTCTCCTTTGCTCTGGAGCAGCAGCTGCTTTGTGTAAACGACGGAAGTTTCTACGGGGAACGACATGCAGCAGCTGCCTTGACTTGACATTTGTGTCACGAAGCCTAAGTGGAAAGCTTAGGTGGTTCACAGACTATGAAACTCATGGAAGCGACCACATACCAACTTATTTAACGATCAAGGGCCTGGAAAACTCGCCTAACTACGACACTTCGACTCGCATCGACTGGACAAAGTTCAGGTCACTGACGGAAAAGAGGTGTCAAGAAAATGAAGCGCCTCCTCTTGACACCCTCGAGGATATAATTAGAGGTGCTACTCAAGAAGCGACTTATCATATTCAACATACTTCAGGATATTGTCAACATGAAGCGGAATTGGAACGGCTCAGAGCGATCCGTCGTTGTGCAGAACGAAGATATAGGCGCACAAATTCCATTCACGACTTGAGATAGGCAAGGCGCCTACAGAAAAACATTCAGCGGCGAATCAATTCACTTGAGTCCTTTCGGTGGAAATCTCTGAGCGAATCGTTGGATCCACACAAGCCTCTGACGCAGACATGGAGGATTGTTCGTGGCCTACGAACATCGCCACATCAACATCGCCCTTTCAAGTGTCTTTCTTTCCACCAAGGCCGCACCGAAATTGAAGTAGCCGAAAATTTCTGCATGAAAGTTGCCGGTCAGGCGTCCGCGTGTACCACGCGTCACCTAGAAAACGCTCCAGTCTCCAGAGATTCAAGAATGGACACCTTTTTCTCTCTTGGGGAACTACAAGCGGCCTTGACGGCACGCAAACGATCTTCATCGCCTGGTCCGGATGGGATATCGTACATGGCTCTTTGCAACCTCGGTGAAGCAGCTCGACGGGCCCTTCTATCCGTGTACAACGACTCGTGGAGCAGCGGATTTGCCCCTCATTCGTGGAAATCCAGCCGCCTCGTCCCTGTGCTTAAACCAGGTATATCTCCTCTGAACTTGACCTCTCATCGCCCCATCGCGCTTACCAGCTGTTTCGGGAAAGTGACGGAGAGGATGATTTTGACTCGCCTAGAGTGGTACCTGGAGCGCCACGAAGTGTACCCTGATGCTATGACGGGCTTTCGGCGTGGGAGGTCCGCAATTGATAACGTTATAGACCTAGTCTCATCTGTTCAGTATCGAAAAAGACTGAAACGTTTATCTGCGGCGTTGTTCTTGGACGTGAAAGGTGCATACGATAACGTATCACATGAAGCCATTCTGGATGTCATGGAAAAATGTTGGATTAGGGGGTCGGGTTTACCAATGGATCCACAGCTATTTGAAAGGCAGAACTTTCTTTGTACAGACGGAGAATGGCACAACAACGCATCATTGCATCCGTCGTGGTGTGACTCAAGGTGGTGTTCTTAGCCCCACACTTTTTAATCTAGCGCTCCTCGGCCTGTTGACGCCCTTCAAGAATCTGTCCATCTATAAATATATGCAGATGACATCTGCATCTGGGCGTCAGGCGTAACACGCCTTCATTTGCGCGCCCGGCTTCAGCGAGCGGCTACACTAGCGACAAAGTACCTGGAAGAACGGGGACTAGAGCTGTCATCAGAGAAGTGCTCGCTTACAGCACTCACGCATAAGGTGATGAGCCCATATGTTATTAAAATCAACGGACACACGATCGACTACGTGAAGACCCACCGATTCCTCGGAGTCATATATAGTTGATCGCGACCTCTCCTGGAGCCCTCACATCGCCCACATGAAAACGAAACTCACCAGGATCACCCACATGCTGAAATTTCTTGCTGAAAAAACGTGGGGTGCATCGGTACGAGCAATGCTTCAACTCTACACTGTTCTATTCCTCGGTTATATGCGATACAGCTTACCCGTGCTTGGCGGGATCCGAAGAACAAACTGGCGCGTCCTCCAGTCGATGCAAGCCCAAGCACTGAGAATATGCCTTGGTCTCCCGAGATGCGCGTCTACAGCAGCGACAGTCATCATTGCGCGTGATTATCCAGTCGACGCATACATCCGCGTAGACGCTTTGAGAATGCACATAAGACATTTCGCTCGGCTTCCATCTCATCACCTCGCCTCACTTCGAACTTCTAGACCCCACGCAGTGTTCAGCGCAACAGTAGCTCAGCATTGCGCAGTGCTTCCATTACACTTCACGCATGCAGCACGGCCGCCAATAGCATTATGGTCCCTACACCCACTCAAAGCCCTTTTTACAATTCCTGGCATTCAAAACAAGAAAAAGTCGTCGCATCTAGCCCTGAAGCAGGCCACATTACTCTTCCTGCAAGTGAAGCACAACGTATGCCTTCACATTTACACGGATGGCTCAGTGTCTTCCGTAAGCCCTGCAGGGGCGGTGGTTATTCCCGCGAGGCACATCACAATTAAATTCCAGACATCGCATTTGACGTCGTCGACAGCTGCAGAATTCGCCGTCATACGTGTAGCTCTGGAGTTTGTAGTTGAAGAACATTCGGGAACTTGGTCTATCTTCTCGGATTCGAAGGCAGCTCTTCAATGTCTTATGTCACCCTTTCGCCATGGACCTAATGAACAGTTAGTAGCTGAAATAAGTAGCTTGCATCACCAAGCAATCGAGAAACAGCACAGCATAGTGCGTATCAGTGGATACCAGGTCACTACGGTATATATGGCAATGACCGCGCAGATGAGGCTCGCTAGATCTGCGCACGACGGTACTCATTACACAGCCATCCCATTCTCAAGAACCGACGCATCTACAAGACTTCGTTAGCTTGCACGTGATCTCACACTGGTACAGTGGAACTCAACAGACTTCACAAACGCGCGCCTGCATAACTTGGATCCCGATCTGCAGCTTCGTCTTCCCCCAAAGGATATCTCGAGCTGAGGAGACACTTGTATGCCGCCTTGCACTTGGAGTGGCCTTCACGAACGCATACTCTTATCTCATTGGAATGGCCAGCTTTTCTACATACACTTACTGCAGCTGCGAAGAAACCATCGCGCACCTTCTGTGTGAGTGCACCCATTTCAACACGCAAAGACAAGAACTTACTGCAGCTCTGGATAGACTGGACGATCGGCCTTAGTCGGAACAAAGGATTCTGGGTCATTGGCCGAGCCCATCCTCAGCCCAGAAGGCTTTGAAAGCTTTGCTGCGCTTTTTGAGGACAACTGGCCTCAGAGACAGACTTCAGTGTCTAGTACTCTTTGATGTTGCCTTTCCTCTGTCGCAACTTTTTGCAATTTCTCTCTCTTTCGCAATTTCGCAACATTATTTTTTACATAAATCTTTTCTTTTTAACATCTTTTATTCCCCTCACCCCTTTACCCCAGAACAGGGTAGCCAGCCAGTCTAAGGACTGGCTAATCTCCCTGTCTTTCCGCTTAAACTTTCTTCCTCCTCTTCCACCTTAAAATGAAAATCATTTTAAAACTGACTTGACAGTGAGAGAAAAAAATCGGCTTATGAAATGGACGTACACATTCACGAAGAAAGAGTTACCGGAATGCAGGCCCCAAAAATTTCTCTACAACGAAGAATTACTGCGGCATACGTTTTCGCCAATGTAAGAGTAAGTCCATGTGTGCACCCTTTTAGTGAGGGCGCCGCCCGAATACCCTCACGGTTATTGTAGATATACGCGTGGCGCCCAAAAATGCATTGCGAAGGCAGAGATGTCAGACTTACGTGAGCCTTTGTGCTACTGCTCAGTATACCACACACCTAATTATGTCCCACGAGAAATGCTGGATATAACCGGGACATTGCACTTTCTGTAGTTATATTTCCCTAATATAAATACAACTTTACCAGGTACCTACGTAAGAGCACAGAAAGGAGGCACTCGCTATCTCCGTTGAAAATGCCTTGACACCGGATACATCTCTGGTTGCATTTCACCGATTTTGATTTCCTGGTAATATATGCAGAGTGCATCATCAACAAACTTGGTTTTGCTTGCAAGTAACAGGATGAATAACACTCTAGACCACTTAGTTAGACTATACAACGTTACGTTATCAGTGACTGCATGTGTTATGTGACTGTTATGCATATATGTAACTGTATGTGTTGTGTGTTTATTATTGTATATATGATAGTCATCACCCGGCTCCTGCAAAGTAGTCTGTCAGGTGAAAAACCAGGCAAACCTCTCCAGCTCCCCAATAAAATAATTCTATCTCTCTCTCTCTCTCCATTTCAATGCAGGAAAGTGGGTCTGTCATGGTCTTCCTTTCAGTGTGTTTCTCTGACACTTATAATCGTCGATGACACTGTATCCATTGTTATTATACCTGTCGTCTGCAGCGAATACAGATCATTTTGCGTAGATGTTCGCATCTCGTATGAGTAACGAGAACTTTATTTATATGGGTATGGAATTTTGTCAACGTATTACTGTTTTACATAAAGTTTTAATCATCGTCACTTCATTATACTGAAAGCATTTCCTGGTATTGGTTTACATTTTCTTGTGAGTAGTGAAATTAATTATTAGAATATAAACTGGGGCATGCTTCCGTATCATGGAAGATTCAATTCCATGCAGATTTCGTAACTGTTCAAATGCCAAACGATTTGACGAGCGGCACGCTCTTAATTATGACACACCCACAATTTCAACGCTATTATACTTTGTAAAAGGTTGCATGAATCGCAATTAAACATTCGCATTGGTGAAATATAAGAATGCTCTCTTTTATGTTTGATGTTGTGACACAGACTGGCCTGCGTTTTTATTTCTAACGCAATGGAGACATGGGCGTAGAAGGAAGACACACCACAAAGCTTGTTCAATACGCTTTAGTTTAGTTTTATACTCGCTTTCAAACAAAGAGCACTTGTTCAACCACAACTGAGAGCATTGGTCTCACGCCTTTTTTAATCCACAATGTGCTCTTTTATTGCGCATTTTCAAACA
This sequence comes from Rhipicephalus microplus, assembly GCF_013339725.1. NCBI lineage: Eukaryota > Metazoa > Arthropoda > Arachnida > Ixodida > Ixodidae > Rhipicephalus > Rhipicephalus microplus. The sequence goes on from NC_051165.1 coordinate 126,239,813, forward strand.
CCTTTTCAATGGTGGTAAGGGGTAAAGAAGAACAAAAAAAAAAACGACCTATTGTGTGTGAAGGCAAAGCACATAGCGAGAACCCGTAAATCAATTTGCAAGTCCACACCAGTGTGTTGTTTTGAAACCCTCAGAACTTGCACGTAATAGTTCGACCATACTTCGAAAAAAAGTATTTCCGATGCGCATGTCCCTTTCCACAGAGATTGTCCACTGAGATTCATCGGCCAATTGCGTTAAGCGATTTCCATGACATCACGGCGATGGCGGTAACCTTGTCTCTTACAAACTATGGATTTCGAAACTTCATGACTTCTTCGAAAACTTTTCATATGAGGGACAAATCATCTAGCATTACGGTAGCGTTGATATTACACAAAGTTTGCGTGTAAATGACACTTTATGGTGCGGATATAATTTGATACCTTTATTGCCACCACTCGCTGGATTTATCAAAAGAAAATGAGAGCTTGTCTTCTTCCAATACTCTCACTATAGCGAATGTAGAAACCAATGGCTGCTACGACGCCAGGAAAGCATGACTTTCCTAGACGTATACTCATTACACTCTTCAGGGCTTTTATCGGTGGCGCATTCAGTTGTACCTCATGGCCTGAACAAACATGAAGTTATGATGCCATGTAAGACCATTCAGGGCCAGGACATGTGACTACGCTGCGAAAGCTGAGCAAGAACAACAAATAAATAATGGCGGACTCTCTGAGTGTTTATCGCGGAAAGATTCAATATGCGAAACTAAAACGAGAATATGCGACGGAATTTTGTACGCTAACTTGGTACGACACTTTGGTTTGTTAGCGCAGTTCTAAGTACTCTGGAAATTTAATATTGGCCTTCAGGTGTGCATATCGTGAAAGCAATGTTCAAGGTTATTTTAGTGATGTGAGAACGATGAACCACTGCGTGAGTACGAGGTGCGTACATAATCAGGTGTCATGTGACCTCGCCTTCCTCTTCTCGTTTTGCCCCCCCTCCCCCCGTTCTCCATCTCTCCACAACGACTGTTTCAATAGACTTGAATTCACACCTTGTACATTTCAAGTTTGGTCAATCACAGACACATTGGTTGGGTTACATGGAAGAAAATAAATATACATACGTCGATCAGTTTTAACGCGACTACACTTACAGCTATGTGATTTCATTCTTGTCGGCAGAAATGAAAAATAGAACGGCATAAGATGATAGCCACAGACAATGAAGTCACAAATTGCAGCAAATGTTTAATGATCTCGCGCTGTTTCAAATAATAAGATGTCGTACCACCTAGATGTGTTTTTTCTTCTAGCTCGAAAGTTCGAAGAAAGTTGGGAAAAGTCAACAACATACCCACGCACTGACAGCCAGGAAAAAAAAAACACTGCGAAGATTTTAGAACGAAGTGGCTTCATCTAAGACCTCTTATTGTATTGCAAAAAATGAAAAAGAAATGAATAAATTAAAATTCCACGAGATTTTATGAAACCGCTTAATTCTTGGCCAATCCACGACAGTGTGTGTGAGCCACAGCATATAAAGTGAACACGAACAAGGACTTAATGGGATTCCGGAACTTACGTCCGCACTCAAAAAGACGAAAAAAAGCGTTCATCTGGTATCACCTTCTTATTCACAACACGCATGGGCGTGAGGCGTGTTGTGTGCATTTCATGTGGGCATAATTTATTCTCTCCCACGTCGAAAGCACGGAAGACCTGCCTCCAGCGGTTTGTGACAAAACGTTTGGTCGCACTCAGCCCCAAGTTTTATAACGAAACAAGCTCATAGGATTATCCTATGCATTTGTTGACAGGCCTTCGGTATACGCAGATTGCATTTCGAACATTGGATTTGTGGACTGTTCATCTTTTTTCAAAATAATATAACTATGTGAAAACAAAAAAATTTGCCAAAACGAACTAAACGTATACCGCCGCTGTACTGTATAGCAGCTTGTCATAACGGTATCCTGACGGTTCAGTCTTCGCAATCGAAAATCGTCCTCAATTATTGTTTGGTATTATTTCCCTGCTCATTCTCCTTGAATACTTCCTTTTATTATGCATATGCCCCTGCTACGCTAAACACACACACACACACACACACACGCGCGCACGCACGCACACACGCACACACACACACACACACACACACACACACACACACACACACACACACACACACACACACACACACACACACACACACAAACAAAGAAATCAAAACAAGCAACAAAGATATTCTTTCGTCGAGGGGGAGAATTGAGGTTAACCTTGTAATTCAGTTCGAGTAGATGCCCCGACAGAAGCGCCGTTTTACGACGTGAAAAGTAGCTGCGGAATCACCTGAGTGGCACAATTCTTGATAAAGCTAGCCGTTATGGGATGGTCGTCACGGCTGTATAATACTGGATAAACAAAATGTGACACTCCTCGAGGGCGCTGCAATCAGTGTCCTCACGATGACGCGTCATCCAGGTCCAACGTACATGATAACGGTGTGCATTTAGAGTATAAAAACAGCGACTGCGGTTCGTGCGAAAGCTAAGCGAATTCCGCTCGCGCGAAGTTTTTTCTATGTGTAACAAAATTGCTAATCTGCTCGCCTGGCTATAACGGCGCTGCAGTCAACACACCAGTCTTCAGCGTAGCGGTAATCGTAGTAACCGGGGCTGCAGTCCATGTGTATAACCCCTTCGGGATTTATAGGGAAAGGGGAAGCTTTGCTGCTAGCGCTGCAGTTGCCAATTACACTAGGATTTCGCGAAGCCCAAATTGACAAAAAAAAACACGTTTGTGCGTCGTCTGCACGGTATAATTTTCTCACCGTCTGCTCTAATCAAGCAGACGATGATGCGTGGTCATCTGGCGTGGCTATTAGGCTAGATCTCTGCCATTAACACGGCCCTGTGCGGCACAAACAGAGCCGTGTGAATTCAGTAGATTGGTTTTCCTTTAGCTTTTCGTTTTTTTTTTGTCATGTGGAAAAGCGTGACAGGTGCATGCATAGGTGGTCTTGTGGTGGCGTTTATTGGTGGTGCACTCTGCTTTATACAGGACCCTTTCGTGCACACATTCCTCAGTATGGCTGTCACATTCATCAATTGTTCCTATAACCGGACAGTTACAAGCCTTTCGTGACAGTGTTGTATTTTTTTCGTGGTTGCAACGACAGGTGAACTATAAAAGTAAAATAAAATGATTGCCGCGTTCCCTCAGCCACATTCCAATGAGTGAGGTATTAACCGTTCGTTTCATAACAGTAACTTCGGTGGTTCGAAGTCCCTGTCACCGCCAATTTCGTCAACAATTCGTTATAGCCCATGAAATTTTATTTTCTGAAGTTTTGTCGCACTATTGCTGAAACTTATATATATATCATTTGTCAGCAACTTCCCGCCACAGCGATAGAGAAATGAATGAGAGTCTGTTTCCGATGTGGGCGGTATACCGAGTTTGATTCCCACTGCCGGCGGGAGGCCACTGGGTTAAAAGGCAAAGCGATCGAGTACCTGGGCATGGCTCAGTTCTTCGTGTGCACTCCATGCGGCGCCTCGGTTAAGGTACGAGCGGGCTTCGTGGTGGTGCTACGGTGGTACGATGGTCAAATCGTTCGGGGGGACACTCCAACTCGAGGAAACTTCGTGGCATGGGGACCCCCGAACCTCACGGTCCCATGCCGCTCTAGTGTGTGTCCTCTATTTTTGTAGAAACAACTTTCTTGCAAAAAAAACATGCCCACCACAATTTTGTGGCCTAAGGCCCACCCAAAATTTTGTTCTTCGCCAAGTCCTCCGCACATGCTTGGGGCTACCTCGGTGCGTTAATACGTTAGCAACAATTGGTATTGCCAAAGACCATCCGATCACGACATATATAACTGTCGACGCACTCCGGACACATATCCGTCACATATCCAGAGTGCCTAACCACCGCCTTGCTAGCTTGCCACTAGAAAGACCAAAGACAGCGTTTTCCAAGGTTGTTGCGGCTAACCAGAATTCCATCTCGTGAAGATTCTCGCCCGAAGCCACACCACCATCTCCAGAGTGGTGCGTGAAAAGACCGACTGTGCACCTTTAAGTGCCGGGGATATCTAAAAAGGCAAGCCTGTCATCTGCAGCCCTCAAGCAGATCTCACTGGACTTTTTGCGTTTGTCGTATGCTAACCGAATTCATGTTTACACGGACGGTTCGGTCTCGGGAAGTTCGACAGGTGCCTTTGTCATACCATCTCGATCAATCACCGTCAAATTCAAGACATCACACGTCACGACATCTACGGGATCCGAGCTCACCGCTCTTCGAGCCGCTGTGGAGTTTGTTGCGCAAGAATCCCCTAGTAGGTGGGCCATTTTCTGCGACTCCAAGGCAGCACTTCTATGCGTGCGAAGTCTACGACGTGCAAACTACCACCGGATGGTGTATCGTATTAATGAAATTTGTGATCGCGCCGCTGATCAAGGACACGATATTGTTTTACAATGGTTGCCGGGCCACTGTGGCATCAGTGGTAACCACCTCGCCGACGATGCTACCCGATGTGCCCACGATGGAGCGCCCACACTGTTAATAACCTTGTCAAGAGTAGACGCAGCTAGACAACTTCATCACATCACGCATAATGCCACGCTTGCGCACTGGAATTCTCCACTTAACTCTAATCATCGCCCTAAGAGTCTTAAGTCATTACTCCAGAAACAACTGCCATCCAAGATTTCTCGACGTGACGCTACAATGCTGTGCCGGCTGTGGACTGGGGTAGCGTTTAATAAGTCAATCATCCATCGCATTGGCATTGCAGATTCAGCCATGTGTGAAAGCTGCAACTGTATAGAGACTATTGAACATCTCTTGTGCCACTGTGCCCAATTTGATGAAGATCGCCGGACTCTCCAGTGTCCCTTGAATAGACTCGATGACCGGCCATTTAATGAAGCAAAGATCTTAGGAGCCTGGTCGTGCAGCTCATCAGCACAGAAAGCCACACGAGCCCTCCTGAGATACTTGACAGCAACTTCATTGAGGGACCGCCTGTGAAACTCGGCATTGTGTGTGTGACGTGACATGTGTCTATCCTTCCCTCTCTCTTTTACTCCCCTCTCCCCCTCCCCATGTGTAGGGTAGCAAACTGGAGGCATAGTCTCGTTAACCTCCCTACCTTTTCTACATTCCCTCTCTCTCTTTCTCTCTCTCTCTTGTTCTTCGCATCACTTCTGTCCAGTTTTGTAAATTATGTGACAGCTAACACATTTAGGTTCTGGCAGTTATAACTGCCAGAGCTCATATGTCGTGCAGACAATAGTTGTCTGGACGACTTCCTGCAGTGTTCCAGCAATCTCAGCTCTGTAATTCGAACCGCCAAGCTTTGGGTTATGAACTGAACACTATACGCACTAAAGTACCAGCACGACACAGGGTGATAGATTAGATTTGTGGGGTTTAACGTCCCAAAACCACCATATGATTATGAGAGACGCGGTAGTGGAGGGCTCCGGAAATTTTGACCACCTGGGGTTCTTTAACGTGCTCCCAAATCTGAGCACACGGGCCTACGACATTTCCGCCTCCATCGGAAATGCAGCCGCCGCAGCCGGGATTTGAACCCGCGACCTGCGGGTCAGCAGCCGAGTACCTTAACCACTAGACCACCGCGGCGGGGCAGCACGACACAGGTCTGCTCACTACTACAAGCCATGAATAAAAATAAAGAATGAACTCTGGCATTCGATTTAGCTTCCTTATACCCACATCGCCTTCTGGCTTTTTCTTCTTTTAACACTACCATGGTTCGAGCCAGCACCTTTTCGGTTTATATCTGAACAATTTACCAACTCGGCTACTGCCATGGACTTAATCACATGGTTCAAAAGTTGGTGTGTACATTACGCAGCGCTTTCTCCATATTAAATGCTGCATTTTGGTGTCCGAGTCTTGGTGCACACAAAGTTTTCTGGCCTCCTTGCATGAAGAGGGAGATATATATATAGCTGTCGGAAATCTTCAGTTGTGTGATTCTTATAAAATTTCTTGGTGTGTTGTCAAAGTTGATCTATTCACGATTTCGCGTCAAAACGGTAAGATCTTTGCAAAACTTCAACCTTCAGATTTCTTGATATTTGTTAGCGGGCTGACAAGATTGATTTGCTCACTACTTTTCACCGAAGAAGCTATACTTATAGATAACATTTTTTTTTTACTCGAAGGCCGATATTTCTTGTTTGACCGTCGTCTGCTAATCAAGGAATTTCTGCGAAACTGCGACTTATGTGTGTTGCTGGCACGCGACCTGTATCAACACCGTGTAGAAAAGGTTTTCTAGATGGCGTTGCCTGTATACGCTTGCCTATGTGCAAAACGCTGTCTCTAGCAACGGAAAAGAGGCAAAACATGTTGCTTCTAGTTAGAATGTTTTAAGGCGCTGCTTTCTTTTGCGGGTGTGAGCGCAGTCACGAGTTATTGTTTTAAATTTCGCGGGCTTTCGTTATTCATGAAAAAATAAACACGCAATCAATATGTTACTGGAAGTAGCACAAACAGATGCCATTTCAACATATGCACAGCAGCCCCATTGACCTTTTGATAATAAATTGAGTACTGTTTGAGTTAGCAAAATTAATAAACTAATTAGTTATTATTCATTAACAAAATTAGTAGTGGCTACTTCAGTGTATTGAGAACAATATGCACCATATTTGCTTCGTGTAACGCGTTTCTCTCTTTTTTTTTTTTGAAATCCTGATGCGTGATAATTTGGCCGCCTTGTATTGACGCATGCGAAATTTCAAATTTTCGAAACACGCCTCCCTCTCTTGGCTACGCCACACTGCAGGTTTGAGAGCCGCGAAGGCGGCCAAAAGCATTGGTTTTAATAATGAGTTCACGCCGATTCTCGTGTGTTCATTTTTTTATTTATTGCTGATTCACCAAAACAGTTTTGCATTGCCGCCCACACAACACATTTCATCACACTATAGAACTAAGTGTGGTCATTTCCATTTCCGAAGTAGCGATGAGATACGCTTGCGAGCAACGTGTTTATCAAGATTGCAGAAGTCATACTATATGCGTCTTTCGTATAGATCTGAAAAGCAGGTAGATACATAAGGCGGCACTTAAACCCTTCTAATGATATCTTACGTTTGGAGGCTGCAGTGATGTGATTCAAGATTTTTCTGATGCCGTGGCTTGTATTCTCAACTGCGTGTATTGTGACCGAGAATCTAACAAATAGGTGGATAGAATTATATATTGAAAGAATATTCTTTTAATCCTAATTATACTTTTTGTGTTTCTCGTTCCAATTTGTCGATACTGCCTTTCATTTGTGACCGTCATCGCTCAGACATCATCCTCCAACATGCAGGAGAAAAAAATTTTTTCATCACAACATGTTAAAACGAGACAAACCTGTCGTATGCCTTAAGAATGTGTTTGATGCCGCACACAGTTCACTCCCTTAGAAAAAAAAAACTAACCTTTTTCTTCTCTCTACGTTTATGTGCGACTATAGAGGTGACATCAGGATTCCCTTTAAAACGTTGGTCAAAGAATTGATCACGAAGGGTGATGTCACAATTTTTGGCTGCGGACAATTTTTCACATAAGTCACCTTGAGCACGCATCAACTCATGTACTGATGCGCGGGCGATGTAAGAAGACAAGAAAAAAAAAAGAATCTTTATTGCGCAATGCACTTTTTTTTACGAAAGCACTACACACGAATGTTCTTTCGTTAAAAGGTACGTAATTAATGGCGGTTGATTCGTGCGTATGAACGCGGTTGTGCGGAGCTATAAACAAGCCGCTTCACGAGCAGCGTAATTCGACCTTAGCATTCTGAAGAAAGGCTGCGAAGTAGTAATAAGAGCCAAGATGTCGGCCGCCTGGGACGTGACAAAAAAAAAAGAGTCAGCAAACGAGTCATTCCTTCTACCACCTAAACATCGTCACTTACGGCGTTCTGTATTATTATTACAAAACTTTCCTATCTTGTTGAAGGATGAGTTTTCCAATTTCTGAATGCATATTCTACCCTATTGTATGCATAGGCATAACGAAGCGTCGTTATCAAGCACACTTTAGTCTTCTTTCATACATAAATAAAGGAACGCGCAGTCACCCACATGCACGATATACGAGCGTCCAATGACGACGACTTTTAAAAATCGAAACTCTACATATGTACAACACCAAAGCAGCGTAAATTCACCTGGGAAAAGATAAAAAAAAAGAAGAAAGGCTACGCATGACCTGACAGCCACAGAATTTGTTTTTATACAGTACTACACCACTAACGCCTAGCTCAGCTTCTCTGCGTATGGTTCTTGCAAAGTTGTTGTGTAGGGCGTACACAGAGTAGACATGCAAAGACCTGGACAGGAGCTTCACCCGGCTGCGTAGCGTTGAGAGCCAGTCTGAAACGAGAAAAATCAAAGAAACAGGCGTTGAGCATCGTGTCAGCACATGGCGTTATACAGGTATAGAAATGAGTGGCAAATACAGAGAGTTTCGGAATTGTGCACCCGGTGAAAAGTTTAAGATATATACCATAGCCCAGAGCTTTGCGTATACGCAGGGAATCGCCTTCGGTGGCTTTCAAGGGATTACACTCCTTGGTCATCACCAATGTAGTCTGTTTCACAATTAGGGGAAATCTCGGAGCACATGGCGTCGCGATGCAGCCAGAGATGTAGTCACGTGCCGGCAACAGCTCGCGCGTGCGCAAACGCTCGAGCAGCGTGCACCCTTCTGTTTTTCAACACCCTCACGAACGGCATAATAACACCCTTATGCCCATTACACCCTTCTCTGAGGGTGTACCAGCAAAGAAAAAGGTGTTACATTCATTCAAAAAGGTGTAAATCTGCAAAACACCCTTTTTACACCCATAGGGGTGTAAAAAATTTTACTGTGTGCTATTGAACCGCATCGGCTGCGACGGCGTTGCGCGCTTGCCGCGGTTCGAGCGTTCAACACTGTACGCCCGTCAAGCGTTTGCGTACGCGCAAGCTGCTGCCGGCGCGCGACTCCCGCGCTGGCCGCATCAAAAGCACTACGTGATTTCCCAAATTGTTAAACAGAATACATTCGTCAAAAAATATATAGCCCCACAGTGGCTTATTTTTATTCACAAATAATGCTGTCTCTTGAGATGTCGCGACGTAGCGAAAGCGGTTAGGGATTATAGTAAACAACAACAACAACAACAACAACAACAACAACATCATCATCATCATCATCATCATCAACATCATCAACAACTACAACAACACTAAAAGTACGCAAAACTGATAGTGATATGCTTACATATCACATGGCAACGTCATGGCCCCCATTTTTTTTATTGGAAAATCGAGTTCACACCTCATGAACCCAAGTAGTGTCCCAAATGTACTATTTTGAATACATGTTATTATACAGCCATACTTGAAACTGTCACCATCGGTTAAAGCGAGACAACTTTTGATTTCCCACGTATAGAGCAAAAAATAACAAGTGATGTATCCGTATATACGGTCATTATGGCAGGAAAGCTAAGATGTCACAAGTGTTCGTTAAAAGACAGGTTTGGAAAAGTGTCCAGTATAAAACACCATATATTTCAAAATTAGGCACGGCTTTGAAGATTTTACCATTTAGAGGTAACTTCTTCGAAGTATCAGTCAAGTGCGAGTAACTGCCCCATTGCAAATATTGTGCGTAATCACTTGTGCCAAAAGCCTATACTCGAACTTCGTGTGAACTTTGGTTCAGAACATTGCAGCCTATGGTTCGTTTATGTGTTTGCCCGAGCATGCGAGAACTTACCGATTACATAATGACGGCTTATTTATTGATAACATGTTCACTTTAAAATGCAGCATTTCTGCTGTGCACGGGGCTTCCTAAGAAAAAAGAACCAACGGGCATTACTGTTTTATATCCACTGTTTCCGTCACTGACGGCGACGGTGACGGCGGCCGTGCTTAACGCAGGAACGGGCGTCTGAGAGCTGCGCTCCAAAAACTTGGAGGACCCTTGAGCTTCGCCTTAAAGAGTAGAATGCGATAGCGTAATCGGGCTCCGTACGCAACGCCATCTCAATCACAGGCCTGCCTTCGGTTCTCGATGCACGCCTCAAGCGTACCACAAGGAAAGTATCAACTGTCCGTGTAACACTGGTCGTTCAAAATTGTCCTAGAATGCCTAATGAAGATACACCGATACACCATAGTTGCTCCTTTTGCGAATTAGCGAAGGGGCGAGAACGAGTCCGACGCGAATTTCTGAGCGCTTCTAATTGAATGGGCTTTTAGAATATTCACTATAGGGGGCGTAGTTCACATGTTTTGGCGCCCGACGCGATTCTACACTTCTGCCACGCAATCTTGCATGCATGCATAATATTGCTTCAGTTTTTTTTTCTTATTCCGCTCCAACCAATGGCACGGCTCTGTAACGAAATACCTGCTTGCCACGCTGAAGGCCACGCTGAAGGACACCGACACCGGAGTTTCTGCGAAACAACCTCTATAACGCTGTCGCGTTGCATCACCTTCCAGTACCCACCAAAATTTCAAACGACGGAATGCATGCATACTCGCGTAGAATACGTCATGAGGAGGCCCTTTGCTTAGTCATGTTGTTTAGACCAGCAAGTCGGCGCGAAACACAGGCGTACCTTCATGAGCGAGCAAACAAACGAGCAAAATAATTTTATTTCGCCATAAACGCGTCCCACTTTGTCGCGTCACAATCTATACGCTTTCGTTAAAGACCCCATCGCAGAACCAGTTTGGTTTTGTTTTGCTTCCTTTCATATCATCTGCACTTTAGCGCGACTATGCCGTAAAAGATGACAACTACCACAGGAAACACTAACCGAAAGAAACTATGCACTGGGACAGAAAAAGAACAGTGAAAGATCTCTCTAATTCGAGTCGTTATAGTTGTTGCGCTCGCAAAAAGAAAACGCGCCACCACAGCCCACCTTGGGTGCACCAAAGGGCATCAAAGTTTGGAAGACGGAGTTTGCGATGAGAACGGCGACAGGAAATGACGAGGAAGATGTGGAAGAAACGAAAGAAAATGCAAAAAAAGGGAAGGACCCCAGTGCGATATCTAGCGCTCGAGGCCCTCTAACGCAGCTGAGCCCTGGTCCGTCCCTCATCAACTCATTTCTCATCCGGCACTACTATAGAGCGCGGCACCCACGCCATCAAGACACCAGCAGTCCGTGGTGTGCACGCTCTCGGGAAGAAGCCGCCGCAGATACGCCCATTCCTGGTTCCCCGTTTCCTCATCTTCTCCCCCATTTTCCCGAGTGACGAGGAAAGAACGCATTTTCTTCTCGCGAAACGAAAACGAAAGAGAGAGAAATTAGAGGATGAGGGAACGAGAATAAGGGAACGGATGGAAGAATTAGGAGGAAAGAGAGGGATGCAAGAAAGAATTGACGTCACTCTCGACGTCCCTTAACTCCATCAGCGTGAAGCTCTCTTCTGCTTTTCTCCATCTTCGCCGTCTTTCTCAAATATGAGCTCGCGCGGCACCAAGTGCCTCTTCACACGCGAAGTGGCCATTCGCGATGAGCGCCTCCCTTTTTATTCTCCCGTCTTCCCGCCCATTTGCCTCCCCACCTTGGAAACGTTTTTGCGCGAAGATTTTGATTTTTTTTTGTGAGTGCGTATACATAGTAATGTTAGGTGGCGAACGTGCATGAGAGAAAGCGGGGAGCTTTCGCACGCTTTCGCTACGTGCTCTCCCTTCCCTGTTTCCCTCTCTTACTTTTGTTTTTTCCCTCTTTTGTACATTCTCTCATTCCTCACAGTAATGTTACATCGTAATTCCCACCTCCCCCACCACAAAGTGCACCTCCATTTCGTGTCCCACCATCCCCAACCCCCCTTCCAAAAGCGGTACACCATTCGCGCCACGCCATTGGTTAAAACAGCTTGCACTTCCGCGATGCACTCCCCCCCCCTTCAGCCTCCTCTCATTATTTCAGCACGCGAGGAAAATCTTCGCAGGAACTTTTTATGTTTCCCTCTACCATCTGCCTTCTCACTATTCGCTCATCTTTTTTCATGTAAAGCCTCTCTTCGTAACACCACACTACGCTGAAGTAGCCATCCGATCCCTTCTGTGTGTTCTTTTCTTTTATTGATCCGCTTGCGTATATCGTACCTCGATATAACGAGCCTGCATATAACGAAGTATTTGTTATGACGAAGTAAATGAAGAATATTCTTGCAATAGAGATAGTGTTAAAATATACTTTTGCGAAAAATTCTCGGATATAAAGAACCTAATTTTTTGTAACATGCAACTTTGTTATCATGAGAATTTAGTGTACATACGTGGTCGGATTTTCTCAAAGGCTAAAATTTCAGATGCTGCGCAAAACGCGTAAATTGACCTTCGGCGGCGTGAACGCGAATGGTGCGAAGAATCATCATCGCGTGTTGACGTCACAGATCGACAGGACTTGGTCGAAGACTGGCAGATCACAGAGGAAGTGCAAGACGACCCCATAGAAAATTATCATATGACACGTACGACAAATATCCAGTAATCTCGTATGATCACACGAGAACACGTGTGATCCATATGCGTTCGTACGAGATTATTGGATACGATGCCTACGGGCAGGAGAGGCGCGTAAGGATTGCAATGCTTCAAATTTTAGAGACAGCGCACGCAAAACCACGTTAAGTATAGAAGGGTTTCGCGGGGATATACAAACACCGAGAAGAAAAAGATGTCGCCACTCCAGCCGTACTAAAACTATTGGAATGTTCTTATTTTGATGTGTTTCTCAATTCCTTCCTTCGACAAAAGCTTGTACGCAAAATCTCGCTCAGCCTTTTTTTTTTTCTTTTCTCGCTACGTGACTTACCAACGGCGCAACGCGTTGCATAGCTCCTCGCCACAGCCCCACCTCAACGCCAATGCGCCATTTTTTGTTCTTTATCTTCTCGTGTCATTTCCTCCAGCCGTTCTTTTTTATCGCTGAGTCTATAACACACGCAAGCGCTGTTTCAAACAACCTCATGAGATTGAAGATTCGAAACATTTCCAGAAAAAAAAAAAAACCTCGTTGCCCACACCCGCGTCTTTTCGTCGCGTGGCCAATAGCGAGTCTAGTTCGAGCGCGATTCCCTTTCGATGCCCTGCATGCCCTTCTCAGCAGCTAGCGTGCCAAGAGCAGCTCGCGTTTTCACTCCGAGACGCGCTTAAATCCATCCTCACCATCCTCCACTGCTCCAAAACTTGCGTACTCTCAGCAGCAAGAGTAAATGCGGCCCGCGAAACAGCGTCATCATCAATCCAGCGCAAAACCGCGAACCGTATATACATATGCGTTGCTACACGCACGCAAGCTTTGCATTTATACGTGTGCTTCATCCACCCCTCTTTCCCCAGCATTCCTGATTTCCCATATTGCTTAAACTCACCGCTCCCTATTATTCCCCTGTGCGCCTCTTTAAGCTGCCCTCTCCTTCTCTTCGATGAAATCTAAGGGAAACTCTTTCCCCACTCTTCCCCAACAGCGCAAAACAGAACAATGCGCGGAGCCCGCGCCGTCTTTGTATCAGCGCCGTATTATTATACCGGAGCGCGCGCCCGAAACGAAAGCGATGTGTACGCCTTCGTTCGCGCGAATAGAACTCCATCGCGCCCGCCTCGCTGGGTTGTAAAACTAAGCGTGCGTATACAAGGCTCGCCTGCTCTCGGGAGTGTATAATCGCCCCGCGTGGCACAGCGCGAGCGGTTCGAAAATTATCCGCTCGCTGGCCGAAAAAAAAAATAAAAGGCAATTCCAGAGACTTCCCGCGAACAAATCTCGCCGCTTCGGGGCGAACCGCGCCTGCACAAAAGGAATCATTGTGCAGCACGTCGGGCAAAACGCCAGCGGATGTAGAAGTAAAAACAAGTATAGGGAATCTAATCTGATGACGTCGTCATATACGGGGAGTGGCTAGATGAAAAGCCTGCATGCCTTTGCTGCTTCTTTGTGCTCCGTGTGTACTCCCTACAGGCTTGCCTCGCGTTTTCCCGATTTCTTTTCCCATTGCGGATTCAAAACGGGAGAAACGGGTTGCGTGTGAGGAACAAATGGGGGATCCGCCCGCGCCGGCTATAACTGCGTAGTCATAGCGTACCATCTGCGCCGCTTGCGCACGCGTCATTTGCACTAGGCCGTACGCACACGCCCCGCTGGTCATCACGGTGCGCAAATGCCTTTTAATGAGATTCGAGAACGTTCCGCTCTCCCAGTCTCTCCCGTTGTGAGAGGGTGCGTTCGTAATACGCCCGATGCGCGCTTGGGTGCACGCGCTTGAATGACCCGCGACTCCGTGTGTGTGAATGTCTATACTACTGCGAAAATAAGCGCTACTTCGACGCCGTCGCCGCGACGTGCAATGCGGGAGAGACAGCTTATAGGGGAATTCGAGTGCAACAGAAAGAACGCGGCACTGGAAGCATATCTTGTCTAACTTCTCCAGCGTCCACATGAGAAGTTTGGGACAACAAGGATGCTCAGCTCACCACGCCGCCTTTTTTATGGCATGCTGATCGGATTTCAACTGGCGAAGGGATTGGACGTCAAGTTCGTTTTAGCGCTAAAATGAAGATTTTGTCAGGTGTTCACCAACTCACCAGGTAACAAAGTCCTGTCTTGCGAAACGATCACTGTTTGTTCAGAAAAAAAAAACACAGCAACTCAAATGCGATTTAGTGAGGGCGCATCAGGGACTTTTTTCTGTGCATAAAATGGCAATGATGCGTTCAGGTCAAAAGGGAGTACAAATATAATGTTTAATCATTTAGGTTATTGTTGCTAGGATATGCGTATTTTATTGTGCATATATTATCACTGTTTTCAGAGCAATACGACTTCTTCTGAAGGCCGAAATCTACCAGCCAGAGCCAGTGAGAAAAAAACACACACACCCAGGTTTGAGAATACAGCCTCTGAACCGAAGCTCCATATTGTTCAAAGAGGGTGGAGCGCATGTCCATCCAAATATACTTGTATACAGACTTGCGTGTACGTCTTCTACGAAATAACATGATTGAAATAATAAAACTTTGACTGACTATATGGCGATAATAAAAAAAAGAGCAGCAATGAGGGGTTGTTACAAGGCACATCTGCTGAATGAAAGTTGGTATAATGAACACACCAAACACCATTTGTGCTGTTCAAAGATCTAGTACTTGACTCGTAGTTGTAGACACTGTATTTTTAACCTCATGTTGATCGCGACACTTATATTGGGGTGTTGTGCGGTGACTGGGAGATAGCTCATAGGGCACTGACATGTGCATTGCTGCATCACGCTGCGCGACTTTTTTGGTGCGCCTCACTTTTTTTAAAAAAATGGTATTACTTCAACCATTTCCCAGATTGCGCTTACACAGGCACACATGGCTCCATCCGACAAGCAATCCACGTGAACGCGCGTTCAGCAAGTGGTATCACTGAAGTTGGCTTATCTACATCAACGACCTCCCAACTAACATATCATCGCATATCAGAATCTTCGCTGATGACTGCATGCTCTACAGACCTATAAACTGTCCTAACGATCACTCCATCCTTCAAGATGATCTGAACACTATTTCTAACTGGTGCAGCACTTGGCTTATGAGGTTGAATACTAATAAGTGTAAAGTTGTTTCTTTTGGACGTAAACAGGTCATATCTAACTTCACTTACCATATGCAATGTGACAGGCTCTCCACGGCGACTTCTTACAAGTATCTTGGCATCCACCTTACACCAGGGCTTTCCTGGTTTGATCACATCACTAACGTTTGTGCAAAAGCCTCCAAAACATTGGGGTATTTACGCCGAAACCTTCGTCGTTGTCCCACTAACATTCGCAAAATGTCATACCTAACTTTCGTCCGCCCGCAACTTGAATATGCCTCATCTGTTTGGTCCCCTTCCGCTCAGTATCAAATTAACATGCTGGAAACAATCCAGAACAGAGCCACCCGTTACATTTCTAGAAACTATGACATCAATTCCAGTGTGACTCAGCTTAAACTCCATCATTCCCTCCAAGCATTAAATGTTCGTCGTCACGTGTCCTTGTTATGCCTATTTCATAAGTACGTCTACAGTAACAAAACATCGTCGTTGCACCTTCAACGCCCGCTCTACACGTCACGCAGATTACATAACCATCTCAGCTTCACTCGCATTTTTGGAAACACGAACGCGTTCAACACATCCGCACTACCACAAGCCATCCGCATGTGGAATGATCTTCCCGACGATATCGCCTCTGATAGCAACCCCAACACGTTTCGGCAAAAAGTTCAGACGCATTTCCTTAATATTTCATCTTGACGTTCTTTTACTTCTTTTCCGAGGGTTTTTATGTTACGGAGTGTTCTTATATACTTCATCGCCATGTTTACGTATTGCTGACTTATTGCTTTGTTAATTTTTTTTGTTATTACTAACCGACATTGTACCGTTTTTATTTTGAAATTTACATGCGATTTTTCACTGTAACCCCCCTTACTCAATGCCTTCTGGCCTGTAAGGTATTTTCAATAAATAAATAAATAACGTCAAAAAAAAAGGAAACTTGACGAGGCAACTGCTTTCACACCTCGCAAGGCTAGAAGTTTCACCTGCAACCTAAAACATCCCATTTCCGCCACACCATAAAATTGATGTCTCGTATACCTCTCTAGACTTCAGCAATGCTGAAAGCATGCAGAACGAAACAGCTTGGAGAGAATGCCCGTCTTTCGAGCGCTATACATAACTGGGGTGCACAAAGCGAGCGGGACTAAAGCTGTAAATGCATACTCTAACTGGCACGGTTTTATAACTAACGCCAGGGTAGCGCAGTCATGCATACGTGGTTCAGCACATGCATGCTGCGACGTGTCAAGAAACGCAAGCTTTTGTTTCCCCCCTTTTCAGCGGCATCCAACGTATTAAACAAGGCATATTCGCATGGAAACAAAGTGTAAACATCCCGCTGTGTACACGCGAGTTATTTCAAAAGCCGCGCCTGCCCACTGTAAGCAGGGCACGCCACGTGGGTATACTTTGCATCGTCGTCGTCAAGTGGGGCCGGCCCTCTGAGTTCTCTCCACAGCGCCTGCGGAGAGTGTTAGTACGCGATTGCGCCACAAAAGTTGCCGGGGAGGGATAGCGGCTGCAGCCTTCATCAGTGCGACCACTCGGCGGACGAGACCATGGTCCTTATGAAAGGACGAGGTTATTAATGACGTTATGAGTACCTCCGCCCTACCTCTCTGGCATATGTCTCCCTCCTGAAGCACCCCCCCCCCCGCATCCTCACCCTTTGACATCTATAGCGGAGTTGGTTGTCAAACGTCAGCTGACCTACTGAGGCCCTTAGATGCCTCATCAAGCGGGAATTCCGACCATACAGTGATGCGAAAAATCGTCATCACGTGATGACGTACACCGTATGATGTCGCACATTATGGTGTGATGTGATGTGACGTAACCTCACACGATGCCGTCGCAGCACCCTTCTTTGAGCGGCAACAAAACCGGAGAGCAGGCGGCTTCAAGAGAAGAGAATGAACACGGTGCTTGGCACGCGAGGCCAAGGTACGTGTTCCCCGCTCTCTTTTACACATCGACTGAGATGAAGTTTTGTTGCTTCCAGGTTTATGCGTGCGATGCTTATCGCTATTATGTCGATATCAGCGCTTACACAGGCACACATGGCTCCATCCGACAAGCAATCCACGTGAACGCGCGTTCAGCAAGTGGTATCACTGAAGTTGGCTTATCCACCTAAACTCTTTTATTGTGGCGAAGCTTGCTTTAGTATAAAGCATGCAGTTAAACCCCAACTTGTGCGTAATAAGTATAAGTAATAAAGTGTACAGGATATATCAAAAGTGTGTGAAGGACAAAAAAACACGATACATACGAAGCTTAAAAACTGTGCACAGCGACTATATGAATGTGCGTAACCACTGACTGACCTGAGGACCATGCTAAACCAAAGTATTCGTTAAGTCCGATCAATCTTCCGAAATTTCAAAGTTGTGGAATGTCGGGGCACACTTTTATTTCAACATGCAGTCTTTCCCTCTGAAAAATTGCGTAAAAATCTCCCACGTGTAATTTCCGCTTCTGAACTACGCCTGCTATGTGCTAGAAATTGATTGCACATAACACATAATAAACCATGAAAAAACTAGATAACGCGATTGTAATAGCATCATTAAAAGTCCACGCACCTTTCAACGGCTCCCCTTCGTTGTCTCGTTCATGTTATCCATGACTGCGCTGCTCCTTCACTGACTGTTTTCCGCTCACTACGATGGCACACACAGATTGCACAAAATTATTCTCCCTCCATCTCTCTTTCACCGCGTTTGGTCACAAAATGGTCACAGGGCGTCTCACCACAGTCCGTCGAAGGTGACCCACGTTCACCACCGTCTGAACGCACACAGCGACGCAAAACCTTTGTACACGTATAATACGAGGAGGAGAGAGAGAAGCACATCATTAACGCCTGCACAGTGCTCTACTTGTCACTCAGCCTGGAGAGTGAGAGCATGGCCAACTGTTCCTGGCGCCTCTCGAGTCCGTTCACCATGTTCTCCATGTTCTTGAGTTCGCTCGACACCATGGACGACGAGGCGAGCGAGTTGTCCGAGCTGTTGCCGCCTGTCTCGGAGGAAGGTGAACTGAGGCACTTGTCCAGCACAACACCTGCGGGAGGAGGGCCGTACAGAGTCCTGGTCGCCGTCGTTGTGGATGCCTCCTGAAGAACAGAGTCCGGATACGTCGGAGTGGGCGCCACGATGTGCTGCTGGGGCCCCGACGAAGAAGAAGCTGAGGACGGCGAAGATGCCACGGGAACGGGATACGGGGCGAAGCGGCCCTGCTGGGGACCTGCGGCCTGTTTCAGGAACCTGGACCCTACGGAGTCGCCAGGGATGAGAGAACCACTGCCCGCAAGTGGTTGCTGCTGCTGTGGCTGTTGCGGTTGTCCCAAGTGGTGATTCTGGCCGTTGAAGAAGTGCTGGCTGGCGGCCATTAGGAGCGGAAGGCTTGCCGGATGAGGGCCGCCGACCAGGGACGACGTTGGTTGACCGCCCCGTGGCAGGAACATGGCTGCGGGTGGCAGACCCATAGACGGGTGGTAAAATGACGCCGTGGGATAGAAGTAGGGAAACAGGGCAGGCAGCCTGGGGATGCGCTGCAGCCAGGCTGAGGCCCTGAAGGCTGTGTAGGGACATTTCAGCAGCCGCCGCGGCTGCCGCGGCGGCGAGGTTGTTGGGACTCGGAGAGCATCTCCGGTCGCCGTTGGCGCCGTCATCGTGCCTGCCGCCGCTCCGCTCTTGGACCGCTGCGGCAAATAATGGTGAGATATTATCAATTGGTTCACACTCCTGACAAGCAGCGATGGCTGAAGCACGACGTCATTACGCCTATATACGAGGCAAAATACATCGAACAACTAGTGTTATAATAGACAGTTGCGTCTCAGGTGACGGTTACCACTTCATGCAGCTGTTGCTTCTGATCACGAACAAACTTTAAAGCTTTGTTCATGATCAAATGAACAAACTTTAATAGAATAGTGAAAGAGAAGCCTGTCTTCAACCAATAGCCAGGACATAAACACTGAGTATCGCGAGGCGTTTCTTTTAATAACGCTCTTATAAACTTGACTGATGAGACTGTCGAAGGGTGCTTTTTGACAAGAAAGAAATTACAAAGCGTGGTTATGTGACTCTCTATTACACGAATATCAAGCGCATATCCAAGGGCCCATTGCCTCAGTGCAGTCACCAGTAGAAGATCATGAAAATTGGTGCCTGTGGAATCTTAATCAAACTCGACACGGCTGGAGTATTGAAGATTCATTTCGCAGAGAAGAGTTACACGGCAGAAGCCGAACGAACGGCTGCGACCTATGAGCTCACCTGCTGTGGTGACCGACTTCGTGTCTCTTAGAAGCACTAACTGAAGTACATCTCGCATCGTATGCATCTGCATCTTCATGGTGTCGTAGTGGACTCGTCAACATTGGCGACGAAATATTTGCCTCCGCGGTTTGGCAAACTTGGCGCATAAATCACTGTAACTTTCGTCTCGCTTCTGCATTTATAAACGGTTTGAGTGGCAAAAATATTTACACGTATGCACATAGCTTCCCTGGAACGTTTCTTTCCCAAAAAAAAAAAGGAGCGTACATCTACCACAGTGCGGGCTCTTCATTATCCTTCCCGTGGGTCTACGTACGGGGAGTTTACACCTGCGCAGTCCTGTGACCCATCTATCACGTCTTTGTCGCCTCCCGTGCACGCCTGCACTTATGCGGGGAAAGTAAGCAGCTCGAACAACATGCGACACACTTGCTTGGCTTTGGAGAGATTTCGAAGAGCGATATGTTCACACACACACAGAGCAGACACGATGAGAATCCAGAGAAGACAGACAGATACGGAAAGAGGGACAGTATGGGCGGCCGCAGTTCACTGCTGGGAAAAAAAAGTCCATGCTCGGGCGGCCGCCGGAAAGGCAACGCCGAGTTCCTCCAGGAAGCAGCACAATTCAGTTCCTTCGGTAGCGGGAAGATGTGCTTTTGCAAAAGAAAGAAAGAAAGGACCGGGAACTATGGGGTGTCCGATGATGGCGGTGTCGATAGCGGGCGCGCAGGCGTCAGAAACACGAGCTGCCTGCCAGCCTCTGCCACGGTGCGCCACTTAAGAGGTGACGGGACCACAACCGACCGCCCGACGACACCTCGACTCCTGCTTCTTTTCATTTTCGCTTCGTTCGCCGTCAGTGAAAGCTGATACGCGACTGCTACCGACTCTTCCATGAGTTCATTCTATAGCTCTAGCGTTGCTTATATGACCCTTCGAGAGGGGACGTTATGTGTAGCTTTGATTTGGTCTTTCTGGGTAATTACAGTTCACTAAAATGAAGTGTTCTATACGAGGACGAAGACGATGCAGCCGAAATAAATAAAACGCGCGACACAAGTTGACCATGAGCTAATGAAGTCTTCATAATAGTTAGTGTGTGCTGCCACTCGCTGCGAGTTGAGTATACAAACATATATAGATAAATATGATCGAATGCACGCAGGAAGGGTCTTGAACTTTTCCTATGGTAGACGTGTTCTTCTGCGAGGTAAAATTGACGAGTTTGTGGCAAAATGGAATAATTGTCTTCGGGAGTGCTGATTCTTGCACTAGTGCGAAAAATATGGTGCACGTATTTTTGGACATACATGGTTAAACTCATTTGGTAGAGCGATTTTGTTTGTGTTCCATTTGTGCTTCACTGCGTCCTTGTTTTTCAAGAGCGTTCATCAACACAGAATAACTGTCTTTCATCAGAAAATAGTTCGAATAAATGAAAGCGAACTCCGTAGAGATTGATTGTTACATGTGGGGTTTAACGTCCCAAACGATTATATGATTATGAGAGACGCCGTAGTGGAGGGCTCCATAAATTTTCTACACCTAGGGTTGTTTAACGTACATCCTCATCTGAGCACACGGGCCGAGAGCATTTCCGCCTCCATCGAAAAGGCAGCCGCCACAGCCGGGATTCCATCCCGCGACATGCGTGTCAGCAGCCGAGTATACTTTAGCCACTAGACCTCCACGGCAGGGTATCCATACAGATTTCCCAAACAACTTTACAGTTTAAAGTACGTATGGACTTGATCTCCGATCACGCCAAAGTGTGTTGACTATCTGTGTATCGTCAAAGTATACACAGGAGTTCGAACTTTGAGCCTTCTAAGTGTGCGTAGGGTACTGCGATCTTCAAAGTACATACGAACTACGACACCGAATTTTTCAATGCATGTGGGGTATTGAATCATTGCATTCCAAGCATATAGGTATTCGAATAGAGGAAAGAGAAAATAGAGTTCAGGAAAAGAAAGCTACGGTAGTAAAATAGAACGAAAACAAAACACTACACGGAGGCACATATAGTGTGGTGTGGTTCGCGTACCTCGTTAACAGAGTCCCTATCTTTTGACACCAATGTGTGCAGTAGGCTTTCTTGGGACCACGCGTCTCCACTCTTCAGCAACTAGCCTGTTTCCTTTTTGCCAGATGCCTCAGCGGGCCTTATCTTAACCGAGTTCTTCCCAGTACGGGCACAGTCGAACTGCTGTGCTTCTCTCGCTTGCCGCGGAGGTTGCTGCGCGGTAAGAAGTTGCACAGTTTCTACCCTCGGTTCCGAGGACTTCTGAGAATGCATCCCCCTCCCGAAGGGCACGGATAGCGAGAACACAGCAGGCAGCGACAAAACAAAAACGAAAAACAATAAACAGACAATGCGATGCAATAAAGATAAAGGGGGGCAACGAGTGTGAAACAGAGAACTCCCAGGAAAACAAAATGGCTGGTAAATAGCAGAGGAAGCAAAAAAAAAACAGCTTTTGCTGGCTGGTTACTCTTTACAAATTGATGGATCACTCTGGAGTGTGTTTTGTGTTTTCAATTTTTTTTCTCTTCCTTTCATTCAACCTTAGGTTTTAACGATGAAACACAGCGCATGCTGGGAGTCTGTGTACACAGGCGCGCGTGTTAAGATAAGCGTTCCTTCCAAGAAGCTGCAGTCGTTTTTTGTTTTCGCGTACTGCGTCAGCGCCTGTACTTTTTTAGGTGACATTGCTATGAATCATCACTTTCCTGCAATAGAGACATGGTTTTTGTCTTACATTTCGTCACTTTTGTTTCTCTCCGTACACTGTAGGGGGCACTGCAAAGCCCTCAGTGCTCGAGCTGCGGCACACGGTGACGAAGGATCGTTAGCAGTTCTTTCGCGAGTGCACTCGAGCGATTATACTTATCGCTGCTCTTTTCAGAAAACGAATGAAAGACGCTCTAAAGTAATGCAGACGTTTACTTGTAACTTCTCGACCTCTTTAGCAAGCGTGGCGGGTAATGTATGCACAGGACATTAATTCTCATTCGTGGGCGCCATCACGTATCTTGGCCTTTTCACAATTGACTTTCTCAGTCCTGGAAATCGCGATTGGAAGTTTAGGCGATTATGAAACACGAGATTCATTCGATATTGCAGAATCTTGTAGCCAATTTTATGCGTGCGAATCTGCTTTATGTTGTACACCTTTCATCGGAAGTACCGGAGATGCTAAAAGCTATCTCTAAAAGCCAATTATGAAGTCACATACCTTTGTAAAGTACTGGATATAGCATATACCACGTGCTGGACAGATGTATACATTGAACATACACTGTGCTACTAAGAAGAGGTTTATACGTCTTGTTCAAGTGACCTTAAGTCGTTATGTCTTCCCAATGCACTGTTAACGGCACTAACCACCGAGAGCTTAGCGATAGAAAGCGTCAAGTCTTGTCTGTAAGCAAAGAAAGCTTACGACTCTCCCATTGTAGAGTGCGTGTAGTGCTCTAAAACGTTCAGAATTTGATCTAAACAAAGAATACGGGGACGGCCTAATTACTGCTTTCTCATAGTTGAGTACAGAGTGCTCGATATCGTTGAACGCTTTTTTAAAGCCCACTCTCCGTGTTTCTAGAATCCTCGTACAACGGTAATCTAAAAGTATTCAGAGAGCTTACCGCTCTCCCAATGCTAATATCTACTCTAAATCATCGAAAATGTATTACAGACACCTGCAAAATGCTGTTTTTCTCCTCCACAAGCTTTGACCAGGACTAGCCGCGTACAGACAGCCGAAGCTATATAGACCATTGAACTGAATGTTTGCAGCTACACGTGGGTCGTAAAATTTTAAGCCGAAAGCACGGAAGCTCAGAAAGAAGAGGTAGAAGGGGAGCGCAGAGCCTAAGAAAATATGCAAAAAACATGTAAAGTTACTAGAGAGACACACACGGGAAAACGAAATTGTAGACAAGAGCATAGTAGGGCAAATTTACACAAATTTCAGCAAAGCTTTATGCGAACTTAAAATGTGTATGTGCGTATCTAATTATGTCGCGCTTTTGACAATATGGTTTTAATTAGAATGTGAAAAATTCACATTGGGCTGTCTTGTTACTTATGCTGTTTACACTTCGCATTGTCATTTCTTTAAAAAAGTTTACGGTTTGTGTCTTCATTTTTTTCCATGTGTTTGTTTTTTTTACATTTATTAGTGTTATTTTTTGTTCGACATGTGTTCCTGACACAGTCTAACGTTTGTTCGTGTTGTCTAAATATATATACTCCCGGCACCCTATACGTCCGCACGCGCTGACCACGCTCACAAAGTTGGCCCAATTTTTGCCAGAACAAACAAATATCAGAACTCACCCCTTGTTCTGGCAATCAATGAATGGAATTCTTTACCTAGTAGCCTAGTGGACCAAACAGACACCTCTTATTTTCAAACCGCACTCCTCGCTTTTCTAGCTATTCAAAATACCCTGTAACTTGTCTTCATCATGCTCATCTTTTCTAGGCTGTAAATTTGTGTTCCTGCCTTCCAAATACCAGATTTTCTGTCACTTTTACACTTTTTTATATGTTTCACGCTGTACTTTGCAATTGTGTACTTTTGCTGCCTTTATGATATTGTAATGTCACTTTTGTTGTGTTGATTCTTTCTTTTTACAATATTGTACGCTGTGTCGGCTTTCAACCCATTCTCCCCCTATGTAATGCCCATTTGGGCCCTTAGGGTACCTAAATAAATAAATAAAAATAAATATCTACGCACACTCGCCCCTACTGGCTGAGCCCCGTTTCGTGCGTGCAGTATTTCGTAAATAAATACCATTAAACCTAAAATTGTTGATACCTAAACTGACGAAATACCTAAATTCAAACACCTAAAGTTGAAATACCCAAAGTTTATTAACGCCCATATTGGACACGAAACCGAACACAAGTTGGCAGCTCATTCGCTGTCAATGTATCGTTCTCAGTTTTACGCTTCAAATTTGTGGAATAAGTAGCCCGTTCTCCTGTTGATCTAAAGCATAATGTACTAAAGTAAGCGAGAAGTAAATAAAGAAGAAAAAGACGAGAAGGAAGTCGTTTGGATATGGGGCCGTACATTGCATATAGGCGAATACACGTGCGCGTTCCCCTGTCCAGCTCCCATTACTGAGAAAAACTGCCCTGTTCCGTCGGGGCGACACGAGAAGCCACTGCCCATTACGAGTCCATTAAAAAGGATCGCGCAGCGTGCAAATGTGCTGACGACTGTGTGGGCGGCCCTGCAGATGTGCGCTGTATAATATACGACCCGCGCGTCCATGTCGCATCTATATGCTCGGAAGGCACTGGCGCGTTGCTGTATGTACGCCTGTGCATGCAATGGGATTGATATACGCTTCCCAGCATATATACAAAACGCACCGCATACACCTAAATAGGCGTGCGCATTCATGAAAGTGCCGCGTATAGCGCATTCACACCTGCTCTCATCATTCCTCGGACACGCCCTCTAGCCTCTCGTGTATATGCGACTCCTTTGCGAGTGAGTGAGTGGGCCAGAAAATGGCTTTCGTTTATTCATATGTGCCTCGTGTTTTCCTTTAGCGTCACGTCAATGCGCTCCGCGCCGCGGCGCCACGTTCGCACCACTCTCGTAATTACTACACCCCAGCAGCGCCACACTGCGGTGGACATAGGGGCGAGGTGCCGCGACCTATACGATCCAGAGCTGGCAATTGTCGCGATCAGCGCCATGTTTATTGGGAGCGGGGCACATTAACCTATATGGTCGTATATGTACGCTGGTCTTATACGTTCAGTGTCTGCATGAATGATTTACCGCGGGATCTTCTTTCAGGGCATGTGAACTGTGTGGAGCCTCGATTGGCCCCACCCCGTGAATTCCCCGTTAAAAAGAAGTTGATTTGATTGATTGATTGATTTGTGGGGTTCAACGTCCCAAAACCACCATATGATTATGAGAGACGCCGTAGTGGAGGGCTCCGGAAATTTTGACCACCTGGGGTTCTTTAACGTGCACCCAAATCTGAGTACACGGGCCTACAACATTTCCGCCTCCATCGGAAATGCAGCCACCACAGCCGGGATTTGAACCCGCGACCTACGGGTCAGCAGCCGAGTACCTTAGCCACTAGACGTTAAAAAGAAGTTCCCATTCAGTTTTTAAAGCAGGCACTGTGCTGTAGGGCAGCATTAGGTTCGCGTATAAAGACTCAAGTGTTTCATATACAGGAGCGGCTAAGTGGTCAACCTCGCGATACGCTGTGTAGGCGTCTTGAGGAGGCTGGATCATAGATCCTTCACTAAATGATATATATTGGGAGTCTCTTAGCACATCAGCTCATAAAACCATGCGAGCCCTCTTGCTGTTCTTGAAGGCAAGTTGCTCAGGTTCTCACCTGCAGAGTACACCCAATTGTGTACATGCCCATTGTGGGTGGTTGCATTTATGCTCTCATTCTTACTCCTCGTTCCAGTCACCCCTCTTCGGGTACAGAAAACTGGACATAGGCCACATCTCACCAGTACGTCATTCCAGTATTCTCTTCCGCCTTCCCTTCCTTTTGAAGCACTAAAGCTAATACAGGAGTACTTACGTGATGACGCGTGAAGTGTATATTGTACATTTATATTATTGTATTCAGTTTCCCCCATGTTTCTGATGGTACTTACACATACATCCAGTGTATTGCCTAACATCAAATTTACATGTCTTGTAATCTTTATCATTTTGATGTCACTATGTTTCTCTTGTTCATAGTTTATTATTTTCTTGCACCCCACTCCCCTCTGTAAAGCTATGTGCGATTGAGGGTAAAATAAATGAAAATGAAATGAAAATGAAAAGCTACCCCTCTTAAAGAAAATCTTTGGCAGCTCCGCTTGGCCGACATTGATGAAAGATCGAAGATGTTGGCGTGCGGTGGGGTTGAACGGGGTTGAGTGCACTGGGTCGAATGAGGTGGCATGAAGCGAGTGAGTGGGGAGACAGAAGTGGCGGGAGCAGTAGTGGTCCTAGTTGTAAGTCCTATGGGACTGATGAGGCTTTGCACAAATCCGTAGTGGGATTCACCCACTTTCTGAGGGTAAATTCAACCACGGTAAATCCCGCTATGCTAAATCCTACTATTATAAATCCCACTGCGTTCCATGGTCTACGACAGTCCCCGGCCATGAAAGAAGGCCTAGATTGAGAACAGCTTCACCGTTGAAACGAAGCCCTTTCTCACACGTTTAATTGGTCAGAATATCCATGCGCGCTTCTACTGCTTGTCATTATTCCTTTACAGGTCTATCTATCAATAAAGTTAAGCTAAACAAAGATAAATACAAATCACTTCAAGCGCGTGGCGAGCCCTCGCCGAGTGTCGAATCGCATTTAACGACACGCAGATGGTGTGACGTTGTTCACAATAACAAACGACGGAATATTACAGAAGACACCTGCGTTGTATACATAGGAAAACCCGTGGCGATAAATTCTTGTGGCTAATTTAAGATCACCCCTGGTTTCTCAACTTCAAGTTAGGGCTCCATCCTGTGGCGAGGTTTCACGACGGTTAACATTATAGCGGTATAATGAGAATCGGTTGAAGTCGGCCACGCCATCGCGTAGGAAGTCAAGTGCGCAAGGCGAATGGGGGAAAACGGAGGGAGCAGGGGCAGCGAAAAAACCTTACAGTGCGTTGGAGATGTCACGTGTGCATACTGTCGGGCTTGATCGAGAATGCGGAAACGGCAAAAGGAGGTGGAGGATATGATGAAGAAAAGAAACACAAGGGGTATTTCACTGAAAGCGACAACCGTTTGTGTGTGCTTACGGAATAAGAGGTATACGGTACGTGTAAACAGAGAAACTGCAAGAACGACGGAAATGCGTGCGATGGGACTGGTTGAACTCACATCTGTCATTTATTTACAAAGAAAGATATACTCTGCGCATCAAGTATTATATAAGCTCACATAATAAGGAGAATTGACTTAAACGCGCGATGATGTCAGTCACCCTCGTTTACCTGGAAAGAAAATGCCGCTTTTTCGTTTGTTGTTTTTGTGTTTGTTGTTGCTGTTGTTGTTGTTGTTTTAAATTCAAACGCGGAAAATTGACGCACTTATCAAGTGATTTCCTAATAAAGTATTTGTCAACTATATTACATTCTGTTTTTTAACGTCCATTGCTCGAAATGATTGTGCTCTCAATGAAAGGTAATGGAAGCATAAGAAAAGAAAAAAAAAGAAGAGAGTGAAAGGTGAACGCACTGCATAGCTCGATGCAACGTGCCATCATTCCTAGAACTTATTACCCACACCAATTTTTCTCAAGTGTACCTGAGCGACGCGTTGCACACCCGGAGAAAGGTAATATAATTTCTTCAATCAATCAATCAGTTTATTATCATGTCATAAAGGGATGTTACAGGGAGTAAAATATACAGACGAGGGTCCCAAATTACAAGACTGCAACGGGACCCTCGGTGATCATTACAAATAATAAAAGCACAAGCAGCTGTTAGAATCGTAGAAGCAAAAATATACAAAACAGAAGGAAAAAGATCTAGCACGATATAAGATCTTGCACGACATAAGGAAAGATGGAGTATGTACCGTCGTGGTCATGCGTCGGCGGACAGGAACCGTTGAGGCCCCTGAGGTCGTCGGCGCCCCCGACGTCCAGCTGCTCGTCGTCGTCGCTCGAGTCGCCGTCCTGCAGCGACCGTGCCAGGGGGTCGCCGCCCAGCGGGTGCGACGACGACTCGCCCAGCCTTCTGCACAGAGGGCGCCACGTTAAAGGCAGGCGCCAACTCACCGATATCTGGTATATAGGTACAGTGCAAGTATCCATATGAAGCGTGGGGCCACCTGCTCAACTTCCTGTCCTACCTGGCTGCTACAAGACATGCAAACGATTACGTGCAAGGGTTCTATTCAAATTAAGAACGTCGAGCGGGACTAGCGTTGCATGACTACATCTTATAGCTCAATGTATTTATTATGCAATAGGCACCACTGTATAGCCGTATAGCTGCAGCTATGGCCGCTGGACACATAACAACAGCTTCCTCGTGACACTGCCTCACTTCATACGCAAAGCCTGTCTTACGGCAAACATCTGTCTTCAGCGTGGAAACTTGGGCAAGTTGGTAGGACATAACTGAATGTAGGAACAGCGCAACCTGGAAGTAGTTACTGCGTAACTACGGAAGCGAAAAAACAAGGACAGAAAAGAGTGCCGAGCGACAGAAAGGACAGCCTCCGCCGCGCCTGTTTTCTGTCCTTGTTTTTTCGCTTCCGTAGTTACGCAGTACCTACTTCTAGGTTGCGCTGTTCCTACAGTCATCTGTCTTCAGCTTCAGCTTGCTGTTTTGGTATTTTCCGCTGTGTCCTTGTATAATTTTGTTCACGCATGAGATGCTACATATGGTACTACTACTACTACTACTACTACTACTACTACTACTACTACTACTACTACTACCACTACTACTACTACTACTACTACTACTACTACTACTACTACTACTACTACTACTACTACTAAAATATAAAAATAGAAATAATAATGACGATATTTCTGTCTTTCCTTCCTTAAATCAGAGGTCCTCACAGTTTTCTTACTAAAATCACTATAATATAGATGCATGATCGATGAACGACACCATGACAACTTGGACTAGATAGAGTGAATACTCACTTTTTCTCCCTCCTTCCAGCCCCGGTGTCTCTGAAGCCCTTGGCGAACGGGTTGTTGTCGATCTTCAGTTGCGTAATCTGCGGAGTGAAGGAACACAGAACGTGAAGAACGAAACATTGACGTCAAGGGTATACAAGACAGCTCGCCATAAAAGTAGATAGATAGATAGATAGATAGATAGATAGATAGATAGATAGATAGATAGATAGATAGATAGATAGATAGATAGATAGATAGATAGATAGATAGATAGATAGATAGATAGATAGATAGATAGATAGATAGATAGATAGATAGATAGATAGATAGATAGATAGATAGATAGATAGATAAATAGATAGATAGATAGATAGATAGATAGATAGATAGATAGATAGATAGATAGATAGATAGATAGATAGATAGATAGATAGATAGATAGATAGATAGATAGATAGATAGATAGATAGATAGATAGATAGATAGATAGATAGATAGATAGATAGATAGATAGATAGATAGATAGATAGATAGATAGATAGATAGATAGATAGATAGATAGATAGATAGATAGAAATACGTCCTGGTGGCATTGCCATCTATCTATCTATCTATCTATCTATCTATTTATCTATCTATCTATCTATGCATTTGTTATTGTTTAGTTCAATTGTTTCCTTATATGACTGATTTAAAAGGAAGAATACAAGCACAATTCCTGTTAAGGCGTAGAGATAGATTTCAGAAAAGTAAGGGCATAACATAAAAACGCTAAAAGAGAAATGTCTATTCTATACACACTGATACAACATCGTGTGTGTTGTGAAAAATATTTGCAGTGTTTTACACCGTTAATTAAGCATGACACCAGCGCTTTCCTCACGGAATCTACATCACATATTATACGTGTATAAGTACTTATTTCACTGGTAAACAACCTGGTTTATTTTCGGTTATGCAACGACGCGTAACGTATACAGTAGTTGCTTTCCATGTAAAACTTCACTCCCACGTTTGAAAGGGGCCGCGGAAACGCAACCTTCCAGAAGTATCTTTCTAGCGTTGTCGTTTCTCGTTGAGACCACCGCGAAACTGTATACGTGTGATCGTACGCCCGCCGAGAGTTCTCGAAGACGCCGCACACACACGGCAGAGCTGTCGCGCGCATGACGCCAGGCGCGGGCGTCGCGACCCGTGAACGAGGTGACACCCGTCACACCCGCCTCCCACGGACGCGGGGAGAAAAAGAAGACGCGCGCAGTGTCTCCACGTCTCCAAAGAGTCACGCCGGCGCCACCGCTCACTCGAGAAAAACAGGGGTGACGGCCATTGTTCTTCGCCAGCTTCTCACCTTGCGAAGGGATGACTGCTAATGATCCCGTGGAGGTTCTCCCGGGTCTCTCTAGCTGTGCTTTTTTACTGTTTTTAGACGCTCTTCAAGAAGACGTCGACATACATATTCTCTTCTTCGCACCGACTGCACTGTGACGAGGTCGCGACTGTCGCCTCAAAACGAAACAGAAAAATAGAGAGCTCCAAGCACTCGTATGCATATTCAGACTGCTAGATGGGTGCCAGGTCTACGACGAAGAGTCGCACGCGCCAGTTTGCGGGAAACATCACGTGCAGTATGCATTTATTGCTTTTTTTTTTTGCAATATGTCACGGAGACGCCAGGCTGTGTGGCAACATTTGAACTCTTCTACAACGAAAATTTCTACAATTGAAGAACCGATATAACGAAGGATACCTTACGTGCAGGTTAAAGCAATGTTTTCGCAATCCAATTATGTGCAGCGTTTATTGGGAGCGTTCCCGCGCGCGACCTCTACAAGGAAATGATCTGTGTAACGAATTATCTTTAACGTCACGATCACTACATTCTAAACACGTGTAGCTGTACACAGTAGATTCTCGTTTGTTTATTAATGTGTAAGCCTTATGTGCTTCATTGAACGCTGCCCTTTAAAAAAAACGTGGCGTGCAGTAAAACACCAATATGACCTCAGGGAAAAAAAAAACAATCTGAGTGGCGACTTGGTATTCTACCATATATAAAGCGGCATCAATGCATGAAACTGAGTTGGAAAATCACCCTGCAGCCACGTTCAGCAGGCAGTCGCGTGAAGAGTCGTATTGTTGTTAGCAGAAACGTAGGATAACACCAGGCGTCACACCGTGTCAACCATGCAACGAGCGAGTGATTGCAAGCTGCCAACCCATTACCGAGCGTTGATCCGTAATTCGTCAATAAGCAGCAGCCTCCCCATTATGAACGAAGTGTGCAGCTATTCGCATGGCCTCTCAGTCTCCGATGACGACGATGAAGATGATGGTCTACACAGGATGTCGTTCACCTTCGAGTCATCACCGTCGAAATGTTAAGCGACCCTGTGAGCTTTACATTTCAGACGTGGGAAGGCATTTGGACCCGCTGTTCAGAACAGCATGTACAAGGCAGCGAGGCGATGAAGTCGTATACTGTGCTGCAGCAACGCTTAACGCTTCAATGGCCAACGCTTACACGCCCCGCCGGTTTCTTGTGCAGATGCTCAACATGGCCTCTCTCCTCGCCTGTTTTGCTGGTCAACCGTGTGCTGCTGGCGAAAGTGTGGTGCTGCCGTCTTTGGAAACACCACGCAGCATCGACCCAACCACCGCGGACCAGGCCATTTCACAGTTCCCGGATTCCGCACCCTTCCACAGCCGTCACGACAACGCGACGAGCGTAATCGAGCCACCTTATCAACTTTTTGCGCACCGTCCACCAGCTCGTGGCACCCAGCTGATCCTGACGTCACCGACAAAAGTCTTGCATCGACCGCGCGCGCACCAGTGGGCTTGGCAGCAATGCTTCGATGGCCAACGCTTACACGCCCCGCCTGTTTCTTGTGCAGGTAAACAATCGCTATTCCTTGTATGCATCGCATACTCGTTAAATGGCATTGATTGTGCTGCCAAGCCCCACTTGTTGTGCGAGAATTGCCTATGAATGTGCGTCTGTTGTCTTAGAACTGTTGCTTTCAGCTGGCGACATTGAGGAAAAGCCTGGTCCTCCTACCCGTTCATCTCCTTCGGAAGCAACGTCCGACATTTTACAAGTCTTGCGAGATCTGCAAACAGGTCAAGCTGCGCTTTTAACCGAGATGAAGTATCTCCTTACCAAACTGACACAAAATGACGAAACGCTCGGCACTATCACTGAAAGACTTGGAAAAGTTGAAATAGACAGCGCATCCCTCCTTACCCTTAAGAATGACATTAAGGAAGTACAGGCAATCGCGATGCAAAACTCGCATGAAATTAGTAGCCTTACAGCTGGAGTAAATGATTCTGAGGATCGCACCGGCAGATCCAATCTTGTATTCTTTGGTCTGAAGGACAGCGCTAATGAAACATGGGCTCAGTCAGAACAATTAGCAATTGTCGTATGCAGTGAAAACCTTGGCGTTCCGTTAGCACCAAAAGACATTGAAATGGCTCACAGAATAGGCCGTTTCCACCCTGCCAAGACCAGACCCGTAATCGTACGCTTTGCAAATTGGAAAGACAAAGATCGTGTACTATCATGCTCCAAAAACCTCCGAGGGTATCTATACAGCATCAGCGAAGATTTTTCACCGGGCACACGCCTCGCGCGAAAAAATTTGGCCGAGCTTGCCAAAGCAAAAAATAAACCGATAAAACTTCGTTACAACAAGCTAGTCCTCGATGGCGTCACGTACGTGTTTGACGAAATCTCAGAAAGTGTCATCCCGCGGCCATCGTGGATAACAGTGAGTTCACGTCACGATCTGCAGTGTTCTGAATACGTTTCGGAATCACGGGGGCCTTGCACTCCCTTACGTTCTGCTGCTAACACTTTTCCCGTTCAACTCATTTACACCAATGTAAGAAGTCTCATGCCTAAACGAGACCATTTACTACACATAATAGAAACTACAGAATGTGATTTCGTCGTACTAGCTGAAACTTGGTGTAATGAGTCAATTTCGGGTGCTGAGTTGGCACTCCATTTCCCTGGTTTTGCTTACTTTCGTTGCGACCGCATCGGTAGGCGGGGAGGTGGTGTGCTCATAGCTGCTCACAGCAGGTTGTTATGTAATGTTATAAAAATTCCCAGTAACTTATAGAAGTACTGTTTGTATCCTGCAAAGCACTTTATCCCCCCGCCATTATCGGTGTGTGCTACCGCCCACCTGACGCAGAGCGGTCGTTTGTTGCTGAATACCATGATGTTTTGAATTCACTTTGTGGCTCTTATCCCAACGTCCCAATTATACTACTTGGAGACTTCAACTTTCCCGGAATAACCTGGTCTGATTTGTCGTTAACTTTGTCCGAATGTAGCGCGCAAAGTGATTTCGCGAATTCCTGCCTAACATTCGGACTTTCACAACTCGTTTACACCCCTACGAGAGAAACTGCTCAGTCATCAAGTATCCTCGACCTTTTGCTAACATCGCACCCAGAAACTGTTTTATCCGTCTCGTACCTGGCTGGGCTGAGTGACCATGCTATAATAAATGCTACACTACAATTTCACTGCCCAAGATCGAAAAGCGTAAAGAAAAAACTAACACTTTACGATAAAGGCAACTACGTGGCCATTAACGAGGAACTCGCAGCATTCTATGGCTGGTTTTGTGAAGACTTTTCACAACGCCCAGTTGAAACAAACTGGTGTCTTTTCAAAAACAAATTGCACGATCTCATTCGTTCTTACATCCCCACCGTAATAGTTACAGAGCGACCACAGACACCAAGGTTTAGTGTGGCACTAAAGCGCCTAAAAAACAAAAAGAAGCGACATTACCGGTCTGCAAAGTTATCAAACACAGTGCAAGCATGGGAAAAGTATCGTGCCACTGAAAAACTGTTCCATTCATTTGCCGTGTAATCCAAACGCAACTTTTTTTGCTTCAACGTTACTGAACATGCTAAACACTAACCCGAAGCAGTTCTGGAAATTTATCAACCCAAGCGCATCTAAACCGTTATCACTCTGTGACGAAAATGGTCAACCCATTCCACTACATGATACCGCACGCGTGTTGAACAACGTTTTATGCTCGGTATTCACCGAAGGGCCTGATAGCGAATTGCCCTACTTGTCCCCGATTGAATATCCGGTAATGCAAGAAATCACTTTCGAGGCTGCTGGTATCGCTGCGTTAATCGACAGGCTAAAGATGACATCATCAGCTGGCATAGACGGCATCAACACCAAAATACTAAAAGTACAAAGCAAATCACCAGTGTCATTCTCTCTTGCATACTTCCGCAATCGCTTTCCACTAGTACCCTACCACATGACTGGAAGGTGGGAAAGGTCATCCCAGTGTCCAAAAAAGGTAACCCAGCGTCACCGAGAAACTATCGTCCCATCTCACTATAACGAGTGTATGCTCCTTAAAGAACCCCAGGTGGTCAAAATTTCCGGAGCCCTCCACTACGGCGTCTCTCATAATCATATGGTGGTTTTGGGACGTTAAACCGCACAAATCAATCAATCAGAGTGTATGCTCCAAATTAATGGAGCACATTCTTCACTCACATATTGTGAAGTTTCTTAGCTCGGTTAATTTCTTTCATCCCAGTCAGCATGGCTTCCAGAAGGGCCTTTCCTGTGACACTCAGCTGACTCTCTTCATTAATGACATCAGTTCTAGCCTTGATACTAACACTCCCGTCGACGCACTATTTTAAGACTTTGAAAAAGCTTTTGATAAAGTACCCCATAACCGATATATTCCTAAAGCTGTCTCGCCTAAACCTTCATCATCTTGTTTTTCACTGGATGCGTGATTTTCTGTGTAAACGTCAGCAGGTTTTTTCCGTTAACGAACGCTCCTCTTCTCTCACACCTGTTACATCCGGGGTTCCTCAGGGGACCGTCCTCAGACCCCTGCTCTTTCTCATAAACATTAACGATCTTCCAACTAACAATTCTTCCGGGATACGATTGTTTACAGACGACTGCGTGTTATACTGCCCTATTAACAATAATAACGATGTTTTATCCCTACAATCTGACCTCAGACAAATTGAAGATTGATGTCGCAAGTGGCTTATGTCATTAAACGCATCAAAAACCTGGGTCTTACTTCTCATCGAAAGAAGTCATACCCGGCTCGCAGTTATATAATAAGTGGTTTTTTAATATCCCTTGTTAACACCTACAAGTACTTAGGAATTAACCTCACTTCTGACCTATCATGGTACACCCACATAACCAGCATAACAAATTCTGCTAATCGCGTTCTTGCTTTCCTGCGGCGTAATATCCGATTAGCACCCCCCTTAGTCAAACTTCTAACGTACTGCTGCTTAGTAAGGCCGAAGCTCGAATATGCATGCGCCCTGTGGGACCCATACCAAAATAATCACATTACCATGCTTGAATCAGTACAGAATCGTGGCGTACGTTTCATTTTTTCGGACTATACCTACAACTCTAGCTCATCGAAACTCAAATCCCAAGTGTGGCAGCTTGGGCTAGTTGGTATGGCATTACGATAGTTATAGCGCGAGAACAAAACGACGACACAGAGACAAGAAGGACAGATCTAATCCGACAGACAAGAACTGACAGATCTAACACCGGGAGTGAAGAAAAGAAGATGGCGAGAGTACTGCGACCGAATTGAGTACACTGCAAACCGCCTGTGGTCACGTGAGCTCACCAGCCTTCGTGCGCAGCGCCCAACTGAGCCTCGGGAATCAGGTGTCGTCCACTCATGCAGTGACGTTGTTAGCGCTCGTGTCTTTCGTGTCCTTCTTGTCTCTGTGTCGTCGTTTTGTTCTCGCGCTATAACTATCGTAATGTCAAATCCCAAGCAAACCTTCCCAGCCTGGTATCACGCCGTCGAGTCGCCCGCCTTTCCCTCTTTCATAAGTGCTTTCACCAGTCACCCCAAGCCGATCTCATTGCTCCCGCACACCGCCACTCAAGCCGGACCAACCACGAAAAGACCGTATACCCTCCTCAAGCCCACACTGTCTTCTATGCCTCCTCATTCTTCAACCAGACATCAAGGGACTGGAATGACATTCCCAACAAGGCAGTGCTTCATTCCGACCAAGCCATCTTCAAACGCATCATAGAAGAGCTGTTTTTGTAGATATGCCCACCCCTCATGTAAAACCCCTTCTTTTAGGAGCCTTTGAGGTATCATAAATAAATAAAAAAATAAATAAATAAATAAATAACTATACTGTGCTGCAGGAAAAGACCACGATAACGCGTCGGTCCTACTGCCCCATTTCTGTTCATTTCCATTCCCTGTCACTGGTCTAAAAGCTGTTCCCTGAAAATTATTATAAGTGGGTAAGTAAAGCACCATTCCTGAATTTTTTCGCAAGGAAACCAGAAATTAACCGTAATTGAGAATTACTTTTTCGCAAGACTAGTGAGAAGATTGCACATAAGCTGACACACCCGTGCAGCTAAGTGTGCCGTGGCACGCACGCACGCACGCACGCACACACACACACACACACACACACACACACACACACACACACACACACACACACACACACACACACACACACACACACACACATACAAGCAGTTCTGACAGCTCTTCCAGAACGGAGCCGCCACTCGAAGTCAATGTGTCACACGCGCACAGGCGAGTGTCTTTTTTTTTTTCGTTCTTGCGGAATCCCTGTAGTGAGCCAAACCACCACGCTTCTGTGTTATGTTTAACGTCTAGAAGCTTCTAGTACCCTCTAGTTCTGCCCAAATTGCAGAGGTGAGGAGGTGCGACACACCGGGCAGCGGTTCTTCAGGACCAGCCACGCCTTCTGTTGGCTGCTTTCTTTTTGTTCGAGACGACACTAGGGCTGTGTGGCTACTATACAGGAATTACAGGAATACACAGGAAGACCACTTTGTATAGACCGCCTTACTGTAGAATACACTAGTACCTAGCCCTTGTCACCTTTCGAAACGGTCCACCGTCTGCCCCACATCATTGTGTTTGCAAAAGGTAGCGGGTATACGCCTCATCCGTCACGCACTGAACACGACGCGGCTCCTTGCATTTCACTGTGGAGGCTGCCGTCTCTGTTGCTTCCCAGAATTCGGAAGGACGAGCCTGTTTTTTGCGCTTTATCGGTTTTCTCGCTCTTTCTAGCGTTCCTCAACGGACATTCCTTCTCGACTTTATCCCCTTGGCGTTGTCTGTCAGCTTATGTTGGCAACATGAACATCCGTCAATCTGACGCCGGAGAAAACAATGGATGGACGGACAGTCGGAATGACAATAGATCGGCCATGGCAGTACAGTAAAGCATACATACGCACGTGCACGCCGTTTTAACCCGTTCTCAAAGGCAGTCGCAGTGCTGTTGTCAGAAAGGTGCACTGTGTGGACGAAGCGATGGGCATGGAGAAGCGAGCATCGAGCGAGTTGGTGCTGCATTGTGGATGGGATTTTGCGAGAAAAGAAAAGCCAACAAACGAGAAGGAAGAGGCACGGAGTGCCCCTGTCTGTGCTCTTTTCTTTCTTGATCGTGGATTTCTGCGCGAAATGCCATCCACGAAGGTAATGACAGTGTAATGAGAAAGAAAAAATAACAAGAAAGATTACTAGCGTCCATCGTTTTTGCGATGACTGCTTCTTGTGAGCTTGTGAACGCTATATCCGAATACTTGTTTAGTGCGTCGGTGGCACGCTGCTGCTTAGCAACAAGATGTCAAGACACGTGCCCCAGAGCTGAGATGCGTAGCCTGACATTCTAGCAGAAAACAGCGTCATTACCTCCGCGCTCCCCGAGACGGAATGCCCCAAAGGACAGTGAGTCGAAAGAGATTATCCTCACGAATGCTGAACCACCTTGCAGCTGCAAAAAAAAAAAACTGGAATTTCTGAATCACCACATCATACGAAAAAAATGTGCCGTGGTTAATGGAACTCATGGCACAGTAAAAATAGCAACATACTTAGTCAGAGCCTCAGAAGCACGCAAAAAATTTGTCGCACCCTTTGCAGGTGTATCCAGACGATTGCTGTC
Source organism: Rhipicephalus microplus (assembly GCF_013339725.1). NCBI lineage: Eukaryota > Metazoa > Arthropoda > Arachnida > Ixodida > Ixodidae > Rhipicephalus > Rhipicephalus microplus. The sequence goes on from NC_051165.1 coordinate 126,278,445, forward strand.
CTGTGCATTGAGTTTCCTTTTCTTCTCGGTCATTTTTGTGTGTGTGTGTGCGTGGCTTCTCATTCAGATAGTGGTAATGTTCTCCCTAGCTGAATTCTAATTGGTCTGCTTCCACGAGCACATTTTTCTTGGTGGATGAATGACGCGTCGGTTTCGCGTAGCACGAAGAAATAAAAGTTCTTGATTACTTTCGTTTTTTTCGATTGTTGGTCAATGCTATCGAATCTGTCGCCTCGCGTAATCTATAGCCTTACCCCGTTATCCAAGACCCTTATGATGATAGTTCTGCATTGCCCTTTTACCGAGCAGATATGGTGGAGCATACCAGCAGAGTGATGAAATATTCAACTCAGTTCTAATCAGGGCAGGCGGGCGACATATGGGGTGGTCGTGCGTGACGTGCCCTGTTGCATATTGTCACGGGGTCATGACATGGCTGAAGGCGAAAGACTGGATAGCCAAATCAAACTGTTTATTGGGGCTAACCTGTGCCCGGTAAACAGAAAGTCGACTTACAGTAGCACACTTTCACTGATAGAGGCGAATGCAGCGTCGACCGTCGATCAACTGACAGGCGGCGAATCGTGTCAGCATTTAAACACTTGCCACCGAACATTCCAGCGTTATCGCGAGCGGCGACGTTAGTTCCAGAATAATCTGGAAGATTCACGAAGTGGGCGTAATATTTTAAAAAAAAACGAAGTACTACAGCTTCGAAGCTTCTTTAACGCCGTAGGCGCGGTTTGCGCTAAACAAAGTGTAACATGGCGATAACAAAAGTTGAAGAAAGGAACGTGGAATTATGCTTTCAGAAACAATCAGATGGCGCTGCCCCCGCGGCTGTGATGTCTGACTACCGTTACATGTGAGGTGGTCTTTAGAAGGACCTATATCCCGTGACCCATTACCATCATGCGTCCTCAGGCATCGCTTCGCCAGCACGTATATACATTAACCGGCGTTCTCCCAGGTGGAAGGCCTGCAGGTTGAGGCTGGTCTGCGTGGTTCCACTTGCAGTATGCCCTTTATACCGGGAGCTATTTCACCACATGAACTGTTCGTTTCAACAGGCACGAATCGGGTAAAGGTAGAGAGTCGACGATGAAGATGAACGCTGGTTAGGCACCTCGTCGGACCTCTGATTGGACAGAGCTGGAGAGCTGGCAAACTGATCTGCCCATTGTCGTCACTGATTGGACAGAGCTCGTATAAGCCAGCACTCCTCGTAATTGCTGACAGAACACAGTTGGAATAATAGCAAGCCAGAACCCATTGTGCCCCCACCCCACACACACACACGCACATTTCTGGATGGGTGTGGCCAATATGTGGATGCAATCCATTCCGTTCGATTCCATATAGACGTCACTTTTACCAGCGTGGGTTCGTGGCAGATGAACCTCGTTAAAAGTGGTACGAGCGTCATTCTCAGCAATGACAAAGCTCGCGAAGGAGTACAATTTGAACAAATCGCACTGATCAGTGGCCTGCGCAAGTAGCATTACATGCAATGTTAATTTGCCCCGTCGTCATGTATATGACTCATATGCGATATATGAATTAGGGATCATGTTCTCAAAAACCTTTGTAGGCTAAAAGTGTTCGTGAGAAAATGTTTCGGCCAATACTCATGTTGGAAGAATCATTTTATCAGATAGCGACATTCGTCGCACACTGCATTCACAGTCCCTCCGCTCACCAAGCAGTTCATTCATAACCATCGATTGTTCGAAAGCACCTCTGATATCCTTCTAAAAAAAAAACAACACATACGTTGCTTCTGAGGCGACCTTTACACATTCAAATGGAATGATCGGTCTTATCTGCACGCACGCTTGCAACGCCCCGCAGAAGGCCTGGAAGAGGAATTGCCGCCACTGTTCAACGTTGCCCGCTCGCAGACTACCTTTGCGGTACTCTCACATTTTCCGGTGACGCTGTGCAGCGTAACACTTTTCCCCCTCGTGACGCACATGCGCAACAATAGCAGCGAGGCTTTACGAAGCCTTCGCTACAAAAAAAAAATACTAACGACTTTCTCAACTTTCGGGGTAATGCATTACTTTCAATACACCTACCGCACACAGACGCGCAGACGTACAAGCAAACCAGGAAGTTCTCGCGTACCTTTGAACGCGAAGCGCACCTAATGCGACAGCAGTGGGAAAACAAGGGTTGGGGGAAGGCAGCATTCGTAACATCACCCCGCCCCACTCGAGGCGCGACGACGGCGACAAAAAACACTCCAGCAGATGCACACTGTGGCAGCAGGCCTTGACGAGCCGCCCGGATGAATGGAAACTTTCACGTTTCATTCCTATTCGAGGGCCGCGCATGCATACTCGGCGCGGGCGCGGCAAAGGCGTCAACGCCCACGTAAAAGTGCGTTAGGGGGCGACGCGACAAAAGGCGGCACCCTGTCTGTATTCAGTGGAAGCAGGAAAGAAAAAAGGACGAAAGTCGGCCGTGGGCCGTACGCATAGGCTGCGCGTGAGAAGCCAGCATAACAAATGACACCTAATGGATAATCGTGTTGTTAGGCATTTGTGACGCCTCGTGTGCCAGTGTGCACAAGTAGGTGGAGAACTGTATACGCACTTCACATAAGACGCCTTTCTTCGAAGTCGTAAACCTCGCGTACGCCACGAGGAAAAGCGTCACGCGTGCGAAGGCTTTGTACGCATAAGCACCTTAATCACCGCGGCCCCAATTCACGCTGCTTCGCGTGTTTCCCTTTCTATAGACGGAGGCATGTGGTGTATTTTGAAAAACATGTGCGCGTCATAAGCACCCGACATTCATCAATGCGGCACCACAAACGCCCTTGTTTACGGTGGTTGGGGCGTATCAGAGTCGAGTAATGCGGGAATGGATAAAGCGGGGACTTACTTAGAAATGAATGGCGGCGCGTAAAAAAAAAAGTGCGGACTGCCGGAAACAATCACCTTCTGCTGTATTCTTTTTCTTTCCCGGTGCTCTCACTGATCTTTCCTGTGGTTTGAGCGCAATCGCAAATGGCGCCGTGTCGCCTGTAGGCAGACAGAAATTAGGTGCCTTCTTCCTTTTCCTCATGAACCACTAACAACAACATACAAAATCAGCAAAAATAATGTGTGTGTGTGTGTGTGTGTGTGTGTGTGTGTGTGTGTGTGTGTGTGTGTGTGTGTGTGTGTGTGTGTGTGTTCTACTATTCAGAAATGAAACATCTGATATTTTACAAGTATACGCGACAGTTTTCAGCTATATTAACCAAACAGTAGAAGCGCCATGGTGATCCCTAGCTACTACTACTACTACTACTACTACTACTACTACTACTACTACTACTACTACTAATAATAATAATAATAATAATAATAATAATAATAACAATAATAATAATTCGGCAGATCCCACGTACCTAGGAATCGACCTTATGCGAAGCATGCGTAAAGAAGGTGACCATGTTGCAATTTTTTTTATTGAGCAACACGTCATGAAATGACGCCAAGTATATGTACAAATGTTGCACGCACATACATAACTTGAAGAGTTGCAGATGTTGATATAACCAGTTGTTTGCACTTGCGCAACGATGCCAACTGTAACACGCGTATCATCAACACCAGGAGCTGATGCTCTGAAGCGCTGATGCTCGCGAGGACGCTGGCCCTGGACACTGATACATAAATCAACTTCAGTGCATGGCAACTAACCACAATTGACGATAACCTGACGTGACAGCTCTATCAAAGGGGTACATATGTAATGTTTATTAAGTTCGGTAGGCAGTACTGCAACTACTATTGACGTTTCACGAAGATTATCGTCTATTCGAAATGTAGTTCCGTGACCTGGCGTAGCTCCGTGGTACAATACTTCATTGCCACTCAGATTGCTTGGGTTCGATTCCCGCTGGGACCCTGACATTTATTATTAGCATTCGTCGGGTCGACGCTACCGATGTCGGGTATACCTTAACGCTCGCGCGTTAAAATGGCCCATGAGTGTTGTCGTCGTTCCTGGGTAGTGTCAATCAAGTGTGGCACATACCCGGATACTATCGGCACATACCCGCCCGTGGGTATGTGCCACTGTTTGGCGCCGAAGTGTTTGACGACGTACGCGACGGGATTGTGACATTATTCCTGTCTTGACCAGCGAGTCACATTCGTCAAACGATCTTCCTCCCATGATAATTTTGGTTCACGCCACGTTAAGGGGGTGACCACGAGAGCACCCAAACGTAAGCGGCTAGATAGATAGATAGATAGACAGATAGATACGCTCAAAGTCGCCGAAGTTCGCTACGAAATGCTTCGCATTTAATAATAATAATAATAATAATAATAAAGTAGGTGGCTTCCGCGTACCTTGGGTATCAACGTTATGCGACACATGCGGATGGAAGAATACCGTGTTGAAATTTTTTGACTGAGCGACAGGTCACCAAATGACGCTTAATATATGTATAGATGTTACACGAACAGATACATGTTGAACAACTGGAGATGTTTATATAACTAATTTGCACTTGCACAACGATGCCAACAGGAACAAGAGTATTAGCATCCTCAGGAGCGATAAGCTGATATGAAGCCCTGGTGCTCGGGAGCATGGTATAGCGCTGGACACTGCAACGCAAATCAACTCGAGCGCACGGCGCCCAACTACAATTGACGTGACTCGACGTGACGGCTGTCTCTAGAGAGTACATATGTAAGCTATATAAAATCAGATGGCCACCAGCACTACAACCACAACTGACGTTTCACGAAGATTAGCGTCTATTTCAAAAGTCGTTCCGAGACCTGGCGTATATATATCTGTGGTAAAATGCTGCATTGCCACGCAGAATGCTTTGGTTTGATTCCAGGTGGAACCCCGACATTTATTCTTTGCAACCGTCAGGTCGACGCTGATGTCGGGTATTAGACAGTTATAGTATGCCAGGCTTACCGGAATACCGGGCGTACCGTGATACCGCAATCGAAGTGCGCATGCGCAGATACGTACGTTATCCGTACCGATTACCGTACGCGCGGTATTTTTCAGATTTACGCTACCGTGGTAGGTGTACTTAGTGTACGTAAACATGGCAGTGCTCTCGGACGCCCGCTTCGAAGTGATTTTGGCGTAGTTCTTGAAAGATTCGCCTTTTTCGCAGCAAACGACTGTATAAAGTGGCTTTGCTTGCCTTCAGTTAGCTTCGACGACCGAGTACTATGGATAAGTTAGCGTAGTTTTTGAGATAGCTTCCAATTTCGAACGCGTCTAGGCCTAAGTCAAGATCGATGTAAACTAATCGACATCATTTTTTTTTTCGCGTTTGGTGCGTGGTTCGTATTTATTTGTTTTTATTAGCAGTAAAATAAACTTCTATCAATGCTTCATGCGGTGGCATAGGCAAAACATTCTCGTTTTATTTTCCTTTTGACTGTCTTTAACTTATTAACCATCCGATAGGTGGCACCACCCTCCCAGATGGGGCACATAAACCACGTAAACGACATCCCGCTAAACTATATAAGACGCTGTTCATAACGAACGTTTGCTGCACGGCAACACCATTAACTTAACCTCCCCTATCACGTTAACCGTAAATTATAACTGTATATTAACGCTCGCGCGTTATAATTGTCCGTGTATGTTCTCGTTGTTCCTGGGTAGATATCGATAACCTGTTGCACATACCCGCTACCAGTGGCACATACCCGCCCGTGTGTATGTTCCACTGTCTGGCGGGAAGTGTTTGACGACGTACGCGACGGGATGCGTTGATCAGCGCGTCAAATTACTCATACCATATTTTCCCCATACTAATTTTGATTCACCCCAAGTTAAGCGGGTGATTGATTGATATGTGGGGTTTAACGTCCCAAAACCAATATATGATTATGAGAGACGCCGTTGTGGAGGGCTCCAGAAATTTAGACCACCTGGAATTCTTTAACGTGCACCCAAATCTGAGCACACGGGCCTACAACATTTCCGCCTCCATCGGAAATGCAGCCACCGCAGCCGGGATTCGAACCCGCGCCCTGCGGGTCAGCAGCCGAGTACCTTAGCCACTAGACCACCGCAGCGGGACTTAAGCGGGTGATTACGAGAGCATTCAGACGTAAGCGGCTATAGATATATAGATATTATTTATAATACCTAGAGTATTTATAATATATAATATTTATAACATTAGAAATTATTTATAAGTGAAGAAGGAATATTACATTTATTGAATAACCTTGACCTAACGAAGTCCACTGGTCCCGACTCTATCTCTAATGCATTCTTGAAGCGATATGCTGCCTGGATTTCAAAATATTTACTTATAATATTTAAAGTCTCTTTGGATACCTCGAGTATTCCTGATGACTGGCGCAGGGCAAAAATAATTCCAATACTAAAATCTGGCTCTAAATTTGCACCAAGCAACTACAGACCTCTATCATTAACAAGCACGTGTTATAAGGTGATGGAGCACATAATTTTTAAATCTATTATCAGTCATCTAGAAAGTAATAACCTTATTTATAACCAACAAGATCTGGGTTGTCAACACTAACACTAGCTGGCCTAAACAACTAATGACCTTGCAAACGCTGGTAATACCAACAGTCAGGTTGATGCCATATTCTTAGACTTTTCAAGGCGTTTGACGTGGTCCTACATGAAGATTTAATCACAAAACTACAGGCTTTTGGTATTGATGACACCGTAATCTCGTGGATTTCCAGCTTCTTAATGAACAGAACACAACGTGTAGCCGTAAACACGGATATGTACGATAGCCTCCTTGTGTGCTCGGGAGTACCGCAGGGTTCAGTCCTTGCGCCTCTACTATTTCTTATATCAATGATATCCAATTTTGTATCCAGTCACCAATCCAGATGCGGCTTTTCGCAGATGATTGTGTCTTGTATACAGTTGTAAGACATTCAGAGGACCAAATCGGCTTGAATAACTCTGCAAAAATATTTGCACTTGGTGCCAGAAATGGGGCATGAGACTGAACGCATGTAAAACCAAATGTCTCACATTCACTAATAAGAAGAATCCGCTTAATTTTTCGTACACTTTAGAAAATATTGAACTACCATAAAAGTGATCAGGTGTAATACCTTGGTGTCACGCTTTCAGCAAACTTAAGTTGGGAACCTCATATCAACACCGTCTGCAAAAAAGCGGTAGGGAAGCTATCCTTTCTTAGAAGAGGGTTGCGAAATGCTCCGGCCCAAGTCAAATAAATACATACAAGACTCTTATTCACCCTGCCTTAGAATATGCCGACATAATATGGAGCCCCACCAACAACACCTAATAGACAAAATTGAATGCGTTCGGAAATTAGCTGCATAGTTCATCTACTCTAATTATTCGCGACATTCAAGAGTCACTGACCTAATTAATAGAGCGAATCTTCAGCCACTTTCCAAACGAAAAATAATTTCTAGGTTAAAGTTACTATGCTTACTCTATCACGGTCATTTTAAGATACCGCGCAATCTGTACTTACAGGGCCCATTTAAACACTCATTCAGGACAAACCATAATAAGGGCATCTTTCAGCCTGCTAGCCATGTCAATACACATAAGTATTCTTTATTCCCAATGGTCATTAGTTTTTGGAATAGGCTGCCAGTCAATGCTGTGAATTGTTCTACGCTGGAATCTTTTGTCAACTGTCTAGAAGAATTGATTTTTCTGAATGTACTACATGTGAATCATGAAGTATCCTATGTGTATCAATACTTTCTTTTATTTTTGTGGAGCGTTATTATGTCTCATGTTACCTCTATGTATCCACTCCTGCATGGGCCCGATTAGGGCCTGCAGTATGTACAAATAAATAAATAAATAAATAAATAAAATAGCAATGACAGTGAGTGTGGAACGCTTTTAACGCGATAGATACATATACGCAGATAGACACCAAAAGTGCTTAGAGTGCGCTAAGAAATGCTTCGCATATATATTAACTGCCCTGACTGTGATTACTGCAGTTTAGAAGGATTTCACGTGCTTCTTCCGATTAACCCAGTGCATGAGTGGTCCGGCCACCTTTTCACGCAGTAATGTCATCTGCGAGAGTGAAGCCTATAGCTTACAAAGCGACCTTTCTTTCTTGCTAAGCTCTTCCGGTAGGCGAACGCAAAGCAATTAGGCAAGAATGCATTGTATTCTATGTATACTTTGAGAGAGGGACGCCTCGGAAAAGGCCTTGGCGCTCGCGTAGCTATCATAGCTGTGAAAGTTACAGTAATCACAATTATTCACCTGCTGCGATCGATATACGCCAGAGATTTCAACAGGCAGGCAGGCAAGTCGAACCAATAAAGCGTGAGTTATAACGGAAACGCTGTCATTCATTGCCCTGGTGCATCGTTAATCGTGGCACACCGTAGCCTATATTCAATTAACGCGTGCACGTACGTAGTCCTCCACCACGTAGCGCTGCAGCAGCATCGAGTTCGTATATAGACCAACGCCAAGAGAAGCCCGACGGGCTGCCTTTTGAATTGCGCGCCGCAAATGATGACCGAAATACTGTCTCGAGTATGCGAGCTGCGAATGCGCTGGTTTCACTGCATGAGCCAAGCGTCAACATAATGTTTTTTCGAAAAGAATTACATAGCACAGACAGTAATTAGAACTAGCAGAGGGAAAAAAAAGCAACGGAAAGTATACGTGATTTGTTGTAATTGTGGTATAAATATCAAGAATGCAAAAGTGTACGAAACGTTAAACTTGCCGATGGTAGGAGCCCAACCTGTCAACATGGAGTAACGCGTCCGATATGCTCTACACCGACTGAGCTGCAGAGGCGGTACTCTCCCCCTACACTTTATGGGGTATATGTGTGCATTCGAACTTCATAGTGCGAGTCAGCGCCGCTATAGTATATATATATATATATATATATATATATATATATATATATATATATATATATATATATATATAGCCATGACAGCGAGTGAGTGTGGAACACTTTAAACGCGATAGCCTAAAAGAGCTCGTTTCGCAGAAATTCTGGTGTTGGCGCTATAGCCGTCGTTGGTTATTTGTAAGCGAAAAACAATCAAATATTGGTATTTATTATAATGCGTATTTGAAATTACAACATTTGTTCTGACGTAGTGATACATTCACTTAGTGACAATAATTGCATAAGTACCGAAGAAGCAGGCAAATGCTTACTTATGCGAATACAGTGAAAATAACTTTCTCTGTTTGAAAATGCAGTGAAAGCAACTTTCATGCTTTACAAGCAGACGAGTCCTGTACACATGCTTCATAACGCATCGTAAAATATTGCCGTCATAATGTGTGGTACAAGCACACATTACCATCGGGCGTCCTAGCATAGGATAATCGAAAAGATTTCATACACAATAAACAGAATATCGCGATAGTCGCGTTCAACACTCTTAAAAGAGACGCGTCAAATTTTTTCTGCCCGCTGGCGTGATGAAGCACGTGACTTTTTCACGAGCAGGTGCATGAGTGTTCTTACCATTTACGTCATAATTAGAATAAATAACATTCTGTCTATCTTCATTGGCTTTCTTGTTTGTTAGTTCTAATAATGGTTTTGTATAACAAAGAAAAAAAGTGCCTTAAGTCCCCTGATTTATTTCACATCACAAACAAGTCCCACAGTTACTTATGCAAAAGCTTTCTTTCGCCTCATCCCTGCAGGATCAAAAAATCGCTCTAAGCTTTTTGCACTTGGCATGACTTTCTAACGCACCTTTTTAACGTCTAGCGACAGTTAGAAAGGGGGCGATCTTTTTGTGGTGATTGGCCCAGAATTCACAAACCCATAGCAGTAATGCTCTCTGAGGGGCAGTTCAGTCTTCCCTAGAGTATACACTGACACCGACGTTTTTGACTGACACGCATAGTGCGGCATCGTTAACGCTTTGTGAGCCGCACGCCAAGCATCCTCCCTTGCTGCTATTCGCTGCGCCGACCATCATGGGCGTCGCCCCGCTGTCGGAAGCCATCAAGAAAAAGGCAAGCACACACGCAACACCCATTCGCTTTCAAAGGCGCCTTTATATAGGCATACCTGACGCTTTTGAAAAGAAAAGAAAAAGGAGACAGGCCGACTTCCTGCGTTCCCTTGCACAGCACATCTGATGCGTACTATACGCTTGGAAGGGCGAAGTTCCCGGAGCCCTCCACTACGGCGTCTCTCATAATCATATGGTGGTTTTGGGACGTTAAACCCCACATATCAATCAAATCAACGCATGGAAGGGTTTTCGTTGCTGCCAGCATAGAATTTCCTAAAATTAACCTGGGGACTCTGGCGCTGCGATTGTTCAGTGACCACACTAATGACGGCACAAATATGCTTATAGTCCAGCCTAGTCTTCGTACGTGAGGGCTTTGAAAGCACTTGTGGCTTTTTTATTGCTGTGTATTGGTATTGTATCCAATAAAACAACGGACCATCGTGAAATCGTGACCCGATTTGAATTCATGGGCCTAAAAAGTTCAAGGTGGTGAAGCGTGAGTGCTAAACCTCTTGTGAACTTAATATTGCGGCAAAGCAGGTTCAGGTCACACGCAGCCAAATGGAGCCAAAAGTACGAAGACTAGGCAAGACTATGCAAATATCTGCACAACCCATCATTGCCATGCTCGTTGAAGCGCCGTGCGTTGCAGTTTTTGTAGACACTATCGCGCCATAGTTTCTTCTAGTGCATCTGTAGGAAACCTATGGCTTCCTGCAGCGGAGTTGAGTTGCAACTCCGCTGCAGCATCAACTCCGCTGCAGCATTTTGCGGCATCAGCACCATGCGCAAAATGTCGCCAATGCTGTGCGTCCGTCCCAAGCTCGGTTATAGTTCCGTTCAGCGTGGCAGACGCACTCCTGAATCTCGCATTAGCGCATTTCCGTGCTCGAGGCGTGTTCTCCATGAGGCAGACCTTGTTGCTTTGATTAATAACTTTCAGTGAACTGTGTAAATGAAAGCATCATGTTTATACATTCCTGCGAGCCTTATCGGTGTCTTAATTGAAGACGTGTTCCCGTGCACAGCCCCTCTCGTTTTATCTGAAGACACTGCACAATTAAGATTTGTAAAAACTGAGCGCAACAGCACTTCGGGAAACACGAAAATTTCTGGAAAGACACTGAAGCGACATTTTATGGCACTGGTCGCTAATAATAACGTATTTAATTGGGCACTGTGATTAAACGGATTGTAAAAAAAAAAAATATCGGGTTGTCTATGTCGATGCCCCACGCGATGGTGCACATCAAAATTTCTACGAAGTATAAAGCTGAAGTCACTCTAAAAGACCATACTTTGCCGAATTGCAACCAATCATAATTTAATTATCCGGTGACGCCATATCAGCCATGTTTTGGACATAGAGGCTGCGTTGGAAGGCTGCGATTACCAAATGTAAAACGGAGCATTACGTGGCCCCCACGCGGTCGTGTAACACAAATGCCTTTAGACGGTTGACACTGAGAGTTTTATGGCACCTAAGTTTCGTACCAACGAGGTTTCTACTGATGCGAACTTACCTGTCGCGGTGTCTAACGACACAATGGCGTAAAGGCGCCCGGTCTTTCATTTCGTTTCGTAAATACATTCGCAAAAATCGCCGAATCTGTTTAGTAGCGCTGGTTTCGAACCTCCTTTCGAAAGATCCGATCGTGTCCACCACGCTGTCACTGCACATGACCTCAGCCGATGTGGCGGCACAGTGTTTATACTGTGCTTCAATGCAGACCGCGGCAATTGCATTTCGATGGGCGCAAAATGCCACAGGCCCGTATACGCTTAGATTGAGGGGCGCGTTTAAAGATGATCGAGACTTCCCGGAGCCTCCAAGGATGCATGCTCCAGTACCACCTCATGCTTTCAGAACCTAAAACACCAAAAGTTAATCGTAGATGACTTTGATAATGGGACGATTGCCTTGTGGGACTTCTGAAGTGGTGACACGCTTAAGCGTGTGCGAGAAAGGCGGCGTAGGTCCGTCGCGGCGCCCCCCTTTTTAATACCTCTATGTGTGAGACAGACCTTGCGCTCCCCCCTTCCCATTAAGTGAACGTGAATGGGGTAGACTTTGAGCCCACCTTATCAGATGACTACAGGGGCGCAGCCCCCATGCACGCTTAAAGCTACACTCTTATGGTGACACGCTATCATACGGACCACCATACGTGTAAGCGAGGTCTTCTTCGATAATAAATATACGTCTTCACGCTTTGAGCTCTTCGTCGGTGGTGAGAGCCAACGGTTTGTCAAAGCATGGCCTCCGAGATTGCGGGCGCACGGCATGGTGCGCCTGCCATACCCGCCGCGCACCCGCCATCTCGGAGGCCATGGTCAAAGCTAACAACGCGTTCAGTCGGTCGCGAGCCGTGGATACTAAGAATGACATAGCATAGAGTGAAAGGCATCGGCCCAACGTGGTGAGCCACTGTAAATACAGAACAGCATATAGTATAGCGGAACATGTCCTGCTTACGAGTGGTAGCTATCGCTGCCGGTCGTGTGAGGGAGATAGAAGGGATTTATTGGGAGAAAAGAATCCTTACATTTCAGCCACTGCAGCGTATTGAACGCTGAACGCAACTAACCCGACAGCGACGAATTAAACTCCGAAAGCGCTCCCGAAGTTGTGATTGGTAGATGCTGCTGGCGCGCTAGGGCTTGGAACTTCGAGAGCGCCACCGCGTGACCGATTGTCGCCGACGATAAGCTCCACCTGTGCAAATGACGCGTCCTCTGTAGGCCTCATTGTGCATATTCATTCGGCGGCGGCAGCTGGAGCCTAATGTGTTTGCGCTCGTGCGAGGCTGGCCTGCACAAAAGAAAGGCACGCATGCACCGTTACAGCCTTTTTTGCTTCCGGAATGGAGGAAGCAGGAGCAGCGAGGAAAGCGGCGGAGGGTGTGCCCGCTCAAACTTGTGAATGCTTGGAGATAAACACCACGTAGAGTTCCCCAGAGTGGCGTGAACATATGAGTCTATGCTTAGGTACACGCTTATAGAGATATATGGAGAGTGCTGCAAGATCAGAGGAATAGTATTACACTCGCCAGAACATCTCAGTCTCTCGCAATACTGTTCTTTACATTTCCGGATGCAGAGGGATTACTACAAGAAGAGAGCAACTCTATTACATTCGCAAGAATTCAGCTTCGTGAAAGATTATTGCTGCGTTAGCAGATGAACATACTTACTCTTCGTATGTTGAATGTGGCTGTGTTGTATACAGTGTATGAGAATAGTGTTGTAGACCTCAGTCATGCTCAGTTGGTACGCACACCAATATGCAACGCTTGACCAATTTCTTCTCTTTTTGTTTCCCCGTTAGCACTCGAAGCAAGAGTTTTTCGACCATTGGTTCGAGTTTATGCACTGTAACCCAAGTATCGTTGCAAAACAGAGAGGGAAGAATAGCGGCCCCATACATCAGGAAGGCGCTATTTAACTCTTGTAGACAGTGTGTGTAGATACTCCGTTTGTGAATCGTGACTTCACTCCGGAGAGGGAATCCCTTCACTCGCGTTCAGCCGGAGTGCGAAAAGTCTGTCGAGGGAGTGTGCCTACTCTGCACAGAAGAGTTCCCAGTGACTCCTAAAAAGGGAGTGAACACGGGCCGAGTGTTTACTCCCACGAGGGGAGTTGCTACTCTCTTACCGCTGTGACCGCAAGGCCACAAATGTGTTAACACGGGCTCTCATGCGTGCCGTAGAGTTCTCTATAAGTATACACTAGAGGGAACTCTGGCGCTAGTGTCTATGGCAGCTGTAACGCACGGCGCTTCAGCGGGCGTGGGAATGATGGGTAGTATACACATTTGTCTAAAGTCCGTACTTTCAGCTCCGGTAGACTTCGCTTGGCTTAGAGAGTGTTCTTTATGAAACAAGAATCAGCAAGTAATCAGCGATTCCACTTCACTGCCTCAACCTTTCAGGCTTACGTGCCGTTTAGAACTGAGTCGCGAAGTTTCTTTATTCTTTATTCAATGATTACCCCGCTTAGCCCGAAGGCGCTGCAGCATAGGGTTACAATTTTGAGAAAAACACATCATCAAATACACAGCAAACTTGTTCATTAGATAGGCGACTTTATTCTTAAACAGAACGAACAAAAAACGAATTAGCATACAAATTATATCTGCTACGCTACTCTATTATTTTGAAACAATGATCATTTCGAGAAGAAATATAATGAGGACTGCGAAAATAATTTTCGTTTCGAAAGCTGGTTTTACCATTAAATATTTGTTACAAGAGCATTAGCCGTAGTTTCTTTCGATGCGACGAGAGTAATTACCGTCCTAAGTCATCTTTTTTTTTTATATTGGTGAAACTGACATTCTTTTAGTTGAAAACCGTTCGTCCCTTTTTTTTCAAAACAAAACCGAAACATAGCAATAAACGAAGCCACGAGTGTGATTCAAGACCCGCAAGTACGAAGACTAGGCAAATCCGTGTACTATACTCGTCATTCCCATGGTCGCTGAACGATCGCAGCGCCAGAGTTCCCTCTAGTTAATTTTAGGAAACTCTATGATGTGTACTCGCTTGATTCGCTATACTGCACGTACCCTTTGTGGTGTCCCAGTCTCTCTACGACCACAACATAGAATTCGATGGCCCGATGCTGTACGACTAGCTCGCATTACAACAGCGTGTACTATATAGAAAGCCAGTTAAGTCACGATTACCCCTGATATCCTCGCGTTTCACTCTATCTGCTTCAGTTTTAGATATAGTGGTCTAAACTATATTTAGTTGAGGGTATAATATGTCAATGACAAGACTCAGGGGTTACCTATCGATAGAATACCGTCTGTTTTCACACAGCTATGCGCTACACAGCTTCTTGCGAAATTCCACGCTGATGTAGATATCCCTATCGTATTCAATTAAATTGGTTCACAGGACACCCAACCCTGCTCTAATTTGCTGAAAGCTCCAACGTGGCGACATTTTACAAAGCAGAGTGATTCACGTAAATGTCCCGAATGATGCACTGGGTATATAGAAACACTTCACAGGTGACGCTCACTACAAAGACACCTCACGGCACTGCTTTCGAGCACGCCGATAGAGTTGTTGCTTTGAAGTATAAGTGACCAAACGCCAGGCGAATCCATTGTTTCGTGCAGCTATAGCTTTTAGACGACAAAAACAAGCAGGCACCAACAATACAGTCGCTCAGACGCCCTTGGCGCTATACGAACAAGTTATATACTACGAGGGACTGCGCAGCTCGAACATGCATTGCTTGTCAAGCGACCGTATTCTTAGCCAAGTAAAATGAGAATTGGGTGTACAACTTCAGGGCCAAAACATTATGTCAAGGGTACACCGAAACAAATTGCTAAGTTGCACTGTTTTTGGAGGTAACCAAGAGTTTTGTTGATATGAGCACTCGTATAGATCCATTGCAGAAAGGAGGCCTTCCCGCCAAACACACGAGCGCTTTGCATTGTACCATTTGCTGCCTGTTTTCCTCTCTTCTGGGCCGACCAAAAAAACTGGGACACGGCCACAACATATTTGTTCTATCGAAGTGCATACCATCAAGCAGCAGCCCTGACCAGACCAACCCGCTGTTGTCGCGCGGAGTACCTCTCCATCTCTAAGGTCCCTTTCACCACGCAAATCGATGATGTAGCCGCACGCTCATGCGCTCTCAACAAAAGAAAGCAAGTGCAAACGCATGAAAGGACAAAAAAAATGTACATAAGCTTCGATATCGGCGCGTGCGGCGCACGGAAACGGTGGCAGCGCGATCGCGCAACCCGGACGAATAAACGATTAGAAACGATTAGAAACGCACGGTGAACGGCCACACTGGAAGTGCGCACCTCCGCAGAGCGCGGCGTGCCGTTTTTTTCGCTAGCTCCACTCTCGCCCCGAAGGAAACGCATCGACTTCCCTCGCATCGCATCGGTGCCGGCTGGCGAGGCCGTATACGTATCCGCGCGAGGGCCAGCGAAGCGCTCGTCAAGTCAACGACGACCGCTCCATCGGTCACATCAAGCTTCGAAAAAGCCATAAAAGCGGTTTTATGCGTCGTGCCGAAGCGGCTCGAACATGCAGTACAGCAGCACACTGTACACGCAGCGGCCCACGCAAAGCATCAGTGTGCAAGGAAGGTCCAGGCGAGGGCGCTGGCGTGCATAATGACGCCGCGTCGTCTGCAGCGTGATCGATGTACACAGGAACCGCAACAGCGTTCGCATGGTCCGCGAATGGCGATCAAGGTAACACACGCACACGCTCTACGTATAAGCGTTCGCTTGTTCGTGCGTGAACACGCATAGTGTACATACATGCCACCAAGCGGCAGAGAGAGACAACGCGGGGGAAAGAAGCAGACCACGGTGGCGGCGACCAGACGACGAGACGAGACGACGCAGCGGGGCGCTTCTAATAGCCATCATGAGCGCCACATAAATCATGCTGCTCCATGCGCGCGCGAGATGTTATCGGGGACCCTTGCCTGACCCCCCTCCCAGCGTATAAGTCCTCCGCATGCGGCCGTCGCGGCTACCGCGTCGCCATCTATCAGGAGGGAATCCCGCCGATAGCCCCCGTGCCCGTCCCCCTCTCCTCCAAGCTGCCAGCTTTCGCCGTCGACGTCGCTCGTGGCGGGGGCGTCGTCTGATGCGCGCACTGGTTGCCAGTCCTGGCGCAATAATTTCGAGCACGCGAGCTAGATGCACACGTCCCGCCTCTAAGGACGAACAATTGCCGCCATACAACCGGGTTTTGAAAGGTGGAAATTACTGATACGATCAAAAAATTAAAAATAAAACCACAAGCTTTTGTAGTACGCGAGTACGACGACCGGCACAATTCCAGAATGTTCTAACATGCTCTCGGAACTTGATTGGGTTCATACTCTTGCTTCAATAGGTTACCTCGCTTATTTACCTTTTCTTTGTTTCTTTTCTTCTTAATTTCTCAAAGCATCAATCCAATAGCAGTATCTGTAAACGCTGCCACTACACCTGTGACAGGTGGAAACTTAAGCCTGTTGCAGGTCATAATGAACTAGCACTAACACTTCCCATCAGTCCTTCATCACATGCACATCCAACGACTGAAACCACCTTCCCTCGGACATGGTTTCCATCTCAAATCACGACTTGTTTTCATCTACAATACAGAATTGCTTACGTGATGACGCGTGAAGTGTATATTGTACATATATATTTTTGCAGTCTGTTCCCCCCATGATTCTGATGATACTTGCACGTACATTCAGTGTATTGCTTAACGTCAAAATTTCATGTCTTGTAATCTTTATTATTTTGACGTTACTATGTTTGCTCTTGGTTATAGTTTTTAATTGTACCTCACTCTCCTTTCTAAAGCTATGTGCGATTGAGGGTAAAATAAATGCAAATACAAAGGAAACGAGGGCTAGTGAACACGCACACATGTATTGCTCATGCGCGAGTATTTTTTGCTAGTCATGTTTCTCGCACTGTTCTTACATTTGTTAAGCAGTACATTCATGATGTCAAGCTTAGCAAGCTCTGGATTCATTGATATGTGGGGTTTAACGTCCCAAAACCACTATATGATTATGAGAGACGCCGTAGTGGAGGGCTCCGGAAATTTAGACCACCTGGGGTTCTTTAACGTGCACCCAAATCTGAGCACACGGGCCTACAACATTTCCGCCTCCATCGGAAATGCAGCCGCCGCAGCCGGGATATAGCAAGCTCTGGAGAGCACACTTCTGAGAGGAGGCACCACCGGTCTTTTATTTCTGCGTGTTTTGTTAAGCAGTACATTCATGATGTCAAGCTTAGCAAGCTCTGGAGAGCACACTTCTGAGAGGAGGCACCACCGGTCTTTTATTTCTGCGTGTTTTCTGGCTTTCAGATTCTCACCTTTCACATTGTAGCACAATGAAGCCTGTGGCAGATGTTTCTTTTCCCTTCTGGCACGCCACCACTTGGGACATGAACTGGAAGTTCATCAGCTATTTCGTGTCTTAAGTGGTGGTGCTCTAGAACGAAAAAGCCTGCCACAACAATATATACTACGCACAACAGTGGGAAATACGCTATCAGTGCGGAGGCGTCATTCCGCATTACTGCTTAACATTTTTTTTTCCTAATGTCCTGTAAAAAGGTATTGAGGAAGCATCGAAAAGAGAACATCACGGGGACGATGTTGCGACATGGAAACTTGCATTGGTCAGTGCAATCACTGTGAAACAACATTCTGGTCACTTTCCGCCACATACAGAATTGCCTTATTTCGACGTAAAATGTGATATGTGACTCTACCAAGAATTTGGTAAATATGGCTGTGCATGAATATTTGCTACATATGAGCTTGGCTGCCCGATTTCTGATATGACAATATGTATGGCGTCTATATTTGGATACACGCAATATCCGGCTTTATATTCTCAATTTTATATTAGACCATATGCGGATATTGCTACATGTGGATTTGGCTAACGTCGACGGCATAATTTATAGCTGCCCAGACCATTTACATCTAAAATTAATGAGCGCCGAACGATCTCTCGTTCGCATAATAATATTTAAGATATGTCGACTGATCCCGTTACATTTCACAGCCCAAGCGCACGGCTCTGTTGTGATCCCCAGCAAGACCGATATGAAACTTCGCACGGTGGTCAACAAGCGACAGCTCTTTCTCCTACCACACCGCAGCATGCAGCCGTGCTCCCTCGTTCCCCTCCGTCACGACTGTCCGGCATGAATGCTACGCTCGACTGCCAGTCCGACCGCCGAACACCGCCGTAGCAGGCGGCATCTGTCGCCCGCCTCGGGAACTAGCACACCACCACTTTTAAAGACGATAGTCTTTCTTGGGGACCTTCGACGCGAAAATTTTGGCCTGTCTGTCTGTATGTATGTACATTTGTTTGTTTGTCCACTCTTAACAGCATCGGGTACTTGAAACGGCCGAGATCATCCGCAGCGCCCACCATTGTTGCTCAGGGTTGATACTTCATGTTTGTGTGATTGTCAATTAAAAAGCAATTATTGCGCATGTAAGGGGCACCATAACAACGCGTATATATTCTACATGTGCGTCTTTTGCTACAAAAGGCATACATAAGTAATTTTAAGAACTGTAGTGCTTATCGCGCTGCGCTGACCATGACACGGTTGCACGGAAAGGCGAGTGTTTCCAACGATTTGCTAAGGGGAGACGGGGGCGGTACCTACCCGTCACCTTGCGTTCTAAACCTTATCACCTCTGAGATGGGCGCACACACTCGTCTCAGAGTCACGTGCTTTGTTTTCTAAAAAAAAAAAAAAACCCTGCCAGATGGCGCTCATGTCTCACGTGTGACGTGACTCGATGCGCTTGTTCGCCTCCGCTGCACGCTCGAGGCACGCTAACGCAGCGCCTCCAGAATACCATTCACCGATTTTCTTGCGCAGAACATCAAATAAATGTCTTGTTCACTCTCTCCACACGCAAGGCTATATTATCGTCTTTTGATGACATTTGCAGAATAAATGCAGATACTGGGCCAATTTTTTTACGTATCTTCTTTTACCACCACTTATTTTGTTTTCCAGTTGAATATCGCTAAGTTGTCATATATATGCTTTATGACACGGAAATCATAATATTAGCTTTGTAAATGACTGCCAACCCATCTGCCAGTTCAAATTTAGGACGTGAAACAAATACATGAAATAAATGTGACAACTCACCTAAGGTGTTCGTTTTCTTTCGATCATCGTTAAGCCAAAATGTCTTGACATGATTTAGTCCTGCGATGCATGGACCAATACACCCTACTATGCGTGAAAATTCATCTTACACACGCAAGTACGCACCAGGAATTATTTACGCTCCTCTATCTACCTCGAAATTCATTGTGGCCTGGTGGCTCATAACATGTATTATGTTCCACGCCTTTTGCAGTTTCGCAGCAAACGATAACAATTGTGGCGCGGCAAAAGAAACAACACACAGCCCTCATGTAACCTACACGACAGGTCAGTTACACTGCAACACAGAGAAGCCCCCATTTTTTTATGTCCATTCCCGCAATGGAATAACTCTTGATATGTGTACACCTGCCTCTGGCCGTGCACAAGAACCCGATCAAGCTAGCAATGCGCTACTCCATATATCTTGATAAGCTATAGCATTTATTTAGGAGGGCTTCGGAATGAGAGAAAGTTCATGCGACCTCCATAGAGCTTAAGCCAGACATACGCATACATAAAAAGCATGCATTGCTCAACGCTGAACTTGTGTGTGCGTGTTTTCCTCTGTATTAGGTTAAATGCGTGAAATAGCAACGAGTGCTTCGTTTAGTAAAAAAAAATTGTGCACTTGCGGGTTCATATTCATTGAGCTGAGGATATTTACTTAAGTTTTGTTTCGGCTCCAGAATTCAGTACTGAACTGAGCAGGTTAATTAGATATGTGTAAAAGTGGTAGGAAGTTCGGCCTTCATATGTAAGACAAATCATAGCATTCATCGTCACCTCACTTTTCATGAGTCAATCATAACAAATTAATACAAACAATCTGGATCCGTAGGTTGCACTGGCTATAGTGGACGGTCCGGTAAAACAAGCATGATCTACACGTTAGCGGCGTATTACCAACACATAAGTAAACTAATAAATAAATAATGTTACATGAGCTCTTTCGCCTAAGACTACTCGTAGGTGAGTGCATACATTTTTACACACAGTTCGACTTCAGACTGTATTGATACTCCCGGGTCCACTTCCGCAGCTCGATGTTTTCTTCGGCTTGACAGAGTATAGTTTAAAAACCTATTTTGGTGCCCATGCAATCCTGAAGAAATGTGTCAGCAGCAATTCTACACTATACAAACCACAATTTTTGAGGTTTGAGTATCAGGACAAGTGCTATTATGTGACGCAAGTCGTGATATCTATTCTCTACATGAACCTATGGGTTAACATCGACCCCTTAGGATTTTTTATGCAAGGCTCACCGAATGAGCGATTTAGGTTCTTTCTTCGTAGAAATGCGGCCGTCAGGTTCGGCTGTCAGTTAATCCTGAGGTTCCTTTCAGGATGCCTATCCCAATTGCTAGATCCACCAAGCTACACTCACGACTTGGTCTATGCAACGTTAAAAGTGTTGGATTAATAACAGCGACATAATACAATTAAGCCCTTACAGCTATTACACGCAGTTCGCTAACACACACACACACGGTGTGGGGTGAGACAGCTCCCAAACCTTTTAACTGACTCCTTTGGTATCCTTCTTTCCTTGCGAACAACGTCAGCTAATGGGCTCATTTTTCTTTGAGAACAGCGTGAACACGCTTGTAACATAAATACTCCACGTGCCGTTATGCCACCTATAGAATGAGAACGAATCATTGAAATTAACGAGGAGCTCCTCGTCGTGCCAACGGGAAACACAAAAACGATTTGTCCCGCACTAGTTGTAGATGCAACCTTGAAAAGTGTCCTTCGCCCCTTTTCATGGAAGCCTGCGCCGCGACTAGTATTCCAGTTCATCCTTTCATAATTTTTTGGTTCTTTCTTTCTTTTTGTCTTTCTTTCTTTCTTTCTTTCTTTCTTTCTTTCTTTCTTTCTTTCTTTCTTTATCACTTTCGATCGCCAAACCTGACAAGGACAGGCCTGGCCGGATGGTCGAGGGCGCCCTTTTGATAAGTGGTGGCTTGCAAATTTCTAGAGTCCTTTCGCACCACCGCGAGGAAAACAGCTGCTCCAAGCAGCCTTCTTCCCTCAGCTATACGCCGAGCCCTATTCATCTGCTTTCCCGACATATATTGTACACAACCGCTGTCGCATGCCCCGACGTTATCCCTCCATACACCAGTTCGCGTTTTGATTGGTGACCGCCGCTCCACGCCGTGGCAATCGCCGGCGACATCTCCGCGACACCGAAGAGCAGTACTATATATATATCGGAACGTGAGTCGCTTTACGGATGGTCGCCACAGAGCGCATCCATCGTGTCGCATTTCGCTTGGCGATCTTGTCGCGAAGGCAACACATGTCGCGAACCCGTGAGCCGCCTCGCCAGGCGTGTGTGTACATGTGTAAAACTCTACTGGACATTGTCCCGTCGCCGTCTTTGTTTTTTCTTGTGTGTGCGTGTCTGTTCACAGCCTCCCATAGCTCATAACCGATGAACTGCTGCTCGTTTGTGTGAGAAATAACGATCGCAAACGTTTCCCTTGTTTTCTTCTCTTAACCGCGACTGTAAAAATATGTATCCCACGCAGACCACACATGTTGTACTGGTGTAGTTTCCCAGGGAGCGGTTGGCCGAGGCGCCTGCTGGCGTTCATATTTGTTCCAGATACAGGGACGTTTACAAGCATCTGCGCTGGACACGGTGAACGCACGATGTGAAGAGAGTGGTCATCTGGTCTTTTACTTTCCTTGCAGAGATGGCATGGGGTGACGCCTGAATCAATGAACGCTAGATTCAGCTCAGGTATTCGTGGAGTTTTGACCAATGGGGAGGGTCAACGCATTTCGTGGGTCCACTGACTTGATTGAGTCTTATATCGGCGAAAATGCAAGCACTTTCTGAGACCGATTTTACCGTTAGATAATATTTAGCTTTCAGTGAATGCACTAGTCGGCGAAAACAAAATTGCAGCTGGCATAGACCCATAGTTGCTCAAGAAATATATCTTACTCTGAGGGTTCACTCAGACTCACCCAGCAAACTAACTGAAATAAGTCTGACTAAGACTCACTGAATTTGTCAACCAGACTCGCTCGGAATTAAACTCACCAACGTATGACACAACCCGACTCACTCAGACTTCAACTCATGACTTCACTTGAGTCGCCTGAATGAATCGTCTCATGAATCGGTTAGCGTTACTCCCGCTTTTTTGATGACGGTGTGAATGTCCCTGGACAAAATCGTAAATACAAGACGTGTTTTAATCCCGTGTCTTTGTATACGAGTTGTCAGTGCTTTCAATCTTAGTAAGCACATTTCTTAATAAAATACGCGATCGTAAGACATCCTCATGGAAAACATTCCGTAAAGGAACTTGCAAGGGGAGGTTTAGAAAACCCTCTCCTTAAACTCCCGCCTCGGATCGATAAACATGGAGATGGCGCATAAAGGCTAGTGCATTGAGATATGTGTGAATAGGCTTCAATACAAACACGTAAGCCTGATAGTGATGCTGAAGGCGAGTATACATGACCATGGGTCGGCCACAAAAGGTGGAGTTTACACAGACTCACTTAAAGAAATATGTGTTGCGCTTAGGGTTCACTCTAATTGGGGGTCGCCGACGTTCCCCTCAAGCGGACTCACTCGGACTCGGGCTCACTCAATTTTTTTTTCAGCCGGACTGACTAGGATTCCAGCTCATCAACACTTTACTCACCCGGACCTAATCAGGCCCATGACCTGATCTGACGTTCAGGGAGTCGACTCACGAGTGGGGAATTGGCCGACCTATATAAGAGTGAACCTGAAAGGGTGTGCTGGAGATCATTAGAGAGAGACGTTCGTCCTGCAGTATATAAAGATATATTCACACGGAAACGACGATGATGTTTCACCAATACATGATTGCATGACACAATTTTTTTCAGTTGTGTTACTAATCCACTTTTTGTATATCTTCCTTTTTTTAATCTTTTAAATAACGAAATGCCGTAAGTAATAATAGTTTCTGCAGCGTGTTCAGCAACAGGTTTTTGCTAATGTTATATCTCAGTCACACAGTTTTTTTCATGTATTGTTAAACATCATAAACTACGTATTTGATGGTATATATTAAGAGCAATTTAAGTGGTAAAGGCACGCTACAGAAATATTACAACTTTCGTTACTGAAACTTTTTTTTATTATCTCAGTTTCGAAACATGGTAATAACGACGCGCATCTGCGTAATGAAAGTGGCAAATACTCTCAAGCTCGTTCGAGATGAAATATTTTCTGCTTCTGTAGATCGAGTGCGTTGGTCGCCTGTTCGTTTCAGTCATCGCGAGCGTAGTCATCAGCTAGACAAACAGCAGACGAGAGGAAGTTAAATGTTTGATACAATCTATTAGCTAGGCGAACTCGGTCCCCTCGACCCACAAGCTGTACGAACGCTGAATTCCAGTAGAGGCGCAGCATGACAGTCCGATTTTAGCGTTGCCTTGGTCAAACCTTGGCAGCCTAATGATCACACGTACAAATATAAAGAGGGCAGTCTGCACGAACCCATTTAAACTTTCTACACTGTCGAACCTGCAAAAATAGAACTTGCAAAAGAACGATGGATAAGTTCTATGTATCTGAAAACTCGCCATACAACTTTTAATGACATTTATCGTATATCTAATTCAAAACTTAAATATCTTTCTGTAGTTAGGAATACTGCATTATACTGCAGGGACGGGCTACCTGTGAGAAAATGCGACATCAACGTAAACGGCGTGCTCGATATCTTAATACGCAGATGTACGTACTAGCGTTGCGTCCGAAGCGTTTTGTCGACCTCGCTTTTCAATATATCGCATTGAGCCCGCCTCTCGATACGCTGTACGCAGTGGTGACTAGACATCTTTTTCCACGCTAGGCTGCCGTGAGTATTATAGGCAGCTTTGCGTATAGCAGCAGGGCTTCATGTTTCACGGCCTCCATCGTGTTAACAAAAGGGAACCGAAAGGCGAACCGTCGCCCTCCACGAAGGGCCCGCGGACGCGAGGAATCATGTGGGAAAGTGTGGCGGGCGATACCACGTATACTCGCTCCGAGAACTTTCAACAGGAACGAAAAATGACGTGGATGAGCAGGAACTCCTTTCTAAACGAGCTTTATTTCAGAAAAAAAAACTTCGAAATATTTAGAAAAAGCACAGATAACATAAAGTCATTGCTCAGATAAACAACGACTCTGCGTTTTTTTTTTCTTATCTGCACACGCCATTCATGTAGGAAAGTATGGCGAGCGATAGCACGTACTCGCTCCGAGAACTTTTCTTCGCAATAATCTGCGGAATCTACTGAAGCGAAACGCACGCCTGCCACCACGCCAAAAAAATTGTTCTTGAGTTTAGTGATAATTTTCTGATTCGCCTTGCTGAAATGAATGCTGCTTTATTTATTTCGAGAATCAGACACTCGCGGGAAGTCGAAGGTGAAATACCGTTATTGTTCGCTTTGCCAGAATGCCCTCGTTATCTTTCCAATTCTTAGACAGCGCCATTTTTTCAGAATGCCCGTTTTTCAATGTAAAAACACCACTCGTGACGTGGAGAGTGCGGTTGCAAACGCGCTGTTTATTTCTGCAAGAAAAATGTAATTCTAACATTACAATAAATGCACACAGGATAATGTATATGTTTCTTTCACTCACATTTTTCATGCACACAATTTTCTAAACATCTTAACAATGCGAGCAAGCCAAACCGAAATCAGCCGCAAGCATGCCGTAGGAGCAACTCGAAACTGTGGAAGTTGTGTCCCCGTATCCTTCGCTGCACAGTGAATTGCTTTTCGAAAAGTCTCCTTCCGTGAGGAAAAGTCGGAAATTGTTCAGAGAAAGCCACCTTCTTAGGTAAAAGAGAGATTCCTTATTATAATAACAGATTGTTGCCGGGTTGTATATGTGTACCACTGGCATGCTCTGTATAGGGATATGGAGAAGGAGATTAAAAGATTTCAGAAAAATGGGAAGAAAAGAATGATAAAACAAACTAAATGTGAAAAGTGCAAGTGAATCTGATAGAAGTATTTACATTTAGGCTGTCAGGTAATTTCAGAAAAGTGTCTGTGTGGGCTAGTTAGAACATATATGCAGGAAGGCTGGACTGG
The DNA here is from genome assembly GCF_013339725.1 of Rhipicephalus microplus. Lineage (NCBI taxonomy): Eukaryota > Metazoa > Arthropoda > Arachnida > Ixodida > Ixodidae > Rhipicephalus > Rhipicephalus microplus. Next base: position 126,304,236 of record NC_051165.1, read on the forward strand.
CACAGGGAAAGCGCTTTCTCTGTGCCAGTCCAGTTTTTCGTCCTCAACTTTGCAGCGCAGCCTTTTCTTGCAGGGAGTTTAAGATTTTTCTATGTGTTCTATAATTAGAGCCTTCCCCAAGGCTAATTTCGGACGGGCAATTGATTAATGATTGTACAACCTGACGCTGTTTAAAGATCCGGGCGCAGGGCCTAATATGTTGCGCAGCCTTAACCGCTCGTGGCAAATCATATCCATTTGTCGTTCGAATAAGTGCGTCTTGTTGGAGTACGCGGGCCATTCAAATGTTATGTGTCCGCTGCACTGTCTCTATGCTGGTACAGGTATACCACAACAGAGACTAGTGGTACGCCCTTATTGGGCCCTTTCACGCAGTCCGGTGTTCGATATTAACAGCTTGCACGTTACGTCATGGACGCAGAACACGGCTCCAACAAGGCGGCTTATATGAAGTTAAGGCAGTATAATCACGTGACAATCAACCTGCTTCGACGTGGTAACGACGTCACTGGAAGGTTATTGGGCCATTGCGCATGAATAATGAAGAAAACAACACGTGATGGGCTCATTACAAAAAAAGCGGCATGAAAAAGTCAATTTCCCGCCATATTGATGCTCCAACACGCCTTTTTCAATAATGTCCGTGCAAGCCATTTGAATCAATATTTGCGGGTAGTTTTGCCCTAAGTCACAGCATATCTTTTCTATGCAATCACGTTAAAGCATTGTCATCGTGAAAAATTGTTCAATATGAAGGATAATTCGATTAACTAGACTTCGGTAGAGTCAGGCTCGACTGTATATTTGCGCAACGTGCAATCCCAGTACTGTCCTTTCTCACTCCTGTGGATCATCCTTGTTTTGCGGCTACTAAACCCTGCCTGTGGTGATATATTCACTGTGTATAATCTCAAGAGCGAAATATAAGGTAAACCTTTTTTATTCTAATACAAAAGTTTTGCCGGTTTTACAAGCGCCTACGGCGGCCTTACATATACAGGTGAGGACAGCTGTATAAAAAATTAAAAAAAAGAACAGACGCATAGAAAGATGTTATACGGGTTGTGAGCACGTGTGGTCGGTTGTGACATAGTAGATAGGTGAAAGTTTATTACTTAAGCTTCCGTATTGAAAGAAAATAAAGATGATATTCTAAAGCTTGACGTTTCTCTGCAGAAAAAAAGAGGAGCTAACGTTTTTGCGAGGTTTAATGTTTCTTGGGAAGTCGAGCTGAGTTGACCGCAAGAACAAGTTGTCTCGTCTCTTTAACCACTGCAATATTGCAGGGGATTTGTACATGTCAACTCTATTTCCAAGTCTTATAAATACATCGCAACATTCTAGCGTGCCACCTCCTACCGCAGGCATCCTGACTCCATTCGTTGCACTCGTCACTTACGCTGCACAACTTATCGTATGAAATAGCCGAGGCAACACGGACCTCGAGCTTTCTACAGCAAAACAGAACCAAACAGAACAGACATCTAGCTGGCGCCACTATACGATTCGACGCGGTATAAGAAAACGCATGGCGCCACCATACGATTCGACGCGGTGCCAGCAAATTCGATGCGCTTCCACAGACCAAGGCTTCCGCACTTCGCTAGTCAATGTCGAAGCGGAGCCTGAGCATAGTCGCCTCCCCGTGGACAGGTACTATGGCGATGTCACCACAGAAAGCCCGTCCACGCAGCGTTTGACACTTGGTTCAACAAGAAAGAGTGAGTGACACCCTGAAGGTCGGCCAATTGCTTCAGCGAAAAGGAGACCGAAGAAGGACAAACAAAACCAAGTTCTACAAACGCGAAAGCTTTACGACGGCATACGGAGCAATGAGCTACCTGTGTTTCCCTTGGGTTTATGCACCCCGTTGTGTTCTGTTGTGATCTTTTCGTGAGCTTATATCTGCGCTTTCCTGTTCTTCGCGTGCGGCTATACAGCAATGTATTTTTCTGCTCTTTTTTCAGTATTATTGGACATTTCTTTATTCGATTATCGATTTTATATCGTATGGTCTCTTTGTTGCTGCTTTCGCAGTGTTCACTGCACCAATCGCGTTGAGTCAAACTCCTAACGTTATCGTTTCAACCACCACTTCTTTTCCGTAGGACCTTCTTATACAGCTTCTGGACGGCTTTCGGTTTCGTGCTCTAACGCAACCTAATAGCATTGGTGGGGAGTCAAAAGCCTCAGAGAGTAGCCCACTCACGTTCAATACTTTCCTCCTTCTGACTTGCCAAATATCTCAATTTTTTTCAAGGCTATACACAGCATTGTAAGAGATAGCCCTTCACTTTACGCGTATTATTTTTAGCTGAAAACGGAATAGTAGGATTTGTGTTACTTTGCCACAACATAAAAAACCAGCTTTCCTGCTTCGGTGTTAGGGAACAATAACTGAAGTGAATAGGAGGTTTCTTGAAAGGCAACACGTGCTGCTGCTTCTGTAATCTTGAAAACGAGCTAAAAGGTTTCGCTGTCGCTTCGCTGGATCGAACAGATGACACTTTGAAGTTCCCTAGGAAAGCATGCGCTGGCGTTGCAAACGCGTAGCTTGTTCGACTTTTGTGTACGTGGCATCTACGCGACGACAACGTTAGCCATGCGACTGCGCGACACAAACGCAAGACTATCATGACAAGTTGGTCCCCTCAACTACTGCACCGTTAAAAATCGCAACAGAGAGGTTCATGCTAGATTCGATCTGAGGCACCTTGCAACGCGAGCTCGCAAAGAACTTCTTTGAAACAATTATCGAACAAGATCGCCAGGCCAAGGCCAAGACAAGGTTCGAACAGTTCTGCTCTCTCCTTTCGTGCTGTGAGAAAGGATACAGCTAGCTTCTTCCCTGCGAGCCCCATCGGCTGGCACGCGCTTTTTGTCAGCGCGCGGAGCATCAGCTTTCGACAGGCCGAAACGGTCGCCTCAGTCCGTACACGAAGTCAGCGTTGTGGTGCCGAGCTCACATTGTGACAGACATTCCTTAGCAGACCGCCTTTGATATCCCTCCACCCCCAGACGCATACAACGGACAGCACCCTCCCCGCTATTTTCTTCCTTCGGACTAGTGTACTCCTCGTTACAACCAACTAGGCGACGCTTGCCGGTAAATAGCCGCAAGGCACGGACTGTTTTTTCAGGCGGTGTGTACACGCTACCGATGCCGAGTGCTGATAACAGCCGGGCCCAGGCTTCTGGCTCCACCAACAAGCCGTCTTGCTGGTCTTGCTCGCACCGACGAAAGACTCGTGCTAAGACGACGAAGAAGGCGGGGCAGTACGTAGCATTTTGACGCCGTTGCTCAGGATCTGCGAAATGAGCCGAGTTACAAGCTCAAAACCAGGGCGAAGGTTGTTGGGAAGGCACGCACAAGTCTGGGAACAAGGGGGGCAAGAGATTTCGGCGTCGCGCCACACAGGCTCTGGTCAATTATCTCATTCCTACGGCCACCAACACAAACACCACCCGCTTCTTCTCTTTAAAACGGATATCATCTTCCCTCTTCCTTGTGGGAGGCCACCGCGGGTTACTTTTCTTGGGAGGAAGCCCACGGCCCGTATAGACTGGATTCCAACAGAGAACCGACTTTACTGTCCATCCGTGCCAGCTAGTACGCACCGCCGAGGTCGTCTCTCCAACCGCCTGGGACGAACAGTCGTCGTCTTTTCACACCTTTCTCGAGAAAGCACCTCTTGCTATAGATAAGCATCCATGCCACCTCCCTCAAACACACATGCATGGGGCTCCCCTTTGAGGGCATGTCCTGAAGCACTGGAGTGAGTGCACAGCGCCTTCTGCACTCCGCACTTGTGCGGTGCCGCCGAAAGCGCCACCTGCGGTGCCGCCGAAAGCGCCACCTGCGGTGGGGAACAGAAGATTTGCGATTAAGACGTGTCTAGACGCCCTGGCGGCGCCCTCTTGGCGAGTGCTAAGCGTTTCAGAGGCACCGATCAGTCCCACGCATCGTTCGTGTGGTACAGCAGCGCCAGCTCACGTCATCATGGAATGAACAGCAGATTCGCCGCGTAGGCTATAGTGCATATTCGGCTGGTCCCCCGAAACACTCGGGTTTGGTTCCAGCTGCCGCGGTCACATTTATATGGCGACGAAACGCTATAGAGGTTCCTGTACTGTGCGAGGCCAGTGCACCTAAAGGAACACCAGGTGGTCGATATTATCCGAAGCCGCCAAACCATGGCGTCTCTCACAGACCGAGTTGCATAGGGACGCTAACAAACCAACCAATCAGTGGCATGAACTCGGCACGAAGACGTCATGGTCACACTAACGCATCAGAACGTTTTCGCTCTGAGACACCGCTTGAGTCGGGTTGCGCAAGCTATTTCCATTATATTAAAAAAAATACTTCATTTCACGTCTGCAGGTGACATATCGACAAACCTGCACACGTAGAAACCTAGCAATCATTCCACTGCGTTATGTACCAGTTCAGCAACAACTCCGCGCTAACCTTGCGCACAAGGATATATAGCCGAATGGATACAGGTACTCTCATCTATAGCAGCATGCGTACATATAGAGTGTTATACCATATCGGCACCTCCTATTTGCAAAAAATGATTGGCTGTGCGACACCAAGTGCATCATCGTTTCAGAACAAGCTGTTTTGTAGACGAAGGCCAAGATTAGAAGATGTCTGATTGAAGAAAAGTAAGAATCGAGAGAGACATAGAGACGTGATCAGAGGCGATGAGTTGAAAAAGTGGGTTCGCGACTTTAATAACCAGTTCTCGTAGTGATAAGACGACTTCATAAACAACGACATCCCTTTCACCTCGTCCGCGCGAAATAAAGGTGCCCATGAATGTGTGCGCGGGGATAACGTGCCTCCATGCATGCCAAGATGGCACAGCAATCTCGGTTCACAATCAGGACGATTCGCTCTGCTGCTAAACGTGACCTCCACGATTTTTTTTTTCTGCACGACACAGACACACACACACACACACACACACACACACACTCACACACTCACACACACACACACACACACACATGTACTCCTTACAGCAATGCTCTTTTATAGAGGAGCATCGTTGCGTATAGTGTGGTCTGTATATACTGGAGTCGGCCCAGCGCCAAAGCGGCAATCACAACGAGGCGGTTAATCAGGCTAACGAAGCAAGCCGGTTCTTGTCGCTTTGTTACTACTGCCGTTTTTAGTGTACCGTGGCTCCCGCACTTTACGCCTGTTCGGAAGCAACAGAACCGAGGGCACTGCAGGCGGACGCTGCAGCGTACTAGCTACCCTCGCGCACACCCCACTTCCCCCTCGAGACAGCCACACCATGTCGTCGCTTACCACGTCGACTCGACGGTTTGCCGGCGCGCCGCTTACACGTTTACTCGATTAACTGAAATGAGAGACTCCGGCAACCATAGCGTTGACGAGCCGCTGCGCTGCAAAGGCGAGGAGATTGAAGAGAGCGAAAGAGGAGAAACTGCGAGGCGACAAAAACACTGCAGGCTTCGTCCCGGTTCTCGGAAGTGTGGACATGAAGAGGAAGAAAGGGAGGGCCTAATCTGGGAAGCGCGTAGTCGTGTAAGCACTGGCGGAACGCCAGGTTGACACGGCGCGCACTAAAACACGCGCGCACGCGTGAAACGAAACCAGCGCGAAGAAATAGAAGTTGCACAAAAGCTTCAACTAGAGTTTCCACAAAGCAAAACACAAAAAGAAGAAGAAAAAAACGAATACCGAGGGGAATGGCAAATAAAGAAGCGTGAGCAAGAGAGATTTTGCGACACCGCGAGGCGCCTATAAACGCATGCTTGTGTGTGGTCCACGCGTGCGTTTAAGTATCGAGCAGGACACCACAGCAGCGATCCCGGCAGTTCACATTGCGGTAGGGACGCGGGCGTGGCGTATGGGCGCGTGTCGTTGTCGCCATCACCGTTATTGTACGCGTGCGCAAATCGTCGCCCCCGGCGTGCTGCGCGTAGAAAGGGAGTCCGAGAGTGTTGCGCGCGGGGCCATGCACGCCGTTTATGCTCGCGGGCACACCTGTGCGTGTTGAACGTCGGGTCGGACGTGTCGCGACCGCATGGTGCACGGTTTCCGGGTCGGCCTCAGCGACCACCAGGCGCTCTTCTCCTCTGTTTATCGTGACGCGTTATGGGCACGTGCATGCACGAGGCGCCCCATTACTACCCTCTTTCTCTTTCTTTAGAACCGGCTGCAACGATGAAACGTGATCGATGTCGAAGCATGAATATATCGTGGTATATACACAGGCTTCGTCGTGTCGCGTTGACCACGCCTCCGCGATTAGGGAAGGCGCCGCGTTTTGCGTTATTCTCGATAGCCCCCGCGGTCTACCGCAGGGTCATTTGACTGCCCGAATGCGTAAGTTAAAGTTGGCTTGTCAATTAGTATGCATCAGCAGAGTGTCTTAGATCAAATTTGAGGGCGTCGTCACATTTCTTCCTTATACCATGCAGTCTTCAAAACGTCCTGCCCATACGCTCCTAAATAGGTCCCGGATAAAGATGTTGGCTATACCAAGGAGACTATACTGAAAAAAGTCTAGTTTCCTGGATACATGTAGGACATTGCGCTGTACTTGAAGCGTCTTGGAGCGAATAGTTGTCGATCCTTATGCACATTATATAAGCCCCAATCACAGTGCCATGGTCCCTAATAAATGACTTGCAATGAATATACCATTAATATTGCCGATAAAAAGGGGCCGGGTTTTACGCACAGAAAAAACAACAACAGAAAAAATACTGTTTACAAACATGCTCCTTGTTGACATCCGGATGCGTTTACCGGTGTGCCTTAATACCATTGGTGGACAAGAAAAACTTTAGAAAATATCCCGATGATTTTCTACACTTTCCTCCTGCTATTTGACAAAACGAAGGATTAGGACGCACGTCCGTGCTTCCGTCATGCTTCCATGCCTCTGTCTATCTATCCATCCGCACGCACAGACGGATGGACACATGGAAAAAGGCATAGACGTACGGAGGGACGAACAGAAGCACAGAAGGACTGATGAACGTATGGATGGAAGCACGGACAGACGGAAGCACGGACGGATGCACCGACGGGCGAACGGACGAAGGCACGGACGGTTGGACATACGGGTGGACGGACGAACGCTCCACCCCACTTATCATCATTCACTCCGTGCATATGCTGTGAAAACCCCTGACGCCATCTAGTTATATTATTCCCAAGGACATATACACACTACGCCATCTGTTGAGCAAATCATAAACTAGAGGCGGCTACATACTACATACAGAAGAGGGAACGACTCACTGCCTAAGGAGCTTCGCCCTTAAAGACGCAGGCATCCCCTCAGGCATCTGAAGAGGCAGCTACTTAAGTTGCAACCACCACCAGCAGTGCCAGCCCATCGAAAGCCAAAGTGCCAGCACAACACCACCCAAACGCCAACAACAGCTGCAGTTGGATCAGCAAGCCATCTTTGCGTTGGGCAACTGGCTGAAACGCCGAGTTCAGGAGGCCTCTTCGAAAACCTCAGACTTCACCGCGCCTACCGCGTTGTTGTATGGAAGCCGAAACAAGCTAGGTGATATCATAAGAAGTAATCATATCCCACAGGAATTCGACATCCTACCAGTAACGACAGTGGAAGAAAAGCCCTAGAAGGAATGCAAAGAGGCAAAACCGCTGGTTAGCATAAGGTAACAATGGACCTACTGTAAGATGGCACAGAAACTGTGTTAGAAAAACTGGCAACCTCAAATACGGAGTGTCTCCTGACGGCCAGGGTACCAGAATGTTGAAAAAAAGAAAAGCCCACATAATCTTATTCCGTAAGAAAGGAGACTTCGAAGACTTGAAAAATTACAGGCTGATAAGCTTACTGTCCGTTCTTCACAAAATATTTACAAAAATAATAGCTAATTAAGGCAACATTAGAGTTCAATCAACCGGAGGACTAAGAAGGATCTCGTATAGGCTATAATCCACAATAGACCATATTGACACTACCAATCATGCAATAAAGAAATGCGCGGAATACAGCTTACCCGATACACACAACATTCAAAGGCGTTGGACTCAGACGAGACATCAGCGGTAAAGCTGGCACTACGGAATCAGGACATCTACGAAGCCTACATAAACTTACTGGAGGAAATCTACAGTGGATCAACAGCCAGTATAGTGTTTAGACAAAAAGTTTAATGATATAGAGTACTTGCTATACTCTATTATGAGAGAGCGTAAAGCCGTCCCTGCAGTTCGTAAAAAGTATAACAAAAGGTTCTGCCAGTATAGGATGTAGAAAAAAGGTTTAACGATTTAGAGTGCTTGGTACTTTACTATAGGATAGCAGAAAGCCGTCCCGTGGACGTCAGAATTGATGAGGCCATGTTGACAAAGATTACGCCATGAGGCGTATGCGATTGAGCGCAATGCAGCGGACATACAAATACCAGAAATTAAGAAAAGAATGTGTTTAGAAAAAAGGTTAACGATTTAGAGTGCTAGGAACTCTACTATGGGAGAGCCTAAGGCTGTCCCGTGGGCCTCCCACTTAACGAGTGTGAAACGGCACTAAGGCACACACAGCCTGACACAGTTTATAATAGAGGAACTCCAGAGGATCTCTCCGCAAACCACTAACTGACGTACCCAACACGTTTCTCAGGCTTGTTTCTTCCTCTTCCTTTTCATGTACCTCTTAGCTTGTCGCGGTAAGTGTCCCTCAGGCCAATTCATTTCTCTTTTTCTTTTCAAGACGTTGATCTTCTACGTCTAAAGTTCCAACGACACACTCGGACAGCGTCGCAGGAAATTGAGTTCGATAGAAAAGGTGACAAAAGGCCTAATTAACGCTGAGGTGCGAGAAAACTTAGCACGAAGTACTTGATCTTAATCAGTTTGTCTGTGCTGAGGTAATACCTTTTTGGCCCGTGGTATATTTCTTAAAGGAAACAAAAAACTGGCAGCATATCCACGGAGTGAATGATGGATAGTGGTGCGAAGCATCCGTCCGTCCATCCGTTCTTGCTTCCATTCGTCCATGCGTCCGTCTGTGTGGCCGCCCGTGCGTCCATCCACCCTCCCGTGCGTGCGTCTGTTGATGCGTCCGCACGTTCATCTGTGCATCCGTCCCTTCTTTCGTCCATGCATCCTCTCCTGCGTCCGTTCATGCGTCCATCCGTCCGTGCAGCCATCCGTGCGTCCGTCCATGCATCTGCCTGTGTGTCCGTTCGTCCACCTGTTCAACACTCCAAGTACCACCTTCTCGCATCTTTTCATCATATATTCCTCATATAGAAGCACCGCCGTTGAGCGGACATTCCAAGGACTGAACGAGAGGAGGCACACGCACACTTTCTTACGGCTTGCGCTGCGTATCTACTTCCCACCTTTAACCACATCGAGTTCATGGTATATACTAGTTAACTTTATTCATGGCACTGCAGCTCAACGCTCGCTAAACCTTTCTAAAACTAAGGAGGTTACAGCCAGCGAGTATAACCTAGCAACCCTTTCTTGTCTTCTGTGCGTTCTTGAACAATAAAAAAATCGCAGCGTGCGCATTAACTAAAAGCCGAATTTCCCTGTTCTCATTCCCCCTTAGCAGCCATTGGCATGCACATCGAACACTATCTCTTATTGTTCAACAACGCATAGAAGAAATCTCCCGCCGGCACCAACATGGAGGTCAAAATTTTAAATTTGTTAGACACAACTACAACGGCTACGAGGGACGAACAGGTGCCGCTATAAAGAGCTTCGCCCCTAAAAGAAGCTATCTTCTGTCTGCCTTATTTGGCGACACCGCTAAGCTCTATATGTCGGGGAAGGGAAAAGGAATTGAAATGATAATAGTAGGATAAACAGGAGGTAGCACTCGCCGCGCAGGAGCGACAAGAAGAACGTAGAGAGAAGAGAGAGGAAAGATGGGGGACACGGTCGATCGAAGGGGGCCGCGGAGGATGCACCGATCGGCGAGAGCTACACTGACGTCGGAGATATATAAATATAATATAAATAGATATATATTCAATATGAAGAATATATATATATATATATATATATATATAATTTATATATATATATATATATATATATATATAAATAAATAAATAAAAGCATTACATCAGGATTCGCTTTGGCGCATCTTGACGATCTTCCCGATTGGGGAAGGACTGCCGAATTATATAGCAAAAAAATGTGAATTCACGGATTTTACTGGCCATAGCAGCTACATATGATTGCAACACACACCACAGCCAGAGACTCGGAATTGAGTTCGACCATGTATAGTCGGTAATAAACTAAGAATAAATGTATAAGCACCGCACTGCTGCCCCTGATCCACATAAGAGGAATTTACGTGGGCATATAGCATTTGCCCGTTTCCTAACGTGAAGCAACTTTACCCTCCTATTTAGTCACCTTCAGCATTTCTATCAGTCTTATATCGACATGCATTTAAATTCGACGCTAACGGACTCATGAGTTGACTCCCTCAGATCAAGCTGTGAGCCTCAATGAGTCCGGTTAGTGGCAAGTTAAGTGAGGCCGCGTCCAAGCTGGTCCTTGCAAAAATTTCGGAGCGTTCAAATAAGTGCTCAACGATTGAGAGTACTAGACTATACTCTAGCATGGGAGAGCTGAACGCCGCCCCTTAGGCCATACACTATACGGCGCACAGCGCCACGTCACCGGCGAAAGTGGACATACTAAACGACTTTCAACGCGGACGCCTCACTATGCCAGACTATGGATGACACTGCCATTCATACATCCTGATGTCGATGGTCTTCGGTCAAGAACTTGAACTTCCTAGCGAGTTTCAGCCAAGATTACGGTGGCACAGCTCAGTGAAAAACAATATGTTAGGCAGAAACGACGAACATTTATTTATTGAGACGCATAGTATTGAAATTGCACCGATGCAAGTGCTTACGGTAAGAAAAGAATCTACAAGCACGACTTTTTTTACACACATAGATGGCAGGCCATTGATGGCAGGCACACCGATCTTCTAGAGGCAAAGCTTGTATTTATTTTAAGGTGAAAGCCATTCCTGGCTCATAATCGCGTCTGCCCGTCCCTGCCCTGGCATGGTCAGCCGTGGCCTGTCCACCTCCTCTTCTCTCAACAATCACGTGATGGCATAGAGGCGCATAGCAACAGTTGCACCGCCACAGCTCTGGCCTCTTCCCCTTACACTCTGTCGTCAATCACGTCATTGCTGGGGAGTGTAAAAAAAAGAAAAGATAGAAAGAAAGAAGAAAAAAATGGCAGCATATCCACGGAGTGAATGATGGAGAGTGGGGCGAAGCATTCGCCCGTCCATGCGTCCGTCTGTGTGACCGTCCATGCGTCTGTTCGTACGCCCGTCCCTGCGTCCGTTCATGCATTCGCCCCTGCGTCCGTTCATGCGTCCATCCATGCATCTGTCTGTGTGTTCGTTCGTCGATCTATTCAACACTCCAAGTCCCACCATCTCGCATCTTTTTATCATATATTTCCCATATAGAAGCACCGCCTTTCAGTGGACATTCCAAGGACTAAACGAGAGGTGGCACACGCACACTTTCTTACGGCTTGCGCTTCGGGTCTACTTCCCACCTTCAACCACCTTGAGTTCATGGTATATACTAGTTCACTGTATTCATGGCAGTGCGGCCCAATGCTCGCTAAACCTTTCTAAAACCAAGGAGGTTAGGCCCAGCGAGTATAACGTAGCAACCTTTTCCTGTCAGATAGTGCTCAATGTACATGCCAGTGGCTGCTAATGTGAAATTAGAGACAGGAGGATTCAGCTTTTAATTTCTTACGGCTTGCACTTCGTATCTGCTTTCCCCCTTTAACCACCTCGAATTCATTCATGGTATATACTAGTTCATTGTATTCATGGCCCTGCGGCTCAACGCTCGCTAAACCTTTCTAAAACTAAGGAGGTTACACCCAGCGAGTATAATGTAGCAACCCTTTCTTGTCCGATAGTGCTCAATGTACATGCCAATGGCTGCTAATGGGGATCGCAGCGTGCGCGTTGACTAAAAGCCGAATGCTCCTGTCTCTCATTCCCCATTAACAGCCATTGGCATGTCAATTGAGCACTATTTTTTATTGTTAAACAACGCACAGAAGAAATCTCTCACCGGCACCACCTTGGAGGTCAAATGTTATACCTATTTCGGGTATGTGCCACTGGTGGTTACGTACTACGAGGGACGCACAAGCCACGCCATAAGAAGCTTCGCCCCTAAAAACAACAAACAAGGGACATGCCAAACCAGTCTAACAGCTGCAGGCTTTCGCCGAACCAACTATAGAACTTACAAAGTGTTTTTCAGTTTTTTTTTTTTTCCAACGTGCACTTTTTTTTTTGGTTGGTGCTGCGTGAAATCAAACTGTGTTTCGCAAGAAGGTTTTTAACCTCTTCCCTTCCGGACCAAAATGTATGAAAAAGAAAGAGATGCAGTCCCCAAACGCTTAATTCACAAAGTTCCACAAGTGTAAACTAAAAAAAGAAAGCACGTTTTGAATTTCAGAAGATTAAAACGCATCGCCTGAAAACGGAGGAAGGGAGGAGTTGGGCTACACTTTTCCCTGTAGTCACTGCTTCGCGAACCGACTCCGTTGGGAATCCGTCAAGTGGGAGTGGATTTACAGAAATTTCTCGAATGCTTCAGATGCTTTCTCTCTTCCTTTTCAGACAGCGATCGCGCAGAGATCTATGCAAGGGGAGAGGGGCATGCATGTACAGAAACAAGAAGAAGCGTGTGTTCGTTAGCGGGCGTCGTCACCCAAAGCTGCTTCTCCTCCCGTCTTTTATTTTTCTTCGAGCGCGTGGCTTTTGCGAGTGTGGCCAAGGCATGTGGAGCCATCTCCCGGCGGCCGCAACAAATGTGCAGCTCACGATGCTCAATTCAGCCAATGAATGTGGCCGTTGGGTTAATAGCGCGATTATTTGAATTCGTGGCATATTTTGTTGAAACGCGAGGGAACGATTTGTAGCTGTCCTGGACAAAAGTTGTAGAGTCCAGCAGCGTGCATCGCTATAACGCTTGGCTGACGCGCTCTCTGGGGCCTTATCTACCGAATCAGCAGCTTTCTCTGACCATCCTGAAAAAGTATTATCGGGTACTTTTTGAGTTTCAAACACAACAAACAAGCACCACCGATGAGTAGCGAATTGTGGCTTTTACAGCTTTACATACTTTTTCAACGGATATTCAGAGAAAAAGAGGTTAACCTTTGCTCACACTATAGTTTCCATGCATAATAAACATCGATTGCAAAACTTTAAGCACGTATACACCCAAGCAGCCGTGCGCTGCTTAGGTGTATACTTAGGTGTATATCTGTCCATCACTCTCTTTTATCGTTCGCACAGCTCACACATCCGCAGCAGGGGTTAGCGAGTATACGGTGCTCTATACTCCACATGCATATGGAGGTTGCGGGATCAATTCCTGGCTGTGGTGGCCGCTTTTTTCGATGGAGGCGACAGTGCTTGAGACTCGTGAGCTTAAATTTGACTGCTGGTTAAAGAATCCCTGGTGGCCGAAACTTTCGGAACGATACTGCGAATACTAATATGGTTTTGAACCTTGAACCCTAATAAACACCATTATTGCATAACAGTCGCTATATAGACGACTTTCGCTGCTCACTCTTCGAGTGTGGGTAAAGGACACTCTGGACGACGAAAGCTCGACTTTTTAATGACACCGAGCAGTTATTTTTTCCTGAATTCACTGAAAAATTCACGTGCATTGTGGATGCTATAGAAGCGAGGTGGTGAAACCCTGATTGTAATTCCGCTTTCTACGTATAGAAATGCGCGACTCGTCGTGACAAAGGTCACGGGAAGCGTCTTTGGTGCATGCATGTGATTAACCTTCATTTATGAATTATCCCTAAGCATGTCATACCTAAATTAATTTCCACAAGAAAGCTTTAGAAGTTTAAACGTTCTACACCTTTACGTTTGGCTAAAGTCCATTATATTTAATCATACAATCAATGGACCCATCAAGAATACTCCACGCGTAAAGCTGCAACATAAGAATACCAATTTTACGTAACAAAAAGCTATAGGAAAATACAAGAAAACGTTCAGAAGCGCTCAAAAAACTCAGAGTGAAATATGAAAACAAAAAAAAAAAGATGCTTTGTATATACAAAATATCAGCCTTTCTTCAATGCTTAAGCCTCCGAATTCCACCCACTGCCAGGAAGTAGTAAATATATTTCGAATGAATAAAAAGAATAAAATAAAATAAGTAGAATCTCAATGTACATGTTCTTTAGCTCCTTATCGCCCTCGTCTCAAAAAAATAAAATAGAGTACAGATCTAATAATAACGCCCGTTACGTAATGCATTATATAGGCAAACACGCAGTGTATGCCACTTCGCGGTCATGTTCAATTTCGGAAAGGAGCACGTCTGCACTTCGTCACGCATCCATGTACTTCGTGCCGGAGCGTGCAAGAGGCCTGGTCGTCTTCGTCGCCAGGCGCAATCAGGATGCAGCAGCGACTAAAGACCGCGATAAGCGCAGGGAAGCCACGCATGATGAAGTGTGTCGCCCGTCTCGAAGCACCACTTAGTTATAAGATAAGTCGCGACTGCTCGTATACCCTCAGGGCAAGCACGCTTCGCTTGTCCCAGGCGGGATTAACGGCGTGCGAAAAGCGCATTGTTCGTGCTCTGCAGCGTGCCGCCGCGTCCCGCTAGCACGAGTTCCCTGGTTTTTTGCCTATATAGATAGATATACCATAGGTGACTTGGCGAGCTTTATCCCGTGATTCTCCTTTCTTTCTTTCTTTCTTTCTTTCTTTCTTTCTTTCTTTCTTTCTTTCTTTCTTTCTTTCTTTCTTTCTTTCTTTCTTTCTTTCTTTCTTCGGGTGAATTCCCCGAAGCAGGACATCAGTGGTAAAACGTTAATTGCCGTATTTTCGATCACCGAGGTACGAAGTTTTCGGTACCAGCCAATTTATCTTTCCGTGACTATCCGCACGATCGGTGCAGGAGTGTTTTCGTGCCTGTCTGCCTGCTTGCATACACGGACGGTGCATATCCTCGGGGCAAACGTTCAGAAACTCGTCTATTATCGCTTGTTGCAATTTTCTTTCATTTTTTTCTGTTTTTTTTTTGTTTTTCATTGAACAAAATGAAGTCGTTCGTGTGGTCTCGCGAGCAGTAGTTTCTCTTTCTTATTTTTTTGAAAGATTTAACTTACGAAATGACATGGAATAAATATTAACGTTTTCATTCTGGCTCGTTTCATCTCATTTATCTATGTACCTATCTTGTAAGTATTCATTTATATATTTTACGGAGTTGCTCGTGTACACATTCGTATCGCGTACTTGTAACTCGAGCGCGGCTCGTTTCTCACGCTCATGTGCACGGCATTTATACAATATCACGCTTACATCTGTGTGCCTGATACATGTGTCCATCCTGTGTTACCATATCATTAAGATTTTTCAGCTCTCTTTATCTCTTCATCTAACACGTGTGCCGCATGTGTAGATCGAGCTCTGCTGTAGCAGTGCGAGCACATCGCGATCAATTCCACTTCCATGAATGAAAAGCTGCATTCCGCCAGTATCTCCTGCGTATCTCGCCGTTATCACTATACCAGCGTTGTCATATCGTTCGCTGTGGCGCTTCGCGCCACCTCCTCGAGATAGCACCACCTGATGGCACCGCGTGGATCGTCGCAGTCGTTTTCCGGTATCCTCATGCAATACTTGACGCCACTGTGATCCTTTCTTGACACTCATCCGTTTATACGACAATTTAACTTCGCTATATAACGAACACTCCTACAGCGAATCGTTGGCTATAGTGAGCTAACTACGAATGTCGGTTGGTCACGGTTTATTTCAGAACCAATTGTCCCCCATGTAACGAAACCATGAACGCGAAAGCCGATGCCGCACCTGCTTTGACGAAGGGTTTCGTTCTTTTTTTTTTTTTTTCGCGCCATGCCCAAAATTCGAAGGTTGGCGTAAAAGCAATAAATATTAATTGAAAGACAATTCAAAAGCACATCTTTTTCATAAAAATTCACAACCGCATTGTCGTTGTAAATATCAACACAAGCCTGTTTTGTTAAACCTCGTTGTTTTACAGTTTCACTTCATGATGATCCAGACTATTCAGTTTGGAACACCACAATAAAAAAAGATTTACCTTTTTATAAGAGGGTGAGTGCTAGAATAATGCACTTCTAATTTAGGTTGTTCGCGCGAGCCATTATGTCAATTTGTTAGAACCAATCTCATATTTACTGTTACATCGAGTAGCGGATATAGCGAACTAAATCGTGGTTCCTGTTAGGTTTCGTCATAAGGCGGCTCGACTTTATACACGTACTGAGCTGTTCACTCACCTTTTCGTTTTGGTATGCCGTGACTGCGATGAATCCCGTCTCCTTGAACGCGAACGTCCTGAACGTGCTGTATGGCAACTTGAGGATGTCATTGGCCCGAACGAGGTGGAAACGTGGCTGGTACTTGTGCATCGAGTTCAGGATGGTCTGCATCAGGAAGCAGAAGAAAAAGGGGTGAGCACGTTCATCAATATACATAGGTACGCGCTCACAACAATATATCCGTCAGAAACAAAGAACTAGACTCCTATCCACACTTAGGAGCTGGTTCTCCACTTTGGTATATCACGTGATCCGCCAGGCCAACGTGACGTAGAGTCTTGAACGTTTGAGCAATGCACTACATAAAGGTATTGATAACAAGACAACTGTTAGTATACTGCACTCACAGGCATGTGCTAATTGCGGCCGACAGACCCTGATGGTAATGATGTGAAATGGTTAATTGCGCAAGTGATGACCAGAATGGTTAATGGCGCGAGGGCCAATCATGGACAGAACACTTGTAGATAATGACCAATCATAATGTAAGGTGGCCCTTTAAGGGCCTGAAATGACCGTCAGGTGAAACAGGTCCAATGAGTTCAATCTATGCAATCGGCGAAATATGCTAAAATAAAACAATTGACCACGTATGAGCATGCTTCGCTGCAAATGTCGCCGAAAGACGATAGTCATCTGTTTGTAGGCGCTGCGTGAGACGCCATCTGGTAGCAATCTCGGGAAACAGAAGCATATACCAGTGTCTTCTTAGCGAAGCGTGGGAAACACCCGCTTTTTCATTCACATTGCCCCATTGTCAGTGCATATAATTAATAATAATAGTAATAATAATATAATAATAATAATTGTTAGGATTTAACGTCCCAAAAGCACCATACGATTGTGAGAGACGCCGTAGTGGAGGACTCCGGTATTTTATACCATCTGGTGTTTTTTTAACGTGGACCAACATCGCAAAATATACTGACCTCAAGCATTTTCGCTTTTATCGAAAATACGACAGCCACTGCGTCGAAAATACAACAGCAGCTCATCAATGATTCCTCGCATACTACATGGTGGCATCTTGTCTGCCAGAAGCATATACAACTCT
Organism: Rhipicephalus microplus; assembly: GCF_013339725.1. NCBI lineage: Eukaryota > Metazoa > Arthropoda > Arachnida > Ixodida > Ixodidae > Rhipicephalus > Rhipicephalus microplus. Next base: position 126,321,713 of record NC_051165.1, read on the forward strand.
CACTGGTTTGACCAACAGTGCGGAATGCGACGTCTGCGGCACCGAAGATGACATCGACCATCTGCTACGCCGTTGCCCTCAATTTGCCTCTGAAAGACAGAAGCTTTCCGACGCATCGCGCCAATTGGACGATCGGCCACTCTCTATGCAGATGCTACTGGAACACTGCCCTCGTCTTTCGTCGGCTCAAAAGCCAGTCAAAACCGTCTTGTGCTTCCTGGGGACTACAGGTCTACGTGAACACCTTTAACTTTTGTGTAGTGCCTCCGCTGCATACGCGTCAGCCCATTGACTGACAATCCTTTCTTTTAATGACGATAGCTTTTCTTGGGGACCTTCAACGCAAAAATTTTGGTCTGTCTGTCTGTCTGTCTGTCTGTCTGTCTGTCTGTCTGTCTGTCTGTCTGTCTGTCTGTCTGTCTGTCTGTCTGTCTGTCTGTACATTTGTCTGTTTCGCCGCCTTTAACGGTACTTTAAAAGGCACCAAACGATGTTCCAAACGGCTGACCGCATTTTCAGGACCCACCAGTATTGCTCAAGATTCAGCGCTCATACTTGTGCGATTGTCAATTAAAAAGCAATAATTGCGCATATCTGAGGCACCATAACAACACATCAACATTCTGTATGTGTATATTTTACTAGAAAAGTAATTTTAAGGAACGTATAGCGTTTATCACGTTGCGCTGACCATGCAACGCTTGCACAAAAAAGCAGGTGTTTCCAGCGCTTTGCTAAGACGAGAGGTGGTGGCGCCTACCCGTCACCTTGCGTTCTACACCTTATCACCTCCGAGACAGGCGCACACGCCACGCGCTTCGTTTTCCAAGATAACCGCTAAAAAGCGCTCATGTCTCACGTGTGACGTGACTTGATGCGCTCGTTCGCCTCCGCTGCACGCTCAAGGCACTTTAACGCATCACCTCCAGAATACCATTCACCGACTTTATTCCGCGAAACATCATATCACGTTTTGTTCACTCTCGCTACAAGCTAGACTATTGTATTTCGACGACATTTGCAGTGTAACAGGCAGATATGGGCCAATTTTTTTCATCTCTTTCTCTTCTTTTTCTTATGTCCCTCTCTCATCTCCCCCTTCCCATTCCCCCAGCGTAGGGTAGCAAACCGGGCATGTGCCTGGTTAACCTCACTGCCTTCTCTCTTGTTCTTGTCCTCCTCCTCCCTAGTCTGCCAGAAAAAGATCGTCACTATGAACGAAAGAAAGAAGTGTACCTTCAGGGGCCCCTTTTACTTTGTTAGATATAAAATTTTAATGAGAACCGGCGGTATAGCAAAGAAAGTAAGGGCGATGTTGTTTTTAGTAATTACGATATATATGGGGGAAAAGTAAGACGCACGATAAGACAGCACGAGAGCCGCATTCGTGCCCATTCGTCAGGTTGGGGTTTTCGCGAATTCATCACCGCCACCACCTACATATGTAACCCAATGAACTGAAGTCTGTTTAGAAAAAAGTGGTGAACGATTTAGAGTGCTTGGTACTCTACTATGGGAGAGCACTAGGCCGTCCCGTGGGCCTCACACTGATTCACAAAGGACTATTACTATTTAGTGTAATTATTGCCTCTAAAACTCAGATCAACTACCGGGCCACCGTGTAAAATCTTCGTTCCACGAAGGGCAGGTTTACTGAAAAAGTTGAGTGTGTTGTGGGGGGGGGGGGGGGGTATAGAAGAAATTTTGCTATTTGAAAGATGGCATTCTCTCTGTCTACTATATCGGTCGTTTTTAATGGAGACATGGCGTCAAGTTTATATGAACATCGATTCTTATCTCTACAATGACTAAGATATAGATGCATATTCTTAACTATGCAGTGTTTTTGCGCGGTTGTGTTTCGACACACGGTGAATGCCTCGCGAAAAAAAATTGTCAATAATATTCATGTCTGTGTAGCTCATTTGAACAAGGCGCTATCAATCACGACAGGCGAAAATTATATTGCGAGCACCTATTTAGCAATGTCGCGATCAAAGTCTTATAGCAAATATGACATGAATATTCTCATCCGAGTTGCGGGCTGCTAGAGTAAAGGGGAGGGCAACGCTGAGACCCCGCCATAGAAGCTTCGCTTGAAGACTGCAAGGACGATTCAGGACTACTGCAGGCTCTCCCTAACAAAGGATGTCGAAAAAAAAAAAAAACACGCAATGCCTCTTTGAAAAAAAAAAGGCCATGTTCATTCTTGTTCTTCTCCTTTTATCTCGTAAATATATGTTTGTACATTCAGTAAAGTAGTGAAGTATGTCACGTGCTTGTAACTCGAGAAATCATCTGTGTGTATAGAGGAAATTGTTCAAAAGTCAGATCATTATGTGCTCTTCTATGGGAACTCTAGTCTAAACACTGCTGTAATACAACGTGCAAATTCAAGGGAGGGTGCGTTTAAGAAAAAATGTTAGACAATATAGAGTACGCGGTATACTGTATACTGCGGGAGAGGAATAAGCTTTCCCTGCTACGATCATTACATGTGTGTTTATAAAAAAATTCCAGCATGTCCACAGATTCAATGATGATCAGTGGGGCGAAGCGTCCATCAGTCCGTCCGTCTGTCCATCTGTTCGTTTGTTCTTGATTCCGTCTATCCGTGCGTCCATTCATGCGACCGTCCGTACATCTGTGCGACCATCCGTCCATCCACGTCTGCCTGCCTGCCTGCCTGCCTGCCTGCCTGCCTGCCTGTCTGTCTTCCCATTCGTCTGTCTGTGCGTCCGTGCGTGCATCCGTCCATCCGTCCGTCCATCTATTGAAAACTCTTAAGTACCGCCATCTCGCATCTTTTCATCACATACAACTACCACCATCCAGCTCAGCTGACATTCCAAAGACTAAACAAGAGGTGGCTACCTACTACTACTACTACTACTACTACTACTACTACTACTACTACTACTACTACTACTACTACTACTACTACTACATACATCGGGGACGCCCGACCCGGCATGGCCCAAGGAGCTTCGCCCATAAAAGTGTTTGACAATTCTGAGTACTTTGTACTAAACTATGGGAGGAAAGTGAACCTATGACCTGTGTTTATGAATAGTGTTTAACGATTTAGAGTGGTTGACGTGTGTTTACAATAAATGGTGGACGATATTCAGTACGCTGTGCTCTACTAAGGGAGAGCAGCTGTTCCCATACGGTTTAGAAAAATTGTAAGCGGCGCTTTATGCGCACTCTCTATTTTCTCTGTTTCTGAGTGCTTAACGATTCAGAGTACTGGGTACTCTGCCATGGGAGATCATAAAACCGTTCCATGTGCCTAAACCTTGATGAGGCCCTGTTGACAAAATTTAAGCCGCGAACGAGTTCACGATATCTTCACACTTGGCGCTATACAGTTATCGGAGGCTCACAAGCGTAATATTGTCGCGAGAGCAAGGTTTCCAGCTCCAGTATCTTCTCAGGAAATTTGTGCAAAACCAACTCCTGCTTCTTTTTTAAGTCTTTCTTTGTATTCTTCTACCTTTGGGTTTGTTTCTCTGGCCATTACAGAGCTTCGGCTTTCGACTTTAATGGAATGTGGGATAAATCGTGTTTTCCAGCCTGGGAAAGCTTACTAGGAAAAGTGTCTAGCGAGAGGCAGGTCCGGCGCCACCGTCGGAGTCTAAGCCATTGTTAACAGGCACGCGTGTCATTGAGAATGACATGGGGACGCGACCACTTAGCCTGACCGAGACTTAGTGGCGGCCGGTAAACGACCATATTCCCCCGCGCTCTTGTTAGGATGTCGGGGTGCCTCGCTGTCGCATGTACACCTGGTAAGCAATGGTGTACCCATTGCTCTTAAGGACGCTTCTAGAAAGCAACAGTTAATGAAAGAACTTACGGGGCCCGAGCGTGGGAACGGCCGCCGACGGTAGTCGGCAGAAGGAGGCAGCACGGCCTGGTATGGGAGAGAGTGTCACGTGCGGAGGACCTTTCCCTTTGCGTGTTTCATTTTGGTAAGGAGGTTTTTACAAATGTAGTGCCTTTTATGAAAGTGTTTCTGTGATTGGTTGTGATGCTGCGAGTCCCAACATGTGATTGGTTTTTGTGAAGACTCTTTGTTCGACCAAGGGTTAAAAGGAGGATGTTTGAACTTGTAAAGTGAGCGGTGCGGAGTCGGGGTCAACGGCGGATCTCACCACCGGAGACCAGCTATGCGGGCCGAGGGGTATGCCACCATTTTCTATGTTTTGTCTTTGTAACCCAGTGCATTTTGTAACTTGAAGTTGTGTTAGCTAAATAAACCCCCAATGAGTGCTCCCCGAATTCCTCGTGTTGACTTCTCATCGATTGCCTCCGCGGAGTTTCAACCACACTTATTCGTCTCCCTGGTCGTCCGATGCGCCTAACTTGAACAACCCCGACGTTTCGCTACAAAGTGGTGGAGGTTGCTCGGTAACGATAGTCCCGCTCTGAAATTATACCCCGCACCTGGGGCCAGCCCGGCCGCCCCATCGGCACATTGTCGGAAGGTCAGCTTCTCACAGTCCCCACACGAGCCAACGGTACAGAAACAAAACTTGTAATTGACACCGGCTCGGCCGTAAATGTCATCTCAGAAGAATTAGCTAACAAAATAGGTGCTTCATTCAAATCGAGAAAAGACCTATTCATCCGAGGAATTGGCGGAGGCTTGCTCACCCCCATTGGCGAAGCTGAAATAAAACTTGAATTTGGCACCACCAAAGTTCACGAGACGTTTTTAGTGGTCAAGGATTGCCCGTACGAGCTACTCGGTGGTCTTCCTTTTTGTCGAGCAGCCCGGCTTCTCATTGACTTCTCCAAAAAAGAGCTGCAACTAAACGGTGAAGTTTTCCGGCTACGTATAGACTCAAGTGCCCCCGAACATAATGATGTACTTGCAGTGCGGTGCCACGAGCAAATTCGCATTGAACCTCGCACAGAAGTCGCTATTGAAGTAAAGGTCGCAAGGGACGGAATTCACCTCGTCGAACCGAACAGCACGCTCAAAAACGGACTTCAGGTTGCACGCACAATAACGAGGATCGTGCATGGGAGAGGCCTCATTCGCATAGCTAATCCTACCATGTCGCCAGTAAACCTGCTCAGCGGAACAAAGCTTGGATGGGCTTCATCTATTCATGACGCACAGCTGGCAATCACGGTCCCCGAGAACGATCAAGTGCCTCAAGAGTTTGACATAGAGACTGGGGATCACCTACAGCCATCTGAGCGGGATGAACTGCTGTCGCTCATTGAGAAATACCGCCATCTATTTACGAGCAGTGACAACCCCATCCGGCAGACTCATGTCGCTGAACATGTGATCGACACAGGTGACTCTCGACCAATTCATCAGCACCCATATCGTCATTCCCTTTTTGAAAGACAACAGATTGAGCAACAAGTAGAAGAAATGCTGCGCGATGGGATAATTAGAGAGTCTCACAGTCCTTGGTCATCACCTGTCGTCCTCGTGAAGAAGCCAAATGGGACTTGGCGTTTCTGCGTCGATTTCCGCAGAGTCAATGAGGTCACTAAAAAAGATGTGCACCCACTGCCACGAATTGATGACATTCTCGACGTGCTACAGGGGTCAAAATACTTCACCACACTTGATCTAACATCAGGCTACTGGCAAGTGGGCATCAAGGAGGAAGATAAGCAAAAGACCGCATTTGCCTGTGGACCCGGTCTGTACGAATTCAATGTTGTCCCTTTCGGCCTGTGCAACGCCCCTGCCACATTCCAGAGAATGATTAACAAAGTCCTCAGTGGTCTTCTCTGGAGAGTTTGTTTGGCCTACTTGGACGACATCGTTATTTTTTCGAAGACTATGGCAACTCATTTGCAAGATTTGGAAAGTGTGTTTTCGGCTTTGGACGTGGCAAACTTACGACTGAAGTCCGAGAAATGCAACTTCGCTCGCCAGGAGATCAAATATCTTGGACACATTCTCACAGGTGAAAGCATCCGGCCGGACCCAGACAAAGTAGCAGCAATCGAAAAATTCCCAAAGCCACGAAACAAGAAAGGTGTACAGAGCTTTCTCGGAATCTGTAACTACTATCGGCGATTCATCAAAGATTTCTCTCGCATTTCTCGACCTCTGACCAACTTAACCAAAAAGAATGTTCCTTTCGTCTGGGATGCGGCATGCGATGTGGCCATGCAAACCCTCAAAGAGAAGCTGATCACAGCCCCAATTCTGCGTCAGTTTGAGCCGGGAAAACCGATAGAGGTGCACACTGATGCCTGTGATTACGGCATTGGCGCCGTGCTTGTACAGAAAATTGGAACTCAAGAGAGAGTCGTCGCCTATGCCAGCCGCCATCTTAACAAGGCTGAGATTAACTACAGTACCACTGAGAAAGAATGCCTCGCCGTTGTGTACGCCTGCGGACAGTTTCGGCCATACGTCTTTGGTTCTAAGTTCACGGTCGTGACTGACCAAGCCAGCCTGGCTTGGCTAATGAAAGTAAGGAATCCGAACGGTCGTCTTATGCGATGGTCCCTGTTGCTTCAGGAATTCGACATAACGTTGCGACACCGCCCTGGCCTCAAGAATGGAAATGCCGACACGCTTTCCCGCCTTCCTCATGATCCCGCGCCTGTAAGCGAAGAAAACCCCTTACCGTTGCTGGTTCTGGATCAGGTGGATGTTGGAAAAAAGCAGAGGGCAGACCCATGGATGAAAGAAATTATGCAGCACCTCGAGCACCCGGATGCGCCCGTTGTCAGGAAAACTAAAAGAACGGCACGGAGCTTTCGGTTGATCGACGGTGTACTGTATCGAAGGGCGAAAGGGTTTCAGGAGGATCGTGCTGCGCTCGTTGTCCCCAAGTGCTTGAGATCTGAGATTTTAAGGTACTGCCATGACGCCACCACGGCAGGCCACTTAGGTGTCAAGCGCACATGGGAGAAAGTTCGTTGCCGATATTTCTGGCCGAAGATGTTCTCGTACGTAAGCAAGTACGTTCTCTCCTGCCGCGACTGCCAGACACGAAAGCAACCACCGGGGAGGCCGGTTGGTTTCCTCCAACCGATCCCACCTGCAGGTCGACCTTTTCAGCAGGTGGGCATGGACTTCATTGGGCCTTTCACTAAATCCAAAGCAGGGAACCGCTACATCGTCGTGATTACCGACTACCATACGAAATGGGTCGAGGCTGTCGCGTGTCCAGCGGCCACTGCCGCAGAAGCAGCCAGGGCTTTCGTCGAACAAATCGTCCTACGTCATGGTGCCCCGGAGAAAGTAATAAGCGATCGTGGGCAGCACTTTGTTGCCAACTTGACCGAAGAAATATTCCGGCTCGTGGGTAGCGAGCATGCCACCACAACAGCATACCACCCACAGGCCAACGGCTTGTGCGAGCGTTTTAACCGCACGTTGGCTGACATGCTAAGCATGTACGTTTCCTCACACCACCGCGACTGGGATGAATTCCTACCGTACGTTCTATTTGCATACAATTCTTCCACCCACGAGACGACTGGATTCACTCCCTTCTTTCTCCTTCACGGACATGAACCGACACTACCGGTGGATGTAGGGTCGGGCGCGCAACGCGGATTCGACTACACCCTGGATGCAATGAAAGTGGCCCGCAGGCTGCGGCAGGCTCGAAAAATAGTAAATGAACGGGAGAAGCGTCAGCAGGAGAAGAACAAGCGCAGCTATGATGCTAGGCGACGAAGTGTTGTTTATCATCAGGGCGACTTGGTGTACTTGTGGACTCCCTCCCGGGCGAAAGGGAAGACGACAAAGCTTCTTCACAAATATCACGGACCTTTCCGTCTTGTGCGCCAGGTAGCCGAGAACAACTGGGAGGTGGTAGACCAAACTGGGAAAAAACGTGACGTCGTGAATGTGGCGCGTTTAAAGCCCTGCCACGTTCGATTGGGCTCCGATGCCGACGACGCGGACGATGAGTCTGATGATAATCATGAGGTGCGCGATCTCGGTGGTGTTGTGCGCGAGTGCAGTGCAAGGAGAGATGACCACGGATTGCATCAAAGTGTTGTGCGCGAGTGTGGCTCCAATGGTGATGTGCTCGAGTGCGGTTCGCGAGTGGGTCAGGAACTCCGTTTGCAACATTGTGTGCGCGGGACACAGACCAGTGTTCCAGTACAGCAGTGCGAAAGCTACGACACGGACACTGAACTTTACTCGGACTGGAAGACATTTTCAAGTAATAACAACGCACAACAGAATGTCAGTGCTTACGAAACGGACACTGAATTGTATTGCAGTACCGATGAGTGAACCCATATATTTCTGTGTCCAATGAGTTTGTTTTGTTTTTCATCTGTTGTTTTATGTAATTTTTTAAAACATCTCACACACTTGTTGAAAGCAAAACCTTTCTGTATAATTAGTCTATTTATTGTCGTGTTTTGCAGATAAAACGAGTGGGGCACTCTTTTTCGTAGGGGGGAGGTGTCGCGAGAGCAAGGTTTCCAGCTCCAGTATCTTCTCAGGAAATTTGTGCAAAACCAACTCCTGCTTCTTTTTTAAGTCTTTCTTTGTATTCTTCTACCTTTGGGTTTGTTTCTCTGGCCATTACAGAGCTTCGGCTTTCGACTTTAATGGAATGTGGGATAAATCGTGTTTTCCAGCCTGGGAAAGCTTACTAGGAAAAGTGTCTAGCGAGAGGCAGGTCCGGCGCCACCGTCGGAGTCTAAGCCATTGTTAACAGGCACGCGTGTCATTGAGAATGACATGGGGACGCGACCACTTAGCCTGACCGAGACTTAGTGGCGGCCGGTAAACGACCATATTACCCCGCGCTCTTGTTAGGATGTCGGGGTGCCTCGCTGTCGCATGTACACCTGGTAATGGTGTACCCATTGCTCTTAAGGACGCTTCTAGAAAGCAACAGTTAATGAAAGAACTTACGGGGCCCGAGCGTGGGAACGGCCGCCGACGGTAGTCGGCAGAAGGAGGCAGCACGGCCTGGTATGGGAGAGAGTGTCACGTGCGGAGGACCTTTCCCTTTGCGTGTTTCATTTTGGTAAGGAGGTTTTCACAAATGTAGTGCCTTTTATGAAAGTGTTTCTGTGATTGGTTGTGATGCTGCGAGTCCCAACATGTGATTGGTTTTTGTGAAGACTCTTTGTTCGACCAAGGGTTAAAAGGAGGATGTTTGAACTTGTAAAGTGAGCGGTGCGGAGTCGGGGTCAACGGCGGATCTCACCACCGGAGACCAGCTATGCGGGCCGAGGGGTATGCCACCATTTTCTATGTTTTGTCTTTGTAACCCAGTGCATTTTGTAACTTGAAGTTGTGTTAGCTAAATAAACCCCCAATGAGTGCTCCCCGAATTCATCGTGTTGACTTCTCATCGATTGCCTCCGCGGAGTTTCAACCACACTTATTCGTCTCCCTGGTCGTCCGATGCGCCTAACTTGAACAACCCCGACGTTTCGCTACAATATCATGCTCTGTGTTTAGAGGAAATGTTCAACGATTTAGAGTACTCTGCGATGGGAGAGCTTTGAGCTGTCCCCGACCATGCTTACCGTGCCATGCTCTGCAATATCATGTGTTTAGGAAGATATATTATCAGGAACAGTGAACATGAAGGTTTTACTCCGCATGGGAACTACACGTGCACAGGGGGACACTCATCACAGAGGCGCTGCCATACGCCCGTCTCTGTACTCCTGGTTTAAATAGAAAGCGTTGAGTGTCAAGAGAGGTTTCCCAACTGATAACCTGAACAATGCTCAAGACAACTTGACGCATATTGTCGGGAGTACGGACCTTTTATACCGAATTTAGCCACATATTCGAAGAACCTAGCAAAATCGTGTAATCTTGCAAATTGGGGCGTTGTTGCGCATCTCCGGACAGCTAATCCATGGCATAGCTACAGCCCTACAAAACATTCATGAGGCATTCAAACAGGCCCGCAGTCCCACCGGCAGGGATATGATATACTCTATAGGCACCCGGCAATGCAGTTTATGATATCTGATGGTAGCGCCAGAGCACACAGCCTAGCAAGTAGGCGCAACAAAACCGAGTCTTCCAATGCATTGTCTAGCGAGTAGACGCAGCGAAACCGAACTTGCACAAGCATATCATTTTAGGGGCGAAGCTCGTTTAGCGGCACCCGTTCTTCCCTTGTAGCCGTTGTAGTAGTGTGTAACAATTATAACATTTTGACCTCCAAGGTGGTGCCGGTGAAAGATTTCTTCTGTGCGTTGTTGAACAATAAAAGATAGTGCTCAATGTACATGCCAATGGCTGCTAAGGTGGAACGAGAGACAGGAGAATTCGGCTTTCAGTTAACGTGCACGCTGCGAACTTTTCATTGTTCAACAACGCACAGAAAACAAGAAAGGGTTGCTACGTTATACTCGCTGGGCATAACCTCCTAGGTTTTAGAAAGGTTTAGCGAGCGTTGGGCCGCAGTGCCATGAATACAGTGAACTAGTATATACCATGAACTCGAGGTTGTTAATAGGTGGGAAGTAAACCCGAAGTGCAAGCCGTAAGAAAGTGTGCATGTGCCACCTCCCGTTTAGTCCTTGAAATGTCCGCTGGATGGCGATGCTTCTATATGGAGAATATATGATGAAAAGATGCGAGATGGTGGTACTTGGAGTGCTGAATAGGTGGACGAACGGACACACAGACAGATGCATAGACGGACGCAGGGATAGCTGCACGGACGGATGGATGCATGGACGGACGCAGGAGCGGATGCATGGACAAACGCAGGGACGGACGCACAGATGGACGTGCGGACGCACGAACAGACGCACGCACGGACGGGCGAATGGACGCACGGACGGTCACACAGACGGAAGCATGGACGGAGGAAAGCAAGAATGAATGGACGGACGGATGCTTCGCCCCACTATCAATCATTCACTCCGTGGATGTGCTGCCGTTTGTTTCTTTTTTACTTGTGAGAAAGGAGGTCACGGCTGATCATGTAAGTGCCCAGGAAGCGTTCTTTGAAAACGTGCCAGAAAGGGCACTGACAGTTCAGCGTGTCACTGTGTTCAGCGAGCGTTCCATTTTCTTAGTATCCCTGGTGGTCGGTACCAACAATGCTGAGGCAGCTCAAAGAGCTTCGCCGCGTCTCTGGTCCACTGTAGGGTGCCTATAGCGAGATTTGTGCGGCATAACCGTTTTAGATGTGCTGCAACCTGCAGGTCGCGGCGCCACGTCATACATAAGCTAGCTCGTGTTCCCTGCCTCCCTGAATTCATGATAATCCGCGCCTTGTACTGCACGGCCGTGTATCAGGTGGCTGTTTATACGTTTTATGGCTGCTTCATATACTTGTGGCTACCTAATCTTCACAAGTTCCTTGTATTGGCCATGCTTGTGTGTCTCTAACTATCAAAGGTTTCAAGCGGAAAACTATTCGGCATAGATTTTTTTTTATGGTATCAGCATTGAGTGATAATATCGTTTCTCCTCGAGGCACTAGCGGTCGAGCACTTACTTCCGGTTTCCTGAACATTCAGAAAAGCTTTTGTAAAGAAAATAAAACTGGTTGGATGCATACAATCCTGGGGCAAGCGGGCACTTATGGCAAAGACAAATCTGCTCAAACCACAACTACCGTTTAAGGTAAATGTAAGCACTGTGTCCATTTTCAATAAAGGGTTCGTCGTTACCGTCCATAATATTTCTCTTGACTGAGTACCTATATCAGAACAATGAACGAAGTTTACCACGACGATGAAGTTTACAAAATGAGAAGGTGACCAGCGACAGACAGACAGACAGACAGACAGACAGACAGACAGACAGGCAGACAGACAGACAGACAGACAGACAGACAGACAGACAGACAGACAGACAGACAGACAGACATGCGGACAGACGAACGGACCGACAGACAGACAGACAGACGAACGGACCGACAGACAGACAGACAGACAGACAGACATGCGGACAGACGAACGGACCGACAGACAGACAGACAGACAGACAGACAGACAGACAGATGAACGGACGATTTACAGTTTACCAATAAAACCCTTCAAGACTTCGCTCCACTCATCATCATTCACTTCGTGGACAGGCTGAGAGTAATTTTTTTTTCTAAATACTTAGCACGGCATAGAGGACCTAGGGCGGCTTTCTGCTTACGCACATTAGAGTATACTAAGTGTAAAACATCGTTAAACACTTTTTCTAAACACATACTGGAAAAGCAGACGGCTTTCTCACGATAAGCTGGGATTGTTGCGGCACGTGGCTGAGCAGACCTCAATCAAGCGCTTACTTTACCAATCTGAGATAATTAACTCCGGCAGTTTGACGAAACGCGAATTAAGCACGAAAAACAGCAGGAAGGGGAAGATGGATGCTTGCGAAGAAAATATGCGTAAACAGGGCCTAGACTCTACCTTGAGCAAGACATTTGAATCCGCTGGTTGACATGTCGGCTAAATCACACAACCCCTCCAGAGAACACCCAATACTCTAGAGAACGGAAGCTACATTTGACTGTAGCATCAAAATAAGTGTTGCGGACGTTCAAGTACAAGCCGTGGCGTACTGAACTGCAACACCACGAGACGAAATGGCGCTGCTAATAAGATGGCGGGAAGTATACGAGAGATTATTGGTTACCAGCCAGCTCGTAATTCGTTCGCGTGCTATACGTGGTGTCATATACAAGCAGACTAAGCTCGCCGTCATGGCGGCGCTGACTGACGCTCCCACGTTCAGTGCACATATGTGCCTCACAATGTGTATGGAAAGACGGGGGGCGGGGCGGGATATAGCTGCCGTGGTTAGCTCAGTTGGTAGAGCATCGCACTCGTTATTCGAAAGTCGCATGTTTGGCCCCTGTACGCGCCAAGTTATATTTTCGTCCACTTTGCTATCTTCACAGTTACATTACAACTACTTCAAATAACATCCCCTATGCTTCCCTTGGTATTATTGTCGGTTCGATCTCATTAATACTGTGTCTTAAAAAGAAAACGGGCCCTTAGATGTACACCTATTATCTACAATATTCAATATGGCCCTTTATCAGCATATATTAAGTAAGACTCATACCTATCAGCATTAAACAAAATGAACGGGTGTCCTCATTAATGTCACGGTGATAGCAGATTGACGACCCCGTCGCTTCGGTGACCCAGCAGTTTTAGGTATAGAAAACACCGCATTCATCCTGCGATCAACCTAGTGTCAGTAGTCCCGGAAATCTTTGGCCACATGCATCGCGGTGATTTTACGATTAAAACAAGAAACGCTACGCCTTCCCTGGCGTTTCGTTCTCGTGAGTTTTTTTCTTTTTCTTATCGGGGCTTATTGTTCGGAAAGATATTCGAAAAATGTTTAGCGTTTCTAATATTCACAATCAGGTTCGAGTATAGCATCAAATAGAACACTATTCGACTGCTTATTTGAAATTTTTGAATATTGGCAAACTCTTAGTAAACCGTGAATCGCGAGATCGTCGGGGGAGCTGTTTGCGTTGCAGTGGACTCGGAATAGTTTGACTTTGGTGGCCGGCTGTAGCAAGCATTCGAACATCCTCGAAGTTGCATTCATTCATCTGCTTCGCTTTCGCTAGCCTGCGAACAATGTTTTAACAAGCTTAGATTAAGTTCGAGCGACATTAACTTAAAGGACACGAAGGAATCGTAAAGTAACTTGACGCGACTTAATCGGTATTTGTTGCCTGAAATGGTGATGAAATGCGAACCATAATATTTGCAGGTGAACCAGAGAAGACACTCAGCATGTTCTATGTGAAGTTATTTAGCAGTGGCTAAGGGAAGCTGGCACCACTGGCGATGACGCATAGCCTCTAGACGTCTTCGTGTTCCGTCTCCTTGCGCTGGTCAATCGAAGTAGCGTATCTTAATCGGGACGGCGCACCGCTCTCCCATAGTGCAATACAAAGTACTCAAAATCGTTGAACACTTTGCTAACACAAAACTGAATTTGGTTGACTACTCTTGCAAGCGAGAGTTATTTGAGTCAATGCGGCCTCACCCGCAAGGAACAGATTTCAGCTCTCCCAAAGTAGAGTATACCGAGTACTCAAAATCGTTAACATTTTCTAAGCAACCCCTGGTCGACTTCTCCAGCTGAAGGCGCATGGGACGGTTCACTGCTCTCCCAAAGTTGAGCACGAAGTACTCTACAGTCTTAAACACTTATTCTAAGCACAAAAATTTCTCTAAACACACGCTGTAAAAGAAATGTGAGTGTTGAAGCTATCGCAACGAGTAGCCAGAAAGGCGAAAGCCGCAGATGTATCATCAAACGGAAAAAACTGTCCGTCTCCCGTCGGCGTTCCCACAAATTAAGCGTGCGGACGCTGACGGCAGACAGACGCCAAATATTTCCGTTTGATGATGAATCTGCGGCGTTCGCCCTAAATTTTCTGGATTTATGTTTTTTTTTCGTTTGTATGTGTGCTCGTACATATTCCCGCGCAAAAAAAAAAAAAAAAAAAACGTCAGGCTTGCGCCAAAAAAGCAGCACAGTCACAAAGAAAGCATGAGGAACGGACTTTCAGAGCCCTTTCTATAAACGCTCTTTGGCTAAATGCTATAGAAGCCCACTTGCTGGACACGCACTACACCGTGAATTTTCGTAATTTCTGCATAGTAGGCCAGCATTCACTATGCTATATCCTTCGTCATTCTTCGGAGAAGCGTGGTATCCGCTAAACACTTGTAACCAATTTTGTGTCGCATTCAGTGGCTGACGACGACGAAGAAATACGCATGAAGTCCACAGTTAACAGGTTATGAAGAACAAGCTTTTTTTATTGTGCTGGAGCATTGAACGACCCACTTGTGAAGCGATTCACATTGTGTGAAACCTGGTATAGTTCCTTTCGGCTGTTCTGAAACGCTTTATTTCTCATATTAAGTCAATTCCTTTTCCGACATAAAGCCTGCCTATACGGTGAGTTTGTGAACGAGTCCCAAGCAGCGGCGTAGCTAAGCAGTGGGCTGGCACGCAGTGAACCCGGGTTCAATCTCAATATGACACCACATGTACTTCGTGTTTTTTTATTTGAGTTTTTTTTATTTCAAGCGATAGCGGTTACGGACACCGGCGGCGGCGGAAAACTAGGCCCTGGGTGTGACACGTGTCCTGATCTCATAACAGCTTTCGCTCTAAAAAAATTATGACGTTAGAGAGGGCGGTGGGGTAGAGAGAGAATATTGAGCTCATGGAGTTGTCTCAATAACGTAATCTCTTTTTCACGTCGTGCCAGGTTTTATAACACTTGGTTTCTCTGTCTAAACGTACATTCTAGGTTATAATTAACACATCGTTGTTCCCGACTGAAGTAACACGTTGAGACCGACATTGACAGGCTTGATCTCCTATAAAATTCCCCAAGGCTTCTTATGGAAACAAGTAACACACGCAGATCGGTTCAGTTGTCTGGAAAAAATTGTCGCATGAAACTCTTGGTAGCGTGGGAGGAAAACTTTCCATTCTCGTCTATGAGTCCTAACATTTCATCGTGACCTTCCTAAGATGACGGTGGACGGGCGTCCGATTTATTATCAGTTAATGGTTGTATAAGAGGCCCATTCAACCGCATATAACCTATCAGCCTGAGGTTAAAGTCATAGGCTGCACTTTGCTCTTAAGAGGTAGGAAAATACATTGAAGCTTAAACCAACCGATTTATAAATTTTGCTCGAAACAGTGTAAGATTTGAGTTTTGAGTAGCTCCCTTTTAGCGCACACTCAGGGTGGCTTGATGAAGCACGTACTGGGCTGTGGTAGTGTCAAGACAATTGTTAGGTACTGCCATTGCTTCGGAAGCGCGTTGCTTGCAAAAGTATGCAGCTCGGACCCCAATTGATTCATCAATAAAAACTATAACAGAACTTGCTCTTGGGCTAGTTGGTAGATTATTTCTAAAAAAAACTAAATTTGAGTGTCAAACGCATGACACAGACACACACGCACACACTCCTGCACCAGCGCGGCGCGCGTTTGATGCCTGGGTTTGTGTGTGTGCGTGAGTGTGTCGTGTGTTTTTCACTCAAAGAAAGCTTTTAGAAGCCAATAAAACTGCTTCGCACGCAGATCTATTCGCATTTTTCTGCTAATATTGCACCGGACGTAAAAGCCAATTGTTCCTTTTGTATGTATCTCTCCCTCCCTCCTCTCTCTCTTCATATATATATATATATATATATATATATATATATATATATATATATATATATATATATACCCCGCGGCTGCATTTCCAATGGAGGCGGAAAAGCTGTAGGCCCGTGTACCCAGATTTGGGTGCACGTTAAAGAACCCCAGGTGGTCAAAACTTCCGAAGCCCTCCACTACGGCGTCTCTCATAATCATATGGTGGTTTTGGGACGTTAAACCCCACAAATCATCATCATAAACCCCGCTGGACAGTGAAGTTTCGCAAGCGCTTTGTAATGAGACAGCGAGCGTGGTGGGGCGTCCCACGTGAAATTATTTCGTACGCTCACTGAGAAGGAAATGGTTCCTCGCCTCGGCTATTTACACAGATACTGTATGCTACAAACGCACAGAGAGGGGAAAAGCAAACATGGCGCCAACCGCAGCGAGCAGCTGAGATATGCCTCGCCTCCTGGTCATACACTTTTATGCGGTCGGCCCACGCACGCTCCCGGACGCTCGCAATGTGGCCGCAGGGGGGCTTCGCTAATGAATTCCATTTTTTGACAGGCGACGCCGGCGGGGACGTTATTAATGACCGCACCCGCGCACGAGCCTCGGACGCGCGGACGACGTCCGGTCCCGAAGTCCGTCTCCCATTAGGACGCGTAATACACGTCACCGGGGATAAGACCGCTGCTGCTGCTGGGCGAGTGAGAGAGAGAATGCTTGGTCTGTAGGCCAGTCGGCGAAAACGATTCGTTTACTTTATTTTTTTCGAAGCGCAAGTTAACTTTGCTTTCGTCTCTCTCACTTCGTCTATGTTCACTTCGTTGGAGGTTCTCTCTCCCATGCTAACGAGAAAGACTATATACGCGAGAGAGGAAGCTTTCCCATGGACGCAATGAAGCTGCGGTCAGTGGCACGCGCAGTTCGTGGAAGGAGAAGCCGCGCAGTGCTGTCGAGAAGTCATGCCCGCGTGACGCTGAAAATCACATGGAAGCATTTTCAAAAAAAAATTTTAAGCTCTGCAGTAATAATGTGACGTAATTAGGATACTCGAAACCCTGCACTCGTCAGCTATATCTGGCTGCATCGAACCGCAATGCACGTTAATTACTGCCTGTTAAGTCTTTGACCACGTGACTTTTCGAGATATTGCGTCAATCTGTTACAAGTACAACATGATTGACCAAATTCTGGCGGTCCAGCAAGCCCGCGATGTGCACAGCAGGCCAGACTTTCCTTGTAGGTATGGAGTGGCCAAGTATGCAATCTGACGTGCTTTTCAGGACTTGATAACGTTGTTTCGCTCACTCACTCACTAACTCATCATGTGAGTGCGCAATACGCACCGGCAGGAAGTCATTTATTGCGTATATGCATCGAGATTTTTGACGAGTGCACCAAACCACTATAACTAGAACCTGCGGCTTAAGCCAAACATGTGTGTCCCACGCGGAGCTTTGCTGGCAAACCATTACAATGCAGTCTTATATACTGAGCCATGTGGCTTTAATTTAACCAATGTTTGCCTTCAATTAGCATCCCCATTTGTCCAGTTGTATATGAAAGGGTGACAGGCCAGAAAGGGGAAAAGTTAATGCCGTGTACCAAGCGATGGAAGAAGCCGTATATTCATGAATGCATGGAAACTTACTGTAGTTACCAATTATGAATTGGCTCACTTCCTTTCTAGGAGTACACTATACATGTCCAGAACAAGTTGTACTATATTAACTGACGGTGTCAAAATGTTCGGCCAATAGAGAGAATGGGGAGTCATAGCACACTTCTCTGCTTTAAATATTACACTTTTACCTGTGGTTCCATGTTGTATATAGTCAGGATCCCTGTCTAATTTCTCAACGCTGAAAGAGTGATCGTATGGCTCCCAAGCAACTGTCAATTAGATGTGGTAATCAGCGAGGTATACTATACAGTTACGCGCTGATAGTTCCATTCTATGGAGAGATGACTGCATGAAGTAGAAGGGTCTTTACAACAGATGCGTTCGTGAATGCACGGAAATGTTTTTAACGAAATTTTGTTTGTTAACTGCTGGAACGCGTGGAGAGCTTGGTTCGTAGTTTAACATCAATGTGCACACACAAAAAAAGCTTTTGCTGAATGTATATCACAGGCCTGGCAGGTGTTGCCGGTATTATTTACTCTTAATAAGGTAGAACGGCTGCGCTGAAGCAGAAAACGAAAGCAGGAAAAATGATTATAACAGTTTGTTTCACATTGCAGATGTGTGGTAGAAAAGTAAATGAGCACATTTAGGTGGCAATTTAGGAATCCTTCTTGTCTCTGTGTCGCCGTTTTGTTCTCGCGCTATAACTATCGTCATGCCATACCAACTAGCCCAAGCTGCCACCCTTCTAAGTTACAAGACTGGCGGAACACGAATAGCACGCTCTCTTTAGTCAGCGGTTCATAGCCGTGCCTGTCATGGAAAGTTCGCGTCGGTGGCAAAATGTGTGTGCTGCCGCCATCACAGTGTGCATGCGCTCTCATTTCAATAGACCGTCAAAACGCCGGCGAAACTAAACGTATAAGTTTCCACGCAATGGAGTCATTTTCCACGCCATGCATTCATTTTCCTCCCTCCCTTCTCTCCACGAGTACACGCTTTACTCTGACTCTCAGCCGCTGTCATTCACATACAGAGCAACACGTTGCCCCCTGCTCTTCAACAGGAGGTCGAGCAAGCGGTATCTGCTCTTCAACCCTCCACTGACTTCCTCCGCTGGGTTCCTGCAGGCATTCGGGTATTAGCGGCAATGAGCTGGCTCACCAGCTTGCCCGCAATATATCGCACCGGGCACCGTTCATTCCCTGGCCCACACCTTCGGAAGACAGTGACAACTCCGCGAATAACGAATGGGCAGATCTCCTTGCGTCACACTATCAAGAAGGTATATCTCCAGCTCCGGCTCGACAAGCGTCTCTACCCTCCCCCTCTTCCATCACTCACTGCGCTCGAGGCTCGAACTCTACGGCACATCCAAATGAATTGCCTGATAACCCCCTCTCGCCTTTTCCTTTATAAATATAGGTCTAACCCCTGCTGTCCTAATTGTCCCTCCCCATACGCTGACCTGTCACACTGCCTGTTTTACTGCCCAACTGCTCAGCAATCCAGTTATTACCCTCCCCCATCCCTTTCCATCACCACCTGGCTTGAGTGGATCGGCACCGAAGGGGAAGAAGAACCGCGTCGACTGGTCGCACAGGCGGTCGAAATGCTCTGCCGATAAATTGTGGCTGAATAAAAGTCCATTATTACTACTACTACTACTAAGCAGCCGCGTCTTTAGTGACGTTATAGCGAAAGCGATAACTTGACATAGGCTGAAATGAAAAGACGTGAACATGGCAATAGAAATTTTCAGTTTGTTTTGAAAACTCCTAGCGTGGAAGTTTCATATATTATCGGGTGCGAAAATGTGAAGTGCAGGAATAGTGGCGCCACCTGACGGCCCATAAATCAACCTGACCGCCAAAGTACTGTGCTTGCGTTAACCAGACATACTATCACGTTGCGATCGGCAATGTGAGAGTAATACAGCTTCACCGTGGACTTGCTCTTACGAGCAATTAAGCTGTCTTGGTTACCTGTATACTTGTAACGCGCTTAAGACCGGCACTTCCTCACAAGACCTTGATCGCTAGATCAATAGGCCATTTTATGGTTGCCTGCGAAACTTTACCATACGAATCAAATTTGTTCGTGTATCTTTAACACCACATTTTACAAAGTCGAGGACGTGCATCTTCTTACGCTCAAGGACAAATTATCCAGATAAACAAAAGTGTGTTGTCTGTCACTTCCACAATATAATGATAGCGGCTACAACATGGTCGTAAGTACATCGCCTCCTTCCTGTGTTCTTTTTTTTTGTTTCGACAAGACCTGTGGAAAATAAAGTAGTGGGACATGGGCTGAAAGAAAGCAAGATAGAGACAATCGAAGTAGAAAATCAGAGATTAGCCTTGGTGCGGTTATAGATGCTACAGATGCGAACACGGCTCTTTGATTATTGTACTGTATGGCACAGAATACCGGAAGTGGTCATTCCTGGACCGGAATGACTTCCGCAGAGTGTCTTCGGAAGGTTCGTGGAACTGTCAGGGCGACCGTCTCACAAAACAAAATGCTGATGACAGAACTACTGCTGAACCCCAGCCACGAGGCGCGCGAATTAAACAGGCAAGTCACCATTTTGGCGATTGAGGAAAGGCCATTCCAGAGTTTCGGCACCAATCAATGTAACAGAAGGGAAGCGGGGTCGTAGATGTAGAATGCCCCGTTACTACACAATGGGTGTAGCTCCAAATTTTATAACATTGCTCTCGTCTCTTGCGCCAACCTCCAAGCATGCATGCCTCACTTGCTTATCCTAAAGAACTTTAGATCAAGAAAAAAGTGTATGTGTACAACACCGCCGTGGTAACGGAAAGTGCCAAAAAATGTCGTGTAGAGCAGTGTTCAGCGCATATCCCGGTATACCGCAAACTATATCGCGTATATGGCGAACACTCCAAGGTTGCGTATGCGGCATATATACTCACAAAGCCGTGCTTGTCGGAGATGTTGTTGGTGAGCTTGAGTTTGTGGAAGGAGACCACCTTCTGCATCCACTGTTCACCCGTCGCTGGAGAGTCCGGGTGTATGTACATCCGCTTGGGCATCTCGGGGTCAGCCTTGCCGGCCACAACCCACCTCCGGTTCTGGAACTTGTACCGGCAGTCGTCCGCGGCCACGATGTCCATGAGCATGATGTACTTGGCCTTCTTGTCCAAGCCGGACACTCGGACCTTGTAGGCGGGGAACATCCTCCTAAAAAAAGCAAGAGTGGACGAGCTCAATGCGTGACACAGTCATTGGCGTAACAAACTGCAGACGCACACACAAGGGGCCGGATATGGTGGCTTGCGCGACCAGCAAAGACAGCTGTCATCGCTTTTAGACGGAGCCGGATTGTATTCACCGACAATTGCAGAACCACGCCTTCAGATATCCTTGCCATCAAATATCCCCGTTCTTTATGCAAATATATCGATACCAAGATTGTAGAGACAAACTGAATATGCAGAAGCAGAACAATCAGCGTATTCCCGTATAGTTTTCAACGAACTAATGCTGCGATTGCAGGGTACCGCATGTACGTTCATTCCTCCATAAAACCGTGAAGGGCTTACATTTTATATGTCAAATAAAACAAATAAACGAAGAAATACTTTTCACTGGCTACGTAACTTTCGCACTTTGTTGTACTTGCATCCCATTGATTAACTACTCCACTAATTGACTGACGGAGTTCAAGCATCGTAATGCCTCAGGAAATGCATAGAATGTAACTTAAACACTGTAACACTGTCTCGTTTTATTGATTGATTTATTGATCGATTGAGTGAGCGATTGATCAATGTACGGCTTGATCGAAGATTTATTTATTTATTTATTTATTTATTTATTTATTTATTTATTTAGCGATTGATCTATTCAGCCTTTCAAGCTATAATCTCGACCAGCGCATGAAACATACACGCCCCCTTTGTGCGAGAGCGCGGCTAGCAGAAGTGGCGGCTTATTAAGAGCAGTAAAGTACCCGTATTACATGCGAACCAAAAGCACTTTGAGCGTTTCTGTCTGTCTACCTAGCCGTCTTTCTCTAGGTTCTCTCGTGAACAGCCACTACCAAAATTGGTACAGGAGGGCACGATGGCATTATACGAACACGACTGTATGACCTTGACACGAAAAATGCCTAAATTCTGTCGCGCGTGTCGTGAAACACCGTTTTTTTTTTACATTCATGTGTTGCGCATACCCATATAACAAGACACGCGTCATGCGGAACTGCACAGTGGGTGTTTCACAGTTCATATCTACCCAGTAACCGCGAGAACAGAAATAGTTAAAATTGAAACGCGACAACGTCAAGAAAATCTGGCATTGCTAATGTTGACCAAACGAATGCGCTTAATGCAAATCATAATCCCAGGAGGAAGGTAGAACCCAGGTATTCTGCGTGGTAAGCACATATTCTGTGACCAAGTGACTCCACGTCTTGAAACTGCTCACGAAAAAGACTCCAGGCAGGCGTAACGCCAGTGCAGCGTCGATTGTGGTTGCAGCGTTGGCGAAGTAATTTTATAACAGGGGAATAAAACATACACTCGTATAATAGCAGGATCTTGTCGGGTAAACGTCTATCGGGCTTCCGATACTGTCTGCGCTCCTGCAACAGTGTATTGAACAGTATATATCAACGCCTGTGACTCAGCAAGCTACAGACAACAGCCAGACAAACATCTTTATTTTCGTACTAAAAGGTCACGAAGTGGGGAAATTGAGTAGGTCCCACCCCAGCTGTCGGCTAGTCCCATGTCGAAACAGCGAGGTCATGCCTCTCAGCACGTTCACGAACCCTCTGGACAGCCTGAAGCCGGACGTCTTGTCTGTGGTCTGCGATTGCCGTCGTCCAGTCTATTTCTCGGTTAAAGTCCTGTAACGCAGGGCCCTGCCAGATTATGTGACTCAGAGAACAGTATTCACCACAATCTGGGCAAAGCGGATTAACTTCCGGATGAAGCATGCTCAGAAAGCCCTTGGAGCGGTAAGACCCCGTCTGGAGCATGCGAAGCATGCTTGCCTGTGATCTATGGAGCTTATAATGAAGAGAGGGGAATGTCTGTTGCTCTCCTCTGTAACGAGATGTTATTTCGCGATAGGTAACGAGAGGATCGCTGTGGACGAGCTCTCCCGAACTCACGCGAGAGACCAGCCCGTCGCGGCATGTAAAACCTCGCGCACGGTCGTGGGCTATTTCGTTTGGGCTCAGGTGACCCGCAAGCTACGAAATTCGAGCGTTGTGCGACCCAGGAGGAGTACGCTGACGAATACTACGTAAAATATATTGGTATCGCATCGTATCGCGCACTTCGTTTCGATAAAACTGAGGTATGGGGCCTAACGTGACTGTATACGTTAAGCTAAACCCCAGATTAACCTTTAAGCACCAATGCACACGTGTTTCGTGAAGCCACGATCTGAACACAGCTTCTCCACAAAACAAAAAGAGAGAGAGAGAGAGAACACGGCCACACAGATTCGTAACGCTTGGCTCAAAGCCAAAATTAAAAAAAAAAAAATGCGCCATAGACAGCTTCTCGCTGACTGCTTCGCATCAAACCTACACCCCACCCCCTTCTGCGTGGCATCTACCAAACCTGCTTTTCCCACTTTTATTGCTGCTCTATTTCTCCCTCTCTCTATATATCAGTCCATATCTCTCCTTTTGAGGCTATTACCATAAGAGATCCCGATAAACAAAAACAAAAATGCGCAGTGCAGTGGCCGCGAGAACGCAAAAGTATACAAACCACTCACCGCCACGGCTGTGGTGTGACTAGAACACCATACGCCTCACTCCTTGAAACGCGTTACATTATCCGCATCACAGTGGTCCACTGTACTCGATTCAAAGTTTTTTGTTTTCCTCTCACGAGTGTTTCAAGAAACATGAGA
This sequence comes from Rhipicephalus microplus, assembly GCF_013339725.1. Lineage (NCBI taxonomy): Eukaryota > Metazoa > Arthropoda > Arachnida > Ixodida > Ixodidae > Rhipicephalus > Rhipicephalus microplus. The sequence continues at coordinate 126,345,352 of NC_051165.1, forward strand.
TTACAACACTTCACGAACGAGCCGCAGGCTGTCAGCCCACTGCGAACCAGTTCTTACTGTGCTCCGCAAGCACAACTAAACATCTTTAGAAATCGCGGCACATCTTCACATGATAAAGAAAGAAAGAAAGAAAGAAAGAAAGAAAGAAAGAAAGAAAAAAAGAAAGAAAGAAAGAAAGAAAGAAAGGAAGAAATATAGAAAGAAAGAAAGAAATAAAGAAAGAAGGTGGATCGTCCAGGAGGAGGATCAGGAGCGGATATATCCGAGAGGCACGCAGTTCCAGTGAGCAAGAAGTAAATCGTTCTCGCGCGCGCTCAGCGATCGCAGCTTGATCGCCCACAGATTCGCGTTTCTCTCCGCTTCCACGTCCGCTGCTCCGCAACGCGCACGCGCGTATAATCCCGAGGCCCGGCTTATCCGAGCGTGCGCGCCTCCTTAAACGAGGCGCATATCTGTATGTACACGCGTGGTTGGCAGCCGAGCGATGGCTCTGTGGCACAGCCTCGCTCCATCACGGCGCTCCTCCTTCTCTTCTTCTTATTCTTTCACTGCTCTTGCGATTCTCTTTCAGTATACTTCCAGCGAAAGATATAGAAGAAGAAGAAGGACAAGCTATAGAAAGGCTGGACAAGTAACGAACGCTCGCGAGGCTAGCAATCTCCTCCATTTCTTGGGTTTTACGTCCACGGGCTCTTTATATTTGACCTTCGAAGAACGAGGAGACCGGGTTTCTCGTCCTGCGTGCGTGCGTGCGTGTGTGTGTGTGTGTGTGTGTGTGTGTGTGTGTGTGTGTGTGTGTGTGTGTGTGTGTGTGTGTGTGTGTGTGTGTGTGTGTGTGTGTCCGCGGCATGCACCTTCCGTGGCGTACGCCTTTTGGCGAGAAGGCGCAGGAAAAGAACAAAAAAAAAAGGAAACTACTAAGATCGACGGAAGCGGGGCAAAGTACAACTAGGGGCGGATCCTTTATGAGACGGCTCTCCGAATAATAACTACGAAAAAAAAGGCAGAAACCACGGCGCGGCGTGCTTTCAGGCCACATTAGCTCAAGTCGAGCGCAAGCGACACACAAGCGACGCCGGCGGCTCGACCGAGCGAGCGGCGTTCGCTTCTGCGTCGCGGGGGACCTCCTGCGGTGGCGCGCGCCGAACAGCGCCGACGAGCGCGCTTTTGTGGCGGCCAATGGAAACTCTCCGAGGAGGACGGCGCGGTTCGGTGGCGCCAGCCGGCGGCGGAGCGGAAGTGTGCGCGTGCGCACAATCGAACGGCGCCAGCTGGCGCTCGAATCGCGTTGCACATTTGCAAACCTCCATCGCGAAGCTGTTTTCAGGAGCAGTAACGTGAGACAGGCCTATAATCTTGAAACGATGTAATGTAAGAAAGTGAAGCCAATGCAGTTCTTTGTGGGCTTCAGAGTATCAGCGCCGCTTCTGATTGGACAGGAATTGCTTAGTGTTGTGAGTGAAGTGCGCGAGTCAAGTGACTTTCAAATTTGGCGCGTAAGATGAACTACTGACAATGTGTGCAAGATGGCGTATTGCGCCAGTGCGGCGAACACTGGCGATTGGAAAAAGAAGAAAATTCAAGGGAATGGGAGAAAAATCCAGAGCCAGGGCATCGAAGAAAGAGGAAGAGGAGATTCGGGCTCGTGCTTGGAAGAAGAAGGCTAGGGTGCGGCGTGCGACCTCGTCGGGTGCGAGTACCTCCTGGGCGTCAGGGCATCCACCTAGCGGGCGACTGTTTCCACGGGGTCCTGGTGACCATTCAACCGCAGCGGCTATTGGCGAATCCTTGGCAAGACCTTGGTCTGATGTTCGAGCGGAAGACAGCGCAGCAGATGACGTCTACCGGGAGCGGGAGCAAGCCGTCGGGCTACGGGCCCGAGCTTATGCACTCTCACCACGGCAGCTTCCCCAATGGACTATTGAAGGGCGTGAACCGCTGGTGAGCCGTATCCGTCTTCTCTCGCGTCCGGACTCAAACACGAGGACTTTAACGAAAAGGACTGTTTAGACTCTTAGAGGTTTCCGCTCGCTAACGAAACTGACAGTGCTAGTTAGTTAACATTTTTCTGATCTTAGTATTTTCCTTTTTGTGGTTTTTTTTGTGTGTTTGTGAAAGTATGATTTCTTTTTTGCAAATCAAACGCTCACTTCCTTTTCTCGTGAGAGATTAACGTTTCACAGCTAGCTCGACTGGCTTTATTTACTGAACCTGTTACAAATTGGCGTCCGCTACGACAGGACGTGAGTGTTTGCCACTAAAAAGTAGATTTGAGTAAGGCTAACTAAAAAAGTAAAATGGGCTCGCGAGAGTTGATGGCGCTGGCAGAACGCATGGGGTTGGAGGGAGCAGAATTGCAGGCTTGGTTTGACGCACGAGAAGCGCGTGAGCGCGATGAACGAGCCGCGGAGAGAGACGCGAAGAAAGAACAGTTGGAGCTGGAAGGCCGCAATTTACAGCTACGTCTTGAAGTAGCAAAAACGGAGAACCAAACCCGAGAAGCAAGCCAGCGACACTTGGAAGTAGAAGAGAGGACGCTGCAACTGCGCCTGAGAGTAGCTGAGGCCGGTGTCGGTCAGCCTATGGTGGCTGACACGGGCAACCAAAGGAACGCGCCTATGGTAGTGAACCCGCATAACTTTATACCCGTTTTCAACGAGGACAGAGACGACCTTGACGCCTACCTGAAAAGGTTTGAGAGAGTGGCGACAGGTCAAGATTGGCCACGGGAAAAGTGGGCCACGGCTCTTAGTTTGTGCCTTGGCGGAGAGGCTCTGAAGGTATTTGGACGGTTGTCACCGAACGATTCCCTGTCATACGACGAAGTCAAATTGGCACTGCTCCAGCGTTTTCGCTTCACGGCTGATGGCTACCGTGAGAAATTCCGGAAAAGCAAGCCTGAAGACGGCGAAACTGGAAAACAGTATGCCACGAGACTCCAAAGTTTCTTTGACAGGTGGATAGAAATGTCTCAGACAGAGAGGAATTTCGATTCAGTCTGTGACTTGATTGTAGCCGAACAATTCATGGCGAACTGCAGTAGTCAGCTGGCGCTCTTCTTACGGGAGAAGAACTGCAAGACTCTGGAAGCCATGGCAGAGGCAGCTGATATATATAGAGGCAAAGAGATTGAAGAACTTATTAATAGTTCAAAATAAGAGTGAGGACACAACTGGGAAGGCTAAATTGATTTCAAGCCCAAGAGCAGAGATGCAATGTTTTGTTTGTGGCCGTAAGGGGCACAAGGCTTCTGACTGTCGAAGTAAACCTAAACAAGTATTTTGTACAAACTGCCGTAAGTGGGGGCATGATGTGAAGGGCTGTCAGAAAATGACTGGCACTTCGAAATCAACTACATCTTGTTTAATGCTACCCAAAGAAGAGACCGGTCCACAACAATCCATGATTGATGGCGACGACTCGGACCGAGACGACAATGTTATGGGCACGGTGAAGACGCAAGCGCAATGTAAGAAACGTCCCATGCCAGTGTTACCAGGGGAAGTGAATGGACAAATTGTTCGAGTCCTAAGGGACACCGGAAGCAACACGTTGGTAGTACGCCGGTCATTAGTACCTGATGAAGCACTAACTGGCACTACCGCGACGTTGTGGTTGGCTGATGGCAGCACCATCGTAACCCCTGAGGCGGAGATACGTATCAGATCTCCATACTTTTCCGGCATGGCCATCGTCAAGTGTATGCCGTCGCCACTGTATGACGTCATAGTTGGGAACGTACCGGGGGCCCGTGACGCCAATGACCCCGACGTTTCGCGGAAACTTTCTCAAGATCAATTCATTAAGAAAAAAGTTCATTCTGCGGACGAAGGTAACCACCCAAATTCTCAACTGGTTGGTGCCGCACGTCTCAATAGTTCGCGAAGGGCCATCTCTGTTGGGCTCCCTGGCCAGATGTCTCGCAAAATGTTTCGCGAAGAACAAGAAAAAGACCAGACACTTGACATCTGCAGAGCCAGAGTGGGTAAGAAGTTTGTTAGAAAGGGCTCGACATCTTTTTCTTTCGTAGCCAAGAATGGTATTCTTTACCGACAATACTTCCTGTCCCCTGGTAAGATCATTGAACAAGCCATAGTCCCGAAGTCCCTGAGAGGCCAAGTGTTACGTTTGGCTCATGAAAATGTCATGTCAGGTCATCAGGGTGTAAAAAAAAAACAATAGATCGAGTTCTGGACGCCTTCTACTGGCCCGGGGTACAAGAAGATATCCGCAGATATGTCCGATCATGTGACGCCTGTCAAAGGACTTTACCGAAAGGCAAGGTGGGCAAGGTGCCTCTAGGGCGTATGCCGTTGATCGACACCCCTTTTGAACGTGTGGCGGTCGACATCATTGGACCGATAACTCCAGCCTCGGCAAAAGGCCATCGGTATATTTTGACTCTTGTGGATTTCGCCACTCGCTACCCTGATGCAGTGCCTTTGACAGCAATTGACTCAGCTACAGTGGCCGAGGGACTTGTCGAGATGTTTTCTCGCATTGGTTTTCCACGAGAAGTCTTGGCTGATCAGGCATCATGCTTTACCTCAGATCTAATGAAGGAGGTGAATGAACTACTGGCAGTCAAGCATCTTAGCTGCACTCCATACCATCCTATGTGCAACGGGATGGTAGAGAGGTTTAATGGAACACTCAAGCAAATGCTCCGCAAAATGGTTCAAGAACAGCCTAAATGTTGGGATCGCTTGCTAGCACCTCTTTTGTTTGCTTATCGTGAAGCCCCACAAGCAAGCTCCGGGTTCTCACCATTTGAACTTATTTATGGCCGACATATTCGAGGACCTCTGAGCATCCTGAAAGAGCTATGGACTCATGATCAGGAGAACGAAGAACTTAAGACGACGTACGGATATGTCCTGGATTTAAGAGAGCGAATTGAGAAGACACTAGAGCTGGTACGACAAAACCTGAGCCGAGCACAGGTGTCGCAGAAAAGGTATTACGACCGCCACAGCAAGCAACGGGACCTGAAAGCTGGTGACCGTGCATTGATCTTGCTTCCCACAAGCAACAACAAGTTATTGATGCATTGGAAAGGGCCGTTTCCAGTCATAGAAAAGAAAAACGACTATGACTACTGGCTGGACCTTGGACACAGCAAAAAACTTTTCCACATAAACATGCTGAAAAAGTATGAAGAACGCCGTGAAGAACAGCTTCCTCAGACATCATCTTTTGTCGTTCTGGAGGAAGAGGAGTCTGAGAAACCACTACCAACTTTCAAAGTACAGGGTAGCTGCGGTATTGACTCCATAAAGCTTGGAGATGAAATCGGGGAGCGACAGCGGGTGGAGATACGGGACATCTTAAGTACCTACGAAGACGTATTCTCGGAGATCCCAGGTAAAACAAACCTTGTGGAGTGTCGGTTACAAACGACCAGTTCAGAACCAGTTAACACCCCACAATACCCATTGCCATTCTCTATGAAGGAAGTCGTTGAAAAGGAAGTGCAAGACATGTTGCAACTTGGCATTATAGAACCCTCAGAGTCACCATATAATTCTCCTTTGGTACTAGTCAAAAAGCCAGACAATGGCTACAGGGCCTGTATAGACTTTCGCCGTATAAACAATGTTCTGGTATCTGATGCAGAACCTATACCCAGAACTGATCACTTGTTTGCCGAAGTGGGAACAAAGAAATGGTTCTCGAAGTTTGATTTAACTAAAGGATATTGGCAGGTTCCTCTCGCAAAAGACTCGCAGCAAAAGACCGCCTTTTCAAGCCAATCAGGGCATTATCATTTCCTGTATATGCCTTTTGGCATCAAGACCGCATCCGCGGTCTTCACTCGTCTGATGAGAAAGTTATTGCTTGGAATACCCAACGTCGTTCATTACATAGACGACGTACTGGTGGCTACCACTACGTGGGAAGAACATCTAACAACTTTGAAGCAATTTTTTGCCAGGATACGACAAGCCGGACTAAGGATCAAGCCACAGAAATGTGAAGTGGCTATGAGCACAGTCACCTTTTTGGGACATCGATTGGGAGATGGCAACATACGGCCAGTCGAAAGCACGATACAGAAGATCACCTGTGCTTCTAAGCCTGAAACAAAGAAGCAACTCCGGTCATTCCTTGGACTGGCTGGCTATTACCGTGACCTGATACCTCGGTACGCCGAGAAAGCACAGCCGCTTACTGAGATGACGAGGAAGATGGAGAAAACAAGATTACGTGGACCACGGATAGAGAAGAAGCGTTTGAATCACTCAAAAAGGCTTTGTCTTCTGGGCCAATCGTCAAAGCACCCGATCTGAAAAGAGAATTCGTGCTTCGGTCTGACGCCTCTGATTCTTGTATAGGCGCTATCCTTATGCAAGAGCATGATGGCATCCTCCACCCTGTGTCATATGCCAGTCGTCAACTTCAGCCTCGCGAAAAGAGATACTCAGCAATCGAGAGGGAATGCTTAGCGTTGGTCTGGGCGATAGAAAAGTATCATGTTTTTCTGTACGGAACGTCATTTGTCGTACAGACCGATCACCAACCACTGCAGTATCTCTTAAGGGCAAAACACCTGAACAGTAGGGTATTACGGTGGAGCCTCGCGTTACAAGAATATTCATTCCGAGTCGAGCACATTAGAGGCTCTGAAAATGTCGGCGCAGATTATATGAGCCGGTTGTGAATTTTTACGTTTTCTCGAGACAAGCGACTACTTCAAGTTGTTTGTTTGTTAAGGACATCTTGTGAATGGACGACGCGTGGTGACTTCTCGCGCACTGAACTGCAGTTTATTTTTCTTCGCAAAAGAAACTTTTCAAAGGGGGGACTCTTGTTGTGAGTGAAGTGCGCGAGTCAAGTGACTTTCAAATTTGGCGCGTAAGATGAACTACTGACAATGTGTGCAAGATGGCGTATTGCGCCAGTGCGGCGAACACTGGCGATTGGAAAAAGAAGAAAATTCAAGGGAATGGGAGAAAAATCCAGAGCCAGGGCATCGAAGAAAGAGGAAGAGGAGATTCGGGCTCGTGCTTGGAAGAAGAAGGCTAGGGTGCGGCGTGCGACCTCGTCGGGTGCGAGTACCTCCTGGGCGTCAGGGCATCCACCTAGCGGGCGACTGTTTCCACGGGGTCCTGGTGACCATTCAACCGCAGCGGCTATTGGCGAATCCTTGGCAAGACCTTGGTCTGATGTTCGAGCGGAAGACAGCGCAGCAGATGACGTCTACCGGGAGCGGGAGCAAGCCGTCGGGCTACGGGCCCGAGCTTATGCACTCTCACCACGGCAGCTTCCCCAATGGACTATTGAAGGGCGTGAACCGCTGGTGAGCCGTATCCGTCTTCTCTCGCGTCCGGACTCAAACACGAGGACTTTAACGAAAAGGACTGTTTAGACTCTTAGAGGTTTCCGCTCGCTAACGAAACTGACAGTGCTAGTTAGTTAACATTTTTCTGATCTTAGTATTTTCCTTTTTGTGGTTTTTTTGTGTGTTTGTGAAAGTATGATTTCTTTTTTGCAAATCAAACGCTCACTTCCTTTTCTCGTGAGAGATTAACGTTTCACAGCTAGCTCGACTGGCTTTATTTACTGAACCTGTTACACTTAGATAAGGATGAGACAAAGCTTACAGGACTACATTAAGCATTGCCGTACATAAGTGAGTTGCTTCGCCATGAAAAATGATGAATAATATATACGCGAATAGTGCGCGCATGCGTACAAAATTACAGGAAACTTTCTCGAATGCCACAACATTTCATCGCCTTTCAGTATGGTTTTCGGCATGGTAAAAGCACTCAAACACTATTGGAAGACTTTTGTGATCAGTTGAAGGCAGTGTTTGATAACAACAAGGTTGCGTGTGCGCTCCTACTTGATTGCAGCAAGGCGTTTGATAATGTATATCACACATTGTTATTGAACAAAATTTTCTCATCTGGATTTATAGGCGCTTTCTGGTGTTTTCTGGCTCATTTTCTGCAAGACAGATGTCAACCAGTATCCCATGGGAAATCTTGAAATCTTGTAGCGCTTTTCAAGACATCAATACCGGCGTTCCGCAGGGATCGATTCTGAGTCCATTGTTGTTCAATATTTTTGTATATGACCTTCACAACACGATACCAGTTTACCTATATCAATATGCTGATGACACGGTGATCTTGACGACTACCAACAGCATCTATGAGGCCATTACTCTTCTGCAGTCAGCTGCCACTGAAGCCTTATATTGAATTCATTGATTGATATGTGGGGTTTAACGTCCCAAAACCACCATATGATTATGAGAGACGCCGTAGTGGAGGGCTCCGGAAACTTCGACCACCTGGGGTTCTTTAACGTGCACCCAAATCTAAGCACACGGGCCTACAACATTTCCGCCTCCATCGAAAATGCAGCCGCCGCATCCGGGATTCGAACCCGCGACCTGCGGGTCAACAGCCGAGTACCATAGCCACAAGACTTCCACGGCGGGGCTGGATTGAATTCATGACAACCTTATTAACATAAATGTGCCTATGCCAATCTAATCTGCTTTGACAATTCATTGAAGAAAGGAGTCATTGACTATCAGTTGAATTTACATTGTTCTAATTGTTCATCCTGCTTTTGTAAACCATTGCAGTATTCATCTGTTGTGAAGTACTTCGGCTTATACATTGATAGCAACCCTTCTCCGAATAGCCATCTCGCTTATGTTGGCAAAAGACTTCGTGCAGCGTCACGTTTGCTCTATAATATAAACTACTATATGCCATTTCTAGTATGAAAGATTATACACTGTGTTATTGAACTGTGATGTACACTGTGATGTACACTGTGTTATTGAACAACTATTCACGGACACTGTGCTTTCCGATGGCACAGCAGATTAGATAGTGTACGACGTTCGATCTTAAAAAAAATATATATTTTATGACCTCAACATGAATTCCGTGAAAAACATTTTCAAATTGCTGTTTAATGCCTAATCACAATAATTTATAAATCAAATGCCAATGGTTGTCATAAAACATTTCTGGTCAAATGAATTCTTGGTTCTCGTTTATTAAGGCCCTATAAGTCCGTTATTGGAGACCGAGATGTTCAACAAGGCATGAAATTATAAAACGCGAGCTCATTGTGTTCCTACTTATTTGAATTTACTGCCCCCCAGAATTTTTCGCATAAAAACGAAATACAATTTAAAGAATCTGCTACCGCATTTTTCTTTATATGTGTAATAGTATTTGCTGTTCTTCTATATGCACTCACTTGCAAGCATATTGAGCAATCATTTAGTGTGGCACTTTCCTTGTGAAACACCGCTGTTTTTCTGCTTTTTGTTCGCATCAAGCCTTCTAACTACTGTGTAATGGGAATGATTACAGTTTATACGCCCCGTGTTTCTAATCTAATGTTCACGTTAATTGGTCCTATATTCTCTATTGTGCAATTAGCCACAATCGTGTAACGCGTTCGGTTATGTTTTCCGCCAGCCAGGCTCTGCCACTCAAACCTCCAATTGGCTTAGGCTGACCTGCTTTACTGCTTTATTTGAAGAAATGAAAGGTATTATTATTATTGCTCTTGTTCTCGTTCTCATTCTCGTTGTTGTTGTTGTTGTTGTTCTCGTTCTTCTTCCTGTCGTCATCGTCGTCGTCGCCGTCGTCATTGTTGTTGTTGTTGTTGTTGTTGTTGTTGTTGTAAAAAAAAGAAAGCTGGGATTTTCATCGCTCTTTAATTTCCTAGCAACGCTACTTCATCCTGTATACGTTGAATTGTATAGCATTACATAACGTTACATAGCTTGTAACTGAAAAGACTGCCTCTTTCTAGAATAGCGGCAGACAGACGCGGCAGCAACCATACATACGAATAAACTTCGAGTGACTCGAAATTTCTTCTTTCTCGGATTTAAAACAACGTATACAGGAAGCATTTCTTGTTCACGGACCATTGTAGTCATGACATTTTATTCCCATTTCGACTAACCGAATACCGAAGAGGATGTGTAGGTGCACCACCTTGCAAGTTCCAAACTGAATTATCAAAACCACAACACTGTACTAGCCCACACTCTGCTCCAGTCAGCCTATAGGCATGTGTTTAGAAAAAGTGTTCAACGATTCAGAGTACTACATACTCTACTATATGGGAGAGCAAAATGCCGTGCCAAGAATAAAAACATCTCGAGATGGGACTTGAGGGTATTGGCCGCGACATGTTTGATGAATGCAGAGTGTACCTGTTTAAACGTGCCTGCCGCTTTGTCGGTTCAGGATGCACCTCGAAGCGCCCCCATGCATACTCGCCGGTGCTGCTGTATACGTATGTACAGGGGTGATCAGACATTTCAAATCCGTGTAGCCATAGTATTACTTCTTATAGCAACATGGGAACTTTTAAACACCCCTGTATGCCTGCTGCACGCCCGCTAAATATTTCGCATGATAATATCAATGTAATGCAGGCAGACCTAAATTGTCCGCCAGAAACAGCACAAGTCTTCGACTTCATTGGAATACAATCAGCAGCAACACAAATGAAAAGCCCCCGTCATGATTTCCGGCCGTGTTGATTGTAATCCTCTAGTCGAACTATGCACGCCTTTCCTTCTTTTTTATTTATTACTTTTCTTAGAACAGAGTTATTAGGGGCTCGTTTCAGCGTTGAGAGGCGTCACCGGTGACGCGGCCATCATTTCTCAGCACAGGCTTGCCACCTTCCCACTGCTGAGTGGGACTATTTAGTTGTGCAGGCAATCGGCAGCTGCACTGCAGTCGTCTGGGTTAAGCTTCTCTGGATTCCTGAAGTTTCACCCGACTATAGAGGCAGTTATGCAGTGCCTTACATTCCAGGGATGACTGCGAGGGTGCATGCGCGGGTCTTTCCGGAACGTAAACCTTTACGTAACAAAAACTACCCGCCAGGTAGGCTCTACATGTGCAGCCTTATCTCGCGAATACCCCTTGGTTCGTAGGAAGTCTCGATATCCGCATTGCGGAGACTCCAGCCGCCGAGTCAAAGAAGCCGAAGTGCGGCGCTAATAGCGATTGCATTGTTTCACCGGATTACCAAAGCTATCATCGCCTATGAAACATCGGAACCATAAACGTGAGCCCCGGAAAGGCCGGACCGGTGGCGCCATCTATAGCGGTGGGAAATGAACCAGGCAATCACAAAATTTATATTGCAGAGACATCGTACATTGCACGTCTAACGTAAAAACCTCACAGTGGTGTTTTCACGAATGAGTTAGTTCTCTAATCGTTTTCACCTAAAAAAAAATCAATAGACGTAAGTCAACGTGTTCATGACTGTAGTTTCACAACGTATCAAAAGATGTCGACACCAGCCAGTCAGTAACCTAGTATTTCTTCACCCTTTTGCGCATACGAGGATACTGTACACGATAAATAAAACATCTCGTGATTTCGCCGCAGTGGTAATTCAGTCCTATGTTAAATATAGTTTAAATGCAGTTAGCATCACCATTTATGTTTTGGGAAAAGTAAAGGTATACGTTTACGTACGTAGGCAAACGTTTACGTATGGGGAGCTAAAGTGTTGAAAATTATGCGTTCCGGTAAGACGGTAAACGCAAACCGGTATCTGTACACGTTAACGTGAAAAAGTATACGTACAAGCTAAAAGCCCCTATTTATGCATTTTCTTTCCCGAATGTTTTGTGTTTTTTTATTAACGGAGTGTTTTTATTAATCGATTAACAGTTCGATCGCTAGATAGCATAAACGATTATTGTAAACGCTCATGACTCTATAATCATGCCGGAGAATCGCGCCGGTGCCAACATACACACGCACCACTGAGACACTGCTTCTTAAATGAAGCACTGACGAAGATTGTCGTCCCCAGGCTAATAACCACTTATTTTTTGTGTGTGTGTGAGTTGTTAGTAAAATAAAGTGGAATGTTCCCCGGTTGTTTATCTTCGAGAGACCACGTACGCGAAGCCATGTGCGGAGATTTTATTGCACCTTAAATCCAACTACGTTACTCCGTGTGTACGCGTGGTTGTCCACACAAATGCAGATCCGGAGTCAGACATTCCAGTGTGCTGCAGGAAGACCGGGCAAGGAGAAGATATATATGTAGGGCCATGCGTTCCCAGGATTAGCACGGCGAAAAAGAAACGACTCCGCGATTACGGGGCGTTCGGTTTCGCTCCGTGCAAGCGTTATGAACGGTCCTCTATCCGCATATTTCCAAAGACAAATAGACTGACGGGAGCGTCTACCCGTGCGTGCCAAGGCGTGCGTCCGGCGTATATGAAAGCGGGATGGTGGCGCCAGTGGCGGCGTGCGTGAGTCAAATGCTGATTGCTTGTTCGCGAAGTGCCTATATTGTTCGGACAAATCAGCGTATATTTGGCGCTTTATTGCAGGTGACTATGAATTAACGTACAACGCTAAATAGCCGCTGTCGCAGAACTTGCACTGTCGGAGTCAGCATTATGAGCGAAAGATTGTGGTAGATGAAAATAAGCGATAAAGTTATACCAATTCTCTTTAGAGCGATCCATGCTTGGATGCGAAAAGCAGCGGGAAGATACTGCACGAGACCCACAGAAACTCGTCTAGGTCGCCTTAAGCATGTGCACCAACATTCAGAACCTATACCTCATTAACTCGGCCGGCGACTACCGCTTGAAGCCAGTGACTGCTACCGTGAACACTGCCGGTGACCAACGCTGCCGGTGACCCCAGGCTTAGAACCGAAATAGCCGTTCCCTCAACGCGTACAGCAGAGATATCGAACGTGATCCAGTGATATGGTGCAAGAAAAATAATTTAGGTGTGGACGCTCTTCGCCTGCCGCGAAGGAGAGCGCGTCCAGACAATGTTCACCTTTAATATATGCGCCAGCCACAGTTTTCTGGGGGCGCTGCGACGTGGGCGCTTAAGAAACCTATTGCGACGAGGCGAACGCGTGTTTTTCTTCATTTTTTTACTTCATTGCATTTATTTTAACCGTGCACGCTAGCAACTAGAGCAAAGAATGCATACCGCGTTTCTCACGACCGTGCTCGTGCCCGAAAAATGCGACGTGCAGCGAACGCCGGAATTGGCTGCATGACGTTAGAAAAAAATGGCAGATCCCACGTATGTGAAGCACAAATGAGAAATGTAGACATGACACTTTATTATATCAGCACATCGCTACGAGGTGGGGGTAAATGATGCCGTAGATGACTTCCGTGTCATGATTATCATGTTTAGATGTGTCGTTTACCTTCGTCATCTATTGACGTCACGTGATACTAAATTTAGTGTATGTCTAGTTAGCGAAACAGCCGTGAACACGCTATGAGCGTGGTATGTTGTCATGTTGTTGTTACATGACACGCATCTCATGCTTAGATTTGCACCAGTATCATGGCTTCGTCGTTCATTCACCTCCCATTATACCAAATTTGGTACAAGTGAAGCACTTCATGCACAAGACGCTTGTGCCCATCGGGCGACCTGCTGGCGTCATGCTTGTCATGACGAGATAGAGGCACGTCCGTATATTGACATGGTTTGGCCGCTCCATTTTCGCGAATGCCAACTGTCACGGCGCCACCAAATAAATCATGAGCGTGGCCTGTAGTCATGTTGTTACATGACACGCATGTCATGATTTCCATGTTAGGGTCTGTCACTTGTGTTCGCCATGCAATCATGTCATACCATACCAGTTTTGCAACATGCCATGTGAACGAAACCACCACAAAAGCAGCAGGACCATGAAATATAAATCATGACATTCATGACATACATGTCATGATTTTCATGTTATTACTTGTCAAATATGTTCTTCATACAGCCATGTTATACCATACCAAGTTTGGTATCGATACCATTATCGAAACGGCCAGGAGAGCTAAAAGTCGTAGAACAGACAGACAGACAGACAGACAGACAGACGACAGACAGACAGACAGACAGACAGACAGACAGACAGACAGAACAGACAGACAGACAGACAGACAGACAGACAGACAGACAGACAGACAGACAGACAGACAGACAGATAGACAGATAGATAGATAGATAGATAGATAGATAGATAGATAGATAGATAGATAGATAGATAGATAGATAGATAGATTAGATAGATAGATAGATAGATAGATAGATAGATAGATAGATAGATAGTAATAGATAGATAGACAGACAGACAGACAGACAGACAGACAGACAGACAGACAGACAGACAGACAGACAGACAGTTGTCTTGCTGTGCGCGCAAAAAATAGCATACGCATTCTCATATATCTGGCAGAGGCTAAGCATAGTAAAGGACACTATCAGGTTGAGAACAAGAGTAAAAGTACTGAAATGAACGTCAGTGTGCAGTATCAATGCCACGCGTACTACAGCAGAATGGTACACGCTCATGTGTGTCCATCCGTCCTTCCAGTGTGTCCATCCATCCTTCCACCCGTCCGTTCGCCTATCCATGCATTCGTCCGTCCGTCCGTCCGTCCGTCCGTCCGTCCGTCTGTCTGTCTGTCTGTCTGTCTGTCTGTCTGTCTGTCTGTCTGTCTGTCTGTCTGTCTGTCTGTCTGTCTTTGCTTTCCAATTTCTTCGCCAAGTTGAAGAATATACAACGACGTTTACAACAAGAGCAACGACATCGTCCCATTCCGTTTCGTTGTCTTTCTGAAACCAAGCCAAGACGACATTTACGGCCTGCCGTCACGACAGCCGCGCTCGCTATCCTCGTAAATCAGATGCCTTCTTCCGGACCGATGTCGCGCCCTATCGAGCGGAGGAATGCACTGTCTCTCCTATTCACCGCGTGACATGCCACTCGACAGGTGACTCCGCAGATGCTCCTCACCGTGGGACATTTCACCGACCGGTTGGTTCAGCGGTTATGCGCATGCGCACGTGTATGTCTAGGCGTTTTGTAAAAAGACGGCGACGCTAAGTCCAAGTGATGCGCGAACCCGCTTGACTCGAAGTGCACGTCTCGGGCACACAAAGCAAACGCCTGTGTCTTTTACGCGCATCCGAGTGTGTTTTTATCGGCGCGACGAGGCGACTGTAAAGGCGCGGATAATCTTGTCTCAACGCAGAGGTGGCGGCCCCCGCTGAGGTGTCGCCGTAAAGTGTACAAACACCTTGGCACGTATGTGTGCTCTGCGAGGCGCGAAAAGTGGCAACGAGCGTATAAAAGCCGCGAACTTGTTTGTACGTGCGACCTTTTCTTACACGCCTCGGGATTAAAGGAACCTAGATTAAGATTTACGGCGGCATCGGGGGCTGCGTGTGTGTTTGCGACGCAGCCAGAATTTCCCACCTTTGCTTGCATATATACGACTTTCTCCGGAGCTTGTACGGGTACACAGAGAGTCTGGAGCGTCTTTCTCATTCGATCTCAGAGATGTTCCATCTTGGCTCTGAAAGTTTAGGGCATATAGAAGGGACAACGGCACATTGACGCACGAGTGCTGATATTGGAAGTATTCATGGAAATCGAAGGGAGGGGCTTTAATCAGCGTACGTTTGGTGCATTATTGAATGTGATTAGAAATTAACGTGCAACGCACCCACTCCATAACGTTAAATATCATGCTTGGCAGAATCTACACTATCAGTCACGGCGTCGAGAGCGAAAGACTGAAATAGACGAAAATAAAATAATAAAATCTTGGGTAGGAGTAGGAAGAGCTGCTATAGGTCTTCGTCATGGCAGATAGCCTTAAAGGGGCTCTGCAACACTTTTTGATCTTGGTCAGAAAGCACTGCCGATCAGTCGTAAAGGCTCCCGAAAACATGCGAGCCAAATAATGTAGCGCAGCACACGGCCTGGAATTCACAGTAAATTATCAAAGTCAGCTAAACGTTAGCTGCTCTCTTCCTTCGACAATTGACAGGAATAAGCCCAAATATCACTCGTAGTGAGCCCATCTATCAGCCATTGGCCGATTTGAACACGGCGCGCTCGGTCGTTATAGAGATTAGCCGCAAGAGGCCGAGACTTGTCCACGCAGTGCGCACATTGATCACACTGACAAAGCCGCGTATTCAAAGACAAAAAAGAAAAGAAAAAAGTGCTCAATGCCAAAAGGCGCGCGTGACGCTTTTCTTTGCGCCTGCCATCCTTCCCTGCTTAGTTTCCAGCGCTTTCGTCGGGACGAGAGAAGAAAGAATGCAATCGCAGCATGTGACGAATCTCTGTAACTCCACTCGCATTGGACGGATTTTTAAAACTTTTCGCACCGTTTAGTTCGTGAGTCAATAAGTTCTTCCAGAGACTTCATTCCATGGTTACTTGAAAAAGTGTTTCAGGGCCCCGTTGAAAGTGTTCGGCAAAAGAAAAGAAAAAGAAGACACCTATTGTCGGCAAAGTGAAGTACAAGGTATGAATCTCAACACATGTGATAGAAAGGTGGAATTCCAGCAGCAGTAATCGAAGAAAATGTGAAGCTTCGCGTATAGACTTACGGACTTACGAACGTGCAGTGGTTAGTTCGGTCGATCGATCGATCGATCGATAGATAGATAGATAGATAGATAGATAGATAGATAGATAGATAGATAGATAGATAGATAGATAGATAGATAGATAGATAGATAGATAGATAGATAGATAGATAGATAGATAGATAGATAGATAGATAGATAGATAGATAGATAGATAGATAGATAGATAGATAGATAGATAGATAGATAGATAGATCTTTCACAAGATGTGCATTTACTTAGATACTTAAGGAGCAACACTGTAAAACATGCTAAGTCTTTGCACTTGCCTGCATGCAAAAGAAACGTTTGCGTCAGAGGTACTATAGAGAGGCCTAAAGCAAATTCACTCTTTTTTTAGGGGCGAAGCACCTTAGGGTCTTGGCTTTTCCGTTGTGTGTTGTCCGTCACAGTACACGTAAGGTACCCACTATACATTATGCACCGTATGTTCGTCACCAGACAGGCCGTGCAAGGTGTTCACTATACGAACGCCGTAACTTTAGTGAAGCATAAGCACGCACAATGCCATTTGCCACTCTGATCAGCGAGATAACCCCTGCACATCTGTAAGGCATTGCGGGCACTTTGTGCTATGGCTTATGACGATGAAGAGTGAGCGCGTCGCAGACCACACATTCTCTTTCTGTAATGGATCAAAACAAACATGAACATGCTCTTGCCCGCGAAAGGCAACACCGACGAAGAAAACAAGATAGCCCGGAGGCGAGAGTGCTGGAAGTAGCGGCAAAGTGGCAACGCCGACAAGCGGCTGCTACTACGGCAAAAAAAAAAAAAAAATGAACATCCCTATCGTCAGCGTTTTCGACATCACAGCTTCGCTTAATCAGAACTTCTCGATATGCAAGGCACCGGTGTTCCCTTCCTTCTTTAATTTTTTTTTATCTTGGAAACCTGTTAAAAACGAACCGTGTCCCCATATTTGGATTCTAGCGATGAGGCCGGTTAAAGCTCAGAACCTCAGTCCGGGCCTGAAGTCTGCCTTCTCTCTCGTTCCATCTTCCTTTTCCCACACTCTTCGGTGGTATACCGTATCGACCGCGGACACTTCCTCGCAAACGACCCACTCACAGTACCCAACCAAGATGACAGCCGAGTGGGAAAAGCGTTCGCCTGTCCCCTGGCGGTGCCTACCGGTGGCCTTTAGAAACGATTTCGGCGACGGCGCAGAGAGGGCGCACTAGCCGTCTGCAGGGTCAGCGAGCACACTCGACAGTTGGGGTCTTTCAGCGAGCACGTCTATTTAAGAGGACTCAAACACATATTCCGGCCCACGCTTGACATTGTTCGTCCCCCCACTTTTTTAAGTATGTTCATGTGCTGCACATAAGTGACAAAACTGGGCATGAAGGAAGAAAAGCTGAGCAGAGGCCCTCGCAATGCGCGCTGCATAGCAAAAACTGTGGCGGAAGTCACGTGCTTTTGCAGGGGGTTGTGGGAAAATGTAGGCCCGCCGGCGTCTCGTGCGCCAGCGAGAGGGAGACGCCGGGCAGCGAGTTTACAAAGGCGAGCCACCAGGCACGCCGGCGCCTCCCTTTCGCGGACGCCCATTGCGCATGCGCGAGCCCCCATAGCGTGCCCACAATCGAGAGGAGTCCTCTACTCTCCCCTACTTCCGGCTTCACAATTTGCGACGTAACGGCCTCTCCTCGGTTTATACCTTCCTCCATGGAACTCAAGCATTTTCCTCGTGGGCTACTCCATGCTGTCCTCTTGTGTTAAAGCGTGACCATATAACAAAATGCGTATGCTGTTTCACATTGGCCACACAAATTGCCTTCAGTCTGTTTGTTATTATCAATATGTGTCAGGAGACATGATGCTAAACCCTCTTCAGAAATTATCCTTGTATGAGATATGGGGAAGGTCTTCTCCAAAGGGAAATGTGAGCTGCTGACATTTTGTCCTAACTCAACCCTCCCCCCCCCCCCCACCCTCAACCTCTCTAACATTAACCGCGGTCTCCTCAAATTGGGCCATAAATTTTGTGACTGCGGCCCACTAGCTGAGGAAAGTTTTAAACACCGGGTCTATGTAGACTTTTTCCCGGTGCAGGAACGAGGACTTGATCCTCGGGCTGTTGTTGCGAGTGAAGGGGCCTGATACCACTCCGTGTTTTCATGAGCAAGCACACCGGCTGCTGTACTGTCGCAAGCTATCGTTAGCCAACCTCTACTTAGATACATAATATAACATTGGCGTGACCAGCGTCACCGTCAATTTGACGAATGAATGATGAGACGCGACCTCACAAACGTCGACGAATGGAAGGATGGATGGAAGGATGGGTTGCGTACGTAAATCCATACATATGTACCAGCATATACGTACGTACGTAATGTTTTTGTATGTTCAGGTGGATGTGTTCATTACTACATAGGTGAATTACGAATGGCCGCACGCTTAGATGATTTATAAGATGGACACGAAGAGTCTTGGAGTCAAGCAATTGCCATTATAAGCTCCTATCTCTTCCATGTCTCTACTATGTCTTGCATTGCAATGAATTACGATCCAACGAAATGCGTCACGACTTCAATTATCACCACGCCATTGCGCTTCGCTGCTGTCACTACTTTTCTATCATCAGTGCTGTTACAACCATGCTGAGACAGTGACATTCCACTCAAGAGTGACGTCACACGTGACGTTCTTGCGTCACGTGACTATAGCTCTTGTAATATCAACAACTTCGGTTACAGCGACATGGAAACACGCCCTGTCCTTCACCTCGCAGTAACCACTAACGAAAAAAAAAAAAGAAGGGAGGGGATCCTCCAATGCTTCCATTCTCGTTCAGATTGAAAGAAGGACGCTCAGCTGCTGCTCGTCGGTCTGGTCTGGGCGAACCTAGGTCGGGGTTGGAAATGCCGGAAGCGCAGGGGAGGAATCGGAAACCGCTCCTTTGTGTGCGCAACCTTGAGACGATGGGGAGAAACCCGCCGCATGCCGAGCACAGTGGGAGATGTATCGTGTTGCGTGCTACAATGGGGAACAAATCGAATAACGCCTTTGCCCGGCAAGCGTCCCATGCGAGCGCGCGCAAAAGGGGACAGGGATGAACACGGCGAGGGGGCACAGCCATGCTTGCACGGCAAGGACGCCCCTCCTCCCTAGGGAGGCTCCCAACTGGACAATACGACACGTTATCATTATTAATAGCGTAAAATATGAAACCCCGACTGGCGCGCTGGCTTCGGTTCATTTCCCTGTACTCACGCCGCTCCCGCGCGTTATTCAGTTCCAACAAAAGAGAGCACAGTGGAGCGTTCGACAACAACAAAAAAAAAGTGATTGCATGACACGACATGTAGAGCAGTTTCTTTGGGGAAAAAATTTGTTGGTGTATTTGCATTTTCTGCGTGGTTTTTCTTTGTTTGGTGGCGTGTATTCATGAGAGAATATGTGAAGTACGGAACCCGTATATTCATTATGCGGGCATTTTATGCGCTTGCATAACTGATATCCGCTTTCAGCAGTCGGCGTTTTTCAACAGTTTTGTTAAACGTGGTTTCGTTTTAATATCGTGACAGACAGACAGACAGACAGACAGACAGACAGACAGACAGACAGACAGACAGACAGACAGACAGACAGACAGACAGACAGACAGACAGACAGACAGACAGACAGACAGATAGATAGATAGATAGATAGATAGATAGATAGATAGATAGATAGATAGATAGATAGATAGATAGATAGATAGATAGATAGATAGATAGATAGATAGATAGATAGATAGATAGATAGATAGATAGATAGATAGATAGATAGATAGATAGATAGATAGGCAGGCTCCATGGTACACAGGTAACCGGATTGTGAGAATCTGCGTATTATAATCACGCGAAAGTTACGATTTCTGGAGCACTTTAAACAAGATATCCGTGAATAAACTCGGAAACATGTTTTCGGTGCTATGGGGTCATAGCGAAACTTCACTTGAACGAACTTTTAGCGGCCCCTGAAAAGCGTTTGTTAAAGTAAATATTTGCAGAAACGAAGTAGCCATGTTGCAGCTTCTTATATAGGAAGGTAAAGAAAAATTCAGCGGTTGAAACGAAATTCGGTCCTTTTTATTTGCCATTCGTATTGTATACGTCAACTTCTGTTTATTCAGCGTGTTTGAAAACTTCATTATTCTTTTTCTGCACTTGTGCACTGCGGTCGTGAATTGAGTCACTGTGCCCACGCGCTCATACACCTTCTCCGGCATAACACTCTGCTAAGGAACGAAGGCCCTTCACTTTCTCGAGGTTCATGAGTGTTTCTATAGCTGAAATTATTGGTGCTTGCTTTACAAGGGTTCATTCTTGGTCTTCTTCTTCCTCAAGTGTGACGCCGCTACAATCTATTCTGTAGACATAAGGGCGGATATCTGAACACGAGAGTCACAGGTGGTTGAGCCCTCGGAACGCAAAGCGCTGTCTGTATCCCGTCTTTCACATAGCTTCTTTTGAACATTACCCGAGAAAAACAAATGGTGACACAAAATATATCCGTAGAACTGAAACTCTCTGTGGACTTATTTTGTTCAACTGAAATGCCTTAGCAGTCGGTCGAATGGCACATTAGAGAGGGATTTTAAAAAGTTCGTACGACTGAAAAGTTCGTTTATTTAACGTTTTTCAAGTGGTATTTTATGTATTATGCGTAAAATATTATTACCTAGTTACGCTGCCCGCCGTGTCGTCTGAACTGCAGGCACGTGCACAAAGACAAGAGAAAGGACATATCTTCGACGTTTTGACCGGGTACCGGTATTTGTAAAGAACTGTCGCCGGTCAAAACGTCGAATAAATCACGTTTTGTGTACGTGTATTTTCGTACTATAGTAGTTGCACTTCTTGTTACTAATCAGCGGATCGAGTGAAACTTAATTTATACACAATCTCCCTGTGTTTGTGTTGCGCCTTAACTTCATTAGTATACACGCATGACCGGGCAATGCCTCACAAACTGTATTAGAGCGTTAGGAGAACATTGCGGCTCTTATTGTTGCCTCTTTATCACCAAGCTTGTCAGAACGACCACTTTAATGGTATTCATTCTTTTTGTTATAAAAATCTCGGAGAAAGAGGTAGGTTGAGGCAACTATTCCCGCTTAGCATTAGTCCAGTGCCTCATTGGGCGAAACGGATTGCGCTGTGAAGCCGCGTCTGAGAGCTTCTCTAAAAGCGCTAAACCAACAATTACAACAAAGCCGGCAAGCTTGCGAAGGGTAACAAACGAACGATGAGAAGAACAAAGGCTTGGCAGCAATTTATAGACGATACGCGGGGAGTGCTTCCGCGTATACACGCGCGCGAACAAGGCTTGTTTCACCGCGCGAGTCAACAGGCGCGAAAAGCTCGCTTCCCATTGGCCGGCACGTGTTGACACTTCTCTCCCTCCCTCGTTCCATCAATACACTAGGCGAACAAGCAACGAGAACACGCAACGGGTGGATGAAGGAAGGCTCGGCAAACGTCGTCATCACCTTTTGAAAACAAGCGTCGAAACGGGAGAGTGGACGCGGCGGGGGCGGAGGGGCTTCCGCACCCGCGGTCGGCAGCCATGCATCGACAATACTTGCCCATAGGAGGCGTGGGCAACTCTTCATTGTCTCTCTCTCTCACTCAACAGCCATCTGGCATCACGCACACTTGTGCCGGCCCTGCTTCTTTCATCTGCTACACGTTGCTTTATTTATTTATTTATTTATTTATTTATTTATTTATTTATTTATTTATTTATTTTCTTTTTTTCTGAGCTCTTACCCCATCTAAAAAGTCTGCGCTGCTAAATCACTTCAGAGAAGTCGTACCAACAAGGCCACTATAGTTAATCCTTGCTGAATTATTTTTCTTTCTTTCTTTCTTTCTTTCTTTCTTTACTATAAGCGGGGTGTGACGATCTTCACTCCCCGGCCTCACGTCTACAAACGAGTGCGCGTACGGATGCATATAAGTGCAAAATCTAGCGTTTAAAATTGCTAGTATCGTGTCTGCATGCACATCCA
This sequence comes from Rhipicephalus microplus, assembly GCF_013339725.1. Taxonomy (NCBI): domain Eukaryota; kingdom Metazoa; phylum Arthropoda; class Arachnida; order Ixodida; family Ixodidae; genus Rhipicephalus; species Rhipicephalus microplus. The sequence goes on from NC_051165.1 coordinate 126,367,813, forward strand.
TACGCAGTTACATACTTTTTTCTTTCTTTTCTATTGAACGTTATCAAAAATAAAGTACTACCATTTGCGTCAGCACCACTGAATTCGAGTTTGCTCGAATTCCCAAACTTTAGTAAAATCAAAGCATAAGGTGAGCATGAAGTACCTAATATATAGTGTAAATGGAATGGGCGCGAGACCATAGAACGCGTTGACATGCTTCGACTACAAGTCCGCCTTCACTATATCGTTTTAAAGACTGCAGTCTTTCTTGCGGAACTTCAACGCAGAAACCGTCCGTCCGTCTGTCTGTCTGTCTGTCTGTCTGTCTGTCTGTCTGTCTGTCTGTCTGTCTGTCTGTCTGTCTGTCTGTCTGTCTGTCTGTCTGTCACTCGAAGTGATACAGGCACACGGCCAAAGCTTAAGCACTTTTTTATCGCCCAACCATCTCGATCTGGCAGCACCGTTCACACTTGTGAGCATTGTTGACGAAAACGCAAATATTACGCATATCCGACGTGCAACACGATAATGTAAGTATTATGGGGTGTGATTTTTTTATGTAAAATGCACAAATACGCAATGTTAAGGGCCTCTGTAATTCGGTGCACCGACAATGCGACGCCATGCCCAAAAAAGGAGATGTTTTCCACACTTTGCTAAGACGATACGGTGCTGCCACCTACCAGTGACTCTGCTTTCTACACGAGCTTCTATTTCTCCACATTACTGCCAGATGGCAACCATATCTGACGCAGTGCCCCCAGACAGAAGAATATCGTCTTTTGACGGGTTTGCAGCGAAGCACAAAGACAAGCGTTGATGTTTTCAATTTTTTATTTATCAATTTAGAGCTACCGACGTCCTGCAGCTGTCCTCTGAACTTCTGTAGTCGTTTCTTTACCGATCACCTTTTAGGAAAGCAGCGCGAAAGTGAGAAAGGGGCAATGGCTCTTAGGGCAGCCTCCTTCGTGAGTCGCGGTGCAGTTTTCTCATCTCTCACGCTTCGTAAAAAAATATTTCAGTTGTACAAATTATCTCTGTTCCATCCCGTACCGGGATTCCAAATGCCGATATAGGGCACCAGATTTGTGCCCACTCCAGCCACATAGGCAGACCCGCCTGCCATACGCAGAGGTGACTCTGCGAAGTCAAGTGGAGCAGCACGAGCGCCCATCTCGAACGAAGCTCGCCCCTCCTCCACCGTGAATTCTCATGCGTCGAATTCATACATTGATCCACTCGATCCATCATACCATGTGTATGAGCTGAACGCGTTTGGCACATCTGCAAGCTCCCCCCACGTAATATGCTCGCCATCACCTGAACTCTTTCGCTCTCTCTGTCCTTCACTTTGTATGTCCCAGACCATAACTTTTCATGCTACAGACCATGATTGGATCATTCAACATGCACAACTCCCAGTTCTCATATAACTCAGATTATATTTTTCTCTCCCTCTCATTCAAAAAGGCCTCGTGATTTCGAGCTCTCTCCTCTCTCTCTCTCTCTCTCTCTCTCTCTCTCTATATATATATATATATATATATATATATATATATATATATATATATATATATATATATATATATATATATATGAGATATAACAGACAGTAATGCCAAGGAATGTACAGGGGAAGTTATTAGAACCAATGGAATGTAAATAAGAAGAAGAAAGAAAAGTGGATGAAAAAATAACCAGCCGAACCTACGACCTTCGAATAACGCGTTCGATGCTCTGAGCATCGAACGCGTTATTCGAAGGTCGTAGGTTCGATTCCTGCTCACGGCTGGTTATTTTTTCATGCACTTTTCTTTCTTCTCCTTATTTACATTCCATTGGTTGCAATAACTTCCCCTTTACATTCCTTGGCATTACTGTCTGTTAGATCTCATTAATATTGTGTTAAAACACGGAAAAACGAGCCCTTAGGTATAGTATACTCTTCTTTCCCTTATATATATATATATATATATATATATATATATATATATATATATATATATATATATATATATATATATATATATATATATATATATATATATATATATATATATAACGGTAGCGAGAAAGGACGACGTACGAGGAAACACTTTTGTTAATCACATACGTTTCGGCTGGTGGGCTAGCCTTCGTCAGTGTGACCAGGCTGGCCCACCAGCCAAACGTATGTGATTAATAAAAGTGCTTCCGCGTACGTCGTCCTTTCTCGCTTCCTTCCTCGCTACGTCTATATATATATATATTATATATATATATATATATATATATATATATATATATATATATATATATATATATATATATATATATATATGCAATGTCACCACTCCGAAGGCACAAAGTATACCTCCGCTTAGAGGTGACAGCGTCAAAGTAAGCACAATGTTCGCCAAATCAATATGTGGTGTTTAACGTTCCGAACCACCATATGAATATGAGAGATGCCATATAGTCGAGGGCTCCGGAAATTTCGACCATCAGGTGTTCTTTAACATGCACCCAATTCTGAGCACACGGGCGTACAGCATTTTGACCATGCAGCCACCGCGGCCGGGATTCGATCCCGCGACCTTAGCAGCCGAGTACCTCAGACATTATAGAACACCGTTAAGCGAGTGTATGTTATAAGCGAGTGTATACGTGCGGGAAGTATGAAGCGCTTGCGATATGTGCTGGTAGCCTGGGGAGCGCCAATCCGCGACGCGCGTTTTGTGCTACAAATCCATTTTACATGCACGTCCCTTCATGGATACATAAAAAGTGACGCGCACGTGTCCGCAAGTGCCTGTCTTTGTATAGCATACGTGCCCGGTCAAAATGCGCTATGGGTTCGCGCAGGAACATATATGAAAAGGTGCGTTGTGTACGGAAAGGTGCGATTATGAAGTGGCACACTACGAACGCTTTGCAACGAGAAATGCAAATGTAGCTGTTCAGCAAATGTTCAGCAAGTGTGTCCGTAGACCACGTTTTCAAATGGACTCGTGATTGTCAGAGGCCGGACGAAGACAAGCCTCCATTTAGAAATGTACCCCACACAGTTACCTTCTTTCTTCGCCGATTCCTGAATTCATTAGGCATCATGTATACTTTCCTCTGAGCTTCTATCTTGTTTGCTTTTGAAGGTTTCGTGCTGCAGGTGAATTCGACTTCTCCTGCTTTACTTTATTCTAACTTCGACGTGCATTAAGACTATAGCCACGTATGAATCCAGTTTCAGCCGCTGATTTTAGTGACGAACTTAGGCTACACGAACGTTTAAACAACTTAAGAAATGATAGTGAAAAGGCTTACAGGCTACACGAACGCTTAAGAAACGTAAGAAATGATAGTGAGAAGGCTTACGGAGGTGATTGTACTTATACACCACGGCGGTGGTCAAGCGGTCGAGCATCCAGCTCCGATGCAGGAGCTTATGATTTCGATTACCCGTGCCGCCGCGTATACCAAGAGGTTATAATGAAAAAAAGTGATATGCCCCGACCTGTTGCTGCACTTGACGTACGTTGGTAGGTGTATGGTACAGCGTAAGAAATTTAATTTGTGTGCTTTATAGGATGGCGTGGTCACTCTAATGTCTAGACGGCGGCGTTGAACTTACTTTCAGCTCACTTATAACTCGACACCTCCCCGAACATTACTCTTCTATTACTTGCACAAATAAGCGTCTTTCCCCAAAACCAAACTACTATTCGCGACTCCAGCAATTCACGCGGCACCTAGCGGCAATATAGGGAAGCTGCGTACTGAGGTCCAAACCGTCTAAGCGCCAGTCGTATACGGTAGGGGCACGGTAGGATGTTGCCGCCCGTGGATGGATGGATGAAAAACTTTTATTGGGGTCCTGAAGGATACCACCCCCGTTTTATAGGGGCATGATCGCGGGCCGCTCCCATGTTGGGACGGGGAGGCCCAGCCTCACCGCCGCATCGTGGGCCTTCCGGACAGCCTTGAGTTGTTGTATCAGAACCGGACTCGTGAGCATTAAATGGAAGGAGTTTTCGGAAAATTCTTCATTTTTTCTTTGTAAAGAGGGGCACCTGCAAAGCATGTGGTGGAGAAAAAAAAAAACGAACGGCCAAGCAGATTTTTCTTTCCAGGTGAAGCAACCGTGTTAACTTGTTAACTCGAACCTATTACATGGCCTTTGTATCCAGTGACTACATGCCGCTGCGGCATCCTAAATATGTAAACGAATTTCGCAGAGACGCGGTGCGACATGTGCATTACACACACAACGCGACCACTTCAAGAACGCCGCTCGCGCTTGTGGTGCCGCTGGTGTCGACTAAAATAGCATGATCCACGTCCACAACCCGCTCTCCTTCTACAAATCAGCTTGAACTGCAGTCACACTGCAGAAAACTCAATATTTGTGTTAGCGACAGGGGACTCGGTGACCTCCGTGAATCCGCCATGCTGGAACTCTGCAGTACCCTCTCATGTTCATTTGAGTTGCGAATACTAACAGTCGATCACAAAACGCTCCCTATAACTTTCATTTGATCTAATTTAGTGACGATAGTCTTTCTTGGAATATCCCAACGCCGCAATTTTGGTCTGTCTGTGCTTCTGCCTGTCTGCTTGTCACACGATTAAGTTACTCGGACAAAGTCTGAACGCCCAGCCATCTTGAACTGGTGGCTGCGTTCATACTTGTGAACATTGTCGATCAAAACGCAGATATTAATCCCATATGAGTCGCAACATGAATACGTAAGTATTAGGCCAATTGTTCGTTTACTAGAACGCGCATATAAACGTAATTCTAAAGATCCTAGTTTTTCCTTAGGCTGCGCTGAAAATACGACGCTATGCATGCATAGATAGCGTCGTATTTTCGTGCACGAAAAAGCCATCTGCCGACGACGGTGCTGGGTACTTCAGCTGGCGTCTACTTCGGCGCACCAGAAGTACACTGTAAACAAAAGTTAGCCGAGATGGGAGTTTCTCCAGCACATGAGCCCACAAAACTCCCCTGCCCCAATTATTTACTCCCTGGTAGGGAGTGAACTCGGCACATGTCATCGTAAAACGCCCCCTCCTTAATCACAGAGTTTATGAACGACATGACCTTGTTAAACTCCCAGGGAGTTTCAGGTCACGTGGTACAAACTCCCTATAGGAGCTTTAAAAACCCTCTTGGGCGTGACGTGTGTGTGTGTGTGTGTGTGTGTGTGTGCGTGTGCGTGTGTGTGTGTGTGTATGTGTCTGTACGGGCATATGTTTGCACGTCGGTGTGAAACACATGTGATTTGTGTGGCTAACCGTGTAAGCATCTGTCCACAGGCAACGAAATTATAAGTGCAGCGAAGAATAGCAACGACCGGTTGGCATTTACTGGGAACATTTCAATATATTTCGCACCTTAAACCACGATGCACATCGGTCCGATTCCTCAACGAAACGTCCTGAATGCCACGCTTCAAAGGGCCGAGTAACAAAAAACTTCGAAGAATAAATTAATGGTAGCAAAAGTAAGCTGTTACGATCGTCAGCGGCTGCTCCTGGAGTTTCACCATCAGAAACTTCGAAGTGGTCTGAAGTAGGCTTCGCTCGACTACGGCAGGCTGGCCGGCAACCGGTCTGAGAGTTGCGCCGGCGACGCGCTCGCCCCGTCTCTGCAATAGTGGCTTCTCGGAGTGTCACCGGTATTTCACCGGCTGTAACATCTAAGTGGTAAGAAGGCCTCGCTATGCCGTCGGTATCAAGCCGGCATCGTATCGAACTCGCACTGTGCGCTGGCCACCGCGGCAAGCGCTACGAGCTAGCACCGACCACCGGCGATGCAAAGAATGTGTTTCACAAAAAATGAAGGCTGCTGGGATGTATAACAGTCTTCTGCGCCTTGCCACCGCAGCTGTCAATGACTAACTACAAGGCGAGCGCCGAACGAGGCGGAGTACGATCGTCAGCGATTGCACCGTAAAACTTCGAAGCGGTTCGAAGTAGGCTTCGCTCGACTACGGCAGGCTGGCCGGCAACCGGTCTGAGAGTTGCGCCGGCGACGCGCTCACCCCGTCTCCGCCGATAGTGGCTCCTCGGAGTGTCACCGGTATTTCACCGGCTGCAACATCTAAGTGGTAAGAAGGCCTCGCTATGCCGTCGGTATCAAGCCGGCATCGTATCGAACTCGCACTGTGCGCTGGCCACCGCGGCAAGCGCTACGAGCTAGCACCGACCACCGGCGATGCAAAGAATGTGTTTCACAAAAAATGAAGGCTGCTGGGATGTATAACAGTCTTCTGCGCCTTGCGACCGCAGCTGTCAATGACTAACTACAAGGCGAGCGCCGAACGAGGCGGAGTACGATCGTCAGCGATTGCACCGTAAAACTTCGAAGCGGTTCGAAGTAGGCTTCGCTCGACTACGGCAGGCTGGCCGGCAACCGGTCTGAGAGTTGCGCCGGCGACGCGCTCGCCCCGTCTCTGCAATAGTGGCTTCTCGGAGTGTCACCGGTATTTCACCGGCTGTAACATCTAAGTGGTAAGAAGGCCTCGCTATGCCGTCGGTATCAAGCCGGCATCGTATCGAACTCGCACTGTGCGCTGGCCACCGCGGCAAGCGCTACGAGCTAGCACCGACCACCGGCGATGCAAAGAATGTGTTTCACAAAAAATGAAGGCTGCTGGGATGTATAACAGTCTTCTGCGCCTTGCCACCGCAGCTGTCAATGACTAACTACAAGGCGAGCGCCGAACGAGGCGGAGTACGATCGTCAGCGATTGCACCGTAAAACTTCGAAGCGGTTCGAAGTAGGCTTCGCTCGACTACGGCAGGCTGGCCGGCAACCGGTCTGAGAGTTGCGCCGGCGACGCGCTCACCCCGTCTCCGCCGATAGTGGCTCCTCGGAGTGTCACCGGTATTTCACCGGCTGCAACATCTAAGTGGTAAGAAGGCCTCGCTATGCCGTCGGTATCAAGCCGGCATCGTATCGAACTCGCACTGTGCGCTGGCCACCGCGGCAAGCGCTACGAGCTAGCACCGACCACCGGCGATGCAAAGAATGTGTTTCACAAAAAATGAAGGCTGCTGGGATGTATAACAGTCTTCTGCGCCTTGCGACCGCAGCTGTCAATGACTAACTACAAGGCGAGCGCCGAACGAGGCGGAGTACGATCGTCAGCGATTGCACCGTAAAACTTCGAAGCGGTTCGAAGTAGGCTTCGCTCGACTACGGCAGGCTGGCCGGCAACCGGTCTGAGAGTTGCGCCGGCGACGCGCTCGCCCCGTCTCCTCCGATAGTGGCTTCTCGGAGTGTCACCGGTATTTCACCGGCTGCAACATCTAAGCGGTAGGAAGGCCTCGCTATGGCGTCGGTATCAAGCCGGCATCGTATCGAGCTCGCACTGCGCACCGGCCGCCGTGGCGAGCTCTGCGAGCTATACATGCAATGCATGCGAGCAACGGGAACAGCGACTGCGAACCGTCCCATTCGTTTAAGTCTATCGCTCCGTAGCTTAAACTGCGTGGATAGCGGACACCTATTTCTGTGCATGGGAAAAACGAGACGTAAACTGCACATCAGCAAGCATTTTGTGATCGCCAGCTGTCATTCATCGAATCACCGTGCCGTACTCGTGAGTGAGGCCTAGTCGTCGAACGCGGTAGCGGCGGTCTACCTCGGTTCATCGCTGGAGCTGCTGAATGTGCCTCGTTAATGTGTTCATTCAAGGCCGCGCGCACTTTGTGTGTGATTCAGTGCATTTTGCGGGTCCACAAACAGCACTGCTGATGCGAATTCAGCCTGTACGACAGAGCGTCAACTGATAAAATTTTTTCGTTATAGTAAAAAAATATTAAATATTAGGCAGGATTAGGATAAAAGGCATGTGTGTTGAAGTGCTTACATCAGACCACCGCAAGTTCATACTTACGCCGTGCGTATTTATTGCTTAATTATTAGAAAAAAAAAGGCTTTCACCTGGGCTACAGGAGGTCAGAATGTGGTGCCTATATATACTCGGTGACTATATGGTAGGTGTGTACTGCGTGTGGCAAGCTGTGGTGAGGAAATAAAGAAAAAAAAAAGGCAAGCTGTGGTGAGTGCGAGTGTTGTGATATTACGTGAACGTTGTGATGTTTGTGTACTGTAATCATTGTTGTGCGTATTAAATGTAATGTAATTAAAGTTACGCTTGCGCATGGTACGGCTGCTGACGTAATTTTTTTTCTCGGTCGATGCAAAAAATTTACTCCCATACTGACCTGAAAAAGTTCCCCTATGGATGTAAATAAAAACCCCCCTGACACCATGCGAAAACCCCCTTCTGATGGGGAGTAAATTTTTTACTCCCAGAGACGGGTTTTTTAAAACTCCCATCTGGGTGTGCGCTAGAGGACAAGGTCATTTACTCCCATTCCGGCTTATTTCTGTTTACAGTGTACATGCGCACAGCCACTGAACCTTTCACGCAATAATATACATTCCTGTATCGCAAATTGTTCTGCTTTACACAATTTTTATGTTATTTGCCGCGAGGTCCTCCACAGAGAGGTCAGCGCTGCATATCGGCGTCACAGATAGGATAGTATAGTTGCTGAATACGGTAGCTTTGCTTTCGCGACACCACTTGCATCGTCCCCCATGGCTGCACCGGTTCTTAGTCGCAATTTTACGATGGAAAATATACACGACAGTGGCACCGGGGACATCATTCATAGTTTACTTGCCCTTATTATCAGTTCCTAACGCTTCTTTAGGCACCGAGCTTCAAAACAAAGAGAAGCCCGCATGGTGTCCACAGCAAAAGCGCAGGAAATCCGGTGTTCTAGCAGACACCACAACCCGGCATCCGTCATCACGTAGGTGGCCCCATCACGGCATCCGTCATCACGAGTGACGTCATCACGTAGGTGGCGCTACGGTATGTCCTCGAGGACGATACAGTACTACAAGCGAACAAAACATTGCTGAGACATGTCGTGGAGGTACGAACACACGATATCCCAGCAGCGATAGTGTGGTGAAATGAAATCTGTTCAAACAAACCTCCATTGCATTTATCAAGCCAGGAGGGAAATGGTACGAGAGAAGCATCATGTATGGCCGCGGATGAGACCAGGACCAGCATTTGCGAGACATTTGTAGCGAAACACACACATGTGCGGCCAATTATTCATGTCCAGCGGGTCTTTTGTGTAGGCCACCAAGGTTAAGCATCACAACGCACGATAAGACATATGATTTAACTCAATAGCCCAGGACATACGTACGCAGTGCTATAAGCGTACAGCAGTGTGGCTGCCGAATAACCTTTACCACAGAAGTGTCTCTAACGTGTACTAAAATCCTGGTAGAAGCACTTTCCATTCACCATCCTGTTGCCGAAAGGTAAAGCTGCGCAATACAGCCACTTAACTTCACACCACATTCAGCGCCGGAAACGCGGCAGGGGATTCAGCGTCGACACCGTAAAGTTCTTCGCATGCTTCGCAAGCCACTTCATCCAAATAAATTCTAAAGCGAAGACTACAAAGTATGGCTGAGTTCAGCCGACGGACAGAAATTTATATATGGCCCCAAATACGCCTAAAAATACCTGGCTGGTCTAGCTGGCTGAACGCTGTACTTGAATGAACCCGCCCAAAATATTGTACAGGATTGCGAGAGTTTGCCAGAATGTCCGAATGCACGTAAGCGATAAATTCGAGGACTGCAGAGTCTTGGCCGTTTCTACTCAACAGTACTGAAACCTTGTCCCGAGCACCAGAAAGACCAAAAGCACACACTCCCAAGCGTGTATTCTTCACACCGTTATCTTTGTCCCCTTGGATTTTCTTGACGCAATATACGCCAGCACCACGAAAGCTGCATCTCGATACACAATGGCTATAGAAGCTCTGCATTGTGTGTACTACGTTGCGTAATACCCTCGTGCCAGTGACCACGTGATGCAGTAACCCGAACCCGGGAGAATCGCGGCGAAAGTGATCCACATTGAATGTCCGAAGCCTTCGTAAGCCATGCAGCGCTACACGTACTTTACTGCCCTACTCCACGCCAGCCAAGCGGCCGAAGCACGGTCCTTTCGTGACACGCCGCGCAAACCGCAACTTGGCGCGATAGGACGTGTAATCGCTGCCTGCCCGCGGCGCCTATTGAAGCCGCTCCGCCCCCACCATTCAAGAGCCATCAGTTTCACCTCAGCTCCACCAAGCACAATGGTTTCTGAGCACGCGCGTGAAAGACAGGGCTGTCCGTCACGAAACCCACCTGCCCTGCCTTGCCGGCGAGCTTGCTTGCTTGCCGGCTGGCAGAGCGCGATGACACAACGCTGCGTGGCGGGCAGCGGCAACGCTCGCCGGTTCAACCGGAAAGAAGTTTCTTTCTTCGTGTAACGTTTTTTTTTATTTCTTTTCATCGGAGGGTGTTGTCCGTCGAGCTTCGACGATTACGCGAGCCTCCATTCGCCGGACAGGGCATCACCACCGACGTCGCTGCCCACTCTCACCACGCCACGTCTCTCACCCTTTACAAAAAAAGAGAGGCTTGTTGTGGCACGCACATGCGCCATTGTCGCGCCCAAGCGAGCACGCCGGCGCACCTCACGAAGTAGAGAAAACCCTTTTCATTTAGCGCCAGGGACGGGTGAGGGGAGAGAAGCGCACCATCGACAGCAGGCGATAACGTGCGAACGCTTGTTGTTAGCGCGAACGCGCGAATCGAGCGTGTCGCACAACGAACCTATACACAGTATGATAGCGTGCACACGGCGCATAAAAGGGTATAGTACGCGCACACTCTGCAGCAGCTGACAGGATTCGGCCGATTCGACCGCGAGCGGCGCTGCGCGCAGTCGTTGTCGCCGTCCCGCGATGTCGGTAGCAATTGTCCTCGGCCGTGCGCCTGGGGCACTTGTGTGATGCCCGTCTGTATGATGCCTCAGCGCGTGGTATGTGTATATATACGTGCGTGACAAAGAGTGGTATATACTGTCGCGCATGCGTGCAGCTTGCATCGACGTGGGAGGTGTTAGTCTGCGTTTCTTTTTGTACATTTTTAAGCGCGTGAGTTGCGTGAGAGGACGCTATTCCCGAGATTGTCGTCTCGTTCCTTGTTCTCGTCGTCACGGCCACACACGTGATGCGCGTCGCAGGTGGCCTACTGCTTGAATGCGTGTGATGTCGAGCCCGGAAGGCGCAATAATTAGGGAGCTTTAGAATACCGTTTGCAAGCGCTGCGGGCGTTGCGAGCGTAGCGGACGCCATATGTGCGTTAGAATAGCGTTTGCCCTGCTGCGATCCGCAGCGCACGATCGCAGCGACACCGTAGCCTCGAAACCAGCGCTTACGGGCCACATGCGGGCCGCCATTACCGCACGCAATTTCGGATTTTTTCGCGTGCGGTGCGCGAACGCGAACGCCGACTGGCGTTACGACGCATGCGCAGTGGCAGCGACCGCACCGCAAGGGCTCGTGGTGCGCTATTCTAAAACTCCCTGTTGTACGGGAAATGGTGCGCGCGGAAATAGGCAGTGCTCTCTGCACACGACGTTAACCCTACGGATATATAGGTAGTCCATGCCGGGGACAATTTATACCGTATGCACTTTCAACAATGTCCTCGCAGGATTTATTTACACGTGTGAGATGCAAAAGAAAAACCTTACTGCGTCCAGGCCAAACTTCTTCACGCATGCATCTCGCCGTATCTCCTCCAAATCGGCGTCATGGGGGTCATATCTGACGCTACTTGTAACTAAAAACATAAGGCTACATATCACGTAATCACTCAAGTTACGGCTGTCGCAACAAAGCACGCAAATTGTCGTACTTTAGGTATGCCTGCGGTTGTAAGAACGTTTCAAATTCGCCACCATTGCCGCGAGTGGTATTGGTGAACTATATCTATAGATCGTTCATATCCGCAAGTACACAATAAATCGGAGGTTATGAGGCATGTGAGGTTCGGCTGAGGAATGTGTGATGCGGGATTCAGGATGTTGGAGATCGAAGAGGCAAGTTGCCTTTCCTTTCCCATTCACTTCTCCTTTTCACTATTATACCTCAACTAACTCTAACAGCTCTCTCCACTCCGCTACTACACCATATGCGCTACTACACCATATGGTTGAATGATGTCTCACCAACTAGCCCAGCTCTCAACCCTACTGAACTCTAACAGCTACTGTGTAGCTCATTTCCCCGGTTTCGTTGTCTGTTGGCTTAGGCGGCAGTAAATAAAAGAAAGCAATAGAACCATTCGGTCAGTCATTTTCTTGCCCATAATTGATGTTATAAAAGACATTTTTCAAAGACGCTACTTTTTTATACAGGGCAGTGTATCGCCATACAACGACTTCTCACCCTCCTTTCCCACTTCTCTGCTAAGCCTTTTATGGCAACCGAGTAACATAGCAAGTACAAATGTTAAGCAGTTTCTGTCCTCGGTACAAGACGCGCGCGTTACACATCATCCAAACGCCACACACCCAACCGCGCCAAATAGACACATCTTCCTCTTGCGTTCCCTACAAAGCAAGGAAGTACGAAACGCTGTCTGTCTACACCCAAAAGACATCGAGTCGCACGTAAGCTACGCGGTTACGTGCGCGCCTTCGCGCGAAAGCGAAAAGTCTGTCGAACCCCGACGACGTAAGGAGATTACTCATGGCACGTTTAAAGGTGGCACCATCTAGCATACAGATAGGCTTAAGGGCGTGGCGCTTGTCGTATTCCGTCAAGACCGATGGGGGGCACCAGGCGGTGAACTGCCGCGGGAGGGCGCGCGCGTAAGAGCATGAGCACTCCAAAGCTGACGCGCTCGCGTCCGTCGGTTCTTTTATCTCTCTATTCACTGTGGTAACACTTGTCGCTAAAGCGTACGTTACGCAGGGTGTGGTGTGCACGCTGACTTGAATACGCACGTTCGACACTTCGGATCGTGACTTTGACAGCTTATGGGTTGCGCACACTGGTATTTATAGTGTCGGTTTGAGATTAGACACGCCCCGGGCAAAGCGGTTTTGCCCTTTGTTTCTTTTTATCCTGTAGTACACCCTCAATGGGCATCGATTGAAAGATGCGTGTAATAAGCAGGCTTCAAAGATTGCGCAGTTGCTTCAGAAGTCTTACAACACAGGTGGCTTCGCAGTGAACGCCGCCATATTCTAATGAATGCGACTACAGTAGTCGCAGAAACAGCTTAGGCAAAAATTTCTTTCGTAAGAAGAATTTCAGCCAATCGTGGTGCTCGGCATAAGATTAGCGAAGCCAGTTTGTCAATGACAAATATCATTCACGAACTGAAACTTTTGTTAATTCCACCAGCAGCATCCTTGCGATCGATGCCAATATCGCTTTTTCCAGCCGGGCTGAATCCTACCGGGTTGTCGACTGTAAGTTTAGAACTACTTCAGCGTCAGGGACGCTCGTATCTGCTCGTAGTCAAGAGCGGTGCTCGCTGACATTGACGGGATTACATGCACAGAAACACCCAAGAACACGTGGACCGCCACGGTTGCTCAATTGATAGAACATCGCAGGCGCTATATAAGTGCTGTAGGTTTAGTCCCTGTCACCGCTAAGTTGATTTTTCGGCCACTTAAATTATTCCTTTCCACTTCGATGATAATTACTGCCTTACAGTTAGAGACTTCAAACAATGCCCACTTTACCATCATTGGCTTGACTGTCTGTTGATCCTTAAGTATACGTTGTGTTCAGCTTGAGCAACAGTGCCTGTCCAGAAAAACCAGTTTATACCGTGAAAATAGCCGGGAGTCAAAAGAAGTACAGTTTACATGAGCGTTGAATTTTAAAATAAAGGCGTAGGAAGCCAGCGACCTTTTGCGATGATGGAGTTCCTTTAATAATTCCCACTATGCTATACACGCTTAGTGGGGTCTTCCTTAAAGCGCTAGTTATAGCCAGGACACCAGACATTTTTTTTTGTGTAGTTTCCTAGATACAGCTGGTGTCTTAACCGAGACATTACTAAGGGTAAGGCACTATAAGGCTGCGGAAATTTAGTTTCCACACAAACCCGAGAGCACATCGTTAACAAGATAGCAAGTGCTAATGGCCACATATACCTTTCTGTAGGGTAAAGAAAAAGGAAATTATATAGCGTAAATATAAAAAAGAAAGGGCAGCACCACTCCTGCCAAATGAGTTACAGGCATACTAATGACTCTAGAAAAGCTTAATACCGCAGTCATTCCCAACATTGCGCCACGATAACGCTCTTTTCACAAAAGAGGCCTTTTTCACGCAATTATTAAGCAAAATAAGCACGAGTGCACGTAAACGATCGAGCGCTTCGTTATATGGGGAGCAGGCAAGCAGGCGTTTTGTTGTTCGCATACCCTGGCCAGCAAACCAGCCGACGCGTATATACACGTACATGCACTGTACAGTTTGCTGCCTGCGCCATTGTGTGCTTCATCAACACCGTCATGTAGCTTTAAGGCTTTACGTCATACCGCGAGCGGCAGGACCTCAAAGAACCAAAATGGACGAGAAGCTCTTTAAGCCCGCATGCTGTCACCACGCTATACGCTACGCTTCACGTATCGGTGCCTCGAGACCGTGGCTGACTCTATGCCACACTGCTGTCGGCGTGCACTTTATAGTCTGCCAGCCGTCGCCTCTTCCCTCCCACACTTAACTCTCCTAGCCGCGCGAGAGTGATTTAAGTGTGGACATTTAGCGCTGCTTTACGAGGCATGCGAGCACACTGCACTATATTCTCTTCTTCCTCTCAACTCTGCCAGCTTCGGCTTTATAGCGAGACCTAAACGGAGGGCTACAGTCACCGGCAAAAGAAAAGAGGGTAAACTAATGGCTTTCGTGCCGTCTCGAAGCTTCGGAGCGAAGCACACTGCGCATTCACTCCAAAAATTAGCCGCGCATGCGCGCTCCTACACAGTACGCAGAGGTCGACGTGGGAAATGGACTTTGCGCGTCAGAAAGTGCGCGCAATACCAGGGCGAGAGAGAGAGAGAGAGAGAGAGAGAGCTGTTAGTGTTCGTTTTGCCATATAGTTGCCGTCACCTCCATAAGCAAAGAGACAGAGTACGATAATAGGAGAGGGACCGCGTCCGGATGAAAGGTGTGCTCTCTTTCACTCCTTTCTTTACACGGGGCGCTTCTCCAAACACCTTTCACACCGCGGGAAAGGTGCCCCAGCCATTGGTGCGCTGCACGGCTGTTCATAATGGTGACGGAAATGGTGGCGAGAGCGCCCAGGAGAACAGCGATTATGTGTCTTCTACCTGTCTTCGCACGAGCAAGCCGCCGCGCACGTTGGCTTGGCTTGCTGGGCGCACACAAATTATTATGGTATATAGCGAGCAAGAGGGACGGGACTCGCGGGGGGAGTGTACATAGTCTACACACCGCACAGGCGATGGCGTGACCAGTAGTGGCCAACTACATGCAGCGTCGGCCGACGCTTCAGCGTCGGTGAAAGAGGAGGAGCGCATGTCGCGTCTCGTCGGCGGCGGCGCGTCGACGGTTGCTCTCTCGGGTTCTTTTTTCTATTTTTCTACGCGTTTCGTTTAGATTCGCGCCCACGTGTAGGTTTGACCACCGCCAGCATAAGCGAACTCTCTCGCCGAATCGCGCCGAGAGCACGTATTTTTCTCAGCGACCGAAAGGCGGCGCATGATGGGTGCGTGCGACCGTGACGGAGGCCGGGCCGTGACGCGCCGTGGTGCCGTGAAAAATTTTGCGGTGCCACCGACGGACACTGCAGGCTGGTTTAGAAACGCCCGTCGGTGTGCGTGATACGCGCTTTTTTTTTCCGCTGATCGTAATGGCCGCGCATGAATCTCACTTCACGTGCTTTTATATGGGTAGAAGTGCTTCGTCCGGGGCGTTGCTTCTATGGAGAAGGGTGGCTCGGACAGCTTGACCGTCATTCTTTTAGGGCACTTCTATTTTAATTTTCAGGTCAACTTATTCCATGTTCTTCCACCGCTGTGCGCCCGGCTCTTGGAAAACTAATCGCCGAAAGCTGGCCCACACGTGGTAAGTCGCTCGTGAAAGATGTATGGCCTCTTCCATGAAGTCTTCATCGCAATTTACTTCCCTCTTCCCAACGTTTAGGGGTGAAGCTCCTTAAGCCGTGGGTCGTGCGTCCTCGATGTATGTAGTTGTTGGTAGCTGCCACTCGATTAGTTCTTAGAATGTCCACTAGATGACGGTAGTTGTACATGATAAATATATGATGAAAAGATGTGAGATGGCGGTACTTGGAGTGTTCACTAGATTGGCAGACGGATGAACGAACGCATGGACGGACGGACGGACGGACGGACGGACGGACGGACAGACAGACAGACAGACAGACAGACAGACAGACAGACAGACAGACAGACAGACAGACAGACAGACAGACAGACAGACAGACAGACAGACAGACAGACAGACAGCAGCGGCCAGTGGACGGAGATTCAGGGTTTACCAATAACACCCTCCGAAGCTTCACCCCACTTATCATCATTCACTCCGTGGATGTGCTGTGATTTTTGAAACGTTCTGCTGAGTTGACTGCAATACGCGTATTGAATGTAACAGTTTTTCCCTGTTTGATTTTTTTATTTGGTCAAGTTGTCAGGTTTTCTTACTTTATTGAATTGATTTTTGAAAGTGCTGTTTTGTGCCCAGTTGAGTAACTCCGGTTTGGTTATGTATGGTAACGGTATGAATAAATAAATAAAATAAACAGAGCTGGTTATAAAGTTTACTTTAGCCCCACCGCGGTGGTCAAGTGGCTAAGGTGCTCGGCAGCTGACCTGCAGGTCGCGGGTTTGAATCCCGGTTGCGGAGGCTGCATTTCCGATGAAGGCGGAAATGTAGCCTCCAATTCCGGAGCCCTCCACTACGGCGTCTCTCACAATGATATGGCGGTTTTGGGACGTTCACATCATCAATCGATTGATGATGTGATTGAGGTGTGGGGTTTAACGTCCCAAAACCACCATATGATTATGAGAGACGCCGTAGAGGAGGGCTCCAGAAATTTCGACCACCTGGGGTTCTTTAACATGCGCCCAAATCTGAGCACACGGGCCTACAACATTTCCGCCTCCATCGGAAATGCAGCCGCCGCAGCCGGGATTCGATTCCGCAACCTGCGGGTCAGCAGCCGAGTACCTTAGCCACTTGACCACCTCGGCGGGGTCACATATCAGTCGATTATAAAGTTGATTTTAAATAGTTTTCTTTCTCTATCTACCTAACGAGGTTGAAGAAAAGAAGTGTAAATTTAAGTATTCAATCCCTTTGTTAGACACAGCATCAGTGAGAATCAACAGACAATGATGCCAAGGAACGTACTTTCTATGGCATCATTGTCTGTAACTTCTCATTAACCCTTATCGGGGTTGTCAGTTCACCCACCCGCTCGGCTTATTTAGTCATTCAACACACTAAAGGCCAAACATCGATCAGTTTGTATACGGTGTTTCGTGTCCGGAGTCGATTCCCGGGTGTTGGTGGCCATGTTCATACTGGAGCGGGAATGAAAGAATGTAATATAGTTGGACACAAGTCTGATAGGCTTCCGCAACGCAAGCGAGGTCACTGATAAGGCTCTGATTTCCAAGAAGACAAGCCCTACCTGCAGCTACTCGTGATGCCAAACCGCCTTTTTCACGTTGCCACGGGGCATACACTTCCGGTCCCTACCAAAACCTTAACTATACGATAGAGGGCTGCGAAGAAAAATCTAAAGTGCGGCTTGCCTCTGTGTTGTCACGTATGCATATATCGGTCCACGAAGGAAACTGGGCAACCTATACATACAGCCTGCATGCCTCTTTCCCTCGTTGTAGGTTTCGCCCTTGCCGGGAGAGATGACGTCACAGTCACCACCTTTGACACGTTATTATAGGGGCTAGAGTGACGTCAGCAGCTAGAATGGTGCCACGAATGTGGGGATGCCCGAAAAATGACGTCGAGCCACCCAATAATACCAGGGCCTCCATAAATGACGGCGCATTATTATACGCTAGTAAAGTTACAGCAAACGTAACCAAAAGCTGGCACAATATTCATATATCTTTTTATTCGTAACCACTTTGGATAACTGCCCTTACAGTTGGCTTCACTTTGTGTGTATGTGTTTGTACATGGGCCCAGATGATAATTACTTAACCCAATAGGTGATGAGATCTTTGCGCTATTCATCGATAAATTTAATATCGCAATAACGAAAACATTTTCACCTTGTTACATCACAAATTGAAGCTGTAGCCACTCAACGCTTATTTGTGCACAACTCTTGGAATATGTGCATAGGACGCCATATATAGCCGTAGTTCACGGACAACGGGATGTAAGAAACCTGAGTACTTTGTATCCTAAGCAAGGCATGCCGCGCGCAATGAATGGGCTGGACTATACGTTACCTGCGAACAACTTGGTATACGGTGGCAGCTTTTATGGCCACAGACTGCGCAGAAATTCAAGATTTGCCGACATGCCACCCTATACGTAAGCTTTTAGCGCGAACTTTAGACGTTCATTCATAAAAGTCAAAGGAGCCTCAGCATTATACAGCTATGCATAGCCGTGCATGTGCTTTGTTTAAAAATGGGCTGCAATGCAGAATAAGCAATACTTTCAAATGAATAGATCAGTCTAGCAGGAAAGTTATAAAAGCGGATAATTATATACCTTCAATCCCACGGTTATAGAGGGACAAGAAAACCTTGCGCGCTTCCAAAGTGACATGTTCTTGGTTGGACTGTGTAATGGCTGTAGCGCACCAAATACTATACATCGTGCTTAAAGAACATACTACAAGCTGTACAGCACATCCTACGCAAACACGGCGCTCAGAGAGAAGTGACGTTCAATTTACGTACGCCGTGATAACCGTGTATCTTGGCCTCCCATAAAACCCAAAACTCGTCCCACAAGTAACCCGCATGCAATGTAAGTACCAAAGTAAGTGCGCTGCTGCATACCGGGCACAGCCAGCTATCCACCCAGGACCCGTAACAACGTCGTGTATCTCGTCACGATTCCTGCATATAGTGCACTCCCGCTGGCCTCCGAGATGGCGTGGCGAGAGCGAGATAGACGTAAAGGTGGGAGCTCCTCTTCTTCACCAGGTATACACGCCCACAATCTTGTCCTCCGCAATATATCTATACATGCCCAGCAGTGCAAAACTCACACCATAATTATACCGCTCTTATACTGCGAACGTTTTCCCCGCCTGTCGACGCGTGCGCGGTCCGAAACGTCTTAATAATAAACCCTCGCCTCTCCAGTGAAATATCGGGCTCGTTCTGAAACTTTTCCCCGCGGAAACACTCTGTGTGCGGGGCTCCTCTAGTGCGCGTATGCATGAGCCGTTGTTGGGGAAAATTTACGACGTGATTGCCTCACTTAAGGAGCTATCGTGCACGTGCGCGTTAGCTCAACAACGAAGAATCGCTTCGTACTTTTTTTTTCTTCGATGTGCTTCTTCAAGGGTTTCACAGATGACCACCGCATTCGCCAACCATCAAAATGGGTAAGAGGACCGGGTACCTCTAATGGACAACAAGAAGGCTAGCGAGGCCGAATGGCCTCGCTAGCCTTTCGCGGCAGACAACTCACTCACTTCGTCGCATATTTTTCAATGCCTTTCTTAGAAAACTTCAGCGACTTTGGGCGTTTCTATCTATCTATCTATCTATCTATCTATCTATCTATCTATCTATCTATCTATCTATCTATCTATCTATCTATCTATCTATCTATCTATCTATCTATCTATCTATCTATCTATCTATCTATCTATCTATCTATCTATCTATCTATCTATCTATCTATCTATCTATCTATCTATCTATCTATCTATCTATCTATCTTCCATCTATCTATCTATCTATTATCCATCTATCTATCTATATATATATATATATATATCTATCTGTCTATCTATTCATTGTCTGTCTGTCTGTCTGTCTGTCTGTCTGTCTGTCTGTCTGTCCGTCCGTCCGTCCGTCCGTCCAGCGCAGAAGTTCCAGCGCAGCGTCAGCAGTTTTGTCAGTTTGCGGGAATCCCGACGTATACGTATAAAGAACAAAAACCATGCCTCGATCTGGAATGAAACCAATGAATTTTGCGTGGTAATCAAGTATGCCAGTGCTTGAAGCTATATACTTAAAAAAAGCATAAAAAATAGCATACATGTCTCATATAGGGTTATTACGATTGTTGGTTGCAGCGCTGGCTATCCGCGTTCATACCAATTTAAACAACAGTACAGTAGTACTGCAATTACTTAGCGAACTATATATTGAAGCGTTCCTTGACGCCGAATGAATACACCAACGACGGCTTACTTACGACATGCACATTATTGAAACGTAGCGCAAACTTTTAAATAAAACAGACATTTGTGCACTGACAGGAACGACCATAAGTGACCGTGTAGGCGCCAGTGTAGCCAGTACAATCTGCACGCTACTACAAAATCTATATATACGCAAGGATGGCAAGCCAAATAAAATCTTCTGGCTCGATTTTTTTAATATCAGAACACCCTCGCATTGGTCTGTTTTGCATTTTATTAAGACAATTAGAAGGCGAAAGCTATCCTCATTAGGGGTGATCGAAGCACCTCTAGACCTCATAACGTCCGTCCATCCGAAATCCGTCCACGCCGTAGTGAACGTTGGTCTCAAATATAGTCATATTCGTTCGGAACTGCATCTTATATAGCTGTGGACTACGTGGATTCTGGTTGTAAGTCTATTTGCAAGAATAGAGATTAGTTGCAACCATTGGCCGTTGATTCATGACGAGAATATCGCGAGCAGAGACGAACCTCCAGCGAGCGTTCGTCATAAAACTTGCCAATCGAGCTATTGTGTCTCACGACACAAATTTTACACTTAAGGGGAGATGCTATACTCGGAGACACTTTTTTTTCATATTCACCCTAGAGCAATGAAACTTGAGCTGTTTATGGAACTTTTTATGCTGATTCCTAATATATAATTAGTTTTCTTGCAAGTTACACACTTTTAGCTCTGCAACATGACAAAGTGAAAACCTTAACCCTTTTGCCCCGCCTCTTTTCATCCCTAAACTTCTGTAATATTTTACCATTCATAGCTCATAATGCTTAAAATAAAGTGTAGAGTGCAAATAACTAATTAGGAAGCACATACAAAATATGTAATACGCGTCAAAAATAATAGACGTAAGAAGTTCATATTTCACCTACCCTAGCAAAGGTATACGTACAATTTTTTAATATACAATAAAATATTGAAATTTAAACTAGATAATTGCATTTGTCATACTTCGGAAAAAAAGTGGGCAAAATTTCATGCAGATCCGAGCACTAAAAGTGCCCGAAAAAAAAAAAGGTGCACATTGGAAAAAATGGCCAAATTTGTGTTTTGAGAAAAATATGTTTTAAAGCTAAAATTGAGTTTTTACTTATGCAAAGTATCAATAAATCAGATGAAATTCGCACACCAAAAAGAACAATCCTTCTTCTAGAGGCCACTGTGACAAAAATACCACCATAAGTTTGCCCCTCTCGGCTTTTTCGAGCCGACTCATCACAGACATTTCGCTCACAGACAGGGCCATGAAACGCTTGCCAAACTTCCGCTCCATCTGGCAGAGCCTTGTGCCAACTGCAAGCTAGGAAGGAGTTCGACAGGACTGCGAAATTCAAACTAAGTCCAGTGTCGTGCCATTTTGCAGCCGTGCTTGTGCCACATAGCATCGTACATAATGGCAATGTCGTCCCTGCTGAGTTCTCTCACTGCGAGCTCTTTCGACCTCTCAAAATTGGCGCTGAGGCCATTCTTTGCCGCATCACGAAATTTCCGGCTCACGGGTGTGAATGACTTTTGGTGCATTGGCTTTTGCAAGCCAACAACTGCCGCAAATCGGACCAGCTGCTCGTAGCCTATTCCTACAGAGCGCACCGCACAACGGCTTTCACGTGCGAGCAATGCTTTTTTTCATTCATAACAGAGATAATTACACGAGAAAAGCATTGTTCAGCTGCGCTGCTCGACAAGGCATGGACCCCGCAAATAGGTTTCACAGCACATACAGGCGCGCAGCGGCCAATGGCAGTCCCTGATTCGTATACCATGTGATAAGCCAGGCGCGGCGCTCGAAAAACGTGCAGAAGAGTGCTTCTTTTTGTTATTTCTTGCGCTGAATCAGCCAGAGAAACTGTTGGTATTTGAAGAGTGAGGCTCCACACTTCGACTCATGCGATCAACAATGACGAGCGGCGGCGCATTATCGGCGGCAAGGTGCTCGAAGACTGCACACACTCGACCTTTTAACAGGCACCTTGTGCTCTTTAGATAAAATTTAGAGCATTTCCAGTTAGGTCTCGACCTGTATTATTTTTTTCATAACAGTAGAGGTATTAATCTTATGAAAACAGGCGAAAATAAAAAAATCAGTAATTTTGAAAAAAAAAATCACGTTTTTCGACCCGCATCTCCCCTTAAGCTATTGCCGTTGACAGCAACTGTGTGCTAAATCACTATTGACGCGTTGGTATCCCATTCCTTCGCTTTGAATTGCCGCTGTCATCGGTTCACAAGTTTTATCAGTAGCCACGGCTTTGTCAGAGCGGGAACAATTATTGATTACCTCCACGCGGTGAACTTCCGCGAGCCCGGGCTTTGACAGGGAGCGTACACAAGGCTTCGCTTCAAGGCTATCGATAAGTACACGCTCCGAAACCTGATTGTACTCGCCCGCAATTAAACACGCCCTCGCGGCCCAATCGTCCGGCCCGCTCAACGTAAGCCGCGCCTCTTATAAAATACACGCTGTCTAGATAGCACGGGTCGTGCGATTTTCTCATGGCCCGGCTGCACATCGCTATCGCGTGCTTATCGACAGCACTGCCATGTTAATGAATTCCTCGCACCCACGCTGACAGTGAGGCGAACTCGCTTCCAGTTGCACTGACCAACGCGCGCTGTTCAGACAAGTCCGCCCGGCAGCTCATGAACTTGTCCGTAAAATCCGCCGGGAAAGAGTCAAGAGTCCTTAAAGGCCACAGAGCCCGTGCCTGCGTAAACAACACACACACACACACACACACACACACACACACACACACACACACACACACACACACACACACACACACACACACACACACACACACACACACACACACACACACACTTTGTACAAACCGCATGCCACGGAGGTCCTAGCGCGCGCTATCACCGCAAGCTCGTGTGGTTGTATATAGAGACGTGCTCCGGAGCCATCACCCGTGCGGCTAACTCACGCTCTCGCTAGCGCGCGCGCCAACCGAGCGAAGCCGAAGCCAGAGCCGTCGAACAAGCGAACGAGCAACCTGCGCAGCGCACGCTGCAGACCACCCAGCGGGCGCCTGATCTCGTTTTTTTTTCCCTTCTTCTGCTTCTTCGCCACACACCGATTGATTAAGCGTTTTGCCAGCCGGGGCCGGCTATCTCGCTTATCGAGCGTGAGTTATAGCCCAGTCCCCTCCCCTCTAGCCTCCTCCTCACGTCAAGCTCGCGCAAGAATCGCGCCGTTCTCGACCAGCTCTTTCGCCGAACTCGCCAGGCGTGCGTATACCTGCTACCCCCTCTTTCCCGATACACGCGCATTCAACGAGTTCCTCTTTGTGTGTGCACACCAACGACACACGCACAGACAGAGAAGGTCAGCATCGCAACAGCCCTCGAACATGCCACAAGGCAGGCAGCGAGCGGCAGCAGCGATCGAAGCAGCGGCAGCAACCTCTCGCTGCGCGCCAGCTGTAATTACCGGTCCGCATATACGGCGTAATTTACAGCCGCCCCCCTTCTTGAATCTCTCTCCTCTGTGTTTACTTTATTTGTTTCGTTTTCTTTGGCACGTCTCTCGTTGCTTGCCTCGTTTCTATTACACACACACCACACACACACACACACACACGCACGCACGCACAGCACACACGCACGCACGCCACACTGCATGCGTGGACCGACCAACCGGGCCCGGCACGAATCCCCATTGAGCTCGGCGATTTCGGACGGCCCAAGGCGCGCCTCTGCAAGCCCGTGTATTGCGTGGACGGCGCGGCTCCTGCGGTTTGACGTTTGGCAGTGAATGAGAGGAGGAGGAACAGGGTATCCAACGCAGTGCACTGCGATGCGTTTCCGTAATTTTTATTGCAGTGCGTACATAAACGGTGCTTGCTTGGGTTAGTTATTCACCTCCTCCCCTCAACATAGCGGACTCTCTCCGATTTTCTGTACGTTTAGTTCAGTGACTGAGTTTCAAACACATCACATTATTTAGTGGTAGTGTGTCCACTGTAGGCCAATAACAATAAAGAAATAGTCAGGTTTAATGTCATACTTAGAATGAACTAACGTAACGCTATAGACCCATGTCACACACGTAAATGTTTTCTCGGTGCTACGATCTAAGATTTTACGTCCCAAAACAAAAGATACGATTATCACAGACGTCGAAGTGGAGAGCTCCAGAAATTTTAGGCCTCTAACATCGCACAGTACACGGGCATCTACCATTTCGTTTCCATCGAAATGCGACCGCCGCGGCTGGAATCGAACCCACGACCTTCGGGTCAGCAGCCGAGCACCCTAGCCACTGCATGCCCCGAGGTGGACTAGGTGTGCGTTTCAGCGCTCTCTCGCGAGCCTCTTATGAAACCTTGTATTCGCCTTCGGCCTCTTCCTTTGGCACTCTTGTAGTTACGCGTGTACTTTCGCGCTCTTTTTTCTCTATCTTTCTTTACTTGTTGCAGAGAAGCGTCTTTCACCTTTCCGTGAAAACGTCGTCGGTAATGTGTCTTTGGATTAAAGCACGTCTTCCTATCCGTTTGAGAACTTGCAATGGAAGCCACTGTAATCGTCTACGCGAGGTGCAAATTAAATAAGTCCCACCGTCTGCAATTCAGAGCTTAAAGGGACCGACAACTAGCCATAACGGGTGATTTATTACATAGTAGTACATATGAAAAGAGCATGAAATATAGTGGCACATATCAGCATTCCTTTCTCGTTGTGCCTAGGATTCATATAATTAAATCATGCTTAAAATGATCAAAACCGTTTTGTTTCGCATGCATCCTAGCAGAGGAATCTTGAAGCAGGATTATAGAATCTGGAGTCGCGATCACTTTGCTGAACGTGGCAGCGTAGTCTGATGATGTCGTGCGTGCCAGTCCTCAAAATTTGAGTAGGTATATTATCCCGCCCTGCTCAATTATGTGCTGCTTACGACGTAAAAGAAGTAGCAGGGTGAGAAAAAAATCACAGCGATGCCGCAAGGGTGAGCAATCACAGCTATAGCAACAAATTGGAAGGCCCCGCGCAGATTGGCAAGCAGATCGAAGCGTGTGCCACGTTTCTCACGCACAAATGGCGCACGAAACGTACTCATGGGTACATATGAATGCACATAAGCGTCTAAGTTGTTACTTCGATGTGCCTGAAAAGCACGCTCTTTTCGCAAACAGAGACTGTGCAACGATTGCAGTGACCTTTGTGCGTCCGGTAACTACAACAGAATCGCTCCGGTGAAAGCCCAAAGCCAGCCAAGACGTACGATTGTCACCACCGCGAGATAAGCGCATGCGTGAGAGTCCACCCTGCCCCCTCTCCGTGAGGCAAAGTACGCGTTGGGAGATGGGAGCGCGCGCCGCCGCGTCGTGACGATGTGGCGACGCACGCTCATTGCGCCATCTAGCTGGTAATGCTGAAAACACGATAGTTTCCCTCGAGATGCCCGTCGACAGCGGTAAGTGGCAGATATAAATAGCTTGCCGTTTGAACAGTGAATAACGCGCTCCTCGGTGGCTCAATGGTTAACGCCTCGCACTCACGTTTCAAAGGTCCCACGTTCGATTCCGCGGGCAGGAGTCTGTTAGGGGCGAAGCTCGTGAAGCCGTGGGTCGTGCATCCACGAAGCATGTATACTAGTAGCCGTCGCAGTAGTAGGCAGCCACCTCCAGAGCCGGACTAGAGGAGCGGCACGCACGCATTCTTTTGAGTTGAGGAGGAAATCCGCACACGTTAATCATTGATAAAAGATAGTCGTTTCTGAGGAAATAAGCTGCAGAGACGAGTATCTGTGACCTAATCCACCATAAAATTTGCCTTGAATTCGTACTTACTGAAAAATTAGTAACAGAAGGACGCACTTTCAGAACTATCTGACCAGAAACGGTAGCCCCTTTAAACTCACTGGGTGTAACCTTCTTGGCTTTAGCAAGGTTTAGCGAGGGTTGGGCAGCAGTGCCATGAACTAGCAGCAGTGAAAGGAGGGAACTAGACACGAAGCGCAGGTCGTAGAGAGTGCGCGCGTGCCGCTCCTCTAGTCCGGCCGAGCCACCTCTCGTTTTGTCCTTGCAATGTTGTCACAGAACGAGCGCTAAAAATGGGCGCGCCGCCAAATTGTCGCGACGAAACGCCGGAGTGGCGCCGCGAGGTCAAAAGAAAAAGAAAACAAACATCTAAAGGCTCCCCGGGGCGCGCGCTCTCCCCGCAGAAGCGTGGCTTCGCCGACGAACCTCCTCGCCCCACATCGGCGGCCGAGATAGCCCGCGAAAGTTCCAGAACGAAAGGGGCGTGGTCCTACCGAGTTGAGTCATCGGCCGCGGAGGGCGTGCCAACCGTCTTGCCCTCTTCCCAGCCTTCGCGGCGTATCGCGCCGACGAAATGACGAGAACCGTCTGGAATGTCGCGCGCAAGGTATTTAACTGAGCAGCCGAGATGAGAGATCAGGAGAAGACGGAATTTAGCGCCAGAGTGCGTAGGGATCCCGCCGTGTAGTCGGCGAAGGTTTGTCCGTAGGGACGAAGCAGGAGATGAAGAGGATTTCCACCTGAGGGGTGAAGGCTCGAGCTACAGGCAAGTGTGTGTGTTTACCGCTATCGAGCGAAGACGCGTGGCGACAGCTGCGTGTGTGAAGCCGACGTGTTCCGGCGATGAAGTTTGAAGCTTGGAGAGTGGCCTATTGAAGACGGGAGGTTTCCTGGAAGAGAAACTTCGGCGAGGTTTCCTGGAAGAGAAACTTCGAGGGCGCGGAACGACAACAACGCTGTACTTTGAGTGAGTGATTCTCGGAAGAGTATCATCCAGACTTCTGTTCCAAGAACTTTGGACTAAATAGGTTTTCTATCTCTTTAGTCTTTAAGTGTCTTGGTTGTTCGATGCATGCGACTGCATTGTAGAGCGTATCGTTGTCTGTGTCCGTTGTTTTGAGTGTGGCTGATTGTACTGTGTAGTACGTTGTTTGACTGGTGACGTATTGTATGTAACTATTGTGGAGTGTGCATATTTGTGTATTGTGTTTCTGATCTGCCAGTTTTGAGAATATAATGTTTGTTTTGTTTATCAACTCTCGGCTCTGACTTGCTCTTTGGACCACAACCAGCGTCCGCTGGCGCGCCAAAAAGGACCACTTCTAAATTGTCCACGCTTTCGTGGTGTGGTTCGGGGGGCCAATACTTCGGCCCTTGGAATTAGCCCGGCGATCGCCTCCCTAATAAACGGGACATGTGTGACAAATGTCCGTCGGGTGGAGGTACTTATATAGGATGAATATATAATGAAAAGATGCGAAAAGGCGGTACTTGAGTGTTCACCAGATGGATGGACGGATGGAGAGACGCACGGACGGACGGACAAAGAGATAGATGCAGGAACGGTGGCACAGATGGAGGCACGGACGCACAGACGAACGCGCACGGACGAACACACAGACGGACGGATGCACGAACGGACGCACGAAAGGACGGATGGACGGGCGCAAGGACGGACGTACAGATAGACAAAAACGTGGACGGACTCATGGACGCTTCGCCCCGCTCATCATAATTCAGTCCATAAATATGCTGTGATTTTTTTTCTGGATAATTTTTCTTTCTTAAGTTTTCACATATAGAGGCACACACACACACACACACACACACACACACACACACACACACATATATATATATATATATATATATATATATATATATATATATATATATATATATATATATATATATATATATATATATATATATATGTATGTATGTATATATACGGTGAGTGACGGCGACACCGACGCCGGCGGCGAAATCCAGCCCAGAGTGTCCTTATAATTGCTATCGCAATCGATAAAACGGCTCTGTCGTCACGACCGCCAATGGAACAAGTCGAGCTGCGGCTCATGAGTGCGGAGTGCACGCATGCACAGTAAACCACTGCGCTCGAACAAGAACCACCCCCACACCCTTTGTTTCAGCATGTGAGTGTACGACTTCATATTCGCTCCAGATAGAAAAAAGAACGTAACAGTTCGTGCGAACAGTTAGCTTACGTTAATTCTACCTTGGATTTATGCTTGCCTGTTGTCTTCGCAGAAGACAGACAGTATATACAGCATACGCCCTGTATCACAGTATACTTGTAACCCTGTACGTGCATCAAACTGCAGCAGGTAATAAACATAATTGATATAAATGTTTGGGTTTCAGGTCTACAAACGATATTATTGTGAAAGACGCCGTATTGTGGAGGACCACAAAAATGTCGACAACTCGGAGTTCCTTAACGTGTACCTAAATGTAACCGCACGGGCTTCTATATTACTTGCCTCCACCGAAATGTGGTCGCCACCACCGGAATTAAATCGCGCGACCTTCGCATCAGCACTCAAGCGCCACGACCACAAGCACACCGCGTTGGATGCATGCGTGAAACAGCTTCAGTCACGAACTACGCGGACTGCATTTACGACGCTGCACGCAACTGAATCAGCAAGACTACAAAGTGCCACTAAGCGAGGCCCGTTCGACAAGAACGACAAGCGTGCAGTATGCGAGAGGACGGCGGTTGCCGCCGTAGGGGGGGCACGCAGGATGTCCGATTGGACTGAGTGATGTGTGGTCCACGCGCTTACGCACGATACGAATATGCGCGGGGTGTGTCCACGTCTGCGTGGCTCGCGAACGTGAGCGAGTGGCACACACGCACGCACGAACACAGCCGTTGTAGTTGGAGGAACGCTGCTGACAAGGTGGTTGACGCGGTCTGATTGCCGATCATTGGGCGCATGTATCGAGCGACTGCCGCTTCACGCCTTCTTTCTCGCGCTTAATGCCTTGAGAGGCCTACACAATCCTTGGCGAGCGGCGTGTCTACACACTTGTACTACTACGTGTGTTACACACAGATCGGCGGTGGTCAAGGGAAAGCAGCGGTGCTGATGCCACGCCCTTCTGGCAGGCGATCCGAAGGACTTGTACCTGACTCGCCTTCGTGCCTTTAGGCTATACGATGTTTGACACTTGTTCGCCGCGGGTGTATTATGTACATCTACAACAGATTCACTTGACACCCCCGAGGGTCTTCAATTACGAAAAAATTGCCAGCCGCCCCACTCTTCCCGATTGATGCTTGTTTTAACGGGTTTGGATAAGAAAACGGCTGTCGATGCCAAGAATTAAAGAGGCCGCCGCGGTAGCGATGCCGTAGGCTGTGTGCACTCAGCGATAGCTTAATTAGGGGACACTATAATGAATGATGGAGAAATCGATAAGCATAATATTGCGAGAAAAACCAGGAAGTCAGCTGACAAATGTTTGGTGGAACAAGAATCAGACCAACGAGATTTCACGGCATTTTTACCGTGGCAGGAGGGTCTATAGCCCCCTCCCCACTGAAAGCTTCTTACAGAGCCCAGGCAGTGACATTTACGGAAGGGTTCGTAGCCAAGCTTATACGTTTATCTCACAAAATTTGTTCGGGAATCTACGCTAGCAGCTTGTGCCCCGTTGTGGGTGGGGTGGGGGTAACTATACTTTAGAGAAGGCGATCTGGCGGTGAGCCTCTTGTTGACCAATCAACCAGAGAGGAAACCAAGGAGAGGGCAGAAAAGGCAGACCATGATATTTGTGATTAAGAATATATGATGTGATTTAATTGCTTCGACTATGGAAATGAGAATTTACTGCAATTCATTTTTAGATTCATTCAGATTTTTAAGATGAAATACTTTATCAGATTTTCGCCTCATAAGTGTGCATATGTTGCGTCACATCACGTACAACTACTGCTTGAAGCCGGTCACAATCCAACACGTGCAGTCGCTAGAAAAATTGCGCGATCGAGACACTAGCAATCACATAAATAAATAAATAAATAAATAAATAAATAAATAAATAAATAAACGAACAAATAGTTCTTCAGGTTGCTTTAATGCATTACATTGGCTAAACGTCTACTTAGGTTGCGCCACTCGATTTCCATCAGCATACTTGGGCTGCAGAGCAAACAATTTGTGTTTTGCTCTGCAACACACTTGTACTGACAATAGGTGATTATTACTTCTAAACCACAGTCATTGACGAAAGGTAACGAAACAGTGAAAACGAGGAAAGGAGGTAGTCATTCAGGAAAACTTGGCATTTATTAGTGAACTATATATATAGCTAGAAAAAAAAATATTCGACTTGGCCATTGATTCAGTCATCGTATATATACTTTACAAGAAAAGTGCTTACGCATACAAACAATTTGCAAGCGTTAGTCCAGAAACAGACCGGCGAACCTATAGAAGCTACATAAGCCGGCATCGCATCTTATATGAGTGCTCTTTTTCTAGTTTCATTCTTCCGCATCCTCTGAAAACACGTACCACGTTGTCTTTCCCGTCCTATAAAGTCCCATGGCAATATCACATAACGCTACAGCGCATGAGGGCTGCAGACGAGCAGGTGTGACAGACGAGACCACAGCAAGTGAAGCCTAGGCTCTCTGAGCCTGTGAGACTATAAGCTTTTGCTTTTATTTCTCATCCCAAGGCGAATTAGCTTCGTCACACTTGTTCAAGCGTGTTTTCATGGGACTGCGCCAAGCAGGGGCGTAACCAGAAATGTTTTCCGGGGAGGGGGGAAGGGTTCACCTATATTTTATGTATGTACGTGCATGTGCTTGTATTTGTATGTGTGCGAGTATATGTACGCAAGCAAAGTGGACAATTTTCGGGGATGGGGAGGGGGTTTAAAACCTCCAAAATATCCCTTTTTCATTATTTTGTGTCTTTTTTTGCTTGACATTGCTCAGATAAATTTTCATATCTGCCCTAATAGAAGATGAGAAAGAAAGAAAGAAAGAAAGAAAGAAAGAAAGAAAGAAAGAAAGAAAGAAAGAAAGAAAGAAAGAAAGAAATGAAAGCGGTGATGGGCTCCGCCCTTTTCGCGCTAACGACTCGGCAATAATCATGACACGAACGACCACGTCGCCGATGACGAGAAGCCAATGGGATAGGGGACCACCACTGCTGAGCGATTTCGTGAACGACCCTAAAGAGCGATTTAAAGAGTAATCAAAAACTTTGAAAGAGAAGTTATTCAACTTGGCAAAAAAACAAAAAAAAGAATAATCAACAATACGGACAACCGGCGCACAAAACTCGAGAACGTTATAACCGATCGAGCATCAAGTGTACGTATATATATACGAAGAAGTGGACGAACAGGAAAGACGAAACATTGTGGCGCACGCTAACGGAAACTGATGAGAGCCGAGAGGAGGTCGCGGGGACGAGAAGGAGGAGAGACAGATTGGTTCGGGCGTTGAAAAGGGAACCACGTCAAACACAAAAGGAGCACGATCACGGCGACGACCCGCGGGAGTTCCGCGCTACGGAGTCGAGCTGGTGGTGGGTTTCCTCTGCTCATTCTTTCAGCGGCGCTTACAGGAAAAGAGGCAAAAGAAAGAAGGCGAGAGAGTAAGCTCCGCTTTCCGTAGTGGGAAACTCTCTCCCTCCTCGCCCAAATTACGGGACCATAAATAACGTTGGTGGGGGACGTGCGTAATGACAAAATCGATTCGGATGGGACCATTGCGGTGACGCATTGGCCTCTGGCTCTCTCTCTCTCTCTTCTAAAAAGCAAGAATCTAGATAGAACGAGATGAGGAGGAGGCCGAGAGAGAGCATGAGAAGGAGGAGGAGGGTATTCGATGCGCACGGCGACCACGATGTCACCGCCGCGAAACCCGAAAAACGGCGAACGCTCCGCGCGGGACCCTCCGCACGATTCTCTCGGTGTGCGCGACGTTCGCGGCAGCCCGGGCGCGCGGACGTTCACTTATTGCATGCGAGAATTACGCCACCGTGGCGTATACAAGC
The DNA here is from genome assembly GCF_013339725.1 of Rhipicephalus microplus. Taxonomy (NCBI): domain Eukaryota; kingdom Metazoa; phylum Arthropoda; class Arachnida; order Ixodida; family Ixodidae; genus Rhipicephalus; species Rhipicephalus microplus. The sequence continues at coordinate 126,399,919 of NC_051165.1, forward strand.
GTGCGAGCGAATGATCGTGTTTCGGAGACCCACCACGATGCTCCCTCCTTTATAATCGCTATTAACCGTATTTAAGACGTTGGTGCCTGTGTGTGCGTGTGGTGCGCTGGTTGGATGTGCTCCTATTATCAGACGTAGTAATTGTGATCACAACGCCAATATATATATATATATATATATATATATAAAGAGAGACACGAATAGTCACCAAATAAACGTGTTAATCTCTATAATGCATCTCATTTCGTCAGAAAGGGCAATCCATGAATGATGACGTAAAGAACCCGAGGTGGTCTAAATTTCCGGAGCCCTCCAATATACGGCGTCTCTCATAATCATATGGTGGTTTTCGGACGTTAAACCAGACATATCAATCAATCATCAATGAATGATGACGGCTGTCGCTCGTGCAGTGCGACAGAGTAGTTGCGAAGTTTCTTCCAGGGGATCTTCATCGATTCTGCGTGTAGAGGGCGGCTCACCCCAATATTCTCCCGTAAGAACACGCGTATTTATTCTTCGAGAAAGAAAAGAAGAAGACAGCAACGTAATGCCATGTATCGTTGCATCATCACGGACGCAACCGTTGCGTTGATAAGTCATCAACATCGTGTACGTGATACGTAAGCAAGAAGACATGAGACAGGAGCAGATACAGAGAGCGAGTTCAGGAAGACGCATGTCCGCGGTTCGCTACCCTGCAACATTCGAGTAAATACCGTAGCTATAGATAGTGTGCGGGCGCGTATGCCGTCTCATCCCGGAGACGAGTTGTGCATATATGGTGTAGTCCCGACCACTGCTCAAGGAAAAGGTTGTTCTAGCAGTTCGAAATTATTTAAAGCACGAAATTTGCGAGTAGCCCACTGGGTATTGAGACATGCTCTGCAGGACACTATATAATAAAGTTTTTCATACCATATCATTTCATGACATTCGTATTAAGTCAATTTCCTTCAGGGACAAGCTTAGCAATCCGTTGTTTAGTGTGGACTTTCGAATAAGGCGAACTCGCAATCATTCAATTTATTCATTCTTGCTCTCTGTTGAAAAAAAAAAGGAAAGAAAATTACAGTAGAAAAAAACACGTACGGTGTACTGATATATAACCACGATAATTAGTTTCTGTGGGCTAGATAGAGATGGTAGTGGTGATGACAAATTATCGTTACTCAACGCTCATATAGCCGCCATGATAACGCGTACACATACACAAAACGTGAATGAGAATTCTATCCATATACTGCGCTGTTAAAAACATGCAAGGAAGTAGAATTGATAATAAAATACATTGGCCACTTCTAAATCACGAAATGTGGTGAGTATAGAAATGCGCATGCAGGCTTGTCAAGCTCGCGTATTCTCAGCTTTGTTTTTTTTTCGAAATGACAAAGACAGTGGAGGAAATGATAAACACGCAATCCACGGTGCACATCTGGTTTGCGTGTTTACCTCTTGCTCAGCATGAACCAACTATGGTCCAACAACACGTTTTATTAAAGATAGAACAACGTTTCGTCCATGTATTGGCGCATAGATATAACAGTTAAGGGCATATATACCGAGTCATCGTATCTTTCTTCTATTGAGATCGCTCTATATCGAATAATCTTCGCAGTATATCCTGCATTGCTAAGACCCGATTTAGCTGGTTCTTTGCGAACTGTTAGCGAACCCAAACGTGAATATTAGTAAGAGCACTATGCGGTCGTGGCAGTTCCACTGCAGGAGCAGCGCGCTACAGGAATTCAGAAAAAAAAAGTGGCTTGGGTCAGGTTAAGTTGTGAAGGTAGAGCTTCCTTATAATCACCTCTATACAGGGGGTCTATTTAATCTACACAGAGCGTATGTACCATGCAGTGATAACACACATACACCGTTTATTGCAAGACACACAATTGGTTGCGTGAGTAATGCACATCCATAACCGTGTTCGGTGTATCTCCTTCATTCTTCAGCTGCACGCTTCTTTGCTATCGCGGTGTTTTCATAGAGGAGAGACATTTCTCGCAATCGTGCGCGGGATAAGTCGGTCGAGTCTTCCTTTCAATCGCGACTAATCCTTTAATTTATTCACGGCTACACCCGCAGCCCAGCACAGCTCGCTGCGTGAAACGATTAAGAAAGGGTACAAGGAAAAGCGTAAAAAACACCCCACTCCGTCACTTATATCGCTTTTTTGTTTTTGCTGTATGCCGCGCGAAGCGCCACCAGTTTAGAACCGGATTAGACTTAAACATCTCAACTTCTTCCATTATCGCGTGCGTCGGCGCTTGGGACCGCGACGCTGTCGTTATTAGGGTCACGTGCGTTAAAGTCATACATTAGTATGAAATGCCGGGTCAGAGATTGAACACATATTGGAAGAAATCTGCGCCTTATGAATAGACTTACTGAGTAGAAAAAAAGATAAGTAGTGGTGGAGGGAACTATACGGATAGCATAGAACCAGTGTTTATAGAACAGTCGGAAGGCTCGATATGGCGCCGACAACGAGCATATCTCTCTTCGAACGCACGCGTCTTCAATGCAGGAACGGCAACGGATGGGACACATGTGCGTGCGATACATATGCAAACTCTCATGCCCACAAAGCCACATAGCAGACGTATATGATAGCATAGTTGCGGGTTTAATAACCCCCTTCGAGACGGGCGACGCGCGTATGTAGAGCGCATGCGCAGACACAGAGATACGGATATCTATATGTATACCATTCACACACTCGTATAATCCGCATAACTAATCGTCGCGACAGGCGCCTCTTGACGTGCGAGCGCGTAGAAAGGGGTCGCCTTGAGGAGATGGAGGCATGCGGACATAGACGCGCAAGCCGCTCACTCCGCGTGGTGCCGACTATATGGCGCTCAATTTCACTCGCTTCTCGGAAGCCATTAGGGCGCATCGTGCGTCCCTCTCACGCAAGCGTCGTGCCGATCATAAATGGGTGCGTGTGTGCATCGTGTATATACTATACAGCACATCGTTCGTGCAAAGCGCTGTCTTGGAAAGCACATTCAATGTGCGTCAGTATATACCTTCCGGCCTCCCGCGGCGCCTTTATTTTCGTGGATCAATGCATGGCACATATCTGTGTGGCTTCTTAATCTGGCCATATATGTTAATTCGCAGCACAAGTTCTGCTTTATACGCAGAGTGTACGGTATGTAAAGGCACCATCACCTGCTCTTGTGAGCAATACAGTTTACGTTTTTTTATGGTGTTACTGGCGGCCTGCTGCAAACTTATATATAAAAACACAGCCGTTATATATTCCTCATTTTCACTGGTATAGCGCACCACGACAAGGACACACACAAAGGAGAGATTCACACACACACAGCGCTGTGTGTGTGTGAATCTCTCCTTTGTGTGTGTCCTTGTCGTGGTGCGCTATACCAGTGAAAATGATGAATCCCAACCAACTAGCCCGGCAACGTGCCTTAGCGTTATATATTCTTAACAAGACCATATACACTTCCTAAACACAAAAAAAAAACAGTCGATGTGTTTCGCAATATTGCCGCATTGAATATGCAGCACCAAGAGAACAACGAAGAACACGCGCAGCGGGAGAAAAAAGAAGAGGTTCTCTACCGATGAGTTTGCCAGTGTTCTGGTACAATTAAAGTGAATTTCCTGTATTTAACTGCTGCTGTTTTTGCATTGCGACAATATTACGAACCAGTATAATACTAGTAAAAGCATAAAATATACACATAAGCTCGCTCTTGGTCAATTCCTTATAAACTGGGCCACAGCCACTTCCTTTAGAGGGGCACTGCCACGAATTTAGAGAATTTTTGGACTGTTGCTCGAAATAAAAGTACTGGCGTTGAGAAACCTAAAACGAGTGTTGTGGTGCTTGGGAATGCATCGAATATGTTTTATAAGCTCCCCAGTGAAGCGAGGAGAAGCTGCTACCTCCAAGTCGGGGCCTGGTCGACCATGCAGCGCCAACTTGTCGCGGGGACCCGACATGTGGTCTAGACCAGAGGGTGCCTGGGATAAGGAACCCTCCTACATTAACTCATTGGCCGCCTAATAAACGTTTCTTTCTATGTCTCTCTACCACTACCTTAAAGAAAACACGCACACTTTCGGTTTCGATATCGAAAGGTGGCTTCTTGTGTTCTCTGTGACGTGTCACAGCAGCGTGACGTCACGAGAAGGCAGCAACTGGTGACATATTAGCAAAAAAAAATTGTCATCTGCTCGTGGTGCATGCAAACAACGACCAGTGAATTGTCGTCCAGTGATCTTGACAGTGACTTTTGCGATTTTTGCAGCGCGCAGGACGCAGGACTCCCAAATTCACGAACTGTCTTCACTTGTATAGGGATGATGCCCATTGCAGTGCACTTCAATGGATATCATTCCTAGGTATCTGCGAACCACCTCCATTGAGCTGGCTTACAGGTACCTGCAGGAATGAAAACTTCAAAATCGAAATAATATATTTTATACGTGCTGCCTCACTCCGGTGTGTGGAGATTCTTGATACTGTAGTAAATATGCATATCAAGGAAATAAATCTGGAAATCATATCAGCCCTCCTTTGACGACGCCGATCACCACATCGTTACCATTTTCTCAGTCTTCCATGTGAAAGAAGTTTCGTTAAATCGACGCGTGCAAGTATTAACGTGCGATGGATATTCATGACTGAATATTTTATTCATCGGAACACTTTACAATGTTTTTGACGCAAAAGTGTTTCATACCAGCGTACACCAAGACTTCGCTGACGCTGTTCTCATCGCGTATTCGACGTCGGTCAAATGCACACAGAAGGATGACAAAGAAAAACAATAAGAAAAGTATCGAGGAAGTGAATGACCTCGGAGTTGAACCCGTGATCTTCCGGTCCACGAAGATGTGTGCCGGACGCCCTATAACCACAAACACAGCTGAAGTCTATATCACACCGTCCTTAGGTTAACGTCTTAGTGTTACCCGACCTTGTATAAGGTAACGCTATGC